>JAPFBL010000084.1:13907500-14525000 GCA_026182355.1 Hermatobates lingyangjiaoensis | reverse complement strand
GTAAGGAATGGAATTTTTCGTTTTATAGAAGAGTGCTATGTTGTTAACTATATCCAGTTTTTTCACTATTCTGGTCTAACAGTTCATATTTATTCTTTTTAAAAATTTCATGTTTCCAGCTATAATGGTTTTAAATTGAACTGAAAACCAGCTTTGAGATTGATTTGAGTATGTAAAACTGATCAATTACTGATGTATTTTTTCTCAACATATATTTACAGCAACTTTTTATGAGAATACGTCACGGAGGCAATGCTCCACTCGCTCCAGTAAATTGAATTTTTATGACAATGGAAAAGTAAAGTGACTTTATAAACAAAGCTAGCGTGAAATAAAATTCCGAGTATGATTGATAACTTGATAAAAGATCAAAATATTTAACACAATTAAAAATTGAAAACGTTCTTTGAAAAATAATACAATTATCTTAATCTGAAACACTGATAGGCAAGGCCAGAAATTTTGTATGAAATGAAACATTTTTTGTTGTACCATCAAATGTCCAATGTCCTTCTCCGGAGGGAAAAATTCTGCTTGGACTAATTATCATGTTTTATCACTTTATCTCATTTTCATGTACACAAGTAATAAATATATGAGGAGTCGGAGTCGGAGTCGGAGTCGGCTGATTTCTTCCGACTCCTCAAGGTCGAAAATGTACCCGACTCCACAGCCCTGATTTATACATCATTTTATTTGTTCGTACATTGTCTACACAACGTATTTAAGATATTAATATGGAAATAATATACTAACATATTGTATTCTCAATATTATTTACAAAATAATCAACACAAAAAACTGTTTCTACTCCAATATGTTTTATTCTATTCCAGTAATCATTTTATTAAGTGTTTTCTTTGGCTTGTTAGTAAAATAAGCCTTAATTGGAAAAATTTTGAAAAAGACTTCTTGAATATATATGTATGATTACTTTACATATCATATCTGGAATAATTTTTTTTTTTTGGTTTTGAAGAATAAGGTAATTATTTGATGAAAATCTTATAGCATCAAATTTATTTTTATCTAAATCATAGAAAAAGAATTCAATAATTCTGTTTTCTTTAAATTGTTTCATTCAATACTCCATTTTTGATATAAAATGTAGCAATACTCAGAGATATTTCTCTATAATTGCTCCATTGATTACTATGTTATAGAGAAAGAGGAAAATTTCACGTTTAGTACTATATGAGTTACTCTATCACAGGTGTAGTCATTACGTGAGGAAAAAATAATTGTCTTCTAAATCAGTAACTTGCAGAATTTGTGTATAAACTTCAACTTTGGGCTCGTTACAGTGTTCAGTAAAACAAAAAAAAAAACGTATTCAGTTTGTAAGCACTTAGTGAATATGGAACACCGAGTGCTATGCACCTGTTTCTTAATTGATGGAGTCATATATTTGTATATTAATGAACAAATATTACAATAGATTTGTTTTATCGAAACAGAGCGACAAACTAATATTGTTCTAACCATTTTGATACTATTACCACTCATTTATTGTGAAAGTTGTAGTTATTTTAATTAAATATAAATTAATTGTACTAAAATTAATAATTTAAAACCGCACATATAATAATTAGTGGCCATATAATATCATCTATATAATATTTATCCGTAATATAATATAGATGAATTCAGTGATAACGATATTAAAGTTATTACAATTTCTCTACTATTACTAAGAAGTACCATGATATCTCTTTAAGTATTTTAAACTGTATGTGTAATATGTAATATGACTTTGATCTCTTAATTACCAATTACATAAACGGGTTCTGGAAAATATCTCTAAAGGAAGACATCCATCTGGAGA
The DNA here is from genome assembly GCA_026182355.1 of Hermatobates lingyangjiaoensis. Classification (NCBI taxonomy): domain Eukaryota; kingdom Metazoa; phylum Arthropoda; class Insecta; order Hemiptera; family Hermatobatidae; genus Hermatobates; species Hermatobates lingyangjiaoensis. The sequence continues at coordinate 14,523,175 of JAPFBL010000084.1, read as the reverse complement.
AAAAATCCCACCTGGACAAAAATTCTACATCGAATTCATACGAATTCGAACATCATACTTCTACACGTTGGATCGAAAAGAATATTCACTACAAGTAGTATTTGTTTCGAGATATATAAATGATATATTAAAATAATATATTAGACCTCAGCTCTTTCAAAGGTTCAAAAATCGTTCAATTTTAGACATTTTTTGTTTAAAAAAAAATAGTTTAGTTTGCAAGTAACATTTTTATGTAATTATCAATTTAGTGGATAATTTGTAAATAATCTCATAATTTTTGTTGTTTTTAGCTAGTATTAACCGCATATTTCATACCATAGTATTTATCGTGTTTTGGTTGAATATATTTCTTTCTCCTGATTTTATTTAATTTTTTAATGGTTTTATGGTATTAAATTTATTTCTTATTTGAATTTATTTTATGTTGACTATTTTTCTGCTTGTATGTTGAATATACGTTTACTCACTAGTAAATATTATTTTAATTTTCCAAAATGTTCTCATATGTAGGCTATTGGCTGATTTTACTTAACTAGTAGAATTATAGATTTAGTTTCTATTTCTGGTGGATTTTTGTTGTGGAAATTTTTTTCAAAAATTCCCGGGATCTTTTTCACCGGGAGTATTTTTTTTTGCATCGTACATAAACTGGTAATTATGGCAGAAGAGGAATATAAACTTCGTCTACATCATACAGAACATCTGAGTATATATTATGTGACTCAGAAATTCGTCTATAAAAACTTGAAATTTCCTAGTGATACTAGGACAACCCCGTGTCGACGTTGGAGAATACTCAGTGAATATCAGTTCAGTGTTACTCAACTGCAAGAGCAATTTAAATTATTTAATTATCCTATAAACTCACTTTATCCAGATATTCACTTTTCAAAACATAAACTGTGTAATGAAACATTTACTTGTATTATGAAAATGTGTATGAAAACATAGTGCCTACAGAACTGTTTATTTTAATTTAATAAATATTGATTATTATAAGTGACTAAACATTCTTCTTTATGAGTAAATTTAAATTTATTTAGACAGGCGAATTATTTAATGAAACATATTTTATATCCTATACATATTCTTCAAACGTACTCTCTGGAGGCGGGAACCAGTTTGATGAATGTTTAACTCTGTCTACTGCAAGATTTTATAAATTTCAGAAATTAATGATTAACTAATGAAATAAATCACTTTATAAATTTAATTTAAAACTTATTTATGTTGTTCATAATTACTCTCCTTTCAGGAAGAGTAATGGAGATTCATCAGCATTTGGTTTCATCACTCATAAATTGAATGTCTATACATTTAAATTGTAATTTCTTCGCACAAATTAATGCTTGTGTTTATGAAGTTTTAGTTATTTTTTTCATCTTTCTTGGCAAGTTCATTAGTAAAGTAGTTACCAATATTTATCATATAAAGTTTAAGAATTTTATAAGAAATATAAAGGAAAAAATGAATGAAGAATACATCAAAGGATTTCAACAGAATAATGGTGAAATGATAAAGGTTTGCTGATGAGACATATAGTTAAGGTAACATTTCCTTTAACGTAAAGGTCTAACTCGGAGAAAAGAGGAAAAAGCAAGAACCAAGGTAATAAGGGGCAGGTAAAATAGAGCAATGCATGAAGTATAACAAGGGAAAAGAGAGACTCCTACTTCCACTGACGTGACACAATGAATCACTCCATGTTTTGTGCTAAAAAGTTATATATTAGAAATATTTTATGACATTGTATAGAGAATAAAAATACTGTTAATCAATAACATTTATTTATAAGGATAACAATTTAAACGTATTTTGTTGAAATAAAATTCTTCAATCATGTAAATGATAATAGCTAAAGCTGGTGTGCTTAGTCGTTTTGGTACATATGACCAATGACATCGGTGCTTGGATCTTAGTTTGATCAACGATTGAAATAATTAAACAAAAAATGATGACATCAATTATTTTCCTCTTTTAACAGGATTCAATATTTCACGAACTTCCTGAAATTACTTTTCAAAAATAACTGCAGTACCGGCTTACTAACATCAATTTATCGCTTACAATATCACTTGAAGGTTTCTCACGATTTATTATAGCAAAAACTCTTCAAATTTGGGTGTTAAAAATAATATGACAGATATTAGTAACTACTTTACTAATGAGCTTGCCAAAAAAGATGAAAAAATTAACTAAAACTACATAAACACAAGCATAAATTTGTGGGAAAAAATTACAATTTAAATGTATAGACATTCAATTTATGAGTGATGAAACCAAATGCTGTTGAATCTCCATTACTCTTCCTGAAAGGAGAGTAATTATGAACAACATAAATAAGTTTTAAATTTAATTTATAAAGTGATTTATTTCATTAGTTAATCATTAATTTCTGAAATTTATAAAATCTTGCAGTAGACAGAGTTAAACATTCATCAAACTGGTTCCCACCTCCAGAGAGTACGTTTGAAGAATATGTATAGGATATAAAATATGTTTCATTAAATAATTCGCCTGTCTAAATAAATTTAAATTTACTCATAAAGAAGAATGTTTAGTCACTTATAATAATCAATATTTATTAAATTAAAATAAACAGTTCTGTAGGCACTATGTTTTCATACACATTTTCATAATACAAGTAAATGTTTCATTACACAGTTTATGTTTTGAAAAGTGAATCACATGTCGATGCTTTTATCTGTGTTTTAAGAGTTTTTATATAATTTGTCCACTTCAATCCCTAAAAAGAAATGTTTTATTTTCGATTAAAACAAATTACGTATAAATTAGTTAAATGTTATGACCTCATTGAAATATTATAACATTACGTTATACAAATACAACAAAAGTATATTCGACTTAGTCAATAAGTCATAAATTGTTTACTACAAGTTGACATAATATAGGATTAATTTTAAACTAATATATATATGTTAAAATAAAACTATTTGTCTTTATCGAAGTTTATTCGAGTGTCAAACAGTTGAACACCTTAAGCCAACGTTTCGTCTTTATTTGTAGACATCTTCAGGGATACATCAGTACAGAGAAATTAATTACAGTAACATGAAAAAAATATAATAGTTACATTATCTATTTGAATGAACCTTGGTATTTTTCTATTATATATTGTATATGTATTATTCATATAATTAATGTAACATATATTTTTCATGTTACTGTAATTAATTTCTACATTGATGTAACCCTGAAGATATCTACAAATAGAGACGAAACGTGGTTTAAAGGTGTTTAACTGTTAGACGCCGGACCAAACATTAATAAAGAAGAATAGTGTTTAATATATGTGGTCAAGAAAAGAAAACATTGTTAAAATAACTCAATTTGTGCCTATTACTGATTCTGTAGAAATTACCTTAAATTTCTCATCAAGTAGCTTTTACAAAACTATGCGTGTTACTATAGCTGACTTCAGTAGGTATTTGTGAAATTATTAAAACTGAAATCCACCGAGGATTTGTTGACCAAACAATGTTAATACAATATGCAATTACTTTTTGTAATTTTTCTGCTAAACTTGTTCTGTATGCTATGATATGACTATAAGCGAAGGAGTTTTACTATACATGTTTAGTTAGTTAAGTTTATTAACTCAGGCTTGCATATGAAATGCTTCAAGTATTGTGGTGTCTAGGAAACTCATTTTGATGGTTATTTAAGTGTTAACCCAACAGTGTCCACTTATTTCATTTCAACTCTCACTTCATTTATAAGGATTACTAGCAGACGTGCCCGTCTTTGACGGGTATTTTACAAAAATTCAGAGATGATACGTGGTATTTAAAAATTTTGAAATACGTATTATTAGGATAATTATAGAATAGGAAAAAATATATTTATATCACAGTGTTAAGTTTGTGCCTCTGTATACACCACATTAGCTGTCTGTCCTTGAGGTGCATGGAAGAACAGAGAGTTGGAACCTCTGACTCTTGAGCAAGCAATATACTGTATTTGTTGTTATTCACTTTTATTTCGTGCCCATTATAAAGTTTTGTTTTCGTCTGAAAATGTTATTTTCTTTTTACATCTGCTTATGCTAAAGTAATATGTCTCTTGGGCAACTGATATGGCATTTCACACCAGCCCACCGCAGAGTTGTTAGGAAATTGGAGCAGACCAGCTTTAAAGTCGTCAACGCAAAGGCTGCTATGCATTTCAATGAAATATGCTTACGTGAAGAATTGCTGCCTTCTTACACTAACATATACAAAAATATACATGTATATATATATATAAAGATTTCACATAAACACGTGAAACAACAATCAATGATCAAACCACAATAAGAAATGGGAAAACAAGACTAAGATCTTTCAACCGTAACAAGCGGTCTTCGTCAGAGTCAAAAACCCAGTTGGGTTATAGATCTTAGTCTTGTTTTCCCATTTCTTATTGTGGTTTGATCATATATATATATATATATATATATATATATATATATATATATATATATCAATTAGATGAAATGATTCTTCGAACTGAATAAACTAGAATATATATATATATAAATGTCTAAGTCAGCAATTTAGTAATTTAACGAAGATCTTCCAACATGTAACTAACTATCTTCGTCAGAGCAGTAAGATCAGTAAAGTCATTAGACACTGACTTTATTCCATGATCTAACTATAATTAAAAAAAAAAGAAAATAAAAAAGTAACTGTACTTACTTAATCAAACAATTTTTTTTAAAAAAAATGTAATTATTACATTAGAGGTTTAACTATGTTATGAATGGAAATATGAAACAGAACTATGAAGCTTGCACAAACACGTAACTGAAACTTATACTAACAAAGAAAACTTGTTAAATAAACAATACAAAATTACTATTATAAATATAGGCAACTAATAAACTCAATTTGTAAACACTATTTAAATTTTCAATATCAATTTTATAGTTCAATTTTATTTTCCTTTTTTTCGTCTTGTTATTTAGCTATGATTTATATTCAAAGTTATGATGTATGTTTGATGGATGATTTCGTCCATTAGTTTTATTTTAGGACCTATGAAAGAGGATTTAAATAAAACCTAAACATAGGCATTAAAAATTTGTTATAAAATTGTTTATTTTAAATAAATGGAAATCCTGGATTACGAATAAATGTTGATTCTATCCTACTTGACGGTTAAACACCTTTATTCAGTTTTATATCAACGTCTAAACCACAGTAAGAAATCAAAAAAAAAAAAGACTAAGATCTTTCAACCGTAACAAGAGGTCTTCGTCAGAGTCCAATCTCAACATCAAATCTGACGAAGACTGCTAGTACGGTTGAAACAGCTTAGTCTTTTTTTTTGATTTCTTACTGTGGTTTGGGCGTTGATTTTTGTTTCAGGTGTTTATTGTGAAATCTTATCAGTTTTATATATAGAAAAAATAAATTAAATGAAGAAATATTCTAATAATAAATTGATGTCAAACATACCACTAAATAAATAAGCAAACATGGTTAATGATATTAATAATGTTTTAGCTGATAGGTGGAAGAGACTACGAAGAAGATTGAACCTTCTATTCAATCCTAAATTTCTAGATAACTACTTGGAAGACATGAACAAGAGAAGTGCTGTTTGTTTAAGCGTTTTGAGGGAATTAGAAAACTCTCAAATCAATATACACCCTAGATTTACGAGATATCTTCTGGACTTGGTCATAAGTGAGTACTAGTTGCTAATTTTATTGTTTTTAAACATGCCATGTCAAAATCGGTATTGGATGTCAACATTAATATAATAAATAATTGGAAAATGTACAAGATAATTTGGTTTTTCTTACATGTATTATTTAGACACCTGTAATAAATTTTTGGCTATTTTATTTCATATTTCAATATTATAGTGATAGTACAATAGTTGATTTACAATTTACTATATGTCTTTGAACTCAATGCATGTACTTCATATAATTAGGAATTTTGATCTTTTCAACTTTGATTAGTTAGAGAGTTTATTACCCAAAATTCATTTTTAAAAATCGTTACGCGTTGCATTTTGTTATCGTGGCGTTAGAATACATTTTCTGTTTTTAGAAAATATTTTTTGGACTCTAAACAGCTCTTAAAAAATGAATAAAACTTTGCAAGAAAATACTATAAAAAAAATTCGCCAACTTGCAGTTAGAATGAAGAGCAATAAAGCTATAAAAACAGAATATTGATCCTGGAACAATCGTTTACTTGCTATAATTATCGTATTTGTTCACATTTATTTACATTGTGTATATTGACTTAGACATTATTTCAGTGAATCAGCTGAAAGAAAATTGTTTAGCGGTTTAATAAAAAAATTTGATATGATTTAATGACTTAGTAGTAGGTGTAAGAAGAACAGAATTCTTATATATAAAAAACCAACTTTAATCAAATATATAATTTGTGATGTTCTCCATGGTGTGATGGATTGGTCTAACAAAATGATCTAATCAATCTATGTGTTGCACCCTTGAACAAAACTTAATACCGGACCTAGATCTTATTGTGTTTATGAATCATATTGTTTTTGGATGATATTGAAGTCTGAGGTATAAACTCCTTAATTCTATATTACAAAAAGGATACTAATTTTAAGCTAATTCGTCGTTGATGACACTGAAATTAATTCTTATATGTTTTTTTCAAAATATAAAATTTTCAAGTGTTAAAGGCTTTTGGCTTTAATTTTGAATGTATAAGGAAGTTAGATAAACGTCATTAAATGTAACTGATTTATTAATGTAATGTAATTTATTTATTTATGTAATGTTGTGATACACAAAAGTAAGCGTTTATATTAATAACTGGTTCAATCACAACCTGCACAGTCTCCAGGAATGAAATACTAATAAACATCTCCCATATAGGCATTTATATCATGTCTAAATGGGATATTATATATTCAAGAAGTTTACTTATTACTTATAGAAAAGTTTAGAGTAGGCCACTTTAATTTTTTTAAAGTACAGCAAAATCTGAACTAGACACATATCATATGTAGTAAAGAAATAAAAACCTTTTTTTTGACGTGGCAACATGTAGTTGAATTTAATTGCGTTTTTATTCAGTAATTTAAATGGTGGTTTAGATGGTATGTTTGAGAATAGTGATTGGACATCAAGCGAATTTAATAACATTATCACATTTATGCGAAAAAATAACATAACATTTTTTCTGAAGGAGAAGAAAAGGGGTTTTTGATGGCGTCTTAATACAAATACTAAAATGAACTTTTCAGAGGCATCGAACACGTTTGAATCTCTTTAGAAGAATGATGTAACTCAAAAAGGGATGTAAGACACATATTGTTTAAAACTACAAAAGTAATGTTCTACTGTAGGAGATTATTTGGTAAAACATGGAATCTTAACTGCAAATGTACTTTGTTGGGTCTGTAAGATTTCTATTACTGTTGTTATAAAACAAATAGTATTATATGCATCGGTTGTAAAATGAAAAAGGTTCCAAAATTGGCCATAATAAATTATAATGACCAGCGTATCTATTCATAACAGAAGCAATGACCATCTGCTCAATCTTCAGCTTAGAAAAGTTGTCAAAGGCCCTAGATAGATGTTTATATCAATAATGAGTTTATTTCAATAAGCTTGTCTCTCTTGAGGTAGCTACAAAACGCAAATGTTTTCACGAGAGAAAATTTGTTTTACAATTTTTTGAAGTAATTTAGTGAATGTGTTTAATAGATACACATACTCATTGAATATTCTACAAGAAGTGAACAATTGATTAGGAATAATATCCTGTATTAGAAGTTTTATGATACTTGGAAGAGTCTCTTGTATGGTATACTGATGGGTCAGAAATTATTAATAAAACTCGTAAATATAAGTTAGCTCACATGTAAGTTAATATAAGTTAGCCAGTACCTTGGTATAGGTGAATAGAAGGAAATGAGGAAGAATATACCCACATTAAATGAATGAAATTATTAGATCGATGATTTATGAGTTTAACAACACCTGACCTGAGTGCTTTAAAGAGTGATCCATCACTAAAATAAAATCAAAACTCAAACGATATTCAATGTGTTTGGTATTATGTTTACTTATGGTGAAGTACTCCAGATTTTGTACGGTAGTGTTCCTTTTAATGCGACTGTGATGTTAAAGTTTCTATCTCTATAATTATTCATTTTAAACCTCTAATGATATTCAATTTCAAAATTTCATACTTTTGTCTAAGTTCAAAAGTTTTGTTAGGCCAAAATATTTACCTTTGTATAATTCTGTATGTTGTAACTTTGTATGATTTGACATCTGTATAATGGTTATTATATTTTCTTTTCTATTGTAGGACTATATTAAGGTTGTAATTAAAATGTCGGAGTTGAAAATTCTGTTTCAACAAGGGAAGTTGATGGATTTCAGATAAATACTTTTTATTATATTCAGTTTCACGGTCGACACTTTTATCAAGTTATTATATATATATATATATATATATTATATATATATATATATATATATATATATAGTCAATATAAACAAAGAAACATAGAGAAATCAGAAGAACACACTTACAGTCTCTAATTTTCGGTTTGAACCGTCTTCAGGAGAGATAAGAGAGGGAAACCAAGCGCACTGGATCAGAGACGGTTGGAGACCCTCCAACCGTCTCTGATCCAGTGCGCTTGGTTTCCCTCTCTTATCTCTCCTGAAGACGGTTCAAACCGAAAATTAGAGACTGTAAGTGTGTTCTTCTGATTTCTCTATGTTTCTTTATTTATATTGAACTATATTTGTCCGTTTTGGATCGTATTTCCAACGAAAAAAAGTATATATATATATATATATATTATATATATATATATATATATTGTTATATATAAATAAAATGATTTCACATAAACGCGTGAAGTAACAATCAATGATCAAACAACAATATGAAATGGGAAAACAAGACTAAGATCTTTCAACCGTAACAAGCAGTCTTTGTCAGAGTCAAAAACCCAACTGAGTTGACGGATTTTTGACTCTGACGAAGACCGCTTGTTACGGCTGAAAGATCTTCTTGTTTTCCCATTTCATATTGTGATTTGATCATATATACTTATATATATAAGTATATACTGAGAGTAATCTTTCATGTGTTCAAAAACTGTATACATTTTTAATTAGCTTTATTTATGTTTAATCACCTTTTTTGAAAACTTTTTAGTGCTCTCTCCTTTTATTTGTGAAGTTCTGGACATAAAAATTAACACAACAGTGGTTTTAATGCTGTCATTAGTATAAGTAATTATATAGAAAATATATACAAGAGGTCAGAAAAACTTAGTACTATATTTCCACTGTGTCTTCAGGTTGAAAGATGCTTTCATCAAATGAGGAAAGACGCTTCGAAGTCAAATGAGGACTGAAGTCTGTCGCATTTAACAGGACTTATCAGTGTTGCCAACTTATGGAGAGGGATGAAACAAGAATACATAAAGTAAATAAAAACAAAAATAAATAAGTGAAGAAAACTATTTAAAATAAAGATAAAATTAAAAATTAATAAGAAACGAACTAAATTAGTTGGTTGACTATCAACCAACTAATTTAGTTTAACTAAACCAACTCAAGGTTTAGTAAATACTAAATACTTGAGTATCTATTGAATGAAAGAGGCTTCAATCCTCACATGTCATTGGAGCAGTTGACATTTCTACCTGATGAGCAACCGGAGTATACCAGTGAGTTTTTGGGACCTCTTGTATGTGTTTTCTTTCCGTGAATTTGGTTTATATATATACAAGTATATGTGTAATTTTGTAGCAGTCCTTCATTCAGAAACATACTGTTTAGTCTATGCCTGATTTCATTCGTAACTTCTTTTCCATAGCCTTTTATATTTTCTTACTAGCATTCTTGAATCACTTATTGAAAATAAGAGATTGGTGGTACATTTTTATTAGATTCGCATTTTTATTAGATACACTATTAATTTAAAAAAATTGAAATAACGATGAGCCGAAGAAAGTTGTTGACTCTCTGTATCATAATACTGCTCATTATGGTTATATTATGAACCACTCGCTGCCGGCGATCCAAAAATAAATTCGAAGGAACTGAAATAAACAGCTCTATACGTAACATTTTAAGATCGTAGTTTAAATGAATTATTTTTTACTTATATAATTGAAAGAAGACTGACCTTTCAAATAATGCATTACAGTCTAAAAAAATTTTTTTTGAATGTTGTAATCAATCAAATATATTATTAATATATTATTGTTGTAATTAATGAAGTATAGATTAAATGATAAATGATACTATATTGCAGTTATTTTACAAAAATGTGTAATCGATTCAATTTTTTTTTACTAGTTATTATAAATATTAATGAGTTACAAAGAGTAAAATTGATTTGAGTTTGAATTTGGTAGTAAATTCACTTCAGTAAAGATGATTGGAGTTCACTGGTTTCTTTCTTTTGTGAGTAATACAGATAATTACATTCTCAGAAACTCATTTGGGAGTGGACACAAATGAACAATTGAACAACTTTTCCAATGTCTCCGAATCAATTTCTGAGTAAGTAAAGTCACTTTCTTTCTTAGATTTAATTTGAATTTGAATTAATATTAATTTTGACTAATCTTAAAATTAATACTAATTAGTAAAAAATTAAAAGATAACTTGGGATGGACCAATAACTGATGACAATTATTAAGTAATAATAATTATAAGTTATCAGTTATTGGACTGTGTTATTGCCTCCAGTATGTCCTTGGGAAAATCGCTTTTTTGATTGCCCTTGCAGCATAGAAAAGTGATTAGAAAAAAAACAATTGCTGAAAAAAATCATGAACACAGAATCTGCTCTGCTATTTAATAATACATGCTTAGATGTATTATCAAATATATATATATTTTGGAAGCCAGTCGAAACATGTCGGTTCCCACTTTATTAATATTCTCCAACGTATGGATGAAGGAAAGAAGAAGGTATTCAGAAACCTTGAAAAACTGGTGAAGAAAATGACATCAGTGAAATATGGTCAGTTATTCAATGAAAAATAATCAAAATAACACTTGATGTAATGGATGGATAAATTTACCACAGTGAAAATAATTTGGAAACAGTGCTCTAAGGCCTTTCGTCAACACATCGTCAGAGAGATAGTGAACTAAAAAATAATAAATACTTCTTAACCTGGTTGATTGAAGTCTCTAGAATTGTTGGTAACCCTGAATGTTAGAAAAATCCCTATATAGGCTTACTCTTTGCATACGTTTATGTTTATGTTATTACAAAGAAAGTTGTTTCACCAAGTATCTAACTCTGTTTGCGTTTGTAAATTTGAACAAAAAGTGTCAAATTGTTTAAATAAGTGTAATTTGATTTAGGAAATAGTTAATTTATTTCAAATATATTATATAATGCAGACAAAAATTTGTAATTGGCTATATGATTGTCTGTGTTATTTCGCTTTTTTGTATATCCACCGAAAAATGAAATGTCTTGATCGAGAATTTAGTCACTTGCGCATAAGTCTTAAATAATAGAAACAAAAAAGATTAAATCGCTTTAAACAAAAGTTACCCAATTAGTCAATATCAGATTTAAAACAAAAAACAAGTTCTATTGACATATTTAGTGTTTATCAGATGTGGTTAAAAAAGAAAATATATTTAATCGTTTTAGTTTTAAAAGTCAACCAGAATAATGAAAAACATTACATGTTGAATAATGGCAACCTACACCTACATGCACACAGTGTATTATTAATTATATTGGATAAAATGAGTTTAAGTTTACTGTTGTATACATACATTTAGAAATATATCCATATTTGTTATCTTTAGGAGAGTGAAGGCTCTAGCGTACATTTGGTATATTATTTCTAGTCAAAAAAATTAATAAACCATAGTCATATTGGTTAAATAATTTCAACCACATTGAAATCAATAATGTAATGGAATTTATTATAAGTTTACTTATAGTTGACTATTGAAAATTCGTTAACAGTAAAGGTTAATTACATTTAATTTTTCATTTATGTTCAACTGGCAAGTGACAGGACAATGTTGTGGCATATATTAGACTTGTACTTGCATTAGGCATGTTAACAGGAGATTGGTAATTAACACTACTGTAACATTCTGAGCCAGAAAGAAAACGTTAATGTATTGGACTATGCCTGACGTAGCCAAACAGCCAGTGCACTGAGCACACCATCTCCCCCAGACGCACACCTATACAATAGTATCTTAACTTCCCGACTTCTTTCTGCTCTCAAGTTTATCGGGACTAGGTCAGTTCTTCAGGTTCAAATTAAACTCTCAATGCCAACGTTTCGGTTTTTATTTAAAACCTTTTTCATAAGCAGAAGTATGAATTTTGAAACAGGAAAAACTAAGTATTACATTACAAATTATTTGAAAAAGAAAAATAGTCTGTCAATTTCAAACTAGACAGTTTTTTTGAAATTCACAGATTATTTTTCTTTGTAAAATAATTTTTAATGTAATACTTAGTTTTTCTGTTTCAAAATTTATTCTTCTGCCGATGAAAAAGGTTTTAATAAAAACAGAAACGTTAACATTGAGATTTTAATTTGAACCTGAAGAACTGACCGAGTCTCGATAAACTTTAGTTTTGTTTCTTCTCCACGGTCGATACTTTTATCAATATACAGTGGTACCTCAGGATACGAGTTTAATTTGTTTCTTAATCTTGCTCGTATGTCAATTTACTCGTATCTCAAAGCAATTTTCCCCATTGAAATGCCATTAATCCGTTCCAGCCCCAAAAATACTTACCCCTAATTGTTTTTGTTTTGATTTTGAATAAGAAAAATGTATTTATAAATGACAAATATTGTATAAAAACATGATAAAAGAGAATGTAGAGGTGGTTAGAAAAAAGTGGTTAAAAACTGGTTTTATTAAGTTTACGTACATATGTAATTAGTATTTTGGTTATTTAAATTTAACTTAGACATAACTTAATGCTACTGTATTAAAAAAATACAGTAGTTTCGCAGGATTGTATTTCAAAATCAGTTTTTGAAAAAACTGTCAAAGAAGGTTTGTTTCTTCCTCCCTTTCAGAATGCTATGGAAATGAGTTAGGCAAGTTTCATTAAATAGATCCGATGCACGACCAGTTGCAACTTTTTCGGGGTGTTTCTGTGCCACGAACTTCGAAACTCTCTCCCACATTCCCAAGACCTTCAAATGAATTGATCTTCCAATTTTCAAAAGTAAACTGAGAACTGAGTGGGCCGTAGGCGGCATCGTATAAAAAAGAAATGTACATATTTTTAAATGACCTGATACTACAATTGGCTGTTCCTCGTATCTCAAATTTCACTCGTATTTCAAAACGAAATTTCGCTCATTTGACAGCTCGTATCTCAAATAACTCGTATGTTGGGGCACTCGTATCCCGAGGTACCACTGTATATATATATATATATATATATATATATATAGGTGTATAATGTAATCGGGATTCGGTCAATTTTCCAGGATCAAAATCAAACTCTCAATGCCGACGTTTCGGTTTTATTTAAAACCTTTTTCATAGGCCTACAAACAAAGGATGACAAGAAATCATATATAAACATCAACATATAACCAACATCAAAATGGAATATTACAGTTGTGAAAAAACAAAAATATATATACAAGTAGAAGTAATAGAAAAGCAATAAACATTTTTATGAACTTACAGAAGTCAGAATTTTTGAATTAGAAAAATGATGAAATTTACATTATATAAAATGAAGTAACAATAGATAGTTAGTGAACTAACATCTTAACTGGTCAAAAACTTGGACCAGACTAACTGATTACAATTACATGTAAACCGAAACACTGTTCAGTCAAAGAACACAAAAAGGAACTAAGGAAATTAAATTTCACTAAAATCAACTTAACACTCCTGAATAAATAGTGTTCAAATTGGTAATGTCACTTCTATGATTAACTGAACTTAGATCTTTTTTAATATATAGCATTTCGAGGGTCTTTCTTCTTTGCTCATCTTGTTCTTTATCTACTATAATTGCTTCTTCAAAATCGAACATGTGACCTTCGTTTAAGGCATGGAATGCTAAAGCAGTGGCGTTACTTTTATTAGTTCTTATTGAATAAGAATGTTGATAAAGTCTTTCTTTTAAAAAACGACTTGTTTCTCCGTAATAACGCTTGTCGCAGTCTTTACATTTGATCGCATAAATGAGGTTACTTTGTAACTCCTTTGGTATTTTTTGTTTCAAATTTGAAAATAAAGACTTGACTTTTCTTTTGTTATAAAATGCCAATGTAACTTCAGGTACATTTCGTTTGAAAACTTTTCTAATTGATTGTGATAAGCCCTCAACATACGGAAATTTGAAATACTTTTTATTTAAAACTTCAAGTTCAGCATGATTTTGATTGGAATGTTCTGGTTGTTCTCTTGTATATTTAAACCAATAACGTTCAATTAAGTTGTTTGGATAACAATTTTTCTGCAACAATGACTTTACCCTTTTCTTATTTTCTTTTAGAAAACATGGACTACTAATTTCAACAACCTTCTTAACTAAATTTTGAACGCAATTCAATTTTTGGTTTATAGAATGAGAGGAGTGATAGTTCAGTATTCTTCCTGCACTGGTAGGCTTTCTATACCAATCCGTTAAAATAATGCCATTTTCACCTCTTATAACTTTTACATCTAAAAATGGCAGATTTCCGTCTTTTTCTATTTCATAGGTAAATTGTAGACGATTATGAAAAGAATTTAATTATTTAAAGAAATGAAACGTATTTAATACATACTCTTCTTCTCCTCTTTCAATAATTAAAAATAAATCGTCTACATATAATTTAATAAATTTCACCTTCGTACCTAATTTATTAATACAGTCTTCTAATAACTCAATCATAACTATATTAGCAAGGATTGGTGAAATTGGAGATCCCATAGGTAGTCCAAATTTTTGTTTATAAATAATATCATCAAAGGTGAAATACCTTGCTTCACATATAAGATCTAGTATGGATAGGAAAACCTTCTTTGACATTCCAACCTGTGATTTTATCTTATTCCATTGCTTATTTACTAAATTAAATGCTAAATCCAAAGGAATGTTAGTGAATAATGATTGAACATCTAGTGAAATCATAATTACATTATCAGTTAGCACTTGGTTTGACAGCGCTTGTTTGAATTCTGAAGAATTTTTTACGTTCAACTCATTTTTGCTTGTAATATAGCTAAGATATTTTTCCATATATTTAGAAAGTTCGTAAGTTGGACTACCGATGAATGATACAATAGGACGGAGAGGAAAGCCTTGCTTGTGTACTTTTACTAACCCATATATTCTTGGTGCTATTCCATTATAAGATTTCAAAATTGATGCTTGACGTAGATCAATGCATAGTGTCTTCTTTAATTCATCAACAATCTTATTTACTTTATTACGTAAAGTTGATGAAGGATCTCTTCTTGTGATTGAGTATGTATCATTATCTTCCAATAGAGTTTTCATCTTTG
The DNA here is from genome assembly GCA_026182355.1 of Hermatobates lingyangjiaoensis. Lineage (NCBI taxonomy): Eukaryota > Metazoa > Arthropoda > Insecta > Hemiptera > Hermatobatidae > Hermatobates > Hermatobates lingyangjiaoensis. Next base: position 14,507,667 of record JAPFBL010000084.1, on the reverse strand, counting down.
CTTTATACTCTGCTTCTTTCATTATCACTGTATTACCAGATTTGTCACTTTTGCAAACCACAATGTCCTTATGCTCTTTCAGAAATTTACAAGTTTTCTTGTAGCAACGTTCTACACAAGCATTCTGTCTTTTCATACGGTTTGATGAGTTATTTAATCTATTCCCGTGGTTTGTAATTATATTTACACATTGGCTTCTAATGACATCACTATTTTCCATGTTTACACATGAAAATATCTTTTCTAAGTCTCCTATTATATCAAATGTAGGGATATCTTCTTTTTTACCAACTTCTATGGCAAACTTTTCTCCTAATGAAAGTAAATGGAGGCTATCCCTAGGAATTTCAACATTAGTTAAATTTGTTATAGCCAACTCTCCAGAAAAATCAAAGAAACCTTTACCTTGTTTTAAATGCAGGTTATTCATCTTCTTTTGCAAATTTAATTTACTTTTATTAAATACAGATTCTTTGAGACTATTCATTGAACTAATATAGTTTCTTAAAATCATATCTGGTAATTTAACTCTTGCAAATTCTATACAGTCACTAATAAGTCTGTTAACACTATTAATAGTGTTAATAGTGTTAATAACCATCTGGCGTATTAATAGTGTTAACAGACTTATTAGTGATTGTATAGAATTTGCAAGAGTTAAATTACCAGATATGATTTTAAGAAACTATATTAGTTCAATGAATAGTCTCAAAGAATCTGTATTTAATAAAAGTAAATTAAATTTGCAAAAGAAGATGAATAACCTGCATTTAAAACAAGGTAAAGGTTTCTTTGATTTTTTTGGAGAGTTGGCTATAACAAATTTAACTAATGTTGAAATTCCTAGGGATAGCCTCCATTTACTTTCATTAGGAGAAAAGTTTGCCATAGAAGTTGGTAAAAAAGAAGATATCCCTACATTTGACATAATAGGAGACTTAGAAAAGATATTTTCATGTGTAAACATGGAAAATAGTGATGTCATTAGAAGCCAATGTGTAAATATAATTACAAACCACGGGAATAGATTAAATAACTCATCAAACCGTATGAAAAGACAGAATGCTTGTGTAGAACGTTGCTACAAGAAAACTTGTAAATTTCTGAAAGAGCATAAGGACATTGTGGTTTGCAAAAGTGACAAATCTGGTAATACAGTGATAATGAAAGAAGCAGAGTATAAAGCAAAGATGAAAACTCTATTGGAAGATAATGATACATACTCAATCACAAGAAGAGATCCTTCATCAACTTTACGTAATAAAGTAAATAAGATTGTTGATGAATTAAAGAAGACACTATGCATTGATCTACGTCAAGCATCAATTTTGAAATCTTATAATGGAATAGCACCAAGAATATATGGGTTAGTAAAAGTACACAAGCAAGGCTTTCCTCTCCGTCCTATTGTATCATTCATCGGTAGTCCAACTTACGAACTTTCTAAATATATGGAAAAATATCTTAGCTATATTACAAGCAAAAATGAGTTGAACGTAAAAAATTCTTCAGAATTCAAACAAGCGCTGTCAAACCAAGTGCTAACTGATAATGTAATTATGATTTCACTAGATGTTCAATCATTATTCACTAACATTCCTTTGGATTTAGCATTTAATTTAGTAAATAAGCAATGGAATAAGATAAAATCACAGGTTGGAATGTCAAAGAAGGTTTTCCTATCCATACTAGATCTTATATGTGAAGCAAGGTATTTCACCTTTGATGATATTATTTATAAACAAAAATTTGGACTACCTATGGGATCTCCAATTTCACCAATCCTTGCTAATATAGTTATGATTGAGTTATTAGAAGACTGTATTAATAAATTAGGTACGAAGGTGAAATTTATTAAATTATATGTAGACGATTTATTTTTAATTATTGAAAGAGGAGAAGAAGAGTATGTATTAAATACGTTTAATTCTTTTCATAATCGTCTACAATTTACCTATGAAATAGAAAAAGACGGAAATCTGCCATTTTTAGATGTAAAAGTTATAAGAGGTGAAAATGGCATTATTTTAACGGATTGGTATAGAAAGCCTACCAGTGCAGGAAGAATACTGAACTATCACTCCTCTCATTCTATAAACCAAAAATTGAATTGCGTTCAAAATTTAGTTAAGAAGGTTGTTGAAATTAGTAGTCCATGTTTTCTAAAAGAAAATAAGAAAAGGGTAAAGTCATTGTTGCAGAAAAATTGTTATCCAAACAACTTAATTGAACGTTATTGGTTTAAATATACAAGAGAACAACCAGAACATTCCAATCAAAATCATGCTGAACTTGAAGTTTTAAATAAAAAGTATTTCAAATTTCCGTATGTTGAGGGCTTATCACAATCAATTAGAAAAGTTTTCAAACGAAATGTACCTGAAGTTACATTGGCATTTTATAACAAAAGAAAAGTCAAGTCTTTATTTTCAAATTTGAAACAAAAAATACCAAAGGAGTTACAAAGTAACCTCATTTATGCGATCAAATGTAAAGACTGCGACAAGCGTTATTACGGAGAAACAAGTCGTTTTTTAAAAGAAAGACTTTATCAACATTCTTATTCAATAAGAACTAATAAAAGTAACGCCACTGCTTTAGCATTCCATGCCTTAAACGAAGGTCACATGTTCGATTTTGAAGAAGCAATTATAGTAGATAAAGAACAAGATGAGCAAAGAAGAAAGACCCTCGAAATGCTATATATTAAAAAAGATCTAAGTTCAGTTAATCATAGAAGTGACATTACCAATTTGAACACTATTTATTCAGGAGTGTTAAGTTGATTTTAGTGAAATTTAATTTCCTTAGTTCCTTTTTGTGTTCTTTGACTGAACAGTGTTTCGGTTTACATGTAATTGTAATCAGTTAGTCTGGTCCAAGTTTTTGACCAGTTAAGATGTTAGTTCACTAACTATCTATTGTTACTTCATTTTATATAATGTAAATTTCATCATTTTTCTAATTCAAAAATTCTGACTTCTGTAAGTTCATAAAAATGTTTATTGCTTTTCTATTACTTCTACTTGTATATATATTTTTGTTTTTTCACAACTGTAATATTCCATTTTGATGTTGGTTATATGTTGATGTTTATATATGATTTCTTGTCATCCTTTGTTTGTAGGCCTATGAAAAAGGTTTTAAATAAAACCGAAACGTCGGCATTGAGAGTTTGATTTTGATCCTGGAAAATTGACCGAATCCTGATTACATTATACACCTATTCTATCCAACGGTTGATATATTATTGAATTTATATATATATATATATATATATATATATACAAGATTTCATATAAACACGTGAAATAATCAATGTCTGTCTAACTCTGTCAAATAACAAACTCTACTTATTACACTAAAGTAAGCATATCCTGATATTCATATTTTTTTTTTTTGCCCATTACTGATTTTAAAACTATAATATTATTATTTAATTTTACAGGTGTACTGATATAATTTTTAGAAGAATGCTGTATCCTTATTTACATTCTGAGTTTATTTTTAAAATGTCAAATCTTTATAAAAAGATGGTGGAAATTGTTAAACCCCAATTTCGTTTTGTTGAGGAGGTAGATAAACGAAGCATTCCATCTATTTGTGTTACATATTAAAAATGGAGCATATAAAGTATTTTATTTTTTTAGTTGGTGGAAAAAAGTATTAGCAGATTTGATACTAAGAAGGAAGCTAGTAAGTAAATAAACTAGACATTGCTTAAAAAATAATTCAATTAATTTAATGTTTAACAGTTATTGTTTTAAAATAAGAAATATTTACAATAGGTAAGCTGAAATGGAAGTCATACGCAGTCCATTGTAAAGAGTACCTTGAAGAAATCAACACCAGCTGTGATATTTGTGCTGTGAGGACAACGATAACAGACATTCTTGTAGCGGTAAGAACACTATCATTAAGTTAATTAGACTTTTTACACCATTAAAGACAGTGACGTGTGGTGGGGTTCATGGGAGGTGAGCCTGTGACTTCATCGTAGTCAGATTTACAAACATATGAACCCTATGGGGTATGATATTCACCATTTTATTGGCAGCAGTTAACGGATTACGTTTATTTAAAATCTCATATCAACTTCCTTTTAAAACGGTTTATTGTTTTAAGTTCGCAAGTGTAATCCTCCATTTTGAAACTAAGGAAGGGAAGAAATATGGATTGCTACACTTTACTTGCTAGCTTTAGCGTGCTGTCGCTGACAGTATTTTGTTGCTGAGTTAAAAAAAGAATCCCTGTAGTCACAAGCGCACCCTGCCTTGAGGTAGGAGAACTATGTGCCTCACTTAGTGACTCTTCGCAGCAGTTGTTGATCCCTCGGCAAAAGAAACTACTAACACCCATACCATTGCTGACAAAAAAAAAACGGTACATTGGAAATTTAGTTTTAGAAATACGCTGTCACTGCAGAGCATGCCAGTGCAGTTAACAGTCACCGCGCAATCTATCGAGAGGCAGAGCAGGTGACAGCCACATCGCACATTTATTTATAGGTACCTAAAACAGTAAATGTGAAAATCCAACGATTTCGAATAAAAACAATCTAAAACTTGTATTATGAACTCAAAAATATCTTTAACGTGAAATTGAATAAATAAATATAACCTTTTAAATATTTATAATTCATTTTACATGTTTTCCTTTCCAAGATTGTCAGGTGAGGCACAGGCTCAGGCCTGCCCTGACTGCCCGTCTCTGATCAAAGAATATTTTGATGATTGTAGTGTGGTCGAAGCCCGTGATCACAGAGAGCTGCAATGACTCACCACCATATCTGTCAATGTTGACAGATTGATTTGGGATAGTTTCATTGACACAAAGATGTTTGGAAAAATATTTCATCTTCTATTCCATACTTTAGTATTCTTTCAAAGAAAAATGTAATATATTCCTAATGGTCTTTAGAATTCAAATAAATATTCCTGCAACCATTCTATGTTTTGAACATTAAATATGATTTTTATATCTGCTATTGATTTTCTGTAATATATTTAACACAGGAAATATTAAAACTCAATATTGAAGCCATATGAGCACAGTTGGGATTACAAATTATAATTCCGAATTCTTAATATGAATAATATCACTTATTAACTAACCATTGTCACTATTTTAAGTTTATTTTATTACATTTCGAATATTATAGCTATTAATTTTATGTTAAACTTTATCATAGCTTTTTATTTTATATTATTTGATGAACGTTTTTTAATTAAAAAATTTGTCACATATTACTTTTTCAGTTCAGATTATCCTAATTATAAATTTGATTTTTTGTTGTAAATTTGTCAGACAGGAAATAAAACGACAAAGTCAATGTAAAAGGTAATTTAATTAATGTCGAAAATAGTTCTAAATTAACAGTTTATGCCAATTGCGGTTGGTAAATGAATGAATATTCACCGCCATATCCATTCCAATTCTAAATCTAATATAACACCGAAGCAGCTTCGGATAAAGTATTCATTGTCAAGAATAATTGAACTAAACGTTTTGGGGAATCCTAAAGCATCTTACCTCGTATATCTTCTTCTGTCACATACACAATTACGACATATAAGATGCAAGATCCAGTTAATTAAAGCCCACTTTGATTTCAGCAGACTAGTGTGATGCGATTCACTATTCCAGCCAGTTTTCTGATATCAGGAGTTTATTTTGCAATATAAAGAGCACTAATTCTTAGCTTTTAAAATGAATGTAAGAGAGTATTAAGTTTCTAGTAATAAACAATTATCGACATACCAATAGGAGACATACTGTAAACAGTACAATAACTGCGATAAAAGAGGGTAGCATTATGAAAATGGCACACAAAAAAGATCGCTCATTTTGATTCCTAGTTTATATTTTATTTTCCAGGTAGCGGTTTTAAACCATAACTACCATGTAGCTACTAAGCATTACTTATTACCTATGTTATGGTGACACCTTTTATCTATAGACTTCAATTCCGGATTAATATGTAATATTACAATTGGATTAATATGTAATACAATGAATTATGGACAGTTGTTGCATGTGCTATCTCACACCACAAAAAAAGCAATAAGGAGACTGGAAAGCCTTTCCTAGAGAGACTTATATATACGCATACAAAATAATCCAACTGGACTAAAAACACTATAGCATGAAGATCAGAACGTAGACAAATACAGATAAGACTTACTACGATATATTTAGGCGGCCGTCGTTCTATGGTAGAAGTGCATTTGACAGCAGCCAAATGTATGGAACGGTATATAAACGTGATCAACAGTGTTGCCATCTTACGCAACAAGAGTAAAAAGGAACTGAATAGAAATCACTCAACAACAATAAATGTCATAAATAAATATTCAATAAAAGTTGCCATATTAAATGGCAGAAGATATAAGATTCAAATAAATAATAAATAAAAAATGAAGACAAAATTGTAAAGGAATAATTGTTTGATTGTATAAAATAATAGAAACATATACAAGTGTAGAAAAATAAATAGTTAAAAATCTAGAATAACCTACTTCCAACTTTACTATAAGTAAACATAACATCAAACTCGACGGACAATCGATTGAGTTGTTTTATTATTATGTAGCTATCGTGATCAGGTATATAATACATATTAGTAAATAATTATCAAACTTATAGATATTAATTTAATGGTATGTTTTGTTTTATTGTAGCTATAACCATTTTGTTAGCTGCAACAAATTTGAAATCGTTGATATAACAATCAGACATGTTATTATCATTAGGATTAAACTGAGGACTTGAGCATCATTGGATTGGTGCTCAGCGCTCCACATCTGTCTTATTGAGCTTCTGTTCGTCATTTTTAAAATCAGTTTGGACTTTAATTTCTTGATTGAAAAACATTCTTAAAGAATTATCTCTTACTTTATTCTCTACAAGGCTATTGTCTCTTTTTCATATTGAATGTTATCAAATGTTCCGCCTCTTACGGGTAGTCATTACGTGTTCCTAAGAAAATAAATTGCTCTTAGATATTCTACGTATACTTATAAATTCTTACTTTGAAAATATAACATTTTCTTACAAATGTCAGTTTTTTAAACTAAACTAGTCATGGCAGTTGTACCCACCTTTTATGTGCTATTAAATTCTTCATCCACTATTAGATTGCTCCAGCCTTTTCCAAACGGAGCATTGCCTCATTCCTTTGTAGTTCCTTGTTTCCAGGAACCCACCTGAAAGTTAACTTTTTTTTTACTAGTTTTATTATGGATTTTTGTCTTTTGAGTATATCAGACTGGAACTCGTTCTTGAAATATGAAAGCTTCCCAAAATATCTACGTGATCATTTGTGGTCACTTCGACGCTCCTTGCAATATCCTATACTTACATTTTTGCGTTAAAATTGTATGGATCCATTCTAAGGTTTTGGGACTAATAAATCTATGTATTCCTTCTGATTCAATGGATGTCAAAGATCTGCTATCAAAAGCTCTTTCAATATCCAAGAAGTCCAGAGTAATTCTTTATTCCTTCAAGATTTTTCTATTTTGAATATTGCTAAATAATATTTTAGGAACTGATTCTGTTGTATTGTCCTTGTGATACATACGAGTATGTTGTCCCTTATGAATATACTTTTTTACCCCATCTCATATTATTATGATAGAACTTTTATCATTTTTAATGGAATATTTCTCATTCATGAAATATTAATGCATTATTGTAAGTTCATGAAATATTCGTAGTATCAGGACATCAAACAACAAAGTTTAGTTTATAGAATTTCCCAAATTATTGCTTACAAATAATAACCGTAATGTCCTAAAGAATGACAAAGTGTTTTTGCTATGTTCCAATATTCCCCCAAAAAAAGAGTTCTTAAATATGGAAGAATATAAGTCAAAAAAAGAAAACAATTAGATATGTTGAAGTGTACGACATTTAGAGTACTTCAAACATTCGTGGTTGACTACTATCCTTCACTTTAGAGAGCATCGTGAAATATCATTGATAGGCATCTGCTAATATATTTTAAGTATTTTATTTTTCTTACATATTATATAAAACATCTGTTTTTCAAGTTTTTCGATTAAATCTTAAATCAAGAATTTGTTTGATTGAATTTTGAGAAAATTTTTCTCAGTCAATGTAAACAAATGCGACAAGTATAGTAGGTATTCTGTTAGTCTTAGTTAAGTTTTCACTTTTTATAGTTATACGTTACTATGTTATAGTTATTACGTTTTACAGTAATTATAATTTCTTGACAACTTTTTTAAGATGGTGATGAAACAAAATCAGATAGATGCTTCATGACAGTAAAAATGATGACCCATCAGAACAAACATGCAGGTCTTATCAGAAATTATAATCATTTAGAAGTGATTTGAGTGGAAATTGTCTTTCAGGGTCAAAATTTTAAAGTATTTTGTGACAGAAATTGACGAACCTTTTCAAAATTTTTATTACATTGATGTAGATATTACAAGTAAATAAAAGGTATTTAAATTGACATAATAAATAAAATAGTGAATTGAATTGATTAAACTGATAAAGATAAATTAGAAAAATTGCACGGTTCTGTAAATAATACACTGGTAACTTGAAACTTTTAACCCAGGCTACTAGTGACAAAATAGGCAAACTATGTATTTCGAGGTATCCAAAACGTAGGGATAAGCCAAAGGTTGTTTTGAATAATTGTTTCGTAATCTCTTATTGTGAAATTTGTAATTTGTTTGAGGTTATTATTAGCACTCAATAAATTATTATACAATTAATAATTTATGATTATGATTATAAAAAAGTTTTCATCCATTATTTTAAGAAATTAAACTTCTTTTAAAAATGTATTCATTGTTTTAAAGACATACAATTTTTTATTAATATAATTTAATTTTTGAAAAAGTGTATATCTAATACAATACATTGGTAGCGTTTTTGTTTTTTTTTCAAACTCTTTGTAAGTTTTTAGACATAGACCTTATAATCCTGTATATTCTTGTAACGACATGAACACAGGCTATAGGAGGCCTATTTTTGATTTATGTATTACACGTTTGCGTTTCGTAGTGACGTGATATGCACGTTATTAACAGAAATTGCAATGTAGTCCTATATTTGATTATTTAGCGGGTCGTACTCGGGGAGTAAGCTACTAATGAACCAAATCGATTTCGTTAATTACGACTTCAAGAGCTATATGTGGATGACCTTTTAGTTAGGTTTCATTTCTAAATCTGTAAAGTTTAAGTAACGGAATATATAAAATGTGGAATACAAAATATGAAGAGTGAAATGTTGATGAACTAGCTGAAAAACGTAAACGACTTTAGAGAGAAAAAACAGTTGATAAATTCGAAACATCTTTCTCTCTTACGTCATCTACGATCTCAAAATCTTAAAAAAAATTTAATTTGTTCGAATAGTGTTTGTCATTTGTCAAACAAATGCCATATTGGTTGTTTTATCTTTCAGCAGAGATGGAGTACGGCCCGTTGCAAGTCATCAACAAAGTACCAAAAACGTAAATTTTTTCTACATGAACACTTGTTTTAATTTTATATGTGCTAATTTTTGACATCCAAACTTGACCAAGAAAATTTACGACAAAATGAAACCCTTCCGCGTTAAATTGAATCTCATTTGGCCATTTCTATAGTGTGAACGGACACACAGACATACAGACGAACACTTGATTTTTATATTTATAGCTATGCTAAAATATGTAATTTCAAAGCTTTTTCTAAATTTTTGATGATTTTACAATTAAAAAACGTCTCTTGTTTAATACACGTTATTCGTTTTGTTGTAGATCTACTGATAAGCTACCAATCCGCAGGTATGTAGTAGATGCTCTGTGTTAGTTCACCTGAAAGTTATATCTCAGGAATATTTTATGACTTTTATTTAATATTTTTAACAGGAATTTTTTTAATATTATTACTTTTAATAATATTGGACAATTTTTTGTGCAAATTATTGCCTTAGTTACATTTCGCACTTGCAGATGATTATATGTTACTTTTATTTGTAGTTTATTTGATTATTCTACCAGTGTGGCCACTAGGGTTAAAATTGGCCTGTGGGTAACCTGAACCAAGATGAGATTGACAACTCTTATATATTACTTGTTACAGAGTGTTTAGGAAAACACAACACTTATGAAAATCCCAACTTGTTGTTGGGAAATAATATTATATAAGACATTTTAATTAATAAATTGTTAAGAAAATTAAAAGATTTAATCAATTTATACAAAATAAATTATTATAAACTTAAAATATAGAAATATTTTAAAAGTTGATCAACTTGAAATTTTGTTAGTTGTCTGACATTATTTCATCATGTCGTCTTTATTTATTCCAAGTTATATAATAGCACGCAAATGGCAAGTTTCTTTTTAATTAAATATTCTTCATGAGTTTTTATATTCATAATTCTGCAAATGTTTCTTCATGACTAATAGTATTGTCTGTTCGATTTGTAATCGTGGACGTATTGTTGATATAGACAATTTATCAAGCAATGGAGTGTCAAAGAATCAGATCGGATTTTGAAAGAAAAAAAAAAATAATATGAACAATATACATATACTTTTAGTTAAGGTGGTTAGAGGTGGATTGAGGTGGTTAAAGGTAAATGAACAACCATTCAGTTACCTCTGCAACCGTCGGTCGTAATCGTCTTCAAGCAACCCTTGGCATAAGTAGAGATGTAAGATTTTAACCTTAGATATTTCTTTAAAATGTTCAGAGTTGACCCCGTTTTTATACTTGATTCCATTTTATTTATAATTATAAAAGTGCAGTTAGTTAAAATTAGAGTAGGGAGACCATTCATGGCAATCATGATTTTTCTTTAGTGACATAGTCGTCTGAAAAATTTGTAACATTTGTCTCTTTTTTCATATAAGTGGTCTCTGAAGTAATTGTACCTCGCTGTCTTGTCTTTTTATAATTAGACATTATATAAAAACCGCCTTGATACTAAAGTAGATATGAGGTCTACATAGCAATATATAATGTTGATCGCATAACAAAGAGACTTTTGAGGTTGGTATCCCAGTGTATAAGTACTGTAAAACACATAGTAAAATAAATTCTTAGTAGGACATTGCCATTAATAGCATAGATTAGATTGGCTAACAATGTACATTCATGGATTATAGGTAATAGGCCAAAGGAGCACACTTTCAGTATATGTATATGCTGCAATGAATATTACCGAAAATAATCAATTCGAATTAAATGGAATTGTAGGTAAAATTAATGGATAGATAATCCCGATGATATGATTGTTCGGTAATTTTATCAGTTTAATTAAATAATCTATAATCATAGATTATATAATCTATAATAATAATCATTAAATAATCAATAATCTATAATAATCTATTTATCAGTTTAATTAAATTGAAGTTTAACTTTTGTATCTTTATAGTGAAAAATTTAGCTTTACTACATACCAATTATTAGTTCAACTGCTTCAGATTATTATTGTAAATATTATTGCTATTATTATTCATTCATTTTATAAAATGAAAAATATTGTAAAACTGAACAATATCTGTGAGTTTTATAAAGTAATTATCTCTCAACACTAACTGGGTTTGTGCAGAGAGAAATTTATAATTTGTCTCTTCTAAAATAAGGCTTATAATTAAATTTTGATTGAAAATTCTGCTTTGACAAAGGCTAAACTTTGAAAAAGGTTTTGGTTATAACAATATTTAAACTTTAAGCTTCAGCTCAAAAGTACCTTTGAGTGTTGTCTGTTTTGACTTGGTCAAATACACTTTTACCTCTTCCACTAGGCAAGTGAGACAGCAGAAATAATGTCGACCACTAGCTTCGAACGAAGTGGAGAATGAGGAAAACCTTGCAAGTCTTTATTTCCTTTGATCTCAAACCAAGTAAACTGCAAAAATTCGTCAAAATGCTTTGCGAAGAGTATCTTTGTAAAAGTTAGGGACATGCAAACCCTATCAAATATCCTTTGCAATAACACTAAGTAAATAGCAGTCGTCGACTTTCATCTTTACTTTGTACCATATTGTTTAAACTGGGCAAAATACACATGTTATATAATAACATAGTAAATATCTTTATAAATATCTATCAATCTATTATATATATAATTAGGGAGCAGACTTTCCTCGATACATATTTCATTAAATTCCTTCTGAATCCGTGTTAATCTTGTAGATAACTTTTTTAGCTTTGTTATCTGGTGTTTCAAATTTTCAGGTATACCAAATAGCAATCATCCAAAAGTTTTATTTACAATGCTCGTCATTATTCCAAGCTAATTACTAATGTAACTATTTAATAATTAACCAACATTTCTGTCAACATTGACCATCTTCAGGACATTATTACACACTAATTAAACTAGGAATGTATATCTAATTTTATAGTAATGATAAATAATTTTAATAAAAACAATGAAAACATATTTCACTGTTACAAGGAGGAGATTACATATAGTCTATGGTAGTTTGAAAGATATAAGTTTTGGAGAACGCTGATTTTTGGTCATTGACACTAAGTTATTTCGAATATGTCGAGAGCTTCTATTATTTAGAGACGAGTAACATAATTTCCTTCATTAATTATTTCTGTATTGGTTTTCAAAATTTGTCTTCCATGTTTATTAACTTTAGCAATTATTATTAGTAATTTAGCAATTTTTTGCCTAACTTCTATGTAATTTATGGACAAGAATTTATTACTATTAGGATTAGTCTTTATGTTACTATTTGTTTTTTATTCATTTTATTTTTTATCATTTAATTTATTAATGTTCAACTATATCCGTGGTGAACGCAAAATTCATGGATTCTTAGAACTGTCTTAGTTGGTTTCCTATATATTTTAAAATTTAGGTTACTTCCATTTTTTTATAGCTAAATCGATGAAATTTAATTTATTGTTAATTTAAATTTCATACGTAAATTTTATTTTCTTGTTTAATGAATTTAGTTAGTTATATCTATTATTTCTGACTAATATAACTAATGAATTTTATGATTTCATAAAAAGAAGGCATAACTAAATAAAAAATTCTATTTAGTTTGTTTAGCATTATAGGAAATGATACAGCACCTGAAATAAAGCCTTGATGGATTTACTGTTGCTCTATGATGGATTTCATTCATAACTTGATCGATTCCTTCTTCTTGCAAACGAAAAATTGGCTATAATAATTTATACGAGGACAACCAACGAAAGTCCAAATAATATAAAATAAAATTGTCTTGTATTTTTTTTTGTAGAAAATCAAATTCATCTTCATCAATATCTCGTAAAAATTATCTTCGTATTCTTCTTTGGTCAGATTAAAACTCTAAGCAAATTATAGTAACAAAAAAATGAGATAAACTTTCTCCAATAATTTAGGAGCACTAAAAAAATAAACAATTTTACAAAAATAATGTAGATTATTTCAATTAAAACTAGCAAACGTGCCCATCTTTAACGGATACTTTTTCAAAAATTCGGACATGATACATGGTATTCCAAAATATCATTAGAAATAATAGAATAGTAGAAGATATCATTCTTAGCACAGTGTTAAGAAAAATGCCTCTGCATACACCACATTAAGTGTCTGTCCTTCAGGTTCATTGAAAAACAAAGAGTTCGAACCTCGGACTCTTGGGCAAGCAAACTACAGTTGACCATGTGAGAAAAACTTGGTCTGTCACATCAATTCCTGCGGTAGATAGAGTTTCCCCTTGCGATTCAATTACCGTCATTACGAAACAGACGCTGACGAGACATTGCAGTCGTTTGAATGGAAAAGGATAATGGCTCCGAATCAATGCTGTGCGTGGTATACACACAGACTCCCCAGTACCACACCCAGTCATGATATCTATCTCTATGGCGTATCTGTGTCGTGTCCCGTTGCACATTTTTATCACAGCATGATTTGTGCCCCTACTTCAAGTTTTTAATTATGATCAGGCAGTCCAGGAGCAGTCACGGAATTAAGAAATTCAGTTGAATAATGAACTGCTTCCTCATCACTAATCCCTCTGTTTACTGACTCGTACGTTCTGTCTTCGGCTTGATATACCGTAAGAACTTTTTTGTTGATTTTTCCTGCCTGTTCATTTGTAGGAGTTGAGAATTGCTCGTTCACAAAGCCATTAATTCTGAATAGATAGTAGATGTTCAACAGTGGGAAACCCATGTCAATAAGCTTTTGCTGAGAGGTTAAACGCAAATGAAATAAAAATCAACTAAAAATACCTACTTACTACACCTGTATATTTTCAAAATAAACATGTCCGTGTAGCTAGCCAAACACGACTTAAAGGCCCATAACTTCGTTTCTACGTTGAATTTCCAATCTATTCAATGCTTAGATTTTAAGTTAGATGTACACATATCTAGTGTCAAAGGTTCAGCTCGCAATGTCTCATGGTGACATGTTATCAAGAAATAAGCCATGTGATTGTCCCGGTAAGTAGTAATACTGTTTTCTGTAACTATTTTCCAAATATAACTACAAACTTTTATAAAATATTATTTCACATTACTACATTATGTATCTTTTTTTTTTCAGAATTTAGAATTAGGAGGGAGTAGTTTACTTGTGACAAAATTTTGGGCTTTACGTTTCATAACTTTGCTTCTACGTTGAATTTCCAAACCATTCAGAGCTTAAATTTTATGTTAGACATACACAAATCAACTGTCAAGGTTTCTGCTATGTCTTATGGTGGCTGAGTTTACTTGTGTCAAAATTTTACGGACAAGCTGACAAACAAACAGACAGTAGTTTTTTTAAGCGTGGATTCAGTTTCTCTGGAGTAATATTCTAGATTAACAGATTTTTATTTATATTTATCTTACTCAGAAAGGATTGTCAATAGTTAAGAAATAAGTATTAGAAAATTGTAATAAAATAGAATTAAAAGACAACACCTGTCATTTAAAGTTTCCTATCTCTTTTTTTTCATTTTCAGTGAAAGTTTTATTTAGTCCACACTATTTTCATATAGTGTTTTAGATGAGGCAGTGACAAACATAAATAAAATCCTTTAAATATTTAATTTTAATTTAAGAATCCATTCCTTTAATATTCTTTAATAATCCATTCCAACTTTCAGGAAGTAGCTAAATAAAATTATTTTTTATTTTAAAAAATTAAGGACGTGGCTTAATAAAACTTCAAACTTTTTCAATGTTATTTCATAATTAATTTTATATTTATTTATATTATCGTTATTTGAAAAACATTTAAAAAAAATTAGATAGTATTGATATCTGTTTATCTAGGGTGCAGATACTTCATCAGTTGCAATTTCAAAACTTTTGTACGAACTCTCTTTGGAGGAAAAGTACCAGGAGAAGCTTTATCAAGAAATTTGCAAAGCTCGATCAGGCGATGGATGGACGCGGCAGGAGCTATGTGCTTTGTCTTACCTTGACGCCTTGATCAAGGAAGCTCTTCGGCTGTGCTCACCTCCTGTCATAAGCAGATATTTAACTAAAGATCTCCAATTAGGTACGCAATTCCATTTCCACTTCCATTTTTATTATTGTTTTTACTGATATGGTTTTTACTTATGTAAAATATGTATAGATGTATATATGTATAGATATAGTATATATGTATAGAATGTACATATATATTCTTTTTCAAATTAATGGACTATACTATACTAATATAAATACAATTTATCCTTTATTCAACATATTTAAACAAGCAATTTCAATGCATAAATGGTTGTAACAAAGATTTTCCCAGTCACATGCAAAACTGGGAAAATGGACAACATCCATTGTTGATTTTATCATCTATTCTATACTTAATATAAACATGCACTTCATTAGAATTAGTTTTACTTTCTTGGTATTTTTTTTCTTTGTAATAAGATCTGGTAGTTATTTGAAGAATTATTAATATTCTTCTTCTGAAATATTACCAGTTCTAGTTAGAATATGGTAATATGGAATATGCTATCTCAATGCAGAAGTTAACTTAATCTTCAATAAGAAGTACTATTGTGTACAAGGACATGTAGAAATACCCTTCAAAAATTCAGATAATTATGCTTCATATTAAAATGATAAAGGATAAATATTACTATGCACTTTAGTCGAGCATCTCTTATTTTAAAACTGTAATTACGTTTCTTTTAAGATTATTTTTTCGAAAAAATAGAATTATAAAGTATAATTGGAGTTCCATAACCTACTTTTTCCTAAGTTTTTAAATTTTAGTTATCTTGTGTTTTAGTGTTTTAGGATATGTGTTTTAAATTATTTCAGTGTTAAAACATTTAGTTATTTTGTGTATCAATAATATATGCTTTTCAGAAAATTATACTATACCCAAGGGCACAAACATACTTATCTTAGTTAAAAATGTTCAAACTTCACCACTCTATTGGGAAAAACCAAATCAATTTTATCCTGAACATTTCTGTAAAGAAAATTCTATAAACCGGCCTAAATTTTCTTACCTTCCATTTTCTGCTGGGCCACGTGATTGTCCTGGTAAGTAGTAATGCTGTTTTATTATTTCATTATCTGTAACTATTTTCCAAATATAACTATGAAATATGATTTCACATTACTACATTTTGTATCTTTGTTTTTCAAAGCATGTTTTTAGCAATAAAAGAGTTGGCGGCATAAAACGAGATTAAATTTTATAATATGAAATAAACCTCCATAAATTAATCCCCGAGTAACGGAAAAGTTTCACCTTTACATAATGATATATGATATTAGTAAGTCTTTTCTTAAAAAAAAATATGTTGAATTTAGCAGTAGCTTCTGCGCTGACCACTGTTTTGCTGATAATCTTCAAATTTCTGATTATCATGGGGTGATTCATCGGTAATTCCCACAATAAGTAAGAACCCCTACCACAACATCGCAAGATCGTTAGAAATCTAGAGAAAATTACCAAAAAAATAGCCAACACAGAGGCTGCTGATATATAAGTTAACATATGTGTGTGTGTGCATTATAACAAGAAGATAAGAATATAGAATGTAGCCATTAAAACTCATATCATTCTTTCTACATCCGTCGTCAACAAGAAAAGAAATGTTTTGCTTGAGCGGCACTTAACGTGGTACAGAAGAACAAAACAAAACTGATTCGTTTCGCTATTTAATATTCCCGTTATATGTAGGATGAGGGGATATAAAGGGAGTAATCAGGGTGGTAGGCTTTGTACGAGGTCATTAGGGAGGGATGGGGTTTTTGAAATCAATTTTTGCCAATCGAAAGTGAACTGTTCTATCGATACCATGCTGAGATCTCTTTGAATTCCCTCATTTCTGGCATCAGGACAGCACGCCATAAGATGAACACCCTTATTTTGGACTGCCTCGATGGCCTTGCTATTACTTTTTGCTGCTTGAAACCAGGTCTAACATCCATAGTTATGATAAACCTAATTACCACCTTGGAAATGAACACTGTTAGACATTCCTGGAATTTGGGATAGGCTATAAATTTGACACTGCTGGCGTCGGATCACAGAAATAAAAGAAAAGACTAACTGCGCAATGAATGTAATCAACAGATGGTGCAGATACGTTAAAGTTTAATTGTGTTTGGAAAAGTGCTCTACGTTGATTCTTAAGGGTAAGTTCAGAGGGAGAAGTATGCCTCATGTTTTTATGATCTATCACGTATATCCTTCATGAATAAGGTCAAATACCTGGGCGTAATCGTTGGTGAGGGGTTCAGGTTTACCAAGCACATCGATTAAATGGCTGGGAGAGTTCTCAAAAAGTATAAACTCTCCGGGCCTACCTGGGGAGTCAGTGTTTATATGGAGCACCAGTTTGGGGCCCTGACCTGAACTCCCCACAAAGCAGAGTGGTGATTTCATATCAGCACAGGGCACTGTCCCTTGGTGACAACTTTAGCTGTCACAAAGGGATATAAAACAACATCCGCTCTGGCGACGCATGTACTGGCTGGTCAGATGCTCATTGATATCAATATTAAGTTGAAAGTTGAGCTGTTCCTCCCAAGTTGAGCATAGCCATCGTCCCAGGTGGGTCATTGATAATCCGGAAGATATCGGGGACAGGGTGGGACAGCTCAGAAAATGGGCATTACGACTGTGGGAGTCAAAATGGGACATGGGAGTAGTAAGTAGGTGGACCTACCGCTTCCACCCCGATGTGCCATTGGGGCTGAGGGTGGGAGATTTATATGTGGATCACTGGATGTCACAGATTGTCTCGGGTCATGGAGACTTTGTTCTACAAGTTTATCTACGCTATCAGAAGTATAAAGAAGGCACCAGGCTTGCCTCCACCTGATTATTCTATGTGAAGAAGATAGTGTTGTGGCGTGAAATGCTATTTGTATTAAATAGAAGTGCATTAAGTTATTTTGAGTTTCAAGTTTTTTTAAAGTGTATTTTCACTTTCTCCTTTTTTCCTTGTGTGATGTGTGGTTGAGGAAGCTCGCCTCCGCGTGGTCCACCTCGGGCGTACCTCGGCGGCTTGGCTTGCCTCTTCGGCTAGGGCTTGTTGTCCCCAAGATGCGGCGAAAAAGCTTTCACGTATAAAAGACATCAGTCTGTTCTGTTATTATCCGTGATATTGCTTAAGCTGGGCGTGCGAAATAATACTAAAACAGTTACATATCACTGCTGTAATCTTAAATTGCTGCATATCTCATATGAGTTTAGGTACAAATATTCAAACCGATTATCAAAGTTATTTACAATCAACTTATTTAATTGTTTTATTTTTATTTGGGTATATTTATTGTATCAATTATAACGTACTTGTAAACGTTGTCATACCACAATTTAAGAACTGTCAACAGATAGAACTTTATAGTTGGTCTTTTACATTAGCATTTCCTCAAACAATATTCAAAATTTGTGAGATTATTGTCAAGCAATGATCTATATTCAGAGAATTCTTAATCTAAATTTAAAGTTGTTAGAATCATGAAAAGCGCGGGTTAATATTAGTAGCTGTTGTGACATGAAATGCGATAACGCACCATTGCACCCACCAGTATTACCCAAAACTAAATATACTTCATGAACACATCCTTAATGTGATATTTTCATATTCAATATACGATTAGTTCTCACAAACTATACAAAGTCTTCCCAAATTCTAATATTTAATTTGTCTATTCTACCAAAATAAATTCGATTTATATAGAAAACAAAATATTATTCTGTATGATGTAGAGTATTCTTATATCCGCCTTGAACTGTTGACGACATGGGATGTTATATTTCCTTAGTATGTATTTATATTAACTTTGTTCACTTTAAGATTTGATAATGTTTGGTGAAATTAGGAACGTAAATTAATTAATATCAATTGTTGAAAATTAATCTTTTTTAAATTCAACCTTTATAATTCTTTTATAAATAATTACTACCTTTTATCTACTTATGGTATGAATTACATTTGTTTATGCGTGGTGGTTTAATTCTAGCTTATTATCATTCACTAGAAATTCAGCGAACTTATACATAATACAGTACAAAAATGACAAAGTACCTATGCCATGCAACTATTTTAAACACTGTAAATAAAAAATCTGTTGGAAAAGCTGTGAGAGGCCATTATTAAAGATGGGTTTCTTCACAAATTAAATTTGTTATAGGTTGTATTTATGTTCTTCGTGTTAGGTCAAAGAAAGAAAAATTATTTATATTAATGGTAAGAAAAATGTATAAGGCCTACACTAAAATAAAAATGATATTCAATTTGTTTCATGCACATAGGTAATAAAGGCTATTATTACTACCTTTAGTTGACCCGTGAGAGGTCGTGGCGGCTTACTTAGTCTTTATTACATGTCTTCTTTACTCAAAAATATTAATATTAGTAATGGTTTATAATGACTTCTTGATAAAATGACGATGATAATTAAAAATAATTATAATACATTTATTACGAAGGCACCGTCTCACTCCAAAGTTGCATGTTTTTGGAAGTATTAATGTAAATTTGTTTTGAATCTGACCAAGGCCATGTGTACATTTCTTGTCTTGTTGATTTCATTCAGCTTAAACGTATTATACGAGATACTCGTATCTCATTCAATGGGAAAGTTCTATTTTAATTCAACATAAATGCAATTGCAGGTAAAACATATGCTATGTTGGCCATGAAGTGTGTTATTGCAGAAATCATCTTCCGATACAAGATAACTACTACAGTTAAACCAGAATCCATTATTAACAAATTGGCATTCATGATAGAACACCAGGACGGGTACCACGTCAAACTGATACCCAGATAATTGGATAATTCAATACTAAATTTTATCCATGTTATTGTTAGTGTACTTATAATATTATTCATATTAAATTAGTATAATTTTTTATTGTATGAGTTTTGATTTAAAATGTAAAAAAAAGGTAAGAATAATTTTTAATGATTCTTCATATTTCTTCATGATTCTGGCCTCCTAAATTTTTTTTTTGTATTTAAATTGAAATGTATTACAATAATCTATGAAGGTTTTTTGAACTAAATGGGCAGTTCTGAAAGTAAGAATTATAACATAATAATCTGTATTTGTATAAAAAATATATATCATATTCATTGAAATGAGAGTATTAAATTAATGAATATTATTAAACAAAATTAAGCAGGGCTTCTTAAATGTATTGTTTACTTTGGTAGAAAATTGATTACACAAACGTATCTATGCTTATTACTCCCATGCATTGCTATCATGGCTTAAAGGTTACAATTCACAATCTAATGTCTACAGGGAGTTAATACCTACTACCTCTTTTCAAAGAGCGCCATCATTTCATGCAATATATTCATTTTATATTGTCTCAAATTTTACATGTGACTCTACATTCATTTTAAAATGTTAATTATTGTAATTTTTCTAAAATAACGTTATTTATTAGTTCAAAAATAATAGTAGTGACTCAATTATAGAGATTAGTATATTGAACCACTGAGAAGATAATTATTAATGCAATGTTGTTTATGGTTGTGTAGAAACCAATATTTAATGTAAAAAGCATAATTATTTCCATATTGTACCACAAGTGTTTGTTTAATTATTTGTTTTTTTGTGAAATTAGTCGGGGTTGTCCCATTATTCCTAAAACAAGGTAATCAATTTACAAGTTCTACTATATGAATCAAATCACTTTCAATTATGTTAAGAAAAATTAGGAGCTTAATAAACTCGCAATGTTATTGTATCCTGAAGTTGAAAAAATTGCATAAGTTACTGGTTTAATGGTGGAAAAAATTAAAATTTCTTGTATCATAATGGGTTAATACATATATTTAATATAAAATATATAACATAATGCATATGGGTTACATGCATGATGTATTTTTTAAAATAATTCATATTATTATTAAAATTAATTCATATTATTAAACATGCGCTTTCGAATCAGAAATAAAATGGTGGTAATGTAAGACTAGAACAAGAGTTTGTTTAGATTCCAAATTTGATAAACAAAAAGAAAAAAGAAATGTAATCAATAGAGGCAGTGATGTATTTCTTCTATTAACTGGGTGTAGACATTGCAGTTTAAAAAACCATATAAATCAGTACTTATATAAATCAGTTGACCATTCATAAGTTTCATTATTGGAACTACCTATAAGAAATGAAAGATATTTTAGAAGGCACAATAATATACAACTACCTATATAGTTAAATAAGTATTAAGGGTCAGGTTAGCTCAGTGGTTAGCTTATGGGCTGGTAGTCCGGGTCTCGATCCCCACTTGACCCTCGATTTATTCACGCGGGAGGCGAAATAATCTGAGTACGTTGTCCTTCGGAGAAGACGTTAAGCCATCGGTCCCAAGCCTGTACGATGTCAGGTACTCCTTAAAGATCCCTACTCGAAATGCACTTGAATTAAGCAAAATTTAGGACTCCCAATGTAGAATCTGTAGAATCACCGATCAAATAAATAGCCGGTAAATGGCCGACGTTATCACCTGCTAGGGGATCGGTTTAAACAATAAAAAAAAAAAAATAAATAAGCAGCACTCAGATGATTTGAAAAGTAATACAACCTGTCGAGTATAAATATGTTTTCCTTGTCCTATGACATCGTAATGCACAACAAATTAATAAATTTTTTTATCCTTTCCTAGGGAATTGGCTCGCACTGAGATATAATGTGATCAGGTGTTTCTACCTCTTCTAAACAGACAGCTAAAAACAGACAGCCAAACAGACTTCTAAACAAACATTCTACATACGACTTCAAAAACAGCTTCTATTCATAGTAGTTAAGTAGACAAATTTCTAATGCACGTTCTACATATATTTTTAAATTCTCCATTTGAAATAAATATTCTCTAGAAATGTGAGTTCAGTTAGTTGTCCATACCACCTATTAACTACTTTTTGTTGATATATTTGTCAGTTCTACTTCTGTGAAAGCTGAAATGTGCGGTGCAAAAATGTTTGAGGCTCTAGGAAATTTGTATGGTTTCAAACATTTTCAAATTGTTTACTAATTCAATCCCAGATATTACCTTGTTTTCAGGTACTCGCATGAAAATCAAATTAGTTACACTGTTTTCTTTATTAATTTGATACCCGTCAGTATGTTAACCTAGAACCCTTTTATTGAAATCAGAAAGCAGTCAGTCCATGTGATCATTTGTATTCACTTCGAGGCTCCCTGTAAAATAACCTACGAAGGGAATTCTGTCTAACCAACATATGCATGTTAATATTCTTTAATATTCTATTAATTTTTTTTTATTTTTGATCTCCCAAAAATATATTTTCATTTTATTAAATAAACAAAAATGTTAATAAAAAAAGTGGTAGATGTTTATTATCATTCAATCCTGGTGATAGTACACATATTGATTGATCCAGTTATTCATATACAAGAATCTTTTTGTATGTAAACCAATCGATGCATATGAGGTCATTGGTAAATGGTACTTAACTGCAATTAATTTTTCATTAGTATCAACCATACCACCGATGGTGTTATAAAAATATTAATTAATATCACTCTATGAAAAAAAAAATTTTTTGGAAATCATTTTTAGACTTCTCATTAAACTTTATACAGCAACTCCTTAGAAAATCTAACCATGCATTCGACCAGTTCTAAAATTTTAAGAAACTGTTCTCCATGTTCTGTTTCAGCTTATGCTATTCTATATTTATTTTCATCAAATCATGAAGTTTGTTATTATTTTTCAGATTTATAAATTTATTTACATCATTTTTCTGGTTTTTTGAATTATTGCTTTGTTTAGTAATTAATTATGATATTTTAATGAAAATTTTATTTATGTTTATTTTAATTTTAGTTTATCCTAGTTTTGTTTTTTTTCTGCTGGATATTTCTTTTATTATCACTAGTCCAACACCCTTCACTTCGCCGACGGATATAATAAATTTTGATATATTGTGATTATATTGTGATGTGATATATTGATTTGATATATATGCAAAAAAAATCACAATAAATAAACACAATCAATGAAGTTTAAACCACAAAAAAAAAAGGAAAACAATACAAATAAATGCTCTGAGGCCTTTCAATTTATGTCATCCAAGGGCAAACAAAAGAACTAAGAAAATAACATAAAACTTATGGACGTGAGCTTTAGAGCCCACTTTTACAGATAGCATTAAATCTGTAAAAGTGGGCTCTAAACACAAAACTTGTGTTTAGAGATAAAAAGTGGTAAATAAGTTTTATCTATATCTATAATTGCAAAGATGGTTGATGAATGTGGTCATACTAGCAATAAAGTTTAAACCCATTAGAAGTTATAAGAATGAAATTTATCATAAATTTCTGTCGTACATTAAATAATATAGGACATCTTTCTTTACAAAAAAATATATTTCATAGGACGATGTTGCTAAAGTTTTTAACTTTATAACATTTAACAATTGCTGTTAGTAAAATTACTGTTTCTAATTTGGCTAATTTAAGAAGGTACAATAGAAATAAATATATCTAAACTAAAGTAGCTGAACATATAAAATCAAACCATAAATGATATTGAGAAATAGGTTGCATATATAGTTTCATATAAGTCATCATATTAATGTCTTAAGTATCTTAATTCGACTCAAAAGAGAATTCCCTCCAGTTTTTCAGAACTTTATAGAACATGCATAATCACTTTACTGTTTTTTCTTTTTATATATGAAATATTCGATAATATATTTTTTAGAGGCAAATGAATATTAGCGTGTGCAAATCTATTTTTATATTTCATCCTTTATTTTAAAAACATTGCATAATTTATAAAAAAAAGCTACGTAGCTTATATCCATGTTATTTATCACTATGAAGTTAAGAAAAATTAATCAATTTTTTTCTAAAATTTGGGCATAACGCTTTCTCCTAAAACTTACCTTTTCTAGTACAAACTTGTGTCTTGTATATTTAAAATTGTAAGTGATAGTTGTTAAGATTCAATAATGTTCTATAAAATAGTATTATTAAAACAATTTTGTGTTTTTTTAAATATATATTCAGACGACTACTTATGGTAGGTGGTCAAGCATGCGTCCCATGAAACCCGTGGGCCTTTGGGGGAAATGAACGAATCTGCTGGGAAGCGTACATTTAAAAGTTAAAAATTAATAAGGAGCCAATGCAATGTTTAGTGGTACTCTTACAACATTGACGTCTAAAATATGGATAATATATTATTAATATATAACTTATTGCCTGATAGATGTTGAAATATGTATTTGAAACGATTTTTGTTAAAAAGAAGAAGTTATGTTACTTGAAACATTTTATGTTCAAGTTTATGTTACTTGAACAAATAACAAGTTCAAAAGTATTTTAATTTTTTAGATTAATACCTGTAAGTTTCGTGTTTGGTGAGCTTCACTGATAATCTGAAATCTTGAGGTATACAGTAGGTCCAGGCATAGAGATACATGCAATAGGTATTTATTCTACCCACCAAGCTAAACTGACACACGAGTTATTATTCAATATGACGAAAATTTTCTCTGAATGTTTGTAAAAGGAAATACTACGGGAAAAAATCGTGTTGAGTACTATCTTCATCCCTTGTATTTCTACAGTAACGATTTGGTTTGGTGTTGACATTCTTTGCAGTCTATTTGATTATGTTACCTATCTCTGGTACGTAGTGGACTGTGTATGACCTCTCTTTGTTTGGCAAATTGCCATGAACCACCGACTAACAGTGTACCATTCAATCTGTTTTGATTTAATCACGCAGCTTATCCTTTCGGTCATACCATGATAAAGCAGACCATATTGATGTTTTTAACGAGGAGCCCTTTCACTGCTTTCCAGAGGTAAACTGTGTTCCTACAAATGAAGAAAACGGGATAGTTTTCGTGATTTTCCCTCGCGGAGGCGGGCTTTACCGACATCAACAATAGTAACAACCATATGCCCAGATATTCTACAAGACTGATGGTCACTTGATAAAAGAAATTACTCAGGATCGCAGATGCAGATTGAAAACGAAGGCGGAAGAGAACAGAGAATAAGAAATTATGAAAAATAGAAAATAATTAGAAAGAACAAGTATAAGATAAAAGAAAAGGATAGGTAAGAAGAAACACGACAAACATTAATCAATCCAAAGCCGTCCAACCAGATCTTACGTCCTCGACCACCGACTTAATCACCTTCATCATTGGCGGCTGAAACACAAGCTTAATGGGATGGTTTAGCCACCGTTCTCCGCTAAACTGTTTTGGAAAAGACAGGTGTAAGCTCAGCAGTGAGTTGAGAAGCCCCAATACAGGACGAGATCAAGCAGGCCTTCCACCCACGGGCACCAGTCCTTCCAGGGGAAATCACAAAGCCTTGAAAAAGACAGGAATAAGTCGCATAAGACTGATACGGATGGACAGCCCGCAAAGTCAACGCACGATCAGCGAACTTTTTACCCGCTGGCGGCGACCTAAAACAATGTACAGTCTTGTTGTGCCCTTCTTAGTACCTGCACTCACTGATTTATATTTAAGTTAAAAGGACAACTGTTTGAAGAGTTTTGGATTCCATGTTCCTAGGTCACCTGTTGTGAAAAATCATAAAGATGATGTTTATTATACACGGTAAACTTGGTTTATTTATGCATACATCATCTTTCTTAATGTATAACATCACTTTCTTTTTTACCTTACTATAAGTAAAGTATAGTGATCGTGAAAAAATTCGATCTCGAGATTTTGACGGAATTACGTGTTTTGAGGTCCCAAAAGTCGTTTTATAAAGTTTTTTCGATGATGTCAGTGTGTGTGTGTGAGTGTGTGTGTGTGTGTGTGTGTGTGTGTATGTGTATGTGTGTTTGTGAATGTGTGTGTGTGTGTGATTGCGTATGTTATTGCTTGTTACCATGCTACGGTCTAGAATCTATGATGGATCAAGTTGATATTTTACACAAAAATGGGCCTCATAGTGTAGATGATCCCTACTGTTTGGGAGGAATTATGCATGACGGGAAAGACGCTTTTTTTTCCAAAAACCGGTTTTTGTCAAAAAGTGTTTTCAAAAACATTTTTTTCTCCTAAACTGCTAATTCTAGAGTTTTGAAATTTCTGCATTTTCTTTCAGGTTACAAATGCAATAATGAAAAATATATTCAGATTTTTAAACCAACAAAAAATATTTCTTTTTGAATAAAATGTAAAAATATTATACCAAAAATGTAATAAACTATACCAAAAAAATAGAACATTATGTGAAGGATGAGATGAAATAATTTTTTTCAAAATTATATTCGTCGAAGGGGCGTTACAGTACGGTCTCTATTTTCATAAAATGTTTTTTTTGACATTAAACGGCTCGTTAAGAAACCATGAAAATTTGACCATAAATTGAACAAAAAATGAGCAGTTCAAAAAAAACATTAAATTTCAATCACTTCAAAGAGTGAAGTGAGTCAAAGACTCTGCATATATGTTACACAGCTTCCTGCTGTAAAATAAACGAAGTGTTATAAACTATTGTGACATTTCTTTGCAAATTATATCAAAATTATAAATTACAAATCAAGGGTACTTTAAAAGCAGTCATTTACAGAAATAGTGAAAAGAAACAATCTTCTTAAGAGCATAAGTAAGCGATATTGTGATCATCTCGTGAAGTGCTGACGGTTCCATTTATCAGTCTACGCCTGATCGATGAACCCATAGACTGACTAATGAAGGATGATGATTTCGTGGTGTAAGGATGGACAGCGTTTGATTGACAATCAATTTCAGCCAATTGAGCTAGCTTACTGGACAACTGTTACAATTTGATTTCTAATTCATTCTGCTTGTAGGACTACCGCTCAGAAGGTAATTAACATCCTATAAACATAATCAAATGGTTATCAACGAACGACACATGTAATTCAAATCAATTCAAATTTAAAATTACATAAATAATCACGACTGACGTTTGCACTCTACAAAACAACTGTTATCATTGTGAAAATCATTGCTAGAAATTCTCTCTGACAGACTAAAAAGCCCCATATATATTTAATAATAAATTTGTTTTTCAAAATTACCTGTCATCGAAAGCACTTATGAAATTCAAGAATTATAAAAGAAAGCAATCTTTAAAGGAAGCATATTTAACATAGACGAAGAATAATATTTTATATATATCGTTAAAAATAAAAACAATCCGGAGTGTCTTACATTCAACTTTACTATAAGTAAACGAAACATACTATCAAACTCGTAACCACTAACTGATATTTTATGTAGTTTAAATTTAAATCAATGAGTATCATTTGTTCATATTTGGCTGTAATAATTTTTTTAGTAATAAGAATCGTGAAATCAGTGATGAATTCGACATCTTATTAATGTAATTAAACTGAGGGTCTGAGACTCATCGGACTAATACGCTCCGCTGCCGTAGTTGTCATGCTGTCTATGCCATTGTTAAAACTAAATTCAACTTCAGATTTATGTTCATTAATGACCTTAATAAACGTAGACAGAAAACTATCTCGCAATTTTATAGTTTCAGGAATGATTTAACAGAACCCTTTGTTCATTCCGAGATGATTGACTGTAATAAAGATATAATGTGATCAAGGGTTTCTACCTCTTCTAGACACTGAGTTTACATTCTTCTATGATGTCAAATACAGCCACAATTTATAATAGTTAAGTAAAAAAATTCAAATAGATGTTGTATATATATTTTAATCCTCCCTTTGAAGATATAGTATTCTTTACAAATATAAGTACAGTTGGAATGCTTTTTAAAATAAATTGAAACCGGCTGTTCTTGACATCCTTTAAATGTTCCCTTTTTTTATTTACTTGTCTCCGAAGGGCCCTGCATCTAACTAACTTATAGATCAAACGATTTATCTTTCATTCTATTATTTTTTTGATAATTCATTCCCAATAGAGGTCTTCTCATACTGTAAAACAAAGAGAAAATTCAATTTCGGTTGATCCAGTTATCCTTATACATGCTTGGTTTTCTATATCACATAACTGATGCATACAAGGTCATTGGTATCACCATAGCAGTAAAAACACATTTTAAACCAAAAAGTGAAGATTTCGTATCAAAAAATAATCTCTTACAGGGGAACTTGGCATTTCTGCCTACAGGCAGTGGATCTCTTACATGGCCATTGGATCTGATACATTTGATGTCATTTATCTGACTTCCATCTGCATTGAAGATTTAAGCTAGTGCTTTGCCATTAATACTTTAAATATTCCTATTTTATCTCAAAAATGTCAGAAACGTGTAAGAAAAAATGTCAGTGTTATCGTATCGCCGAAGAATCTGCTTAAAATTAGTATCCAACTTGTAATATAAAACAAAAAAGTAAATTCCTCTTACTTCAATATTACACAAAGATAATGTGATCCATAAACACAAGCAAATTTACATCTAATACTAAGTTTTGTTCAAGGGTGTAACATAGAGTTTGATTAGAGCATTTTGTTAGACAAATCTTTCATACATAAAAATGAAATCATCAGGAATTATATGTTTAAACTAACAGACATATCCGTTTTTGACGGGTATTTTACAAAAAATTCGGAGATGATTTGTGGTATAGTATAATATTATTAGAAAAATTATAGAATAGGAAAAAATATATTTATTAGCACAAAGTTAAAGAAGAGCCTCTGTATACACCACATTAGCTGTTTGTCCTTCAGCTGCATGGAAGAACAGATATATTTTTGTTAATATAAAAATGATTTATCAAACGGTGTGACCTGTAGCGTGTTTACAAACTTTTAGATTCACGCCCAAACACACACCTACACACACACGTACACACACCCATAGACATTATCAAAAATGCTTAAAAAAATAAACTTAGTGTACCTCAAAACATGTAAATTTGCTAAAATTTCGAAAAAGTTTTTTCTTTTATTATTACAGTACTTTACTTTTATTCATTTATCAATAATCTAACATCAATTTATTGAAGTATTTATGCCATGGTATTCATGGAATGAAGTTCGGTTAGTTGTATCAAAGTTTACGGCTTAATATACCCTGGGCCTAGTCAGTCAACTATCAACGAATCTTGGATAGATAACCGCAATCAGGAGTACCTGGGGCTGTTGCTCGTGAGGCTAATCAAAACCATAACCGTTCGAGTAACAAACTAATTTACAAGGCTGACAGATTATAGTAATTAGCTATATAATTACAATAAAAGTAAACATTAACAACAACCAAGTAACAAATTGTTTACAGTCTGGTGACCACTTTTTAAGTTTATTTCAATAGACTGGTCAATATCCCAGTAGTACAATGTGTACTCTTTATACAATTATTTGAATGAGAAAGGCTGAGAAATGCAGATTTTCTCAATTTTCCAACACTTGTTCTATACTTCCAGAGCGGGTTAAGACAATTAATTCATGTCTCGATAGAGCTTTTCAAATCAATAAAGGTGTAGTTTCCGCGACACCATTCATGCAACTTTAAACAATTAGTCAAACTACGTATCATTGTTGGTGGCATATAAACAGTGATGCAGACAGTCGAGTTAAAATGAAAGTAATTTCATACTGTTACAAGCTCTGGTAAAAATAATCTTGAAAGTTTAAAATGATTGTCTTTGCAGTAAGGTTTGAAGAAACTGCTTATTTTCAATTCTTTGACCAAAATAGCAGAATAACTGCTGCCCAGAGTATTTAAATATAATGTCCAATTCTTCATATTCTACATGACCCAACGACATAAACCCTATTGAACTTCTTCATTTTCTTCCAAACGAATCCAGACCACCCTAGCATTCTGCCACTTTACTGCTACAAAAGACAAACATTTTTGATTTTATACCAATACCGACCTTTCCGATTAATCTAACATTTAAATTTTTTTTTTAGTTAATGCTATTATCAGTTACACAATAATCGAAAAGTTTCATCATCCTAGATTTAGCAGTTTAGGAGAAAAGAATGTCACACATTCTGCCCTAAAGAATAACTTTTCCATCATACAATGGCCGGGAAAGCATCATCCAATCCAATTTGCCAGACATTTATAAAGGTGTTACACTTTATGTATGTTACATTATATTATTTTATATTATAAAAAGATGAAAAAAAATTTACAAATTACTAAAACTAATTCTAAACATCAACTTATATTATATTATTGACAAATATCCAGTTTTTTCACTATTCTAGTCTAATAGTTCATATCTATTGTTTCAAAAATTTCAAGATTCCTATGATTTTTGACAAAAGGAAAGAAAAGTATTTTTTTAAAAAACACTAACATGCTTTAAAATACCCAATATAACAATTTTATAAAAGACCAAAAATGTAAAATATAATTCAAAATCTAAAACTTTCTTTAAAAAATAATAAATGTAATTATCCTACATTTCAAATTAAAAATTATTTTAAAACGATATTTTAAACATGTTCTCACATTTTTCAGACAAATGTGGAATATTTTCAATTTTAAATGGGAAAATTTGTCTCAAATCTTCAATATGGAAGATTTAAGACAATGTGGGAGGTCAGATAAACTATATGAGAGATAAATTATATTGGTCTTTGGAACAAAAGCCATCTTCTCCTGTGAGAGATTATTTCGTAAAACGAAATCTACACTTTTGCATTTCAAAAATGTTGTTACTGCTGTAGCTATATATTTCAACGTCATAGCAACTATTTTCGCCACCCGGGGTTGTTGTAAGATTTGTCCCCCCTCCCCACCCCCTTGCTAGTCGTTGATAATCCGTTAACCTTCAAAATTCTAGAAAGTCCTCAAAATATTTATTTATTATAAATATTTAATTATATTTATTTTCGTAGGATTACTATCATACCACCCCCTTGCACGTGCCGCCCGGGGTGGACCGCCCCTCCCGCACCCCCTGTGACGCTACTAATATATTGATAAATAGATCAGTCACTATCACTACTACCTCCAGGAATGAAAGATTAATAAACATCTCTCATTTAGACATTTATATTATACCTAAATGGAATATTATATATTATATAGGTACCCAAGAAGTACGATATTATATTTGCTTATAGTAACGTTAAGTGTAGGCCACTTCAGATTTTTTTAATTTTTTTAAATATTTTCATACATTTCCCTTGTGAAAAACTTCAGAAGTGCTATTCAACATTCATATATTGCATTCAATTTATTAATTAAATAATTCATTCTTATGTACTTAAATTTCATAGATATGTATGTTTTTTGGGTGTATACCTAAGAAGGACACTAAGTGTCCAAAACGCGTTGTTAGTTTTGACATCAAGCTCTTTTGTGTGGAGGCGTATTTTTATAAATTTTCCATCATGCATACAATTTATGAAAATATATTTAATTAAGTCATTTAGCATTAGGAACTTGAAATATTTACAATCATGCAGGTCAATCATGGTATATCTCATCACCTACTAATAAAGTAGGGGTTTTTTGTTCTTTGATGAAAGTATTTAATAATGACTCTGTTCAGTATTTAGTTTTAAATACGTACCTACCACACGCAAACATTACAAATATACTTATTAGAACATAAAATAAAAATATGCATAACAAATAGTTAGGTAACCAAGGTACATCTTAGTTCTTCATTATCGAAAGCAGATACATTTTCGTGGACCTCCTTTTTAGAATTGTGAACCCCCATTGTTTTGTCATGCCAACGTAGACGCCCCTGTAGTTTCCGGTGGACCCCTAGGGGTCCACCTGGACTACTCTGGGAACCAGGGATCTTCACTATGAGGCCAATTTTTATGTAAAACAGTAATTTGATCTATCAAAGATGTGGACAGTAGCGTGTACACAAGCGTTTGGATAAAAACCCACCTACCGACCCACCCATCCACTTACTCTGATGCCATCGCGTTCGCCGATGACTATTTACTAATGGTGGCAGCCAAAAGCTCTTTGGAACTAGAACACAAAGCAAACACCGCCTTAGAAGAGGTCAAAAAATGGACATACGACAACAATATTCTGTTTAACCCTAAAAAATCAAAGGTACTAATCGTGTCAAAAAAGTCTGCTTCACCTCAAGTACAGATAAACATAGGAGATGATGTCCTGAATACTGTTGATGCTTTAAAACATCTAGGTGTCCTCCTAGATTCAAAATGGACGTGAAGTCAGCATATAGAACATATATGTAAAATGAGTCTTCAGACAATCAACGTTCTTTCTAGGGCTGCGAAGGTGCACTGGGGACTGAGTCACCCAGCTCTCAGATAATACACTAAGGAGCGTTTCTTCCCATGGTCCTCTACAGTGTTACCGTAAGTGGTAGGTACTCTGGACTAATTCGGTGACAGGTGCAATTACTAGAGAATTTATCCTCTCAGTTAAGCGAAGGAAAAAGCTAGGCCATCTAGCCATAAACTGGCAATTAACTCAAACACTGAGCATGCTCCTGCGACAACACAACTCCACAAACTGTGGACCATCTACTGTGGGACTGTATGAGTTTGTACCCTGCCAGGACAGCATTAATGCGAGCAGTAGTCACAAAGGGTATTGTAAATAGACAATTTGAATTTTGTGCACCTGGAACTGTAGACTATGTAAAATATCATTTAAAGTTACAACTTTATAAAATTTAGAATAAAGCTTAGAAGTAAGACTGTATAGCTATAAGAAGTGAATTGCATGTAGTAAAATTTGTGGAACTTGCTGTTATTAAATAAATTCCCCCAGGGCAGGGGTACTGCCCGTGGGGAAAACAAAACACACACACACACACACACACCTCTTTGTCGGAGATGACATCTTTGAACAAACGTCATAAAACGACTTTGGGACCTCAAACATCGTCAAAATCTCAACATCCCTTTTTTTCACGTTCATTGTACTGTAATTATAGTAAAGTAAAAACTATTGTCATAGACTGTAGAAAAGTAAATGCAATGAGAGTAGATGACCGATGCCTCTTATCTAGCATAACTGACTAGAAAAATGTCAGTATTTCTAAACAATATACATTGTCTGGTTTCCATCAAATTGAACTTGAAGAAAGTATTCCAAAGAACACTTGAAACCGAGCACTATGAATTCTTAAGAATGCTTTTCGGGTTATGCAATGGTTCCAGAACTTCTCAGAGAGTACTGAACGCTATTTTAAGAGGAGTCCCTTGTGCAGTATATTTAGACTATATAATAATATTTAATACAAGCTTTCAAGAACACAGAGATTCAGGCAAATTTTTGGAATGATTAAAAATTCTAATTTGAGTTCCGACAAATTAAAATTGGTCATCATCAGGTATCATGCTTGTGCTTGGCAGAAAGTATTGACTTTTGTACTTTCTTGTTTAAAGAACCATTATTGACCAAAGCTATTAAGTACAAAATCGAAAAATGGCACGAGAAGTGTGATAATGAGAAAACCATACGAAAGATTGTTCGCACTCATGTAAAAACTACAAGTGAAAATAGCCAAAGTAGTTTCGTTATACATTACAAATATTAGAATACGAATACATACAACCTGCTGCTGATGAGCAGTCCGAAAAAAAGGATTCATCGGAGCTTCAGTCAAGTCACATAGTTTACGAGTATAGATTCAATACAGGAGAATAGGAACAGCTGCTCTACAACATAGCTCTACAGGAGGTCAACACCTGACAGCTAGTACTGGCAAGAAGCATGCCCAAGAGGAACATAATGAGCAGCTGGCAAGAGAGATGCTCGTACAGGGCACCACTACCATCCAGCAGAGGAAAATATTGGGAAACTTCAAATACTAATCTGTTATAAAAGAAAGAAATCCCTCTAATAATCTCCAAGTAAAGGGATTGTTTCTAATCCTGCCAAACTGAAGCCTAGAACGATACCAAATGTGGAATGGTTTAAGAACGAGAGCTGAAACCCTGAGGTCTGTTTAGCTTACAAATTCAGTCAACTTTACCTTTGAACCAACCAGAAGCATGCACAACTAGGATGTCTACATAAGCATTTGATTGCGTCTAGAGTAAGGATCTGTGTCCCTTCGTGCTCCTCTAGTTCTACATCCAAACCAAATACATTACTGGTTTTATGCGGATGAAACTGCGGTAGCCTTGAAGTCTGCATGCCTTAATCACACTGTCGTGAAGCTGCAAAGCTACATAGATAGGCTGATTAGTGGTATTCTGACTGGTGGTTGCAGGTCAACCCCGATAAAACACGATATATCAGATTTAGTAAATGTTTAACCCGTAATTTTACCCCTGTCTTTATTGGTAGAATTAGAATCACATTTACAAGAGAAGTACTGCTATCTAGGAGTTATTCTGTATAACATCCACCCCCATAGTAGTACCGTCCCTTTGCAACCCACTTCCTCCATCCATACTACATAAAATTAAAGAGAAAAACAAACTGAGGAAGTTGTATCAAGTCACGAGGAGCCCCAGAGACAGAAGACATTTAAACAGGGCGCAGTGGGAAGTGCGTAGTCTTGTTAGGGCTGACAATAGCAGGCATTGGATTCAACTCCTTGACAGGGATGAAGATCCTAACCATGTTACAGCCGGGAAAATAGTTAGAGCTTTGAAGAAAGAACCCAGAAGTACTAGTTCTAGTCACCCCTTAAGGGAGAACGGTAAACCTCTCATAGACGATGCAAAGAAGGCACTCACCTTCTTCCATCACCTCACTGACCTCTACAAACTCCATCCTAACACTAATATCCCTTCAATATCTTGCGTTGTTACTAAAACTGTCCCTGAACATTCAATATTTGTTACCCCTCATGAAGTTAGTCACATAATCACCACCCTCAAGAAAAAGAGCTCACCTGGCTATCAGAGCATCACTAACAGAATGCTCACAAAATTACCTGCCAAAGTGATTGCTTCCCTCACTGCTCTCTTTAACTCCTGTTTGAGAATGAGGTACTTTCCTGCTGCCTGGAAAATGGCAAAGATTGTAATGATACCCAAACTCCAAAAATCGGACGTTGTACCACAGACTATAGACCGATAAGCCTCCTCCCCTGTCTTGGCAAAGTCTATGAGAGGTTAATACTACTAAAGGTTAAAAATGTCCTTCCCTTTCGACCCGAGCAATTTGGGTTTCGAGCTCAATACGGAACTACTCTACAGATTCGAAGGCTTCTACAATTTGTAAACCAAGGGCTGTCACATGGTCCGGCTCCGTCCTCTCAAAGAACCCTAGCTGTGTTTTTGGACTTGAGGCGTGCATTCGACTTGGTCTGGCATAAAGCGCTTCTCTTCAAACTGAAATGTTTCAGCCTACCTGACTGGTTTACTTACCTTATAAAATCATTCCTTTTTGTTGCCATTAATGACCAACATTCTCCTATAGGACAGATGCTGAGAGGCGTACCTCTGGGAAGTGTGTTAGGGCCAATCCTTTATTCCCTATATACGTATGACTTTCCAAATCCTCCCGCAGTTCTATTCCCGAATTCTCCCAGAAAAACTGAGTCGTTTCTGGGTCTCTGTTTGATGACATTTCAGTGGCCTTTAGATGTGCTAGTGTGGAGTTTGCCACAAGACAGTTACAAATCTACCTTGATAAAATTTCTCACTGGTTCAGTAGCTGGAAACTTGAAGTCAATCCAGCAAAAAGCATCCACATACAATTCAGTAAAGGGACACCCAAACAACCTCCCCCCGTCTTTATTAGTCGCCAGTTAATACCTTACAGATCCCAGGCCAAATACCTAGGAATAATAATTGACAGCAGGCTCACGTTCAAACACCATCTGAAAAATAGATATAAATTGGGTCTGGCACTAATGTCAAATTTGTATCCTATCCTGAAGTCGAAGAATACTCCACAGTTAGTAAAGGACCTCATTTATAAGGTGGTAATTAGGGCTAGCATGACTTATGGATGATCGACCTGGTTACAAGCTGCGAGAACTAATAAAACGCTTATACAGATAGTTAAGAATAAATGCGCACGTCTTATGGCTGGGGCACCTTGGTATGCCAGAAATGTAGATATTCAAAGAGACCTGAGGTTAGAAACAATTGACCAATTCACGAGTAGACTGGTGACCAATGAGGACACGAAAATTCCAACCCATCCAAACCCCCTTATCCAAAGCCTATCCCAAATAATTCCCCAAACACATCCACATTAGAAGCTGTTATTAAAATAGAAGGCCAGACCCTTGAAAAAGACTGACAAGACACGACACAATGAGAACAAACGACCACGAAATGACGTAAACGGACGAACCACATAATAATAAAAAAAAAAAGTACAGACATTTACTTACTGACCACACAACCACAGCAGGACAATAATTCAGTAGTAGTAGGTCCGTGACCTGGAACTGCTAACACAACGTGCACAACAGTGCGCGGAAAGAATCGTTGGTCGTTGGTCGTTGGTTGGATAACAGACTAACATTCAAATTCCATCTAACAACCAAGCACAAACTGGGTACAGTTGCTGTGTCATTTGTACCCATCCTTAAGGTAAAGGAGGTCGTCTATAAGGCGGTTGTATGAACTATCGTGACCTATGGATCTTCTGTCTGGCACAACTCTGCGAGAACTAATAAAAATCGCCTCCAGATTGTCCAGAACAAGTGTGCTCGCCTTTTAGAAATGCTCCTTTTTATGCAAGAAATGTCGATATCCAGCGTAATCTAAGGATAGAATCAATAGAAGCTTACATTAGGCGTCTGACTAAAAATGAAGACAGAAAACTTCCCGTACACTTTAATCTGCTAGTAACACTACTTTTACCCCAAATTTTCTGATCTAATCAGATCACCTAATTCACGATAGCTGACGACTTTGGTACTCTTAAGATCATACGACCACGAAACATACTCATCCTAGACAGAACAGAAACTAACATACCCACTTACCCGACAGACCTGCACATTTAGAGCAGTACAAATAGACAAGCAGGTGAAAGCCTCTTGTCTGGAACTGCCTGACTCCAACGTGCAGTAACGGAAAATCTCGTTAGACGTTGGTCGTTGGTTGCAAACAACGTTCTACTTGATGATAACTAAAGTTTATTGGTAGAAGGCTCATGTATTGCAAACCTCCTACCATGTCTCTTAGACAGATGTTATGGTAACATTAGTCAGACGAAAGGAATATTACCTGAAAGGTCGTCCACCTTAGCTTGTGGGTGCAGAAGCTGCTGTTAATTTTAACATATTATGTTTAAAAAACGTTGTAGTTGGTTTACATTTTGATATTAATCATTTGTTTGCAGCAAATGAAAAAGAATAATTTCTAAATAAATTATTCTGTAAATTAGTTCTTATTTTTTTCCTGATAACATTGGACTTAAACCCTAGTTATTCATATATAAGTGAGCTATACAGGTTAAGGAAGTAGATTTCTAAATGGTGTTTGAAGCATGATTGCTTCTCTGCTTTCTTTACAGGGAGATATATTGAATAGTGAAGAACATTAATAACATTTATTTAGTTGTAGTTAGGCATTGTAGTGAACGGAAGCAGAAAGAATGTTATATTTGTTGAAAACTGTTCCTACTGAGTGCTTGTCACGCAACTATTCTTTATGTGCAGGGATACAACTAGTGTTTCCTTGCGTTTTCCTGATATCCTATTTATTGATTGCCAAACGTTGTTTGACTTTGAATAACTCAGGAATAAACTCCAATCTAATTTTATCTTGTTGTTGCGTTTAAAGAACTTCAATCCTAAAGTCTGACTAACTACATTGTTTTGTTTTCTTAAACTTTTATTCTACTTTTTCAATGGTTTTTAATAAAACAATTTTTATTTTTCTCAAAATGTCCAAATCCCCTTCAGGACTTCCTACAGGGCTTTTATCCGACTCCGACTCCAAGAATTTTCAAGAGCCTGACTCAGACCACATAATTTTAAAATAGTTTCATTTAACTATCTACGTTATTTCAAGTATTAATAAAAATAATTATTATATTAATACTAAAAATAATTATTATATTACGTCTATAACTATTAACGTATTTTATATGTTCATTAGTCACCACCCACTCCACATAGTTAAGAGTTAATAGAAAAATATGTATCCCTCTTATGCTTGTTTCAAGGTATACAGAAAAAGTAGAATAATCTGTTAAAATATAATATTCAAAGTAATGTATGTTTGTAATATATATAATATTCCTGTAAATATAAAATATTTATAGAGATAAACCTTTTTTCATTAAAGTGAATCTCAGTCTCGTCATGCACGATCTCCTGACTGAGAAATTTGATATTACAAACCAATTTCCTTTTATCATGAGATAATCGAAATAAGATTTTGCTAAGTGGCATGTTCCATAAGGGTAAAATACGCTTATAATACATAAATATAAAAATATCTAGGATAAAGATATCAAAGAAAAACAATGGAAATAAGTAATGTTTTACAGCCAAAAGTCATTCTAATCTACTGATTAGATTGTTGGAATTTTGATTGACGAATAATATTTGCTAACTATTTTAAATTGTGATAATTGCATCCTAAGGAGAGTGGAACATCAGGGGAGTGAAGGGTGGCTGATGGAATTACGTGACACAGCCTCACGTTTGAGTGCACCTGAAGCCACCATGAATCTAACCACTGTTATTAAATCTATGTTATATACTTTCTGTTATTACTCAGACTATTGGTGGTAGAAAGAATGAAGAATGAATTAATTGCTTAGATGTATTTACGACAAATCATACATGAGGCTTCAAAATATATTTGATTATTTTGATAATAATATAATCAGTCTTTCTTTTTAGAAGTATGAAATAATTTTTATGAAAAAATATTTTAGTTAATCAGTATTTATAACACTGGAACAAGCGTTGAAGAAGGGAAGCATTTTACTAGTAGCAGATATCAGCCCTACAATATAGTGGTCTCACAACATAATAAAATTCCAAATATTTCTGTTTAGTAAAATCACATATTTGATTCTGTATGGTTAGGAAATCGTATAACCAACAATTGATATTATCGGTGAGAATGTAACGCTAATATCAGATGGATTTAGTTTCTTAGTATGGTCCCTGCCCCTATGGTAGTTGAGTTTAAAATATGCGTATCCTAGAATTTTTTAATTTGTTCTTAACTAAAACTGCTGAAAACATTAATAAATATACATAAATAGATCAAAATATTATTACTTAAACGAATTATTATTAAACAAAATATTATAAAAACCAAAAGTCATTCTAATCTACTGATAAGATCGAAAATGACGATCAACTTGACACAGCACGAGTTCAAAATCGAAGAAGAGTAACACCCAGAGTAAAGAAACAAACTTACAAACTACAATTTTTGGGCAATCCGTCTTCAGGAGAAAAGTACAGTTTGTGAGTGTGTTTCTTTACTCTGTGTGTTACTCTTCTTCGATTTTGAACTCGTAATCTACTTATAGGATTATCAGCATTTTAATTGTTTGATAATAATTTGTATTTAATTCTAATTGTGATAGTTATATCACACTTTAGGTTGATAAAGTATTGTTTCTCAATTGTGGAATAGATGCCGAGAAAATATGCTGAGTTAAGTCAGGAAATGTTGGCAATATACGAAATAAATGAACCCGCATATTACATACAGTATCTAAATCTAAATATATTGGTTTTGCTTTCTCGAATATTAATTTCAAGGAAAAGAAGATTAACAATTTTTATGCGTTTAACAAGCATAAGGTAGCTTGATTTGGACATCATGAATCATGAAGTACATGTTATTGGTAATATTATTGCGAGAAATCGTTCTTTTTTAGGGTCACAGTGTGTATTGTAAGTTTCCCCAATCCACTCCTTCTTTTCAATATCTGAACACTGATCCGTAAGTTTTCATGTTCGACAATGCCAAGGCGGTGCGACGTGAT
Source organism: Hermatobates lingyangjiaoensis (assembly GCA_026182355.1). Lineage (NCBI taxonomy): Eukaryota > Metazoa > Arthropoda > Insecta > Hemiptera > Hermatobatidae > Hermatobates > Hermatobates lingyangjiaoensis. Next base: position 14,467,444 of record JAPFBL010000084.1, on the reverse strand, counting down.
ATCATAAGCGTGCCTAACTTGATTGGACAACAGCCGGCTGGTGCGGCCCGATGTTATAGACAGGCCTCAAGACCGTATCAGAAAGCCGCGGCAGCCCGATGTACTTGTCACCATTTACATGCAAGGGAATTGTATTTTTCCCTTTCAGTACGCAGTATATATGTTGACAACAGAAGTGTAAGAGATTTAAATTTAAAAGTACGTAGAACTTATTAGCTTTTAATTTTTTTTTTTAATTTATAATGTACTTGTATTATTTGCAATGATTTATATTTTATTTGTAATTTTGAAAATCAGTTAAGGGATGGAAAAATTAGAAAAAGAGGAAATTCTATTTCATGGATCAATTGAAAAAGAAATGTCCAGCAAAATAGTTTGGTGTATAGCAGCTGTAACGAAATACCTTACCTACAACAAATAAAGCAATCATTATATACATTAGCATTCACTCCCAAAATAACTTTTAAAATATTAAATTAAACTGAAATTGTAAAACACTTGGTTGCAATGAAGTGAAATACAGTAATTGATAATAAAAGTTTGCTTTGATGATTTGCACAGTTAAATTAACTAAAAAGTTTCACAATGATAATTGTTCAACCTCAAAAAAGGATTTAGATATTATTGCAATATTATTTTAATAAATTTTGACTACTGAGAAATAATTATATATCGAAAAAATATTTATTCGACAAACTTATGAATAATTGTTAATGAACAAGCATAATTTCATAATATAAAATGTTATACATTTGCATTATACATTTAATAATGTATTCATACGACAGTCATGAGCTACATCAGTGTTTATTATTGTTGCAAGCAGTAAAATACTTCTTTTATGTACATTTTTTTTAAATTAATTTCTATCATTTTTTTCTCTGTAAAAATTTTTATCTTCTTTGCGATATCAAATGGCGATCAATGAACAGTAAAAATCCACTGGCATAAATAATAAATGTCAATCACTTAAAATGTATGTTGTCTTCTTTCACATTCGTATAGAAGATATTATACTGCTGCCGGCAGCAATATTGCAACATTTGGTTGTATATTTAAACTTTTGTACGCTGTTTTCTGTACCTTCAAAAATTTGGAACATTGAAAAAAAAAGAATATAAAATATTTTGTTTAAACCGTTGAGTGCTGCTGGAATGAAGGCAAAACGACATGCGGTAAAAACTGTATTCGCCTGGTATGGATAAAATTGTTGCATGTCATGAGAATAATACAAATAACGATTATACTGTAGTACCGTAAACTAAAGTTCCGTTAAGATTATTCTCACACATACAAAAATTCCTACCATGTTGAAATTATCGTATTGCTATACAATTGCATGAAAACATCATGTCCCGCATCTTTTTTGGACATCTGTTAGCCAATTACAGTGCTGCAGATGGAAACCGTCTATTTTTTTTTGAAGGACCAAACAGCACATGTTTCTGTGTTTATCTTGTATAAATGGTCATAGAGGTAACTGTGCTTGGTGAGTCGTCTGTCAATCAATGTCAGATAATTCTTAAAGATCCTTACTCTAAATAAACTTTAAGAATGATATGAGAAAACTGAGGCCTTCTGATGTAGAATCAATCCCGTAATATGGTTTATCTATAAATGAAGTGGGTTTCGTTTTTCAAATAAGTCAAACCTTCGGCCCCTAGCACAGTGCTGAAGGGAAACATTTAAGGGTAGACGTTATAACAAAATTAATACCTATAGTAAACAATGAATTAACACAGCAAATTAAGTTGTTATAAGAATACATCATGAAATAAAAAGAGTGAATTACGTTGAGATCAAAATGCAATTCACATACCACTACAATGGCAAGCACATATAGATCTTTCAGCTATGATTCTTTTATGAATAAAATCATTATAAAAAAAAGTCCTTGAAGAAGCATATGTAAAAAACTTTTAAGTGGACTTCATATAATAATTGAACGAAGAGATATTCCACAAATTAATGTTTTTCTAAACTTAAAAGTGATATATACTTAACACTAACTTAATACATATTCATATTTTTTCACTCAGTGATTAAGTCCAATGATTGAAGGTATCTTCCTCCTGAATATAAATGTTTAAATTTTGTTTAATTGTCAATCATCACATAATGCGAGCAATATCTTTTTCACAATTTAATTCCTGATAAATCCGATTAAATAAAATGCTGCTAACTTCTAAAATCAATCACTTTTTTTATTCAAGATTTTGTGATATTTTTTAAGTTCTCAAAATTTAATCAATGAATCATCATATTGACTAATTGCTGATTTTTTTATTTGACTCGTTTTTTAATTATTTTAACCAACTTTTTATTCTGTTAATTAATTAATAATATAAGCTTAATTTAACCTCTTCTCTGCTCATTTTGTTAACAGATGACAGATTGAAGTTAAGTTAACATGGGTGTAAACTGTTTATATTTATAGGTAGTTTGAAATAGGCCCCTATGTAATTAATTCAGGAGCATTTGAATGATCCTTGGTATATGCTTGTACCATTTTTAATGTATATCATAGAAATGATTAGTGAAGAAATTTGGCAATCATTTAAATTATATTTTTTATTTTAATTAAAATTTTAATGAGTTTAATAATTACATTCGCTATTTAATTCATTTAAACTTGTTTGTTATATTGTCTACCTTAAGGTTAAACTTAGTGTTGTAATACCTGGTACATCTGCTGGCATGAATTAAAGTAGTAGGGTGCAGGAAACTTAATTTGTCGATTGAAAGGTATTAGGCAGAAAACAATTCGTTCTGAGTCAAGTAATCTCGACTTAGATTAGCTAAGTAGAATCTGTATAGGCCCTTTGAGCATTCGATTGTATTCTTTTATAAATGGTATCTATCCTGTCGTTTATTAAGAACTATTATTCTTGAATAAGTAATAAACTATCTTAATCATGAGTGTAATCATTTATCAATTTGAAGGAAGAGTTGTACTTGAGTTCTAAGAGCTTTAGAAAAAGCATTTAGGGATTCGTGAAAATTGAATAAAAGTCTTGTAGAAGAGAGATGGATTTTAGATCGGTAAGTAGACTTGGGTTCAATTTCGACAATGGCTTGGTAGGCCATTCTTGGAGGATCGTTTGCATAACTGAATGGATGGTTTCTCACGCCCATTCCCTCTATGACACTCCACTGATATCCTCCCCCCAACATTCTATAAAAATGAACTAACTTACTGGCTTTATGGGGAACAAATGTGTGATATTCACTCCAACAAACCTACCTCTGGTATGAAAATGTAATTCAATATCAACTTTATACCACACGTGACAATTCAAACACTATGAATATGGGTTTATAAAGAATTTGCATGTATAGTTCAATAATTTAATTATTCAAGAACATCACATTTTCCTGAAGCACAGTAGGAAAATGTCATATCATAAACTATTTCCTCATTATTCACCACCCTTCATAACCATAATATAATGGTTAATTCTTCAAGTCCATTAAACATATTTTTATTCATAATGCTATAAGACTGAAAATTATTTTCTGAAAGTTTAAGCCTGGATCTGATTCTACCAGCCATATATCTATATTAACAAAACTAGTGTAACTTGTAGCGTATGCGGTCACTATATATAGGATATTGGGAGTTTAGCCAAGTTGGTACAGTAAATTACTCTTATTTCTAGTAGTGTTCAAAAAAGTTTCAACTACCGAGGATTCCTTGCTCATTGGCGCTGATTTTTTTATTTGTAAGAACATAATTCTTCTTATATCAAATATAATTCATTAAATCATTTAAATATTTTTCATTACACCTCTAAACATCAATATTATTTCGGTGGATCACTCAAAAAATTGTTTAGTTTCTAAGTCAATGTAAGCAGTGTAAATCTAAACAAATACCACAGGTATAGCAAGTAGCACAACTTTTACCAATTGACCAACAATCAATATCAATATTCAGTTTTTATAGCTTTATTGTTCTTTGCCGTAATTGAAATTTCATGGATTTTTTTTTAAATTGTTAATTTTTAGTTTAATTGTTGGCCAAAATTACATGACTTTTTAATGCGCTGTTTAACTCCAAAAAAACATTTTCTGAAAACAGAAAATGTACTCTAAAGTCCCTTTGGTTAATGTACTTTTGAGAAAAAATTATCTCAACTCATTTTCAACATAATGATCTTTTTTCAGTATACTTTTATTTTAATCCGTCAAACAGTATTGCTTACATCGGCCTCACAAGCTTTTAGATTGTATGATAAGTCAAAATTCTTACATTTTATTGAACAAAAAATATTTCTAGTTGTTTTAAAAATCTGAGAATTTTTTCAGTTTTTCAGTTACACACAACACACACACACGCACTCACTCGCACGCACTCACTCGCACGCACACACACGCACACACACACACGCACACACACACACACACACACACACGCACGCACACACGCACACACACACACACACACACACACACACACACACACACACACAGATACACACACACACACACACACACACACACACACACACACACACACACACACACACACACACACACATAGACTTCATCGGAAAAACTTCATAAAATGACTTTGGGAACCTCAAAATATGTAAATCCATCAAAATCTCGGGATCGAATTTTTTCATGATCACTATACTTATAGTAAAATAATAATCTTCAGATTTCTTTTATGAAACTATTGAATGATAATTCTCTTTTAACTCCATTATGATAAAAAATTTGTAATTTCATGAAAACAACTCTGCTAGGTACCTCACGTTATCATTATTCAACAATATTATTCATCATTAAATGAATTAACAACAACAAAAAATATATAGGTTTTTTTAATAAGAGAAAATGCCAGTTTTTCGCTTTATGTAAAACTTTTGTCTGATGATTGATTCTGAAACCTTGAAGATGCGATTTATTTTTGAGTGTAATTTCACTAGGATGCGTCAAACGGTTTGACCTGTATCGCGTCCTCAACGTTTCAGAATCAACAATAAGACAAAAGTTTTACACTTGAGCGCAAAAATAGCATTTTCTGTTTTTTAAAAAAAACCTGTACTTTGTTTGTTAAAGCTAAGGGGCAAGGTTAACCCAGTGGCAACGTGCTCGACTCTGGACTAGAAGGAACGGGGTTCAATACTCACTCTGGCCCTCGATTTATACACGTAGGAGTTGAATAATTCTGAGCACGTCGTCCCTCGGAGAGGATGTTAAACAGTCGGCCCCAAGCCTGTACGATATCAGATACTCGTTGAAGATCCGTGTTCCAAATACACTTGAGTTAGGCAAAATTTAGGACTTCCAATGTAGTCCATAATGAATTCCCTAATAATACCAATAAGCAACAATCTAGATTTAGCAGTTTTGGAGAAAAAATGTTACGATATATTAGTCAAAAAAGTAACATTTCCATGATGTAATATAGTCCATAAACTATACAGTATGTCTACACGATAAGGCAATTTGGGTAAATTCAAACATTGGGTAAGATCAAACACTATGTGGTAGCGTTTTCTCAAATTTTTAGATACTTATCTACCCATCAACCAACGCCCACTCACGAGATCGAATATTTTTATTACTATACTTGAATTATAGCAAAATAATAACTGAAGATAAACTTTTCAAAATAATTAAACAAATAGCATGAGTATAACAGATTCATTATCCCATGTTATTGGGATAACACAATTCATTATCCGTGTTAAAAAATTGTAGTGTTACATAATCATTAATTTTCGAATTCATATAAAAAGGGTAAAGATATCTTGAATATGAAATACCACTATAAAATAACTAAAAGTGAGAGAATAAATACTAATACCAATAAAATAATGGGAATACATTTTGGGGTAACAGTCATGGCTTTTACTTCATTACACGATTCGCAATAATTACAATTGTTATTAAAATATCATTTTAGTTTTATTCACAACTGAAACTAATCAATTGTTTACAAAGTTTATGAGCAAAAATATTTGTTTAAAAGAAATCTGGAAATGTGAAACCGATTGCTAAAGAAAGAACTTGCAAAATATTGAAAACTAATATATCCAGATAAAATTATTTGTAATTAGTGGAATTAAAAATAATTCGAGTAATAATATATGACTTTTAACAATCAATGAAGCATATTTTTTTTATACATTTGTTTTGTATACTTCTGGAAAACTTCAGGAGATAAGCAAGACATAAGATGTACTACATCCAGTGGAGAATCATATATATTGTTTATGAAAATGAAAGTACTTTTTTTGTGGAAAGTAGAAAATAATGACATGGTAGAAAGTTTTGCAACTTTGTATACGTGTAAATAATGAAGAGGCACAAAAGAGATAGACTTCCTGAACAAATCTACAAACTCTGGAAACATTGTTAGTGCCTGAGGACTTTTTTCTCTCTTCATATTGCGTGTCCTGGTATAATTCATCTATTGCATTTGTGTTTTGTCTTACTTTCTCATTAATCACTGAAACTTGGTAGTTTAAAGTTTGTCGTCGACAGGCTAATGCACTGAGTGCGTTGGAAAGTTGTGTATGTGTAGGTAGTTAGTAATATCCGGTACAAATAATTTCTAATGCCAGAGAAACTCGAGATAAGGATAAGTTATTCACCCAGACCATAGCGATGCACCGTTTAACCTGTTAACCGAAGTCGTATAATAGAGAGCCTATTATCTTCCCAAAGTCTTGTAATATTTGGGAAACGTCCTAAATTTATGAATACAATAAAACATTTTATAAATGAGTATATGCATATAAAAACGGTTAAAGTACATTAGTATCATCTTATATATATTATAATTCATAATTGCAAGCGATATTTAAACAACACTTTTTACTTTACTATAAGTAAAGTATAGTGATCGTGAAAAAATTCTATCTCGAGATTTTGACGGAATTACATGTTTTGAGGTCCCAGAAGTCGTTTTATGAAGTTTTTACGATGATTGTGTGTGTGTGGGTGGGTGGGTGAGTGTGTTAGCATTGCTTGTTACCACGCTACAGTCCAGAATCTATGATGGATCAAGTTGATATTTTACACAAAAATGGGCCTCATAGGGAAGAAGATCCCTATTGTTCGGGAAGAATTATGCATGATGGGAAAGTCACTTACGAGATGTAAGAGGAATAATATTGTTACATGTAAAAAAATCACCGCCAATAAACATAAATAAATTACCTTTGTCTTCCATGGCATGATGGATTTGTCGCATAAAATGCGTTAATAAATCTATATATTGCACTCTTGAGCAAAACTTAATATCAGTTACAATTACATTATAATTGTGAATGTAGTACCTTTCCATGATATTGAAATGTAATGAATGGACTCTTTCCTCAAGAAAGAGGACTTATGTTTGTTGAGAAATATCCAGTTTTTTTTTTACAATTCTAGTCTAATAGTTTATATTTATTATTTTCAAAAATTAGAAGCTCCCAACTATAAAAGATTTAAATTATATTGAATAGCTGGCTTTGACTTCGATTTGAGTATGTAAACTGGCTAATTATTAATATATTTTTTCTCATAGCAAACTTATAACAGAGTACAGAAGGCAGGAAAATGATAACACTCACTCAGAAAAAATTCGTATATATGGTATTTGACAAAGGGGAAGAAAAATGATCTTCTTAAATACTAAGAAGTCATAAAATTCCCAGTATAATAATTCTATAAAAGACAAAAAATCTAAAAGATAATTCAAAATTGAAACCTTTTGTTTGGAGATTAATAAATGTAATTATCGTACATCTTTAATTATAAATCATTTTAAAACAACATTTTTTCTGCGATGTTTATGATGTTTTTCAGAGAAAATAAGGGTATTTTCCTGTTTTAAATTTGAAACTTTTACTTTAATATTCGATGTACTCGTAGAAGGATGTCAAGTAAACGATGTAAGAAATCCACTGGCTATTTGAACAAAAGCCATGTTCTCTTGTAGGAGAATATTTCGTATCAAGAAATGTTCACTTTGTTTTTTCAAAGGTGTTATTACTGCTGTAGTTATACTAATGAAATTATTTGCATCAGCTGTGTGATGTACAAAAATAAGCTTATATATTGATATGGCCCTCAATCACTATCTGTACTACCTCACGAATGAAAGACTAATAATCATATCCCATTTAGATGTTTACGTTATGCTTAAATGAGACGTTATGTGTTATATACTCAAGAAATTTGATATTAAGTTACTTATAGTAAAGTTAAGTGTAGGCCACTCCAGATTTTTTAATTTGGTATTGTTGTAATAATATGAGAATTATTTTAAGTCAATAGCGCTATCAATTTATATAAACTATAAACATAATTAAATTTAACATAATAATATAAATATAAATATAATAATATAAATATAAACTATGAATATAAAGAAGTAAATGTTTGCACTAAACTTTTTACTTTAATTGTTCTATTTCTTACATTATTGCACTGAACTTGCATCAGTGCAAGAAAAAAAACCTCATAAATATTATTTACCTTTGATGAAAACAGCAGAAGAATGTTTAATACAATTTCTGATTGAAATACTGTGAAACATTTATTTTCTCTCCTAATATATTAAGACGCCATTATTAAGATATAGTGGGGGTAGTTTTCTCAGTAGAATGAATCAAAGTGTACTTTTGAACCCTATAGTTAGAGACATGTCTTAACACGTCAGTTGCCTTCGCGCTTCGCCTGACAGAACAGAACAAAATTAAGTCTCATCATGCTAAGGTATGACTATTTGTTCATAGATCATGTCCTATGATATTATTTTTCATAATTGTATTTATACATACCTCCACATACATTGAAACAATATTTTATGTACTATACCTGTATTAAAAGTTAAATGGAAGTTACTTTACTTCTTTTTGATCCATCAATATCAAACAAAAAAAGTATTGGTTCATGTAAATTTTAGTATTTATAAAGCTAATATAAAATTATTTGTTTGAAATACTTAAATAAAACTGTTTACAATGTAATTAACAATGCATAATTTAATGTTTTGGTCCAGTTGTTTTATATTATTTTACTAATCAATGGTAATGAGCTAGTTTATCTCCTCAATACATTCCATATTACTTTTCAACTACTCACTAATTAGAGTTTCACTTCTATTAATTATGATTTGTAAATATGTTTCTGAAATTTACTTAGAGTGCAGATCTATAGGACTGTAGATTGTGGACTGTAGTGTGTACATAAGCATTTCGATACAATAATACTTTGGTTCCATGTACAATATTAGACTTAGAGAATTTGATAATGTCTTAATGTTCCCTTAAAAAATTTGATTTGGAAATTTTAACCCGGAATACAACTTTTTACTTTTTTATGAGTAAAGTATAGTGATCGTGGAAAAATTCCATCTCGAGTTTTTGACGAAATTTGAGGTCCCAAAAGTCGTTTTATGAAGTTTTTTCGATGATATCTGTGTGTTTGTGTGTGGGTGAGTATGTTAGCATTGCTTGTTACCATGCTACGGTCCAGAATCTTTGATGGATCAAGTTGATATTTTACACAAAAATGGGCCCCATAGTGTAGATGATCCCTATTGTTTGGGAAGAATTATGCATGACGAGAAAGTCACTTTTTGTGCCAAAAACTGGTTTTTAGAAAACATTTTTTTCTCCTAAACTGCTAATTTTAGAGTTTTGAAATTTTGGCATGATATTTGGGGTTGCAAATGCAATAAACGAAAAATATATTCAAATTTTTAAAACAAAGAAAAATACTGTTTTTTCAATAAAATGTAAAAATTTTGACTTATTATATAATATCAAAGCCTGTGAGAGCAATACAAGTCATTCCGTTTCACGGATCAAAATTAAACTATGCCTAGAGATAGAACATTATGTGGAGAATGAATTGAGATAATTTTTTTAAAATTACATTCTTCTAAGGGGCGTTATAGTACGATTTCTGTAAACGGCTCATTAAAAAATCATGAAAATTTGACCAAAAACGTAACACAAAATTAGCAATTTATAAAAAATTCTTGTAATAAAGTACAAGACGCAGGAAAAAAGGTTTCTCACTCAAAGAAATTTGTTATATATGATTTTTGACAAAGGAGAAGGAAAATGATTTTATTAAATGCTAAGGAGCCATAAATTTCCCAGTATAATAATTCTATAAAAGACCACAAATGTTGAACATAATTCAAAATTGAAATCTTTTCGTTGAGGATTAATAAATGTTATTATCGTACATCCTTAATTATAAATTATCTTGAAACGACATTTTTACTTGGCGTTTTTCAGAGAAAATAAGAGTATTTTCTTGTTTTAAATTTGAAAATTTGACTTAAATATTCAATGTAGAAGGAGGTCAAGTGAACGATGTAAGAAATCCACTGGCTATTTGAACAAAAGCCATAGTGCTTTTGATTGATTACTGCTGTAGTTATACTAATGACATTATTTTCATCAGCTGTGTGATGTACAAAAATAAGCTTATATATTGATATGTCCTTCAATCAGTATCTGTACTACCTCAGGAATGAAAGACTAATAAACATCTCCCATTTAGATGTTTATATTATGTTTAAATGAGACATATATATTATATACCCAAGAAGTTTGATATTAAGTTTACTTATAGTAAAGTTGAGTGCAGGCCACTCCAGATTTTTAAAAGATGAACTGTTACTAAATATACATACATCTATGATATTATATATGACTCCTATTTTATTGTGGAATATTAATTGTATTCTATAATACAATTAATATTCCATTAATTGGAAAATTAGAATTGAGAAAAATTATTTTGAAATTTGCTATTCCAAATCTTCTTTGCATTACTGAAGACTGAAACGTCGCAAAGTCAATCCTTTAAGGAAATGGTTTGCAAGGCCTCAAAAATGTATGAATATTATTTGCTATGTATAGGACTACATGTGTTCTCAGCTATCTGCATTCAAGATTTTTCTTCCTTCCATGTTTACATATTCGTAAATCTGCCATCGTTGTATAGTTTACATTAATACCAATTGATTTATTACAGGTGGAACAAGTAAAAAGGGTCCTTTTAACAATTTAACAAATGCAGGGAACCAAAAAAACAGTGAGAGACATTGTCGAATTAAATATGTTTAAAATTATCCATCGGAGTACATTGAGAAATCATTAATATGTGGTGAAAAATACACATCTTCAATTCAACAAGTGGATTAAGAGTTTGTTTTCTGATTATCAGGGTGTATGTAAATGCAGAAACTTTAGACTGGAAAAGTTTTTCCGTTTAACCCTAAGAAGGAATTGATTTCCTGAATTGTTGTTAAAATGACCAAAAGTGGCTCTATTAACGCTATCAGGAGATTATAACAACAATTCTGAAACTTTATCTATGGTGAGTAATAAAAGAAGAAAGAGAGTCATGAAAAAGAAATAAGGAAGTAAACTAAGATCTTGAATTTCAGAGGAATAAATATGTTAAGGAATGAATATTTCTTATCATATTGATTGCCACAACACTCCTCTGATGGCCCAGGCATTATTGTTATTTTATCTCAGTTACATGTAGACATTGTATTTCATATCAAAATAAGAATAATTACAGAAAAAGCTGAACGTAATATGAGAATGAACTGAGAAAAGAAAGTAACAAACAGACATGTTTGCTTGTTGCTATTTCTGAAGGTGTGCTATAACTGACGCACATCACAATCATTTGTGTGGGAGCAGGGTTGCCAGGTACAGATATTTTGATTAGGACTAGGCCCCAAAATTATGTAGTAGATTTTCAACAAATAGAACCCTAATAACTTAGAGGATTGAGAGCGGTTTCCGTAGTTCTGAAATATCTCAAACTGATTCATTAGCGCCGACATTTCAAATTATCATTTCCTTTCCTTTCTGTTTCGATTTCCCCCTACGCATCGGATGCCTGTTACAGCTTATAACCAAATAAGAACACTTTACAGCTTCCTCTGGTCTATTTTGTTGTACTTATTTCATTAAGTGTATTGAGGGGCAGATGAAGGGGTTTTAGTAGTTGTGAGAAGCTCTAGATGGCGTTGGAAGTCATTTAATTTTCGTTCCTGTAGTAAAAGTCAGTGTATTCACTCTTCAGGGTGTCAAAAAATGGTTTATTACTTCTTCATTAATATGATTTATATCTATTATTTGTATATTTTTGGTCGATATAATTGTTAAGGCAGGTTATCTTGAAAATATCATTATCATGTTAAGTAGGAAGAAAAAGTGTATACAATTTAAAGTTAAAAACGACTTTATGCTTGTACTCATGACGCTGCTGTAGATAATTTTTTAAGTAGATTGATAGTTTCTGAAAAGTGATAGTTTAGTAATACTATGAGGCATCATTATTGATCATCTCGAAAAGGTCAATGAGGTTTTCTGACTTAATTAATCTTCTGTACTCTTGAGTAGATTACTGTATGTTAGTTTCTGAATATGACTTTGTGAATGTGAACTAGGATGATAATGTATGTCTGTAAATACATTTTTATGAATTCTTTTCTATATATTGGAAAATAATTAAAGGTTTCTTGTTACCATTCAAATAAGAGAATATATGAATCAAAGTTTACACTGCAACAAAATTACGTCAAAAATAGAAAATGAACCGTATATATTAAATTTCTTTTTATTTTAGTGTAAAGTTAATATTGATATTTTAGTTTTAAAGTGAAGAAATTAAAAATTTAAAGAAGAATTGGACTGGAAAAAAAGTTAATTTTTGTAGTGAAATTGAAATAAAAAACACTATAACAACATTTTGAAAAATCTTGATTGGCCTACATTTACTATAAAAAAAATATCAACATAAGATTTTATGTTAATAAAATCTCCCTAAAAGCTTTCACATTCAATCATAAGTCAGAATTGTCACATTTTATTGACAAAAAAATCTTTTTTATTGTTTTGAAAATTTAAACATATGTTTATCCAATAAAATCGTGTCCGAAATCATATAATTTTATTTTCCTATTTTAATTATATTAATTTATTATTATTATTAATTAAATATTTCAATGAGCAAGAATTTCATAAATTAAGTAAAAAAAAAATTGGATAAATCCAAATGCTTATGGCCAAAAAAGTGACTTTCCTATCATGCATAATTGCTCCCAAACAATAGGGTTCATCTACCCTACAAGGTACATTTTTGTGTAAAATATCAATTTGAGCCATCAATGATTCTGGACCGTAGCGTGTACACAAGTTTTTGGATACACACCCACTCATCCACGCACACACACAGACACACACACACACTGTGTGTCTGTGTGTGTACGTAGCTGTTAAAACTTAACAGATTTATTAACACTGTGTTAATTAAGTGCCTCTCTATACACCACATTAGCTGCCTGTTCTTCAGGTGCATCGATCAACAGAGAGTTGGAACCTGTGATTCTTGAGCAAGCAACCTACAATTAACCAAGTGTAAGAAACTCTTGGTCTCACTCACTTCAATTCCTGTCGTAAACAGAGTTTGGAATTGCAACTTACATACACAAACACACACGCACACACACACATACACACACACACACACACACTCACACGCACGCACACATCAACGACTTCATAAAACGACTTAGGGGACCTCGAAACATGTAATCCGTCAAAATCTCGAGATCAAATTTTTTCACGTCACTTACTTATAGAAAAGTAAAAATGCTAACCAAAACTGGAATTCAGCAAGTATAAGATGATTTCAGTTAAAGGAACGCAGAATACTGCAGTATTCAGTCAGTGCATATTTCATGTCATATAAACGATTGATCTTCTCCCGCAACCTCAACATGTTAGAAATAGACTTGGAAGCGTTGAATATTTTATAATTCAGTATTAGCTTTGTCGAAATTATTAAAGGAAAATGCTGGTATTTCTGAAGTGTTGTTAAGAATTCTCAATCATTTGTATCTGGTATTGTTGTCTAATTAAGTATGAAGTCTAATTGTAAACCAGTAATTCCTAAGAAGACCTTTTAATTTATTTAGTCCTCCTCATATTTGTCAACATCAGTTAGACAACAGCACCTTAATGAGCTTGAAAAATTATGATAGTGGAAGAACATCATAAGATCTGATCCATTTTTAATAATTTATTTAATACTAACAGACGTTTCAGAGATGATACTATTTAAAAATATTAATAGAAAAATTATAGAGCAGAACAAAATAGATTTATCAACACTGTGTACACCACATTAGCTGTCTGTTCTTCAGGTACTTTGATGAACAGAGAGTTGGAACCTCTGACTCTTGAGCAAGCAACCTACAATTAACCAAGTGTGAGAAACACTTCGTCTCTCTCACTTCAATTCCTGTCGTAAAGAGAGTTTAAAATTGCGACTTATTTACTGTCATTGCGAAACAGACACTGACGGGAAATTGTAACCGTTTGACTTGAAAGGGGCAGTTGCTAGGTATTAATGGTATACGTGGTATAAACACTAACTCCCCAGTACCACACCCAGTCATGATATCAGCCTCTATAACGTAACTGTGCAAAGTACAAATTCGGAGTCGTGTTGCACATTTTTTGGCACTCAAGTTTCATAACAACATGATTTGTGCCCCTACTTTAAGTTTTAAGTCATGAGCAGGCAGTCCAGGAGCAGTCACGGAATCAAGAAATTCAATTCGATAATGAACTGCTTCCTCATCTCTAATCACTCTAGTGATGTAGTGCAAGAACTTGTTTATTAATTTTTCCAGCCTGCTCATTTGTGTGGGTAAGAATTGCTTATTTATGAAGCCAGTTTTTCTGAATAGATGACAGATCTTGAACTTCGGGAACACTTTGTCAATTATCTCTTGCTGGGAGCTTAAATGCAAATGAGATAAAAATCAACTAAGAATAACTACTTGCTATACCTGTATGTTTTCAAAATAAACATGTCTGTGAAGTTAGCTAAAGACAACTTAAAAGTCCATACCTCCCATTTTACGTTGAATTTTCAATCCATCTAAATCCATTTTATGTTGGACACAGTCAAACCTACCGTAAAATTTTCAGCTTGCTATGCCTTTTGGCGGCTGAATATTTACTTGTGAAAAAATTTTGCAGACACACCGACAGATAGACATTTTTCTAAGGGTGGATTCGGTTTCTCTAATGTGTGAGAAATTATTTGACATAATTTGAAATCAGTCAGTTCTAAGCAATGTACAGACAAAACCTTTCTTTTATTTGTGTAGATTTAATATTAATTTAATACTTACAGACTAATAAGTAATTTAAAACAATCCAGATACAAATTGTCCTTTACTATATTACTGCCAGGTTTAATAGCAATATAAAATATGGGTCTAAATCAAATTTTACACTAACTTTTTTTGAAGATATTCAGGGCTTATAATTAAGCCCTGAATCTCTATAGAATATTTATTTATTCTTTGGAGAATAAAATGTGTAATCGATCATGTGTTTTCAAATTTTTTTTAACTCAGTTGTTTCTAAAATATTTTAAACTAAGTATTTTGCTATGCACTATTTTCATATTTATACATTATTTTTATATTATTGTCAGTTACAACTTTTACTGTATAAACATAAACATGAACTAAGAATTTATCCTCATAGAGCTCTTCAAGATGTAATAGCAATACCAATTTATTCATTAGTAGCATACATACTAGGAGTATAACCCGCTAAATATTCCACCATACTCCAAAAATATAACTGTTTTGGAAAACCGTATTTACATATGACGTCAATAGGAAATTAAACGATAAAATGCATAAAAACCATACATTTTTTAATAGCCTGGTTGATATACTTTTAGAATATATAAAATATTATTGGGTGTCCAGGGAGGAGTTAGGTAAAAAAATCAAACAAACAGACGTTGAAACTTTATTTAGGAACATAAAAAAGTCTTAAATATAGACTTTTTTATGTTCCTAAAAAAAGTAATTAATTCTGACTATCTCGCCTAGAAATTATTAATTTTAATATTAACTGTTAATGCTAATAATTATCAATTTATAAGTTACAAATTTGACATAAATTAATTAAAAAAATAAATTATTCAAACAATTTTTGCAAAATAGTCAGACTTTGAATATATCCAAATAAAGGAATCCATATTCCTTTAAGGAGAACTGGTTGAAGGATTGACTTTAAGTTCTTCGAGTATTATTTGCCAAACATATTATTTCTCCAACTTCTCTCACTATCAGTTTAATCAATAACGATACAATTTATTTATTCACAACAAGTTATATTTTACTGCAGTTTGCTGAATATTCGTCTCAACATAATCAATAAATATATTTCCATTTGAGAAGTTTTCGGAACTTACAGAAAACTGTTCTTAAATAGTGTGTCCTAGATACACACACACACACACACACACACACACACACATATATATATATATATATATATGATCAAACCACAATAAGAAATGGGAAAACAAGACTAAGATCTTTCAACCGTAACAAGCGGTCTTCGTCAGAGCTTGTTACGGTTGAAAGATCTTAGTCTTGTTTTCCCATTTCTTATTGTGGTTTGATCATTGATTGTTGTTTCACGTGTTTATGTGAAATCTTTTTTATATATATATATATATATATATATATACTTTTTCGTTGAAAATACGATCCAAAACGGACAAATATAGTTCAATATAGACAAAGAAACATAGAGAAATCAAAAGAACACACTTACAGTCTCTAATTTTTGGTTTGAACCGTCTTCAGGAAAGATAAGAGAGGGAAACCAAGCGCACTGGTTCAGAGACGGTTGGAGGGAGACTGTATATATGGTCTCCAAGCGCAACCAAGCGTAACCAATGCCCTTGGTTTCCCTCTCTTATCTCTCCTGAAGACGGTTCAAACCGAAAATTAGAGACTGTAAGTGTGTTCTTTTGATTTCTCTATGTTTCTTTGTCTATATTGAACTATATATATATACTGATAAAAGTATCGACAGTGGAATAGAAACAACCGAGTCCCGATAAACTTTAGTTTTGTATATATATATAAAAGATTTCACATAAACACGTGAAACAACAATTAATGATCAAACCACAATAAGAAATGGGAAATCAAGACTAAGATCTTTCAACCGTAACAAGCGGTCTTCGTCAGAGTCAAAAAACCCAACTCAGTTGGGTTTTTGACTCTGACGAAGACCGCTTGTTACGGTTGAAAGATCTTAGTCTTGTTTTCCCATTTCTTATTGTGGTTTGATCATATATATATATATATGATTGGCTATTTCTACCGGATTTCGTTTTCGGATTTCTATTTCGATCGGAAGAGATGCACTGAGTGAATGGCTTCTATTAGAGCCGGAAACGTTAAGAAACCCGAAGAGGAAAAGAAAAAAACAAATTAGTCAAAATAGTCAATCATATTTCAGTTCCGGACCACTCATGTAGAGTTCATAATATATGTATATATACTTAAACACTGATAGAAACCATTTTGCTTGGACTCAGGAAACCTTAGACATATATTTACGTCGAAAATTCCATATCAAACTTTTGACCTGAAGAGAAATCATCGTATCTTTGTATGTCATATAGAGTAAAGAGAAGTAAAAAAAATCAATAAAAACCTTGGTGTTATTTTATTAACTTGCATTTGTGAGCGCACTCTCTATGATGCATGTTTCAAACAGTTCTAGAACCGTTCCAACCGGCTTCTTATTTTACGACTGCTGTCAAATTTCTCATTTTTATTATTTTGTCATTTCTTGTTTAAAATAATTTTTTTATCACAATAATAAATAATAATTTTTTTATTATAATAAATTTTTATCACAAGTTTTTACTTAAAGTATCCAAAACTTTTGTTTCCTTTAATCACATTGTATGAGTACTTAAATATTCTTTCTTTCGATTATTTCTCTGTAGCATTTTTAATACTGTAAAATTCAATATTTATTCAATCCCTAGTCTAAACTAAAATGCAGTTCAGTTATAAAATCAATAACCCTTAGATCTGGAACGTCCACATACTTTCATCCCTCTAAAAGAATTAGGAGGCTTGGACGAGATGCATAAAAAAAATGGTCTTCAGTTTAAAAGGTTTTGGTAAGAAAGAAAGAGAGGCTCACTAGAGATAGAAGAGTTACAGGAAGAGGGAATAGAGAAAAAATCCTTAATATCAGTGACAAGTCTATGAAACTTCTCTAATCATGAACTCATCATTATTTTCCTTCCATTCTCAACCATAACTTCTACCCCATTCATAATTAATATCTTATGCCTTCCTGGAACCGTGTCTATAGACTTGATTGTACTCATTGGGAGCTTTTGACGTCCGCTCAGCTTCATCTAAGCTGTGCCTACGTATGAAGTCTCACAGGGTCTCCGTTGATCAATGTAACTGTTGAATAACAACACACACAACCTTCCTGTTGCATCCATGGAAATTCTTAAGATCTTAGTTTTCATAACGGCTTGGGAGTTCAAATCTTTAACCAAATTCCTGATTCTAATTCTTATGTTACTTAAAGCCCTTCAGATAATGGACATATTTACATTTATTGTATTAGTTCATCTCATTATCAACAGTTTTTTTTATTTCTTTTAATATATTTATTAATTTATTCATTGCTTATTTACACTTATTATTTATTTTATATATTATTTATTTATATATTATATTTCATTCTCTTCCTCTGTTTGTTTTCGATTGTTTTTATTTTTACTTTTATCTCTTCTCTTCCCAGCAATATAGTAGTAATAATTTATCTTCGAAGATATTTATGTCTCTAATGAGATTTTTTTTTTTGAATATTGTATTCGTTGCAGTTGAGAGTAAAAAATATCAATGGATACCTGATCTGTTTGCATAGATGTGGAAAAGTTATGTATACAGATTAGGTCTCAAAAATTTGCCTAAACCAATTGTAAAGATATATGTAAAAGGTCTTAAAGAAAACAGGTTCACGTCCGAATTTTTCGATCATATAAATGATTTCTATAAAGAAAAGAAAAGTCATGTTACCTAGTACGTGCTTTTGCACTTTTCTTATGCAAATCTCTCTTTAGATGGGTTAAATTAGAAGAAGTTTCTATAATTAGGACTTTTTGTGTGATTGTAAGGTGCTAGATCTTGTTGCCTCATTAATTGACTAAACTGAGCATAAGAGAAGTCGGAGAAATAATATGTTTAGAGAAATATTACTGGAGGAACTTAACTGGTTAAGTTAAGTTAATCCTTTAACCAGTTCTCCTCGATAGAAATATGAATTCTTTTATTTAGATATATTCAATGCTAGACTATTTTGCAAAAGTTCTTTGAATAATCGATTTTTTTTTATTAATTTATGTAAAATTTGTAACTTGCAAATTGATAATTATTAGCATTGAGAGTAAATATTAAAAATAATAATTTCTAGGCAAGGTAGTTAAACTTTATTACTTTTTTTTTAGCAACATATTTATTTTTAAAGAAGTGTATATTTAATAAATAAAGTTCCATTGTCCATTTGTTTGATTTTTTACCCCTGAGTTGGGACGCTGTCGCCACCAGAAGCAAATTTGAAGAACGTGTAAAACTTGTTGTCTCTATTTAAGTGTACCTACTCGGCCTACGGTGGTACTCGGCTGTGTACGTTCAGCTCTGTCATTTAAAGTTTGAGAACAACTTTCTCACAATAAACCTGTTCTCTGCTGAATTAGGACCCTGACAACACCAGAAGCGAATTAGAAGAACGTCTAAAACTTGTTGTCACTATTTAAGTGTACCTACTCGGCCTAACAGGTGAGCTGGTTGGTCAAGGATAGAAATATTAGTTGGTTTAAACAGTCAACAGCCTTTTTTAAAAGTGTTGTCAACGCTATAACTGACGAGCAACTCAGCTGCCATGTAATATCAACAAGTATGAGAATGTTTTGGTTAATTGAAGTTATATATTTGAATTGAAGTAGTGATACATTTATTTCAATTTAGATTAAAGTTACTGCAGACTGGGCTGCTAGGGAGCAACGGTGGCCTCACAGGCTGAACAGCTTACAGATATGAGGAGAGTGATTGTTCAAGCGTATGTAGGATAGATAGGATACTGACTGGAGAAGTAATACTTCACACCTTCGAAGGATACTTCCCCAGCTAGAAACCACTATAGTCACCCTCACGAAAAACTTTGAACTTTTTATTTGGAGATTAGAAAAACTGAATCCACCCTTAGGAAAATTTCTGTCTGTCTGTGGGTTTGTCCGCAAAATTTGGTCACAAGTATACTCAGCTGTCATGTGACACAGCGAGCTGAAACTTTGACACTAGTTTTGTGTAAGTCTAACTTAAAATCTAAGCTTTGAACGATTGAAAATTCAACGTAGAAGCGAAGTTATGAACTTTTAAGCCGTGTCCGGCTAGCTAAACAGACATGTTTATTTTGAAAATATACAGTTATTAGTTGATTTTTATTTCTTTTGGGTTTAAGCTCCCAACAAGAGCTTATTGACAAGGTATTTACCGAGTTCAAGATCTACTACGTATTCAGAATAAATGAGTTTGTGAACGAGCAATTGTTAACTCCTTCTCATGAACAGGCAGGAAAAATCAACAAACAACTTACGCTATATCAAACTGAAGAAAGAACTTAGAAGTCAGGAAACAGAGTGATTAGTGATGAGGAAGTAGTTCATTATCCAACTGAATTTCCAACTTATTACTGTACTAATAATGATATTTTCTACTAGTCTATAATTTCTAATCTTATTTTGGAATACCATGTATCATCTTCAAATTTTTGAAAAAGTACCCGTCAAAGGACTTGTTCGCTAGTTATTTAATAAATTTGTTTTTGCTTATGAATTTATTCCTAGAGAGTTTAACTGGGTTTAGATAATTGGTTTAAAACCTTTCATTAATAGCAAGCATTATTAGGTTAAACTTTAACATAAAATGTGCTGGCACTCACTGTTCTTAGAATATGTTTTATTTTTGTTTAATCAATTTTTGCAGTTTCTTTTATTGTTGTTGTTATTTTTCCTTCATCCATGTTTTCCACATTTATTTTTACTTTACTATAAGTAAAGTATAGTGATCGTGAAAAAATTTGATCTCGAGATTTTGACGGAATTACATGTTTTGAGGTCCCAGAAGTCGTTTTATGAAGTTTTTTCGATGATGTCTGTGTGTGTGTGGGCGGGTGGGTGGGTGAGTGTGTTAGCATTGCTTGTTACCACGCTACGGTCCAGAATCTTTGATGGATCAAGTTGATATTTTACACAAAAATGGATCTCATAGGGAAGAAGATCCCTACTGTTTGGGAAGAATTATGCATGATGGGAAAGTCATTTTTTTTTGCCAAAAACCGTTTTTTAAATAGCATTTATTTCTCCTAAACTGATAACCCTAGAGTTTTGAAATTTTGATATTAGCTTTGAAGATACAAATGGAGCAAACGAAAAATATATTCAGAATTTTAAAACCACAGAAAATATTTTTTTTCAATAAAATGTAGACATTTTGACTTATAATTCAATCTCAAACTTTGTGAGAGCTATACAAGCCATACTGTTTGACGGATCAAAATCAAACTATGCCTAAAAATAGAACATTATGTGGAAAATGAGTTGAGATATTTTTTTTCAAAATTACATTCGCTAATGAGACGTTACAGTACGATTTCTGTTTTCAGAAAATGTTTTTTGACGCTAAACGGCTCATTAGAAAATAATGAAAGTTTGGCCAAAAATGGAACAAAAAATTAGCAATACACAAAAAAAAATCATGAAGTTTCAATTACGGGAAAGAGCAATAACGCTATAAAAACTGTTTGTTTATCCTAGACTAAGAGATCACCTACTATACTTGTCGAATTTTTTATATTTTTTTTACATTGTTTACATTGACTTAGAAATTTTTGAGTGAATCCACTGAGATAAAATTGATATTAATAAAGGAACAATTTAAATTGTTTATTGACTTATATGAGATGTAGGAGGAATAATATTGTGCAGGAAAATAATAACACTCATTAAAAAAAAATTCGTATATATGTTATTTGACAAAGGGGAAGGAAAATGATCTTATTAAAAACTGAGAAGGCATAAAATTCCCAGTATAATAATTCTGTTAAAAACCAAAAAAGATGATTCAAAATTGGAATCTATCGTTTAGAGATTAATGAATGTAATTATCGTTCATCTTTAATTAACAAATCACCTTAAAACAACATTTTCTTCGCTGTTTAAGATGTTTTTCAGAGAAAAAAAGGGTATTTTCCTGTTTTAATTTGAAAATTTGCTTTTATATTGAATGTAGAAGGATGTCAAGTAAACGATGTAAGAAATCCACTGGCTATTTGAACAAAAGCCATGGTCTCTTGTAGGAGAATATTTCGTATCAAGAAATGTTCACTTTGGTTTTTCAAAAATGTTATTACTGCTGTAGTTATACTAATGAAATTATTTGCATCAGCTGTGTGATGTACAAAAATAAGCTTATATATTGACAAGTCCTTCAATCACTATTTGTACTACCTCAGGAATGAAAGGCTAATAATTATATCGCATTTATATGTTTACGTTATGCTTAAATGAGACGTTATGTTTTATATACTCAAGAAATTTGAAATTAAGTTTTTTATAGTAAAGTAGAGTGTAGGCCACTCCAGATTTTTTTACTAAGATTTAACAAAATATAGTTGTAATAGTTAGCTAATCAAGCCAAAACATAAAGAAAAACAAAGTTACGAGGAGTAAGAAAATCAGTTTCTGAGGTAAGTTTTCTCTAGAGTCACTCTTTTTGTAACAAAATATTTATATTTTCTTATTATAAATAAATAAGTGTCCAGTCTTACCACGTATATAGTACTAATATAAGGAAAACTCTATTTGGAAGTATATGTACAGCAGTTTTCCTAAATGTTCTCAGTTTAAATTCTTCAAGTCGTTTCAGAGAATTGGCCTGCTTAATGATCGTCTAGTTTAGTGAAGCAAGTTGGGTTTCTTGAAAGAACAGTAGTCTTAGTTCTACTACGAATAGCCTACGAAGGGGGCAGGAATGGGGATTAATCCTGACGTAGCTAGGTCCTCCATCTCGGCCGCCTTCCTCCATCACTGTCCACTGTCCACTCAAAACACCACTTCCCCATATTAATGTACTTTCTACCATCAGAGCAAAAAATTACCACTTGTTTTCAAATATAAACTCTCACTGAAATGTACATGTTTTAACTTTCTGCTAATGACCTATATTATAATACACATGTAAACTATAATCACTATTAAAAAACAGCTCGTAAAGCAAGGAATTTGCAGTCGTGTGTTTTTGCTCTTTTTTCTCTAGAAACCATCGATTTTTGTCTACACAATCTCATGTCGACTTGCTGATAACATTCCTCAGTTATATTCAGTTACAAAATTACGTTAATTAATTTTCATTAATTAACTAAAAGTAGCATTAACCCCACTGCATTAACATTAAATTTTTTTTTATTACTATTAAAAGAAGTTAACGTTTCCAACCTCAGTACGCCACAGGGGAACTTCTTAAAGTTATTTACAGAGTAAAATACTTTGAAAGAGCTGGGAGATATTTAAAAATAAATCGAATCAACCTAGAAAGGGGTTCAGTAGAGGATGGGCAATAATAAACTAGGGCCTCCCGCCTTCACTTACAGCTTATTTCTAAAAAAAAAAAAAAAAAATGTAAAAAAGGGAAGAACTGAAACTCTTGAAAACAGTAACTATTTATTATTAGAAAAATCTCGGATTGAAGATTAGTGACTGCTTAGTAAAGTATCCACTTACAAAGAAAGAGGTGTTAAAACAAATTCATATTTGATAATCTGCATATATTCTTTATCACTTCTCATCTGGACTGAAAGTCCAAAACTGGATATTTCCCTTTGCTAGTCATATTCAAAATCTGCTAACAATGAGAATAATAATGTACGTGAAGGACCAACATTGTTGTAGGAACTACAAATTTGATTCAGTTCTTGTTAATAATAACGAATGTATGATTGTGCCAAGTACAGTGGAAATTCTCATTTACATTCAGTACTTGTAATTTCATGATATTAGAGTACTATATACGTGGTAGAACTAGACACTTTATTTATTTATAATAAGGAAATATAAATATTTTGTTACAAAGAGAGTAACGCTAGAGAAAACTCACCTCGGAAACTGGTTTTCTTTCTCCTCTTTACATTGTTTTTCTTTAAGTGTTTTGGCTTGATTAGATAACAATTAGAACCATATTTTATTCAAATATAATAAATATGGAAAACATGGATCAAGGAAAAACGACAACAACAATAAAAGAAACTGCAAACATTGATAAAGCAAAAATAAAACATATTCCAAGAAAAGTGAGTGTCGGCACATATTATGTTAAACTTTAACTTAATTATTATTACAATTAATGAAAGGCATTAAACTAATATCTAAACTCAGTTAAATCTCTTGGAAGAATACATCCCTAAGCAATAATGAATTTATTAAATATAGTCTAAATATCCCTCTAAAGGGAATCTCTTATTTGGACTAAGTATTTTCTATTAGTGGTGGCAGTAACAACAACATATGACAAGATTCCCGAGGTGTTTTTTTCTTCCTTTAGTTTGGGGATGGAACTGGAGTTAATGTGGCACTGCCAGTACTACTGCACATCTAGGGCAAGAGAGAGATTAGTCCTTTTAGGAAGAAACTATGTGTTAATCGTGTGAGCCCAATCTTCAGATAAAAGTTCAAAGTTTTTCGTGAGGGTGACTATAGTGGTTTCTAGCTGAGGAAGTATCCTTCGAAGGTGTGAAGTATTACTTCTCCAGTCAGTATCCTATCTATCCTACATACGCTTGAACAATCACTCTCCTCATATCTTTAAGCTGTTCAACCTGTGAGGCCACCGTTGCTCCCTAGCAGCCCAGTCTGCAGTAACTTTAATCTAAATTGAAATAAATGTATCACTACTTCAATTCAAATATATAACTTCAATTAACCAAAACATTCTCATACTTGTTGATATTACATGGCAGCTGAGTTGCTCGTCAGTTATAGCGTTGACAACACTTTTAAAAAAGGCTGTTGACTGTTTAAACCAACTAATATTTCTATCCTTGACCAACCAGCTCACCTGTTAGGCCGAGTAGGTACACTTAAATAGTGACAACAAGTTTTACACGTTCTTCTAATTCGCTTCTAGTGTTGTCAGGGTCCTAATTCAGCAGAGAACAGGTTTATTGTGAGAAAGTTGTTTTCAAATTTTGAATGACAGAGGTGTTAAGAGCTGGCATTACACGAAATTAATATATTTCTATTTTCAAAATTATAACTTGTAGGCGCGATACAAATCCATATTTAGCAGTAAGGGAATGCTTATCATTGGACAGAAGTTTTCACATACAGAGTAAAATGACCTTAAGTGATTACATATCTTATCTAATCTAACAGCTTTTTATGTAAATAGATTAAATAAAAAAAAACTTAAGTGAATTGAAAGTTAAAATAATTTTGAACAGTATTATTCATTTACTTATTTCTACATGCCATTTGGAGGCTTTCCTTTTCTTGGACATTAATTAAACTCGCAATAATCACACTGGATATGTTATTAATTTCAAAGCAAATAGCATATTTCCTTTACTAAATGTTGTTTAAACGTTATGCTCAGTTGTCATCAGATACATAACTGTATACAAAGAAACTTACTTAATTGATGGTGTTACCTGCTAAGCAGTGCTGGTGGATCGAACGGTTTATTAGATCAGATATCTCCTAGTAAGCAACCACCGGCAACTAACTTGATTCACCGCAAGAGTTCTAGGTATATTAATAATTGCATTAATTAATAATTAAAATTATCAAATAACAATTGCACTAATTAATAATATCTAGTAACAAAATAATCCATTATTGTTTCTTAAAGACTGTTTCTTTAATTCTATTAAATGTACTGCAGATTTTTGTAAGATTTTTATTTTTTAAGTTTATTACTTCTGACAAATAACTTTTGAATGATATAAATTCAGTTCAGTTATATTCTGCATATAACAATCAGTCATTCAGGTGATTAACTCAAAAAAATATATTCTGGGAATTAATAAATTAGGAAGAAAAGAACTCGATAAGGAAAAGTCGCTTTAGTTTCTTAATAGGCTAATAATTTTTTTTTATAAATTATATGATTACTATATTACGTCTCTGTTTCTTCACCATTCTGAATTCTTCATTTCTACTGAAGATGGCGCGCTGCAGTAATTAGTCAGACGTGAGTATTTGTGTGGCAAAGTGTTTCCCTGTTTTTGTGTTTCTGAGTTTCAACTTTTAATTCATTAATAATAATTATTATATTATATATTAGCTGTAAATTTCAGCCATCTAAAATTACAATGTAAACATCATCAGACAACAAATTTATTAACACTTTGCATAAATGTAATTTTTAAAACATGTTATATCTCATACAAACCCAGTCATATACTCTTACTGTCCTAAAGTTTAAAATCCTAATAGCAGTTCATGGTTGCAGACTAAGTCCCCACATAGATGCTTAAAGTAATTAATTCGGTTAGTTTATTAAAGTTGCTATAGTACTGCTATGTATACCTAGAAGTAGGGAAGCATTATTTAAAATATTATATTTGAGATAGAAATATAAACATATACTACATGTACTAATACATGGCACTCGAAAAATAATCCAGGCCATTGAGAGGCAGTGATTTTACTAGATGTATACGTTAATTAAGGAAAGATAGAAGTAAAAAGTGAAAAAAAAACAGAGGGACGTTTACTTAAGTAAGGAATATGCAGCAAAGATATAAAACATACATTGAGATGTACCAATGGAAATATACTGTTTAGTTGGTTAGAGTAAAAAGGTTGGTAAGTTGAGAGGGGGGGGTTTGCCGTGGAGGGGGTAGGAAGAAGGAGGGAATGGCGTCAGTGGCAACTGAGCAGCTTGGTGGTCTGTGTCGAGCAAACGTGTGCGTTCCCACGAGATTCCATCAAGACAATCATGATTTCTTGTCTTACCTTTCCACTATCTTAAAGTGCAGTGTTCTAATGGTGCCATTTCAACTATAACCCATCTAGTGTTTTTTTTCCTGCAAAATATGGCAACTAATAAGAGTTTAGTTCAAACTTCTTCCTTAGTGTTGGTGATATTTATCATTAGCTTCCTTTCGCAAATTTCTCAAGGTAAAATACAATGATTTATTCAATTTAATTTGTCATTTGTTTTTGTTCTTATAATGTTTTATTGAAATCATATGAAGGGACGTGTTTAATGACCCTGTTGCTCTTTCATTCTGAAGAGAAGTTGTGTGCGTGACCTCTGAATCGTATGAAACTTTTATATCTTGTTTAGTGTACATACAATCTATTTTATATTAAATTTCTGGTTGACATTTAGTAGTTTGTTCTTTGATAATGGATACGAGCTTTGTACCATTATTGGCCGAGCAAGGACCGTATGAAGGTTGTGGCACGGTCCGCCGGCCGAAGCTACCTACCTACCTGCATCCCCTCCTCCATTCCTATTGGTTCCCAGCACACAACCGTTTCCCTCCTTTCCTGTTAGCCCCACTCGCACACTGTTTTTTCACTCTCTCTCACCCTACTTATTATAACTGACAACAAATATTTTTGAATCTAGTTTACCTTTATTTGGTTCATAATAGTGCTTTCAGTATCTATACGATTGAATTTATTTGCATTAATTATTTTTATTCAATGAATGAATGTCATGTACATCTGGAACTATTAACTTTTTAACATTAAAATTCTTTTATTTGACCTGTAAATAATGTTCAGTACAAATATTAATTTTTAAATTGAGAATCCGTTTAAGGATGGAATGCTGTGACACTGATTTGTTCATCCCTATGAGAGTAGACGTTTTGATCAGGCAACTGACTGAAGCGATCGGCCTTGGGGTGCAGTGTGCAAGTAGCCCTGGGCCAGGTGTCAGTTACAATTCTCGCAGAGAACAGGCGTGGGGCTGCCGCTTGACCGGCTTACTCGCAACTTATAACATCCATTATTGTTGAGCCACCATCAACTCTACAACGATTTTTTCTTCTCTCATTTGTATAATTCCAGTCCATTAAAATACTAAAAATATTTCGGGCCATTATTCATTTCATCTATCAATAACATTATCTACAGAAATAATTACAATTGATTCACTAGTGAAATGTGAATTAGTTTACTCATTGAAAGAGTTTTGTGTAACTGAATATGTTTGGTATTGTATAATGTTGAATGTGTTATCTTGATTTTTGTGAGAATAGACGTGCAGGTGTGTTGAAACGCCACCTGGCTGGATGTGGGAAGGGTCAGCAGGTGATACCCTCCAAAACGGTCACCTATTCCCTTCTATTCAATCAATCCATTACTATCGACTTACTTAATATTCATTTTCCTTTCTGTTTAGTACTTTTTAAAGGCATTATTATTAATTTATTCAGAGTTAGCGGTAAAATATTTTTTGGGTTTAGATTAGCAAAATATAATCAATCCTTGTATAGGTATTCTAGTCTAAAAAGTCAACTGGAACTACCTCTAAAGTACAGTATAAACTTTGACTTGGTATATTAAAGACTAATTTTGGGTGCATATCATTCCCTGTGTAGTTCGACTTTTTTCTATCACTGATTCAATAGTAATTCAATGTAAAAGAGCCTTTAATTGAAGAAAGCAGAGAAAGGGAATGGAGTCAGAACCAATTGAGGTCTTCCAGCGCAGCTGACGTCACAGTGGCTTCCATTCTCTTCGCCCATTCTGTTTTAATGTCAATTTTTAAAATTGATGCAGACATCATAGTATTTGTTATAACTGTTGTCTTTTAAAGTCATTTCCACATCATGTTAAAACTGTAGAAGGTGTCCTACTTCACATATGCTCACTTAATAGCTTTTTAGGGATATAAAGTGAAGTCAGAAGTGACCTCATGAGTTTACATATCACACTATGAAAAAGAGAATATTTTCCTGTCACTAATAGGCTCCTTCTTTTAAATTAATTAACAAATATCAATCCTTTGACCATTTTGAACAATCTGGAAATTGGATTTTTAAATTCGTTACATTTGCTATTTTGTTTACAACAATTTTTTTCATGGTATACAATTGCAATGTATACCTTTGCAGATGCTCTGTCATATTTCAGTGCTTTTAATCCATTAAAAGCTTGTAATGCATATTTGTCTAATCAAATCTTTGAATTAATTAGATGAAATGATTTGGATTATAAAAATTGTTAAGAAGTATCAAAGACAATAACTTATTATCATTTTTGTTCATGTGTTCTAAAAATGTTATGCAGCAAGTGATTCTTTGGTGTACTTTTGTGTATTTCTTTAAAAAAAAATTGGAAAACCAACCTTAGTTGGTGAGTTGGCCACGTTGTAGGCCTCTACAGTGCATATACCATTGTCATGAAAATAAGATAAGTGTTCTTGTGTCTATTTTAATGTAATATTGTTCTCTTTAAAAGGAATAGATTTGTAAAGAACCATTATAATGTGAAATCTAGTGTTGGAAGGCAACTGTTTCTGTGATGACTCATTTCGTAGTTGCAGTGATAGAAGTAGTCAGTTCTCCTTTCACTCGTTAGCTTTGGGCGTGTCTTTCTGAATATATGTCACTATCTCAAGCCTCTTTTCAACTAGTTGGAGATAATATATTAGCTATCTATTTATCTTTATTTATTTTCAAGTTTCAAAAAATACAATGTAAATATGTCATTATTGGATGGCAAGTATATGTTTAATTAATTAATTTTAGTTCAAGCAGAACAACTGACCTTCAGTTTGTTCTTAATAGTCAAAAATACTGGACTTTGATCAAATTAAAAGAAGTAATCAATGATTTTAAGAATTTATTACTTTACCATAAGTCAAGTATAGTGATCGTGAAAAAGTCGATGTCGAGATTTTGACGGAATTATATATTTTGAGGTCCCAGAAGTCGTTTTATAACGTTTTTTTCGATAATATCTGTGAGTGTGTGTGGGTGGGTGTGTATCCAGAAGTTTATGTAGACGCTACAGTCCACAATCTTTGATGGATCAAATTAATACTCGTATTTTACACAAAAATGGACCTTATGGTGTAGATGTGCTGTATAGTTTGGGAGATTATGCATGATGGAAAAGTCCCATTTTTGGCCAAAGTGTGTTTTTAGATAAAATTTTTTTCTCCTAAACTACTAACTCTAGAGTCTTCAAATTTTGGCATTTTCTTTGAGGTTACAACAGCAATAATTGATAAAATCCTCAGTAATTAAATTGAAATTTAACTGGATCGACTGAAATAAAGTTTTTGTTTACAGGTTTAATGAAAAATATTAAGTTATTTAATCATTTAATATGAGTTATAAGAAGAATAATATTTTACATGTAAAAAATTAACGCCAATCAACACATATAATTTCTGGTGCTTTCCATGCTATGATCGATGTATCTAACAAAATGCTATAATCAGTCTATATGTTGCATTCTTGAACAAAAATTAATATCAGATGAAGATTTTCTTGCCTTTTGAATGATATTATCCTTGTTTAATATTGAAGTATGAGGAATTTCTTCATTTTCTATTACAAAAGGTTACTACTTTTAAGCTAATTCCTCGGTTATTCGATGACAGTGAAATTTTTTCTTATATGTTTTCTAACATTTTGAGACAAAATAAAAATATTTTGAAGCCTTAAAGAGAAAACTTTGGTTTAAATCAGATAAATGATAATAACATCAGATCCACTGACCATGTAATGTTACAGATGGCCATGTATGAGATTCAATGCTTATGGGAACAAAATTATTGTTCTCCTGTAAGAGATTATTTCGTAATATGTTTTTTTTCTTTGGCTTCACAAAAGTATTATATACATCAGTTTTATTATATACAAAAATAAGTATGTATATTGATTAGTGGATCAATCAGTATCTGTACGGTCACCAGGAATGAAATACTAATCAACATCTCCCATTTAGACATTTGTGTTAAGTCTAAAAGGGATATTATATAACCAAGAAGTTTGCTATTATATTTGCTTATAGTAAAGTTGAGTGTAGGCCACTCAAGAATTTTTCTTTTGTATAACATGATATTAGAATGATGTGAATTATCATTTTTATGCTTGAAACATATGCTAATTGATTATTTTCACACATTTTGCAATAAATGTAATTAAAAGCTGAAAAACTTATTCTATTTGTGTCTTTTAAAATCAGTGTAATTTACTCATCAAATTTTCTTTGATATTCATTTGTTCTCGTTACCCATATTTATTTCAACATTTTATTAATTTGCACATTTTGTTTACTCATCAGATGGTATGACTCACACCGGATGTCCTCCTTTCCTTTACTAGCCAGCAGTATCAATACCTTTATTTATCATGTCTAAAAAGTATTTAACTCACTATTCCCGGAAATGAGTCAAATGACGCATATAAAGAATCATTATCACAATGATTCAAAGTATTACATTTTTTTCGTTGCTAGAATTCGCAACTGCTTTTTCAAATATTTCTGATTAGTCTATGCGATTTTCAGCGTTCATTTTGACTTCTAAAATTGTTCTAAATGCGTGACTAGCCTTCTCTATAAATCTTATAGCCATAGTGTCATTGCCACTCTTCCTATCCCCTCCCTTTTGGTTTCCTTTGCATTTTCCTTTTTCTTCTTTCCAATTGAATTTTTCAAACTTAATTGAATTTATTTAACTCTTTTCACTTAAACAAATAGCAATCGTTTTAGCTATACTTGCATTGTGTCTAAAAAATATTTGTGATCTAAAAGGATCACAGAAATCAGTGTGATAAAATTTATTCGGTTTGATACTGTGGTGGGAGCAGTTACTAGTCAAATTTGGTTTCATTCTATATATATTAAATATTGCTTATCAAAAATGAAGACATCACTTTAAAGCAGATCAGTTGAACACGTTGGCTGGATTGCTATAGAAAGAGACTATTGATTTATTTATTTACAAACGGACCAAATTCTTTTTACAAGATAATATTTACACGGTAGAGTATTAAAACATTAATTAATATAAACTAAAGCAGTAAAGCACAAATTAAATATATTACAATAAAATGAATAAAATCAACAGGGGTAATCGTAGAGACTTATAATAAAAGTTTAATTATTTTTTTAAACTTGTTTAAATCACAATTGAAAAGTCTACATCGCTGTCCAGACCATTCCACTTATTCATTATCCGAGATATGGGGGAATTAAGCAAATAGTTATTCTTTTGATTCGATACATGGAATATTTTTGGTGTTTTTAAGGAGAATCAATTAAGTTATTTAATAGTTTATATATGAATAGCATGTCATGATATGTTCAACGGGAAATGGGATCAGGAATATTATATCGTGAACAGAGGAAAGGATAGTATGATGAATCAGTAGGATAGCTAGACTTATAGCGTAGCTTCTCAAGGAATTCTGAATGAACTGATTGAAGTAACTGTTATAACGATTGTAATGTGGATTGCAAACAGGTGAGGCGTACTCTAAAACTGGAAAAAACGAGAGATTTATAAAGCTTAACAAAAGTAAGAGGATCTTTGAAGTTATAGGTGTTTCTAGTAATAAAACCGAGCATTCTCATGCCACGGTTTTTTTAATTTAGTATCTAAAATTTTTCCTAAAACTTTTACAGAATCTACTCGGGTAGATTATCTACTATAGAAATAAACTTCCTCACCAAGTTTTTTTCTTTCCCATTACAGTGGTTATATATAAAACTTCGGTTTTACTTTACTATTGGTGAAGTATAGTGGTCATAAAAAATTCTATCTCGAGTTTTTTTATGCTTTACCAGAGTCCTTTTTTTTGGCGTTTTTCAATGATGTTTGATTGTTTGTGTTTTCAAAATTACATTAGATAAAAGAGTTATTATAGTACATTTTATGATTTCGGAAAATGTTTACGGCAGTTTTCTAAATATCTAATTACATGCAAATGAAATTCTGCCAAAAAATTAAACTCAAATTATCAAGCTACAAAAAAAAAAATTGCATAAAATTGTAATTACAGCAAAGCGATATACCTATAAAAACAGAAAATTCATCTTTGAATAATGGATTACTTGTCGGATTTGTATACATTGTTGATATTTACTTCGAATTTCTTTAATCAAGTGAAATAATATTATTATTTAGAGGTTTAATAAACAGATTTGAAATGTAATAATGATTTAATATGATATGTAAGAAGAATAACATTCTTAAATGTGAAAAATCAACGCCAATGAAACATATGTATCTTCTGATCCTTTCCATGGTATCATGGAGGGTTGTTGAACAAAGTGTTCTAAACTACATGTTGCACTCTTGAACAAAAAGGTTTTTTTTTTCAACATGTTTTACTTTATTCGATTTTATACAAAATTTTATAATCTTGAAAATAATTCATAATTAGTCGAAGGCAATGTCATTTATAAATTTGAGGAATGTCTTTCTGATGCCTTTTCTCATAAACACTTTTTTTGAAGGTGCCGTGTTTCGCTCACTATTGCAATTCGTCTGCTTAATGGTTGTCTGTTACTGTCTATAATTTGATAGATATAAATTATGTGGTTTACAGTTTGAAATTCTTAGTCGAATGGACGAAGTTACTCTCGTATTTTTTCATGGTCAGTCATCATTTGTATTTCATTGTATATCGGTTTGAGATGTATAATCTTCAGTCAATAGTTCAGACATCTCAGGACCTCATAAACTTCCTGCAACTGCGTTCACCCACTGGATTGCACTCAGTGTAACTCCTTTTACGTTGGTTAATCATCAACTAAGCTGAGCCTTCCTAAGAATAGTTATAGGGCTTCAGTTGATCAACTTAGCAACCCATGCGAACTCCCGTGGTGATCAGTTTTAATGACTTATGTCCGTGTTCGGATTAAAACGCATCCCTGATATTAATACTCAAGTTACATTAATAGGATCTGATGAGAGATATATATGCGTGCTAGCAGCTAGGCTACCTCCTGAACTCAACCTCTATTATCGGTATGATCAGGCCTAAAAAATCCAGCCCGAGTCGAGTCAGGCTCGCGGGTTTTTAAGCCCATTCGGGCTCGGGACGGGTTGGGTATATATTGGAATTTCCCCACCAGCCAATCAAATCTCGGTCATCTGTTTTATCGAAATTATTTATTTTATAACGAGTATTCCTTAATTTAATATCCAAACATCGTTTTAGTATACATAATGTGTAAATATATATTTATTAACAAAAATTTAGTGAGAGTGAAACCCGGGTCTGAACGTATTAATTGACATTTTGGGCCCGACCGGACCCGAACATAGTAATTGACATTTTGGGCCCGAAATTCGGTCCACGTCAGACTCCGAGTCAGCTTAAGATCTTACCTCTGATATTTATTATTAATTCTTTATTTATTTTTGTAAATTATTAATTATATCATTTTCGTTACTTATTGCTAATTACAATGTATATTTTATTATTATTAAGATAACGTTATTTTTATTCGTTGCCTTCCTTATGTTTTACATTATTATTTCATTAATATTATTTTTTATTTGTATTCGTCATCCTCCTCCCCCTCCTCCCCTCTCGCTTACATTTGTGGTTTGTATGGTACCATATTATCACTGACTGTGTAACAGACATACTGCTACTGTTGGACATCACCTACCATCCTACCTCCCTGAGGGACACTTGGCTTCCTTATCTCGACCATTGACAAAACATAGAAGTGAGTTGCATGTGTGTATGGGGGCCAGCCTAGCTAGTGGTTACGTGCTCGCCTCTGAACTAAGAGTAGTAGGGTGCGATCCCCACCTGGCCCTCGATTTATTCACGCGGGAGGTGAATAAATTTGAGCACGTCGTCCCTCGGAGAAGGACGTTAAACCGTCGGTCCCGAGCCTGTACGATGTCAGGTATTCGTAAAAGATCCCTACTTTAAATACATTTGAGAGGCAAAATTTAGGACTCCCACTGTAGAATCAATCTTCATTGTGTGGTATCACAAAGGGCCAATGCTCGGCCTACGTGTGTTCCCTTGTGGGACTGCCACTGCAACCTAACCTAACCTATATGTGTGTATGCATGTTTTTGTTGCTTTCCTTATGTTATATATACAAATGTATGTTACGAGATCTTGTTTTTTTTTAATTTTCAACTATTATTCCGATTTCATGTATTTATTATAAATCCCTCTTGAGTGATATAAATATTAATTATGATTACACAGGAACGTACTTCCTGTGCTAAAAATTCTGAGGAGAAATATTTGAGCACAATTTTTTTTGGGTGTAATGAGATGTAAGAGTGGTTTTTTGTTGTGTTGGTTTTTTACTGTGAACTGTATGTTTTATCTCTATGAGTTTATTATCTCAACTGCAGTAAAATTGAAATACTTCTATTCTTGGTTTATTAATACCAGTTTGTGAATCACCAGAAATAAATAACCATGTATTCTGAAATAGTTGGTCCATGTGGAAATAAAGTTCATTTATTGTGACCACATTGCTTGAAATGTTATTATTCTGGAGAATATGCTTTGAATATATAGAGGGATATTAGGTTTGAAATGGCCATTGCCAAAACTCGATTCTCTAGTACTAATGTAGGTGCAAATTATCATGGTGCTGGCTAATGTGTGTTTGTTATGTTTATAGCACTGGGTTAGTCTCGATGAAGCCTAATGACTAAAACAAGTCCACTTCTAACAATAGTTTGCTTTGTTTCATAAATATTTTCTGTGTATTTATTACACATGACCTTGGCCTATGAACACAGTTAGAGATTCCTTGAAGTGGAGATGCGTGAATGACGATATATTCTGAGTTTTCACCTGTGTTTAACAAGTGTAACTTAATTTACTTTTTCTGCTTTTTAATCAAGTTTTTCACTGGTCTTACAAATAGGAATGATGACCTAAATAAAGACAAACTTGTTAAGGGGATTGAAATGGATTCTAGTTTCGTTATATACTCTGGGATTTTTAGCCACTGCTTTGTTTACATGACAAACAGCCAGTTTAATAACTAAACCATTACTATGTTTGCTAATTATTTTGACGTTAGTATTCAATACAGTTTTCCAATATAAATAAAGCATTAAACTACCTACACTTTTATATTAGTAAAATATAATCTCAAGCATAACATTATGTATAAAAGTCTTAATTAAATTTTGACTCATCAGTCAGTGGGCTACCCTATGTTAGTGTTTGAACAACTATGAGGTTGAGATGTGGCTCACTTTGAATGATAAAAGAGATATCTTAGGTACTTTATTGGTGAACTCACCAGCTCTAAACTAATATCTTTTTGCAAAATGGTGAGATAAGCGAGTATCTCTTAACTTGTTAAATTGGGCTTGCTTATACAAGCGTTACCGTGATGGAACACAGTCTCACTAAGGCAAAGCATCGGTTGCATAAATAAAACTAAGTTTTTTTATCATCAAACAAAATGACTTCTCAAAGTAAATTTAGCGGTCTATTTTTAATTTTAAATAAATTAAATTGAAACCTGTAGCAAATGCTTGTTAGATAAACATTATACATTTTTTGCTGATATTAAGTGCTTAAAAAATAATTGAAAAAAACTTCTAATAAGATTAAAACAATTCCTAGCTTAAGGAAGAGATACCAATAGAAGCTCATTTACTGCATAATCTCGATGAGTTAGTGTGGTCTGTCATACGTATCGGACTGGTGCCAAGAGTTTCGCATTGTATTCGGGATATTCAGCGACTGTATCAACATCTGGAGTCTCGTGCGAGAACTCTAACATCTCAGCTGTTGGGTAAACAACACACATAATCCCCTCTATTTTTCTTATTGATTTTTAGATTTTCTAATATCTAATTTTTTTAAAGCTATATTATGATTATTGTTTATTTACCTACATACTACTAATAGTATGTAGTATACTACTAATAGTATGTCTATACTACTAATTTACCTACATAATACATACTACTATTTGCCCACCTGTAATTAATAAAAAAGAGAGATAAAACAAGAAAAGGTCCAAACAACGTTCTCCGTTAAAAGTAAAAAGAGTTTCCACATATTCACCGAAATGGGCTGTTTCAGACGCCGAACAGTTATCCACTGTAAGACAGCCGTGCTCCAGTGGAAGTGGCATCCAGTTTTCTGTACCAGGACCATCCTTTTTGTCAAAATAAGTTTTCTGTGTTACCTAATGATGTCACAAACCAAAACCAAAACTACCTCCACCATCTCCCATATTCTTAAAGTCAGTAACCAACTTTACTAACCTTATCAATACTCTTACTGGCCAGATAGGTAAGAGAGTTTTTCATGCAAATCTAGGAGTAGTGGTGTTGCAATCTACCCTAAGGAAACGGATGGATATCACAAAATTAATGGCTATTTCAGGAAACAAAATGTTCCTTGTCATAAATTTCAACTCAAATAGGACAAAGCTTAAAGGACGAAGTTTAGAGTGGTGATAAGAAATTTTCACCACTCAATACCAATGGTTGTTATTCAAGATCTCAAAGAAAAGGGTCACAATGCAAGACATGTTAAGAATGTTCTTCATAGTGTAACAAAACA
The DNA here is from genome assembly GCA_026182355.1 of Hermatobates lingyangjiaoensis. Lineage (NCBI taxonomy): Eukaryota > Metazoa > Arthropoda > Insecta > Hemiptera > Hermatobatidae > Hermatobates > Hermatobates lingyangjiaoensis. The sequence continues at coordinate 14,429,978 of JAPFBL010000084.1, read as the reverse complement.
ACATCCTACTTCTTTATTCTTTATATTTAGAACCAAAAATAAAATAATAAAGACATTTTTGAATTAAAGGAACTCTTCCAATGCAAAGTTATTGTCGAAGAGCCCTATAAGAAAAGAGAAATAGTGCAGTGCAAGAGATGTCAGCGTTATTGGCGCACTAAAACATATTGTAATCTGTTTCCCCGTTGTGTAAAATGTGCAGGACTTTATAAGAGAGAGGACTGCCAGAAAACAATCGATGGAACTGCTAAGTGTGCTTAATGTGAAGGCTCACATCCAGCAAGTAACAGGGGCTGGGAAATACATAAGAATTTGCAAAAGAGGAACTGGAAAAATAATGACTCAACTGAACTCCTCAGAACTGCAGCTAATTCTTCAAAAGAAGAACATCAACTACCCCAGCGTCACGGCAGGAGAGTCTCCTTCAGAACAACAACTACCTCAAAAGGTACCCTCCCACCTTTATCCCTCCTTCACCATCCCAAGACTTCGCAACTCTTCTCACACCCTTCTTAAGTGACCTCAAATCAACAATCACTCCACTCATCACCATCCTTACTTCAGTATTAACTAATCTTGTTCCCACTATTACTTCTAAATGAATTCTCTGCCAACTAAACAATCAATTACTATCCTTCTGTAGAATGCTAATGGACTTAATCAACATAGACAGGAACTTGACATTGTGTTACACGACTAGAGAATTGAAATCGCTTTACTGACAGAAACTCACTTTATATCAAGATCATATCTACGAATAACAGACTACATCACATACCGAACTGATCACCCTGACAACACTGCTCATGGTGGAATAGCTGTAGTCGTTCGAAAACCTCTCAAACACCATGTTCTCCCCTCTTTATCTACACCATCTATGCAAGTCTGTACAATATTTTTAGAATCTTATCCTTACAATTTTAACATTTCTTCTATATACTGCCCTCCTAACAAACCCATAACCCAGCATGAATTTTCCAAAATCTTTCAAAATCTGGGACCCAAATTTATTTGTGGAGGAGACTTCAATTTCAAACACCAATTGTGGGGTTGTAGAGTAACTAATCCTCGAGGCTCTATTCTTCTTAACGCCCTCCTCACTACTCCCTATGCTGTCCTGAGTCCTCAAAATCCCACATATTGGCCTTCTTCCACAGTCAAAAAACCTGATATGCTTGATATTTTTGTCACTTCACCTATCTCAAAGTTAAATACATTACTTACATTACAACTTATTACCTTACATTACAACTCTCGCAGATCTTTCTTCCGATCATTCTCCTGTCCTGCTATCATCATCCATACACCCTGCTAATTTTCATAGTAATCAAATCCTGCATACTGGACTTATTGACTGGGAAAAATTTAGAACATAAATTGAACACCAGACTGACCTTAACGTATGGCTCAAAACATACAGGACTTAGATGACGCAGTTAGTTAGTTACCACAGAACATTCATACATGTATAAATAACGCCAAAATTCCAAAGAAAACCCAACAAATTTTGCTATATACTTACCAAAATATGTCAGAGAGTTAATACAAACTAAACGTCGAGCAAGATCAATATGGCGGAGAACTCGATATCCGTCTGACAGACGGACACTTAATAAATTACAGAACGAACTAAACCTTTAAAGCAGTACCGAAACGACCTTTTTCAAAATTATACGGAAGTACTGAAAACAGAAGACAAGTCACAGTGGACTGTCACCAGGCGAATACTGTCCCATTAAAGAACCAGTACTCCTCCCCTTAGAAGTGACAATACTTGGACAAAAAGTGACTGTGAAAAAGTTTTTGCTCACTTTTGATACAATATGGCACGCTGGGTTGCTTCGGAAACTCGAGAGAATCCTTCCACATACGTATTATGTTATCGTACCTCAACCCCCGATTCAGTCAAGTCATTGAACATTCTTTTCTTTCACCTATCTTTCCGATTTAAGCATGTGTACCTCAAGGAAGCATACTTGGGCCAGTCCTTTATTCCATCTACACAATTAACATTCAATTATCTCCTCACACTGTCCTAGCCACCTTCGCTGACGACAAGGCAATGCTTTCCTCAAATAAATATCTTGACAGATCTTCCTACTACATTCAAGAACACTTAAACATTTTTGAATCCTGGTTAAAGATTTGGAGAATACGTATCAATGAACAGAAAAGTGTTCATGTAACATTCACTTTGAGCAGGATACATGTTCTCCTGTTTTTCTTAACCAAATTCCTATCCTTCAAGCTACTACCACCAAATACTTAGGACTGTACCTTCACAGACGTCTTGCTTGGGCTTTCCATACCAAAATGAAAAAAAAAACGAAACAACAGATGTTATAGACTTTTACTTCACTTACTTGATAATCGTTCAAAATTAACAACTGTCAATAAACTATTACTTCATAAATCTATGATTATGCCTATTTGGACTTACGGTATTGAGATATGGAGAGCAACAAAATTTAGCAGTGCCCAGAGGATACAATCTCTTCAATCAAAAATTTTAGAAACATTTTTCATTGCCCTTTCTACAATCCATATCAATCTATTCAGACCTGAATTTCAACAGTTTATCAAGTAGTAATATATCGCCACAAAGTCTTCCACAAAAATCTTGCTAACAATAATAATCCCTTAGTCCTAAACATTTCTTCAACAAATATTCCAGGATATCCCCAAATATGTTTGAAGAGAAAGTGGCGAAGAGACTTATTAGTGTGAATTATTCTAGTGACTTATATATTTAATCTAACTTTTGTAACTTATTTTACAAAAGTATTAGGACTGTACCTAAAGTATTAGGAGACTTATTAGTGTGAATTATTCTAGTGACTTATATATTTAATCTAACTTTTGTAACTTATTTTTCACTCGAGAAAGTATAGTCGCTGGATTACTTCTTTCCTCCCGCCCCCATGTATATATGTTTCTTTTATCATTGTCACAGGTAATGTTACATTAACGTTGTTGTGACTATTTAAAATAAATAATTTAAAACAAATAAATTCAATTAATGTGTATTAAAGGCAGGTGCAACACTATTAATGACGTAGTTTAGATGTTGTTCCTAAGTTATTAGTATGCAGATGTGGATTAACCTCTCTTATCGGGAAAGCACTAATGCTGCAGGTACTACACTGTTACTGGTTTATAATATATTGATGTTCTAATATATTTTATTTTTTAATTGATATTTTATAGTAAAATAATATTGTATGGCTGAAAGAACGAATTTGCCGTTAGTATTTTAACATATTCGATTGAGGAGGGTGTATATCCAGACCCCCCTCCACGTCCCTGCTGCTTGGTTGGAGGTGAGGTGGGGGAGAGACCGTTGACCGTTGATTGGAATTTGCGTGCTAGATTGTATATGTACAAATCGTACTTTTAATATTATTTAATATATTATGCAGCATTTTAGAGGTGTCGAATTGTTTCGACACTTGTCTTACATTACAACGAACAGTGTTCGCACGACGACATATTTAAGTGTCAATAAATTGGGCCTAAATAACCTCATGGTTTTCTTTGTGATGATAGATTTTACTATGGAACACGGGTTTTACGAGAAGTTTTGTATACTCTAGTACACTACACAAATTATTACTTAAATTATAATTTGTCGGCAGTTCTAAACTACTTGGTTTTAGATAAGTGTATTTGGAACGTATCTGTTGAAAATGTTTGAGAGATGGAGTCCAGAGTTCAGTGTATTGGCTCCACAACCTTAAGATTTGCTATTACACGTATTAATAGATGCAGTTGTTTGAACTGTGAATGAAGTGAGTATTGTCAACACTTCTGTTAACTTATTTTGTTAATTGTAAATTCGTTATTAAAAATAATTTATATATAATCTGACAGAAACTAAGAGACCTATTTCAAAAGGATATTTCAGTTTATTAGTGTGACAGAATGTGGTTTTTTTCTGCGCTTGGTGCAAGCCATTCATGTGTGCGTGCCCCTGATGCACGAAGTGCTGACGCCTTCCCGATAAGAGTCGACCCTGCCTGCTGAGCAGTCAGAAGTGATGCTCCATCAAATCATCCGTCCACTGTACAATCCTTTCAAAAACATCTCAAGGCAGAAATAATGTTTACCTCAATCTTCTTTCTTTCATTATTATTTAAGAAAAAATCTGGTGTTGCCTACACTCAACTTTACTATAAGTAAACACAATATCATACTTCTTGGGCATATAATGTATAATGTTCCATTTAGGTATAATATAAATGTTTAACTGGAGATGTTTATTAGTCTTTCATTCCTGGAGGTAGTACAGATAGTGATTGATCCACTTATCAATATATATGCTTATTTTTGTATATCACACCACTGATGCATATAATATCATTAGTATATCTACAGCAGTAACAACATTTTTGGAAAGTTAAAGTGTAGATTTCGTGCTACGAAATAATCTCTTACAGGAGAACAAGGCTTTTCTTCCAATAGCCAGTGGATCTCCTACATAGTTTACCTGACCTCCTTCTACATTAAATATTTAAGACAAATTTTTCCATTTAAAACTTGAAAATATTTCTATTTTATTTGAAAAATATCAGAAACATCTAAGAAAAAATGGCTTTTTCAGATAATTTTTCATTTAAGATGTAGGACAATTACATTCATTTTTCTTCAAAGAATGTTTTCAATTTTGAATTATGTTTCCCATTTTTGGTCTTTTGTAAAATTATTAAATTGGGGGTTTCATGACTTCCCAGTATTTAATAAAAATTATTTTTTTTCCATTTGTCAAAAAACATGTATAACAATTCACTCTAAGCGAGTGTTATCTTTTTCCTGCGTGCTGTACTCTGTTATACAGTTGCTGTGAATGTATATTGAGAAAAAATATATTAGTAATTAGTCAATTTTATTTATCCAAATCAAAGTCAAAACCGGCTATTCAATATAGTTTAAAACTTTTATAGCTGGAAGCTTGAATTTTTTAAAATTAATAGATATCAACTATTAGACTAGAATAGTGAAAAAACTGGCATTTGTCACAACATAATAGCTTCTTCTTCAGGAAAAAGTCCATTCTTCATACTTCAATATTACTAAAAGATACATTAACAGATTACTAATGATATAATTAACATTACTAATGATTCATTAACAGAAAAAAATTACATCTGATATTAAAGTTTTGTTCAAAGGTACAACATATAGATTGATTAAACCATTTTGTGAGACAAATCCATCATACAATGGAAAGCAACGGAAATTTATGTTCGTTGGCGGTGATTATTTACATGTAAAAATATTATTCTTCTTATATCTATATAAGTAAAATAATGATTTTATCTGTCAGAAGCTTAGAACTGACTCATTTCAAGTTTTCTTTACGTTTCATACATAGGAGAAACCGAATCCACCCTTAGAAAAATTTCTGTCGGTTTGTCTGTTTGTCCGCAAAACTTTGTCACAAGTAAACTCAGCTACCATAAAACATATAAAGCTGAAACTTTTACAGTAGATTTGTGTAGGTCTAACTTAAAGTATAGGCTCTGAATTGATTGGAAATTCAACGTAGAAGTGAAGTTATGGACGTTTAACGCAAAAACGTTTGTCACAAGTAAACTCAGCCACCATAAGACATGGCGAGCTGAAACATTGACACTGGATTTGTGTATGCCTAACTTAAAATATGGGCTCTAAATAGATTGATAATTCAGTACAGAAGCGAATTTATGGGGCTTTTAGCTGTATTTTCCTAACTTCACAGACAAGTTTGTTTTGAAAATACACAGGTGTGGCAAGTAGGTATTGTTGGTCTCCAACCGTCTCTGAACCAGTGCGCTTGCTTTCCTTCTCTTATCTCTCCTGAAGGTGGTTCAAACCGAAAATTAGAGACTGTAAGTGTGTTCTTTTGATTTCTCTATGTTTCTTTGTCTATATTGAACTATATTTGTCCGTTTTGGATCGTATTTCCAACGAAAAAGTGTTTTAGTGCGTGAAGTGCATCAAACTCTGTAATCTCTTGTGCTGTTATATTTGTGTTCTTAACTGCTTTCTTGTTTTCTTCAAACGCTATTCGTTTTTCTTTTTAATCTTCTAGAACTATATATATATAAATCAAAATATTAAAACGGTCCAAACCGGACAGATATATTAATGAAAAAAGACAACAAATAGAAGAAGCGTTAAAACTTACTGGATCGATATTTCGAACTGCTATTTCGACAGTTCGAAATATCGATCCAGTAAGTTTTCTCGCTTCTTCTATTTGTTGTCTTTTTTCATTTATGTATATATATATATATATATATATATATATATATATATATATAAATGGAAATGTTTTCCCAGATACGTTTATTTAACTCATGTACCTTGTACTTCTTTATAATTTTAATTATAATCCAGTACTGTTTATATCAAATAATTGTATTGCATAGTAACTTTGGTGGATGCAAAACAGTTCTCCATCAAGCGACTTTTTTTTTATCAAATGCATTACTTAATGATGATAACATCGGGAATAGTAGTACTCATGTTACTGTATCTCTCAATAATTCAAAAATTATTGGAAAATCCTTACCTTAAAAAATTATTTTCGTTATAGGTGGGATTGTTATGTTACTGAAAGCCCGCCAGTGGTTGTTGAGATGTTACTCGACTTAGAGATTCAATACAATTTACATATGATTAGTTGCCTTCACGTTTCACTTTCGGCGTTACACTCCAGTTCCTGATTAATCATTCGCATTACTATACAATAACACATGTCAGTGAAATTGAAAAATAATGTTTCACAATATGTATATATTACTTATTTGTTATCGCAAAACTAACCATTATCCCAGATTTTAAAGTGATTTATCAGTTAAATTCGTAGGATTATGTTTTTCAATTATTTTACTTTGTAGAGTTAAAATTAATTTCTGATAATAATAATAATAATAATAATTTGGAATAATTTTTTCAAAAAATAATTTACTATAAATTGTTGCTATTACCATATATATTGCAAATCCAAAGGAATCCAAAGACACAAGTCTGTACTTACTGGCAAGGACTAAAGATTTGATATTGTGGTTGTTTTCCTTGAAAATTGAATTGATAGTGATTGACTGTTTTACTTGTTAATCACAATTTTTCATTATGACAGTAAACCTCTTGTTCACGTTCACATCATTTAAATTTTTTCTAACTTAATAGTAAAAACACTTTGAGTAAGCTGTTTACTTTTTTCCTTGATTGCCCAATTTCTGAATTTTAGTATTTTGTATATTGAACAAAAATACAATCATATATATATATCGATAATAAGATCGATATTAGTTGGGTTTTTGACTCTGACGAAGACCGCTTGTTACGGTTGAAAGATCTTAGTCTTTTTTCCTTATTTCATATTGTGGTTTGATCATTGATTGTTATTTCACGTGTTTTTGTGAAATCTTATATATATATTTGTTACAAATAATTTAATTTTAATACAGCTAGAGTAACATATTTTGTAAATTTTAAGAAGGTTTTCCAGAACAATAATAGAAGTATTTCTTCAAATAATTGAGAGGAGTTTGTCATTCTGACATATTGTAATTATTTAAATGCTTTTAAATATATATTCTATAAATATATTGTCTAATACATTTCTTCTATATTTATGGAATAGAATAAACATGGGTATTAAAATCGATCATTATTATCTCGCAGTAATGAACTGATCGGTTCCTGATTAAGTATTTTCGTTCTATTCCTCGATCGATACCTTCATCAAGTACTAAGTATGAGTATGATGGCTGATAAATACTTTCTATTAAGAAACTGTCGTTTGCTTCTTTTTAGACAACTTTTTCAGTTTTTACGCTTTATTGCAGAGACAAGAGTCCTTTGTAATTCCTTTGGGTTCTTCCCTTTTTGATTTGAGAAGAAGCAATTCGTTCATCAGATGATGTAGATCTGTAAATCTATGCATCTGTAAATTTGACTTTTTGTTGAGGACTAGCGCCGAAAGAATGGTAGCCTGTTGAATCGTTGGACGACTTATACTTTTTGTTATTATTGTCTTCTCCGGCAGTTTAAAGTTTCATGTTTTGATAACATCACCAGTGACTTTTTCCACTAAATGTTTTACTTCCAAGCCATTTTCACCCAGAAGGATATGACAATTATTAGAAGCCTTGTAATCCTCTGAAAATGTCTTAATTCTTTATTCCGTAAATGAATTCAAGCCCTCTTGTTTTTTTTATATCTAATATTACATAATCTTGCTGTTACATTTGGATTGTCGGTTGGTTCACTTACTTCAAAGGGATTGCCAGAATCTAAACAACTATATCCTGGTACCACTAACGAATGCGTTAACTGAAGTCATAGTGTTTAATTATTATGTATGCATAAGCATGTGCTGAATATTTTTTTACATTAGAGAACTAAGAGTTTTACAATATTTTAAAATTACTCAACTAGAGCTAATTATCACATTCTCTTTACTTAGAAAATTATTTTTGTAAAATTCGATTTATTTACTTTTATAACAAGTATTGCTGTAAAAAATGTCTTTTAATATGAAAATAGAATAAATAATATAATTTACAAACTAGTCAACTTAACAAAGCTTAATGGAAGGTGGTTAGGAACCCAACCTACTGGTTAATCCTCTTAGAAACATATATTCTCCAGAAATTTTAATTATGGATTTTTGTAATCTAATCAGCTTGATTTAATTAATTCTGACAAGTAATTTTATCTATTCTTGAACATGAAAAAAGAAACTATGGACTTATACTTTTCTGGAGAATAAGAATGTTAATGAAGCAAAATCTGATTTATGTTAGCACTATTTTGGTTATTATGTCTGGAGTAATAACTTCAGTCTAGTTGTAAAAGTTTATTATTGCAGGAATTCTAAGCAGTAACTGACATGTTATTGACTTGGAGCCGGCAGCATTACATCCTCTGTAGGTACGGCGTGTACGGATTTTCATTTCTTACATAAAAGAAAATTTTGATCTTTTGATGGATTCAAGTTAAGGGCAGGTACGCTGACTACTGGATTATATATGACAATAGGAAATCTGAACTCCCACTTTGGTGGTTGGTTTTAATTATTCGTTTGTGTGTTTAGGTAGATAAAAGGATACATGAAATTTTTGGGCAAACAAAGATCACAGGTTGAGTAGCCGACAAGCTGTTGTATGCTGATTGATATTGATGCCTGCCAGTTGTTGCCTGTCTCCCTCCACCAATTACCACCCTCTTACCGCTTTATTGCTTTCCTCCTGAAATATTGCTACCAATTTAATTTGCTCGTCACTAGGTTAGCATTATCCTACTATACTTCCCACAAACAATATCATTGCATTCCAAATAATACTTCCTACATCAAAATCAAAACATATAATCGATTTTAATTGTTTTAATTATCCAAGTAAGAAATTAAATGACCAATTGATGTAGTATTTGTGATTCTTTCATGTTTAATCATTAATACAATAAATTCTATCCAATTTTAATGACAAGAGAGTGTATTATCACTCTATTCTCTTCCTCTTTGAGCATCCGCCAAATTGAGCCTCTTCAGAAGCTCTCAAAGTTAATCTTTTTTCATCGGTGGCTATTACTTTGAGTATCTCTACTTTAAAGCAGTCATTGAATGAAAGGCCATGATTATTGACATGGATTGCAACAGGGAGGTTACTGCGTCGCCTGACCTCTCATGTCTCTGTGTCTCTCATGCGGATGCTAAGGATGTTGGAGGAGAGACCAACATAGAATGCATCGCACTAGACACATACCAAGCGGTAGACGGAGTTTGTGCAAGTGCAAGAAGTATTAGCAGGGACTATACTATTGCTGGGGTGGAGAAGAAACGTTCAGGATTGGTGATGGGAGAATTGAGACAACAGGGTCGGCCACAATGTTGCGTACCTCCGCGATCACCTATGGGCCTGGAAGATTAGTTAGATTAGTTTATATTGTTAACTGAGTTGATAAGTATAATAGAGCTGAGAAGTAAATGTTTTGGTGAATTTATGTACTCAGTATCTGGTACGCGAAAAACAAAGGTAAAGAAATTTTCCCAGTAAAGGTCATGAAGGGGGTCCAGGTTAGCTCAGTAGTTAACGTACTCGCCTTTGAACTGGTAGGTCCGGTGTTCTGTAACTACCAGGCCCTCGAATTTATTAACTTGGGAGATGAATAAATCTGAGCACGTCGTCCCTCGGAGAGGACGTTAAGCCGTTGGTCCCGAGCCTGTACGATGTCAGGTAATCCATTCTCTAAATACACTTGAGTTAGGCAAAATTTAGGACACCCAGTGTGGAATCAATAGGAGATGCAATATTCCTTCGAGGAGTCAGCATCGTAGGGCTGACTTTGACAGTCTCTCAGACCACAAAAAAAAAAACTGACATGAAAAATTATAGGTAAAGTGTTGATGGTACACACACACACACACACACACACACACACATATATATATATATATATATATATATATATATATATATACAACTAAAAAATGATTGATCGGGATGCGGTCAGTTTCTTCCACTTTCAATTCAAACTCTCATTGCCGACGTTTCGATTTTATTTAAAATCTTTTTCCAAAGGCCTACAAACTGAGGAAAACAAGAATTTTAATACGTACATTTTTTTTAAAACACAAACAAAAGAAGTACACTATGAAAAAATTAAATACAATCTTGAGTATTAGGATAACAATGACAGAATAATAAAAAAAGAGAAAAAGATGGAGTCTAACTATAAAAACAAAGTTTTTTTTTTACAAAAAAAAAACTTACTTACTTGTGTAAGTACTTTGTAAAAAAAAAAACTTTGTTTTTATAGTTAGACTCCATCTTTTTCTCTTTTTTATTATTCTGTCATTGTTATCCTAATACTCAAGATTGTATTTAATTTTTTCATAGTGTACTTCTTTTGTTTGTGTTTTAAAAAAAATGTACGTATTAAAATTCTTGTTTTCCTCTGTTTGTAGACCTTTGGAAAAAGATTTTAAATAAAATCGAAACTTCGGCAATGAGAGTTTGAATTGAAAGTGGAAGAAACTGACCGCATCCCGATCAATCATTTTTTAGTTGTATATCTGTCACACGGTCGAGAAGTTATTAGTGTTTATATATATATATATATATATATATATATATATATATGATCAAACCACAATACGAAATGGGAAAACAAGACTAAGATCTTTCAACCGTAACAAGCGGTCTTCGTCAGAGTCAAAAACCCAACTCAGTTGGGTTTTTGACTCTGACGAAGACCGCTTGTTACGGTTGAAAGATCTTAGTCTTGTTTTCCCATTTCTTATTGTGGTTTGATCATTGATTGTTGTTTCACGTGTTTATGTGAAATCTTTTTATATATATATATATAATATTCAGGTTAAGGGTTTGTATATTCCACTTTTGGGAGAAAACAGCCGTTGAGAAGAGTTAACTTTGGTAATATATTCGAAAAGCTTTTGCCATATAGGAAGTGGAAGTGGGTGATGTTCAGTGGAGAATAATCAAATTCAATTTTGGTGCTACAGCAGAGGGATTGTTGTACCGTATACGTACAACTACTTACAGCTAGTGTCTTGCAGTAAGAGTGTTAGGTGAACGTAAAGCGGCTTACCATGAGTAACAACGAGAAGAATGGAGTTTGCAGAGAGGTTGAAAATCTCTCCAGATGTTCAGTTGATGATTTCTCTGCAACTAATTAGACAAAGTTATTAAAATGAAGTTAGTTATTTCGAAACTACAAATATTGTTAACTATGTTTCGCTCCTGGAATATAATCTTCTCCTGGTAGAAGAGGGTATACACGAATGTATATTCTTTTATCATAACAACATGTATACAACATGGAAAAAATCTTCACATATACATGTTTGAATACACATAGAGTTCTTCAGGTTGATATAGACTAACAAATGGTAGCATATTCTTAAATTTCTAAATTAAAATATGAAATAGGGAAGATCAATGAGACATACGTAATTTTAATAGAAGGTCATATTTTTATCTATATTATGTCTATATGTATTTGCTTTTTAATCTTACCAGAATTCTGGAATGATAATGTTCTTTCAACCTATATTAATAGTGATCCTAAATTTGTTTGATTTGCACAGATCAATCACATCTGCTATTAGAAGGTTTACACTGCCTCCAATGCTATATAACTAATCGTTATTTATTCAATGAAATCAATAAATTTCTTATATATTTGAAATTTGGAATATTCTAACAAAATAACGGATAACTAACAAAATCTGGACCTATACTCAACTTCACTATATATAAACATAAATTCAAATCAGTCCACAATCAACTGAGTGTTGGTATTATTTTAATGTTTCTATCGTGTACAAGTAATATCAGACTCTCTGGTAAATTGTTATAAAATTCATGGGTAACAAACTTAATGATTTCTTTTGTTATATTGTGGTTGTATCTATTTTATCACTTTTAAGAAACTTGAAATAATTGATCTATAATAATTTGAATGTTATTGTTATATCTTTCATCTAAGTTTTGTCTTTCATCTAAAGAAATCCCGAGGTATTCGCGTACCTCTAAGAGTTTTAGTTTAGTATTTTGTCATATGAAGTCTTTGAGGCGTTTCTCTTTCTTCTTGGGAAGGATTTAAGGACGGTTTAGTTGGATTTATATCCAGTTCTTTGAAATCCAGAGGACAATGAAATTTTGCCAAAAACAAACCCCATGAAATTAGCGATATATTAAAAAAATGTCCATAAAATTTTTATTACCTGACGTAACATTAATGAATAATGGGTACATGGATTTGTTTACATTGACATAAACGTTTTTTAATAAAATTTTTATATAGTGGTTTGGTAAAAAAATGTGTAACCGTTTTATTCAGTTAATCTGTTGTGTAAGAAGAATAGAATACTTAATTTAAAAAATCATCTCCAACTAAACATATATTTTCTGATGCTTTCCATGGTATGATGGATGGTTATCTAATACCATCCATTAGTTCCTGGTGTTTTTATGAACCCTGTCTTGGGTAATACTGAAGTATGGGAAGTATACTCTTTCATACATTTTTTTGATATTTTTCTAACAAAATAGATATATTTTGAAATTTTAAAGGAATTACTTTGGTTTCATTATTGGTTGTAGTAAGAGCTCATGATAGACGTCTTTCAGAGGATGAATGCTTCTAATATATAGAAGGAAAAATCCACGAACAATACAATAGGTTACAGTAATATTGTAAAATAACAATATCGTATTTTAGTGATTAGTTGAGACCTACTCAAAACTCTATGTAATGATGGTTATGATCCTCAATGATATGTAGAAGATCATGTAATAGAAGAAGAGTAATGCTTGGTGTCACTGTCTTTAAGACGATGCAATAGTCTTACCAAACTGCTGAGAAAGCGGTAGAGGAAATATTTCTTGGTGTAAATCCACCTAAAACGATCTTTGTACTTTTGTGAAGCAGAAAAAAGATTAAAAGAAACGATATAAGTTGCAGTTATATAGTAGTCCTGGGTGGTTTTTAGATGAAAGATTTCATAGGAAAACCATGTAATAGATACACTGGCTTAGAGTTGAAAAGCAGAGTTCTGCTGTAAGACATTATTTCGGAGATCATGAAATTTTAACATGAAAACCTAGGTTTGTCTTTACAAAAGTGTTATTATTGCTGTGGTAAACCCAATGATATCGTAAGCATCGGTTGTGGGATAAACAAAAACAAACATGTATTGGGAGGGATCAATCCCTATCTGTACTTCCTCCAGTCATCTCCCTGTTAAACATTTATGTAAGAAATGATTAATTTTCTTATTATTTTACAAAATCTAATGGTCTCTAAGCTAGATGAAATATAAAAAAATTAATAGAATAAATCATTAATAGTTTGACCTATATGTTGTTAGATACAATACCTTCGTAGTTCGCTTTACCGGTTACCTAGAGGTGAACGCAAATAATCACCTGGATTGAATGCTTTCTGATTTCAGTAAAATGGTTCTACTTTGACATAATTAAGGGTAGTAAATTAATTATGAAAACAGTGTAAATAATTTGAGTTTCATATCAGTACCTGGGAATAAGGCAGAAGATAATTTGGAAAGGTTTAGAACTAAACAAATATCCTGCGTTCTCAAGGATTTTTTCACAACACACTTCAGCTTTCACTGTAATAAAGCACTCAATAGGTGACGATAGAAACCTTGTCCAATATGGTTTACAAAGTTATACCAACTGAAACTACATTTGCAATGGATACTGTTGTTAGAAATTTGCCTTCTTAACAACTATGAATGAGAGTTGTATTTTACATCATACGATGATTGCTGACTCTCTGACTAGACATGATGATGTGGAACCTTTCATCACATTATATTGGAATGCGAGCATGTTGTCTTGGCGAGGTTTATTGTTTTTGTAAAATCATACCTAAAACTGTAGAACTGAAGGATACTTCAGTTCTACGAGGTGGGTAAATAAAGTAGTGAGACTGGCAACGTCGCTTTCGATCTGGCAACGCTGCAGACGCGTGGCCTTGAGTAGCGTCAGGTGCACGTGTGATGCGCCTCCAGTATGAATCTGAACTCGCCACAGTCATTTGTTTGTCCGTAGCGTTGGTTTTCGTGAAATGGTTTTTTCTTGAGCGTTTTAAAAATGAGTTACCTCAAAGTTGAGCAGCGGTGTGCAATCAAATTTTGCTTCAGACTTGGACATAATGCAACCGAAACTTTTGAAAAACTTCAGGAGGCCTATGGAGAACGTGTTTTATCAAGGGCACAGGTTTTTCGGTGGTTTAAGGAATTTTCAGAAGGAAGAGAGTCGATTGAAGATGAACCACGAAGCGGAAGGCCTTCAAGTGCAAACACCGATGAAAATGTCAACAGAGTACGGAACCTTGTGCGTTTTGATCGACGCTTGACTGTCAGAATGATCGGGGAATGATCGGGTCCTTGAAAGACTTCGAAAAAGAGTCCTTCGTGTGCGGCCAAACATCAAAGACAAGTGGGTGTTGCATCACGACAACGCGCCCTGTCACACTGCCATCTCAATAAACGAGTTTTTGGCCAGTAAAAACATTCCTGTTGCTCCTCAGCCTCCTTATTCACCAGACTTGAGTCCTTGTGACTTTTTCCTCTTCCCGAGATTGAAAAATCACCTCAAGGGAACTCATTTCGGGACACTACAAAACATACAAACTACTGTAACCGACCAGCTGAAGGCCATTCCAGAATCCGAGTTCCAGCAATGCTACAATGATTGGAAGTACCGTCTCCAGCGCTGTGTGGCTTCCGAAGGGAACTATTTTGAAGGTGACAATATCACATTGTAATTATATTTGAATAGAAAATTTAAAAAAAATCAGTCTCAATACTTTATTTACACACCTCGTATATCGATTTATGGATATCATTAAAGAACTGAAATTCTGAAGTTGAATTTAGTTACAACTATGGGCGATTACCTTGACTGAAATAAATTTGCATTATTCGTATGATGTTAATTGCATGTAGTATAAGTAGTAGTTAAAAAGGCAAATAGCTATTTGATATTTTACATATATTAATAAATCCTTCCTTTGAAGATATAGAATTTTCTTATAAATGTTATTCAGTTGGAATGACTTTTTTTAATTAAATTAACATATACAAGAGTTGGACCATCATTTTATCTCCTTTCTTCTTCTTTCATTCATCAATTAGCTAACCTTTTCCAAACGGTACTCCCTTATTCTTCCCTATTCCCTTGTTTGAAGGTACCCACATGAAAGTAACTTATTTTTTGCAATCAGGCAAGGCAAACCCATTTGTAGTCGCTTCGACGACCACTGTAAAATAGGATAGTTATACTTATTAAACTTTACATTAGCATTGTATTAATCCATTTTGAAGTTGCTGGATTAATACATCTATGTATTCCTTGTAATTTATTGGATAGCAAGTATGTTCTATCTGCAGCTAACTGTACATCCAAGAAGTCCAGGATAATTCTTTTGGACCTTATAGATTTTTTCTATTTTGTCAACCAAATTTTTGAAACTGATTCTATTGTTTTGTCTTTGCCATAGGTGTGTTGTACCTTAAAAGATTTTTATTTACCTAAAAATTCTCATGTTATTTCATATAGAACTTTTGTCATTTTTAATGTATTGTTGGTCTTCAAAAATGGGTTCATGAAATATTCGTGGTATGACAAGATCAAGTCATGGATTTTAAATTTATCGAATCTCCCAAAAAATGCTTTATTAATAGTAGCCGTAGTGTCATAAAGAAGGAAAACATACCTTTCCCATGCTGCCGTGTACATGTCTGCCAATTGAATGTTGAAGGGTAAAACATGTAGAGTGATTACGGCATTCTTCCTAGAGAGCCATCCTTCACTGTGGTGATCATCATTGAAATATATTGTTGTTTGCCAGTTGCTTATACAGTTTTAAGTATTTTATTGTTCTTACATAACATATCTATCAAATATCTTTACTTCAGATTTCTGGTATTTAACCTTAATATAAGAATTCTGTTAAGAAAGAATTACAAAAGGGACATCTACAATAGACTTTGTTAAAAATGTCTGCGGGACGTAATCCTATGAGGACCTGTGCTGATGCTGGTTGGCTTCCTGTATCTTCGCTGGCTGTGGTCACCGGTTGTGTCATAGGGTTGCTGGAAATAGTCCTAAAAGTTGCTGCACCCAATTAGTTGTAACTGGTAGATTTATTAGGGTCATATCGTGTTGTTTGCATTTGACCCTTGGATGGTGAGCCCCTTTACCTGTAACTTTCTGCAGCGAAACAACTACACTAAGTGATTAGTGTCTGCATTCAACCTGCAGGCGTAATTAATTTTTTTTCTATCCTTTCATTTAATAAGATAATGACTGAAAGTGAGAGGTTATTTAATGAGGCAATAAATTGTCTCAAGAGTGTTGCTGACACAATTTTTAATTCTGTTAAAACTTTAATATCGTCTTTGCTGAAATGAAAGTTCAATTAAAAAGATTAAAAGAAGTCAACAATTTGTACCAAAAAATAAGTCAATTTAAGTCTCAGTGGTTGCTAAACTCTCTAGAGTCATTCCTATTACACTTTTAATCCGAAGTATACATTATTAATTACGCTTATTAAAGTTCAATCTAGTGTAGACACGAAAGACTACACTAAAAACTGACCCAAGAGAGATGAAAGTTGGGGTGAACACACTAAGATGTGCTTCTCAGGGAAAGGTTATTCTCGAATGATCTAATCAATAAATTTGAATGTGTGACAACTAAAGTTCTGGACAAGTTGCAACTCAAAATTTTGGTAAAATTTTATACCTGAGGAAGTCAACCTAGAGAAAGTGTATAATGTGATCTGCGAGCAGAATAGTGCTGTAGTTACTGCGGAAAGTAAATTAAAATTTATTAATTGTAAGATCAATAAAAACGGAAGTAAAACATGAGTAGGTGAGGTAGGTTCTAAATTAGTAAGGAAATA
The DNA here is from genome assembly GCA_026182355.1 of Hermatobates lingyangjiaoensis. Classification (NCBI taxonomy): domain Eukaryota; kingdom Metazoa; phylum Arthropoda; class Insecta; order Hemiptera; family Hermatobatidae; genus Hermatobates; species Hermatobates lingyangjiaoensis. Next base: position 14,412,527 of record JAPFBL010000084.1, on the reverse strand, counting down.
GTGAATTCAAGGCATAATGATGTCTTGGAAGATTTGGCCATTGACGAATCACATTCATGTTTCGAGTGCTTCAAATGTAACAAATTTGATTATCCAACTAAATACTGCAAAGGAGACATTGCGTCTTTTTTGTCGAAAGGCAGTGGGAACGATTTAATGAAGGACTGTAGGGCTTCTGATTCTGATTCGAACAGAAGTGTACTGTGTAGCATACAACAAACATGTAACTGGAGATAAGAAATTAAACACCAACCATACGGGTTTGTGCTGGCAGTGCCCTCGTCCCATAATGCTGATGAATAGGAAGAAGGAAAATATAGATTATGAGAATTAAACAAAACCGTGGACATTGTACTGTTGGTGATCAATCTAGTGAAGAACAGCTGAAATACATCCAAATTAATCTCCAGCGCTTACGATGCCTTACGATGATCCTCAGTCTAGCACTGAGTATAACAAAATGATAAGAACATCTACTCAAGAATATATACCATTAACACACGACGACGTACACTTCACGGCACAAGAGGCCAAAATTTGACCCCAAGAAAACTCCAACTTCCTATTATTTTTAATATTAGTTATATATGAGTTAATATTTTGTATTTACTCAAGTAATTAGGTGTAATCAAGTATTATATTTAGCTAATTAAGAGTTTACTTTATACAATTATTGTAATACTTGTTCTTTAAAATTTATAAGTGCATGTAATATTTGTATGGAACATGCAGAATAAAGATATTAAAAAAAAACAAACAAAAACATACACACACGCACACAGAGAAAACGTCAAACATGGACTTAAAAGATATCGAAACATGTAAATGCGCCAAAATCTCGTATCGAGATGGAATTTTTTCAAGATGACTTTACTTATATTAAAGTAATAATGTTGTAGAGGAAAATCTTGCTGCTGATGTTTGATAAACATAATAAAATGAAGCCTCGAACGAGAAGAGACATTTCCATAACCAAAATATCAATATTCAATACCAATTTATTCGTAAATTTTCCTGATTAATATGAACTGGAAAATTTGCGTTTATAAGGATTTGAGAATTGCAGATAGGATATAACAGTTTCCTTAATTTTTGAATCCCTGATAAATGTTGAAGTAAAGTAAATGTGATTTACAATTTATTGATTCGCAATATTTGTGAGCCTTATTTAAAACTAACGCCTCCATTTATAAACGAACTTACTGTAAACTCATTAATGCTATTATTTCATGATTTTGAGTTTATAAGTTATAACTTCTTAAGAATTTCAGTTCACCTTTTTCATTGATAATGTTATTTATTTATTAATTTTGTTAAGATCTTAACCAAATTTGTTTTCATGCCTTTTTATACAGATTCTAAATAATCGTCATTTATAGATTATAAATTCTTTTATCTTTACTTCTGCTGATCGTAAAAATGTTTTAGGCCATCTATCCTCATGATATTTTTAAAGCACAAAATACTGCTGTATATATTTTTTTTTACAAAAACAAGTAGCATGTATATTTAAAATTAGAATAAATGAGTTCAACTATATGACGTTCGTTCACGAAATATTTCCTTCGAACTTCAAACATAATGGACTTACTTATGTCACATGTGGATCAAAACACTTAACCACTTTTAAAGAGTGCTTCCAACTTCCATTGCGTCCGCCCTAGTAATAATGGACATTGATCTTATATCGTGTCCACTTAAATCTGTCTGTAAAAAGTAAATTGTTTTATCTGAATGCTCAAATATCAAATAATAACATTCAAGAAATTCAACGTCTTTGGATTAAAATTGAATCAACTATCATGGGCGTGATGTCCTTTCTGATCACATGGTCACTTGAAAGTCTTGAAAAATGTCTCATGTCCTGTCTTCTGCCGGATGTAACTGTGTTTCTCTGTTTCGAACGTCCACACTTATAGGATTTCATCTTTAGTGTTGTTTTAGGGGTTCATTTGTTAGTCTGCAGCCATTCTTATTATGGACCAGCAATATACCGAGTTGATTTTACATTGGAAGTCCTAAATCTTACCTTACTCAAGTATGCTAAGGTAGGGATCTTAACGAACCTGATATCCCTTGTCTAGAGTGTGAGATTACAATGAAATCTTCAATACAAAAGTAAATAGGTTCCAGAATAAATAAGTGTGTAGTTTTTTGCTGGCTCTTTGTTTAGTTTGCATGTATTATATAGTGAAGGAAGTGCTTGCATCTCCACCGTCTCTCTGGGAGCTACTGTACGTTCTTCATCTTTCTCTGCTCCCCATTTTAAACAACAATTAAAATTAAAAAACAATTAAGATACCACTCCCTTGGTATCAGTGCAGGCAGCACAGCCGTTAAACCAGTCGGCCTGATTTGATTTTTGGTGATTATATGACCGAAAGGCTTAGGAACACATATAAAGTCAAAAACAGGTATCAGTGCAGTGAATTTCTGGTTTCTAGGATTCTTTGTATGGATCAAAAGAAATAAGTTGAACTATACTGGAACAATTAACTGGTTGTACTAGCGTTATATTCTAATATTGCGCTATTGACATTTTCAGAGGAAAAGAATTATTGAGTGAATGCAATGATCACTAAATTATTCTAAATAAAATGAATTAGAATCCTCGGGATATATTCCCTTCCATACAGAACAATTACTTTTGAAGGTGGAGAGATTCGAAACAAGTCGAGTCACTCAAAATCTTAATGATACATCATAAGTATGTATAATTTTGATTAATAGAAACTGCCAACCTGTTTTATGATAATGTTCGAAGTAATACTCAGTACCTTACCACTACACATTAGTTGTGTAAAACCGTTAGTAAAATCCTGGAATATTTATTTTTGTTAAAATTGGAAATTATTGACAGTCTTCACATATGCAATCTTTTCATTACAAAGCATTGATGATATGTGGACATTGACTATAACTTCCCAGTATGAGGAAATACCACACATTAACTGACTTCTCCATTAGAGAACATGTCTGTATTGTTATTTTTTAAAACTTTGTCACAAAATATCAAGCCTAAAAACTTTGTTGGAAGCTCTGTAATTGCTCAACATAGGAAGGGAAAATTGTGAATTGTTTTTCTCTCCTTTTTCCTTCCACAGAAAGTGTATTGGCAAGGATATTTCTTTCCATCTATTGCTTAATATATTAAATTGTGTTTAAAGTATTGTGTGTGGAACTCTGAGTTAGTTTTTTCTCTGGCACTGATTGATGTTTCAGAGTCAGTTACTGTTGGATTAGTGATATTCATAGTGTTTAGTGATGTTCATAGTGTTTAGTGATATTTATAGTGTTTAGTGATGTTCATTTATAAATTGAATAGAATTACTCCACTTATTACAACTGTTATTTGCTTAATTATACCATTAGATAAGGTGTTAACAAGGACAGAATAATAATAATATTTTTTAAGTAGTTTTGATGCATATTAAAGGTATTACATATATGAATCGAATATAGGACTGTTTAAAGTATGTAACTTAAATAACAGATTCTGTAAAAGTATTTCTCAGTTCATTGTTCAACGGTAATATGTAATCTCTATTGCTTACTCCCTTGCTTGCTTATTATATGATAACCACAACTATTTTATTAATACATTTATTTCATATAAATAAAATAAGTAAAACATACTATAGAAATTAATGAATGAATGGTAATGGAGGGTGTATATAAAAAATAACTCAAGGAAGGGGTTGAAATTGGCGTAAACCTCCTGCTCTTAGCTGCATTCAGTAAGTATACTCTTAAGACGTTCTCTTGCAATTGCTAGTCTGTTATCACCTCCTCCTGATACTAGGAAATAGTCTAGTAGTTGCTATATGTGATTAATTCTCCTACAAGGAAAGGCGGTAAATGTTTCTTCGTGTTCATTTCTACCCTCCACTTAGGCAAACGTTTATTTATATCGTTGCGTGTTTGAAAGTGGGATTTCAGTCTCTACCTCCAACTCAACATTTATTCTTTCCTGATTTTTCTTTATAATTTCCTTGTTTATTACAACCCTACTAGGAAAAAGTGAAAAATTACTCATTTACTAACAATGGAGCGGCCATTTGGCAAGTAATATATTTAGTTTCCTTATTTCTAAAGCAATCTTGAAGACTTAATTTACTTCATATATCTCATACCTTTTTATGAATTTGATTTTGAATATCTACAAAACTAAATCAGATTAAATACTTTTTAAATGATAGACATGGATATTCAGAATGAAATCAATCTAAGTTTGTTGTCGGATATTCTAGAGTAATGAAATTCGATTAAGTAGCGCATTGTATTATTCTGTTTACAATTCCAGATCTTGTTAAGGTATTGAATGGATATTTGTGCTCTAGTTGTACCCAGTGGACAAGGCTCGGCTGTCATGACAGTCCATCTTTTGTAGACTGAACGAATATCTATTAATTAGAGCAATAAAATGTTTTTCATATTCGCTTCTTATACTTAATCATTTTTTGGTGTATTATATCTATTGGCCTGAGTTAACTATTTTCATCTTACATTTATTTTATCCTTCTGTTCTATTGCTCCTACACAATTATATCGATTTGGTAGTGACGTTATTATTTAATTACTGTCATGACATTAACCCCTATTCCAGAGTTTATTAAACTACTTTTAAACTATTTCAACTTTTCATTCACCCTTAATAAAGAATAAGTTATTTGTTTCGGATAGCTATAGTTAATCTGTATCTTGTATAATGAAAGGAGAAAATGAATCTGAATAAACGATAACTACATAAGCAATTAATTGTTCTATTAACAGTCACATTTCACTGTTATTTAAAACTAGAAATCAGTAGAATTAATAGTGTTTAGAAACAATTTTTAATTATTTTGTATCATTCCAATTAACCAATTATTTTTTTTGCAATCAGTCATTATGATGTAAGAAATAAAATATTAAGGTTGGTTGGAATGTTCGTGCGTTTCTTATTTATGGTTCAACTTGTTCGAACAATTTAGATTTATCGAAACATATATGAAGTTTTCTCTTTTTAGACCTGGCTCTATAGTATTAATTTAAAAAGTAAGGTTGGACAACACCTAAAGTTGTTTATAGCAACCAAGAAAAATTTTTGAAAACGAAATCTCCAAGTTAAGTGAATATGAGAAATGTCTCCAAAGAAAATCATATATTCTTCGTTTATTAAATACTAGCTGACATGCCCTTCTTTTACGGGTATTTTACAAAAATTCAGAGATGACACGTGGTATTTCAAAATATTATTAGAAAAGTTATAGTATAGAAAAAATCTATTTATTAGCACAGTGTTAAGTGCTTCTGTTTACACCAAGTTAGCTGTCTGTCTTTCAGGTTCATGGAAGAACAGAGAGTTGGAACCTCTGACTCTTGAGCAAGAAACATACAGTTGACCATGCGAGAAACACTTGGTCTCACTCACTTCAATTTCTGTCGTACACAGAGTTTGGAATTGCGACTTATTTACTGTCATTGCGAAACAAACAGACGCTGACGAGAAATTGCAACCATTTGAATTGAAAGGGGTAGTTGGTAGATATGAGTGGTATCCGTGGTATAATCACTGACTCCCCAGTACCGCACCCAGTCATGATATCAGCCTCTATGACGTATCTATGCAAAGCACTAATTCGGAATCGTGTCCCATTGAACATTTTTGGGGCACTTATGTTTCGTAACAGCATGACTGGGGCTCCTACTTTAAGTTTTATGTCATGAGCACGTAGTCACGGACAGTCACGGAGTCAAGAATATTATTCAATATTCTTATTGAATAGTTATTGAGTTGGATAATGAACTGATTCCTTATCAGTAATCACTCTGTTTATTGACTTTTAAGTTCTTTCCTCAGCTTGATATAGTGCAAGAACTTTAAGAAATAACTAACAAGCCGTAATATCCCCCACCAGAACAACGTTAGTGGTTAAAAACTATAGCCGTGGATGTTAAAAACAAATATTGTTCAATTTGTGAAGTAAAACAGTGTAAGTTTTTATTGTCTTAAGTTATCTCTCTACCATTTTCATTTCTCATATATGATTTTCCAGGTTTTTCTTCGGAATAATTCACCCATTCTAACTCCGTGCTGTACTTTAGAACACCAGTTAACACTTTTAAACCAAGTACTCCTGTACGTATTATTATAACGGTAAATAACATTCTGCTAAGAGATCCTGAAAGATCTACAATTCTAATCGTTGGATGCTTTAAATTTGAATGTTTTCAATTCATAATTGAAAAATATAATAGTTACATAAATACTTATTAAAGGTTTGTGGGGGTGATTTTAGATGTGCGATGTTTTTATACAATTGAATGAGGAGTTGTGTATATGGCTTGATTGATTGAGGCAGCCTGTTCGTGTGAAGGACAGGGTGGTTAACTATGTTCAAACTTTCAGCATACTTGTATTAGCATAAATAGTAGAAGAGTGCCAAGCTGGGCTCGCCCTGTCACAAGTAGTTATTTATTTATAGTATCAACTGGTATGTCAGGAGTGAATCAATCAATGTCTCTTACTAATAAAGTATCAAGTTGGAGATATTATAAAACAACCATTACACAACCGTTTTGAAGTGATTAAAATTAATGTTTCTTTAATCTCAAATTCGTAGTTCAGTTAAAAAAAAAATTGCGTGAAAATTATGAATATGGAAATGAGTAAAAATATTGTGAAATAAATTTAATTTGATGAATAAATGAAAGAAGAATAATGGAACAAATTTCAACTATAAATTAAAGTTCGTTAATCATTTAAACCGTCATTCCTTATGTTTAAAAATAATTTTTTGACTTAAGAGTACAATTTTAACCCTAACCTCATTTTTAACCATATAACCTGTATTCATAGTGTCAGTTTATTGAACTTTTTTTATTTAACTCAGAGCGTTAACAACTGGTTAATGACTGACGACTGACTCATTGGCGTCCAGCCCAAACTACTGATATCAGAGACATGAAATTTGGACGGTAAATTCTTTTCATCATTGACATGAGCAGTATGATAGGAATTAAGCCCCGAAGATTGTAAAATTATGCATTCTCAAGTCTAAGAAAAATGATAACCAAATATTCAGGTCAAAATATGTTAAAAACCGATTACTTTGGGGAAAATCTGAAAACACTTAGTTGAATAGATATTTGATTCTCTTTCATTTTCATTCAAAACAGTTTCCTCTGTGACGTCGTACAAGCTCCCACAATATAAAAAAAAACAAAAACTAGAAAAAAAGAGTTTACCTTTAATGAGTGAATGAAATTCGAGATTCATTCTCTGCGAGTGAAACAAGAAAGAGTAGTCTACCTTAAGAAAACAATTGAAAACATTTAATCAAAATATATTTCTGACAAGTTTTTAAATAGTGGTAAATATTCAGTAAAAACAGTTGGAAGTTAAAACTTTCAGTTTGTTTTTAGCTTTTGGCATTTAACTATGGGTGAAGGATGCAGTTGTTTTTATGGAGGAGATTTTTCATACATTTTTATTCTCTTGAACATCTGATAATGTTTCATTCTACATGTATAATCCATTGAAGTTTAGAAAAAAGAAAAATATAAAATGCTATGACAATTGAAGTCATTGCATTTTGTAGTGCTTAAATATCCAGTGGGTGTTACGCTGATTATCTTTTATTATCGCTCAAGACGACAAGTTGATTCCGGCAATATAACCAGGTTGAGGAGTGAGAATTGGGCCAAGACTAAGTGTAGAGAGAACACATGTGGCACTGATTTGCTAATGACAAAGAGGAGAGGGGTGACCCTTGGCGAAGGTAGTATTTTAAGGAATACATATTAAAATTGAATAAAAATGCTGCTGTTCGTTTGTTTATTTTTCCTTCTTCATTATGAGAACTAAACAAACGTAAAAACTGTGATAGAAGACCTATATTGAAGTGAATGTGTACATTTTTGTATACATACATTTGTAACAAAATTGATTATTACCTTTTGCCGATTAGGGCAAAGCTGGGCCAGTTGGTCAATAAGTAAAGAGGTTGTTTGTCAGGAGGTGTTTGCTATTTTCACAAACCTGAATTATTTTTCTCTTGTTTGGCTAAACCTAAACCATTATTGCCAGATTAGTAGTTATTAGCTTACGGTTAAGTAGTTAGTTAAATTTCAAAGTATAAGTCCCTATTAAATTTAATAAGAAATAGTTTTTTTTTTAAAAAAAAAGTTTTGATAGAAGAATGTTTAAATCATTGATTTTATTAGAAGTTTATATACATTGAAATAACAAGTGTGATATGTTATTTGAAATGTAAATGTGGATGTAAAACGAAACATTCATATTTAATGATATAGTAAAATGAAGGAGATTAGTTGTTTCAATCAATTTAAGGATTTTGAAATGCTGACTTCGGTTGAAAGTTTCTAGTTTCTTAAATTTTTTTTTCCAATTTCCTGTGTGTGAATTTTCATTGGTTTCATATTGAAGGATTTAATTCCAACATTTCATTTATAAACAAGTTGGTGTTGTATTGTAAAAAGTTAATAATATATAAATTGATTCTGGTTTCATGTTACACAATCTGATGGACGAAAATGGTTTTGAACAGATAAAAATAATTAAAAACAAGATTATTTATTTTCAATTATAAGACTGAATGTCTTTAAGACAAGATTAAAGTCTAGATTTAATGATTATGCAATTAAAGAAATGTTGCAGGTAACCATAGTTGAGGATAATCATTTAGAGTGAAAGGTGAAATTTTGATATTCACTAATGAAACTCAGAGAATAGCAACTCTGGAAAATTATGTCTTGGATAGCATGCACTGTAAGTGGATTATAATGTTGTTGTGAGTTTAAAGTACTCTGACCACACTTTGCCGAGAACTGTTGATCTTTGGAACATGCCCAACTTGCAGATTTCACTTAACTATTAGTTAACAGAACGCATTTGCCTCTTCTCTTGGTAGTATTTGGTTATTTAAGTTCCGACTTGCTGACGCTGCTTGCTTCGCAATCGTCAGTTCCCATAGGCTTCCAAGCACGATCACTAAATAGCCTGTAACATTTTTAGATGCACGTTCTCTTGTTCTTGGTTGTTTTCAACAAACATCTGAACTAGTTTAATCCTGGGTTAAAATAATTGATGACTGAACAAAGCTTTCATCTTTCATTCTAACAATTGATTAATAAGGTTTTATTATTATTATTCCATTTATTATATTTATCTTATAATTATTTATTAAACTCGGGTGTTAACTCAACCTCAGTTAATCAGTGGTACAAAATTGGACAACCAAGACAATAGAAGCAGCAAGGGTTGAGGTATTCGAGCGAACACCTCTGTGATCGAGACCTTGCCTGATTTATACAGAAAGGCTTCTATTTTTATTATTATTCTTAATGTTATGTTATTATGGTTATTAAGGGGGCCGGGGTAGTCCAGTGACAACGTACTGGCCTTTGGACTGTTAGATCCGAGGTTCAATACCTCGTGGGGGGGGGGGGGGGGGGGGAATAAATCTCAGCACGTCGTCCCTCGGAGAGGACGTTAAACCGTCGGTCCCGAGCCTGTACGATGTCAGGTACTCGCTAAAGATCACTACTATAAGTACACTTGAGTCCTGGTACATAGCTTGTTTTATAAAAAAATAAATAAATTTTTCTTGTTGATGCAGCGTTAAATTGATAACAGGAATCGCAGCCCCAAGGAGGTAAGTGTCTCAACTAGACAACATATGCTTTGAAATGTGACTTAGGTTCGCCAAACATTCATCGCTGGTAATGAAATTACTTTCAATATTAAAACACTAGTTTTCTTTTTAATTATTGATAATAACTTGATTGGGATTAATATTAGAAGACATATTTTAAATGTCATACTTCAAATTAATTTAATATATTGAACTTAAGTTCTACAATATGAATAAGCTTTCTTTGTATAATATATTTGTTGAGTAGAAAAAATAGAGCAAATTTTGGTCTATTATATTGTTGAAAAATGATGTGTGCAAGGATGAGAACATTTAATAATAGTATTGTGTTTATTGGTCCTAAACTATTTTTTGTTATTGGAATTATGTTAAATGAAAGTAGTGTTGCAATTTTAAAACACAATATGTAGTTTAGTTTTAATAACTGTATATATCTGAAATATAGCAATAAATGATTGGTGGCTTGATTTGTTCTTGGAATAGCACTAATTCACTTTGCTCCAATCATCCGTGACCTGTCATTCCAGAGGAAGAACAGGCTTTCATCCAATGTATAACTCATTTGAACTAGCAAGTACATCTGAAATGGACACAAACAGTTCAATATCAGTAAAGATATACAAATAAGGAAAGACTAATGTTGGACCGTTTTCAACGTCTCTGCATCCGTGCGCTTGGTCTCCCCTAGTTATTTTCCTCTTTGACAGGTGAAACTGAAAATCTGGGACTGTTATTGTTAATCTTTCCTTATTTGTGTATATCAAACTCTCGTTGCTGACGTTTCGGTTTTATTTTATATAACAATTCAATAATATATCAACAAATGATATTTATTATAGTTAACAGAAGTTTTAGAAATTATCAACTTAATATAAGTAAAATATTAGCAGCATACAATTATGTCCGTATTCAAAAAACAGTTTGTGATAATGCCTATATTTTCTTCTTTTCATATATCTATTTCAATAAGAATGATAGAGTACGGCTCCCTATGCATCGGAAGTTACCGGAAAGTTCTAAATAAAACTAATTCTCTCTAAATTAAGGAGCTCAGGACTGATTGCATTGGCTGTAGCATCTCAGAAATTGACAACTTCTTCCAGTTGGACAAAAGAGGAACTGACGCTGATATCCATAATGCTTGTATCAGTCTTACTTGTGGCGCAAATTTACTAAATTTTATTGGTGAAGACAGAGTTAAAAGAATGAAAATAAAGAAATTATTACTGCCGGAAGACATGTTTATCCATGCACATACTGTTGATTAATGCATTGAATACATTTACTCTTCATTCGCCAACCCACAAATGTTCACAGAAAATTCGATATAAGTTCCATTTCACGATTAAATAATTTCCAAGAGAAATTAAACAGTATCGGTCATAAAACTCGTATGTGTAGGAACAGAAGCCCCACATACCCTCAAGAATTTTATGACTCACTAGAGTTGTCTGGATTGCTCCAACATAAGCTAAAACTCAAAAAGGAAGGATATGTATGTATGTATGAGAAAAATTGATCCATCGCGCTTATGTAATCGAACAAGACTAATAACTGAGGAGTTTCATGATATTGTCGTTTTTTGTAAAATTATCGAATCACGTTGTCAAGGGGAAATAGTTTTAATTCCAAAATTGAAAATTGTTTTTTCTGAAGAGGACAACATTCCTTTTTTAAGGATTCCAATTTCCAATTCAGTTAGCATTTGCCATGACTATTCATAAGTCTCAAGGAGAGACTCTAAAGAAAGTTTTAGTTCATTTAGCTTATTTATGTGAAGCTGCATTTCAACACGGCGAATTACATGTTACTGTCAATAGTGTCAAACAGAATGAAAACATTTTTTTTGGAAAATTCAAATCAAACAAAAAATATAAATAAAAAACTGGCTTAAAAATATGTGTCTTTATCCTCTTTATTAAAAATTAATTAATTTAGAGTTTATCTACATTAATGTGAACATGATTCCATTAAAAAGAAGGTGCTGGATGACCCAACGGGTCACGGGTAGTCTAGGATGAAAATAGAAAGAAAAGTCTAGAATGAAAAATAGAATGAAAACAATTATAATTACTCGTTAGACTGGTTTCATTTATTAATGCACAAAGAGGTTGCTTTTGTTTAAAATTTCTTTATTCTTCATGTCTTACAACAGAAGTACAAACATTTACAGTACATTGATTATATAACAAATAAAACTTGGCAGCATGAAATACAACAAAAAACTAATCTAATATGAAAAACAGAAACCTCTGTTTCTTTCTTTATTAAGTTCTTGGAATGGATTTAGATATATACCCCATGACCATATAAATTCTTGAATTACATGAACCAGGTGGTTTATAAATATTCATTACTGGTGTAATCTGTTAAAGTGTGGTATTTACTAATGTTTGGTATTTCAAACAATTTTTGAATCTCCACAATTTTTGTGTGAAGATGTAATTTTTGAAATTTCCTAATGTTTCGTTTATGTATAATATGTGTGTGATATATAATGATGGCACATGCGATTGGCATTTTTACACTATTTTCGATCATTTTCAAAGACTGTATTATCAGTGTGGAAGCTTGTTAATGAACCAAATTGGTATTATTTTAATTAAATTTTAAAAACCACTGTATAAATAACTTTTTAGATTATGTCCACAACTTAACTGTAGCAATTACAGCCGGTAAAATTAAAAAAAAAAATAGATTAATATAATTACATTCTTATGAGGTATGCAATCATGTATAGTGTGATACTTACTCATGATTGAAATAAGGGAAAAAATCTAAGTCTCTACACAGAAAATTTTAACTAACGTCGACGCATTTTCAACACTCAGTGTTCATTTGCCTTCTTGATGTGGTGTTGAGAGTTTAAGGAGTCATAGGATATTCCTATAAGTTGAGTGTTCAAGGATTACTCCTAAGTGTTTGAAACACGTCACGTTGGATTAAATCCATTTTTTTTTAAAGAAGTTTGATATTATGTATACATATAGGAAAGTTGAGTGTAGGCTCGATACATTTTTTTATTCGTTTGGATTGTTTCTTTTTTATTCTGAGTGAGACGGTATTGATTCGTTTTTGCTGTATTATTGCATGTCCGAGTAGCTATAATAAGAGAAGAGTTTCAAGTATGAATAGGTTTTATATCTGTAGGTGTTGGCACGAGGCATGCAGTGATACCGGCTCGTCATGCAATAGCTATTCCTCACCTACTGCCGGCTCTTTTCTTTTTGATTTCCATCAGTGAGAATTGATACCTTCGTCACTCAATTCTTCATTCTTCGCCCTTCATTTTCAATGTTTGTTGCTTTTAAAAACTGCTTTGTTGATTTCTTTCACAATAATGGTATGACATAAATTTGCATTATGACGGCAAGGGCAATAATTCCTATTATCGCATTTTCCAATATTAGCACTTTCAACTTTCCATTTCTTCTATAGAGGAATTTTCAATTTTTTTAATACATTTTCTAACTAGGAGTTTGCATTTTTTGAAACTTCTTTACAGTGCAGTTAAATAATAACGTTGCTATAAGATCTACAATGCTGACCTGTGGTGAATTCCTGAGATTGAGCTTTCTTGTTTAAACATTGTATTGATTCTCCATCCGAGAAGATGTGCAAAGGAAGATGTCCTTATTGTCTCCTTATAATAATTTCCTTGTTATGAGGAAACATCACTACGAAAGTAAGCATAATGGCATATGATTCACAAATAAAAAAAGGCACATTTTATCAGTTTTCTTTATTAGTGCCTTGGGAGGGTAAGATAAGGGAACATGAATAAATTCATCATGATGGAAAAGTTCTGAAATTCTTTACTAAGTTTAGTGCATCACTAGAAATCGAGACTTGGTGTGCCAGAAGTAAGATACAAGCTATTCCACTATGCCCGGCCTTGTTCTCTCAAAGTCTGCATGACCTATCCAGACATGATAGCTCTTTCAGTATGTTGTATAATCAAAGCACTGCATGCTATGAGGCTGTGCATCAAAGCAGAGGGTGATACTGCAGGTCGTATTTATTTGGTTCTGCAAACAACATTGACTCGATAAACTATTGGCTTATCTATTATCCATCACGTGCAATGTCCATGGAATCTTTACAGAGCTATCTCTCTTCCCCCTTGAAGTTCCCTTAGCCTTTTCTTACATTGAGTAACTACTACAGGTTGAGGGTAAGTTGATGGCTTGCATTGCTTGGACAGGGTCTGACAGAAATACCACTTTCTTTTATAGGTAGGAGAATCAATCTTATGGTCGCTTCATTGATTACTGCAACTTTACAATCAAAGATGGTTCCGTGTCTTCTATAAAGCCTTCAGCAATGACAGAGGAAAACCCAGCATCGCAGTCTCCCTATATTGCGGGAGTGCTCGTTTTTTGGGAGAACTGTCTTTAACAGAAAGGGAAAACTTGTTCATTTGATCTGTTCTAGATCTATGTTCCTAAAACCAGCTTGCTTGTTGCAAATAATGCTTCATATTTTGAAATATACTACCATTCTGTGGTTGATCATTCCCTCCATTACTTTGCAGTAGACATAGTGGAGGTTATAGTTCCGTAGCTTCAAGTTCTTCAGGGCTTTTCCATTTTTTTTTATATTTACTACTTCCCCTATATGTCTTGACTTTCCAAGATACTAGATTTCATTAATGGCTTACATACTCCTATAATGCTTAGAGCTTATTTTACAGGGTGTGTAACAAATTCTGGAAAGATATTGTCTGGCCTACAACTTTATATTGTTTGTTTGTTAAGGAGCTGCCGGTGGTCGCAGCTTAGTAAGTTTAAACCACCATATTTTCGGTGTTTTATGAAGAAATTGAAGAAATATAGCTATTCTCATATTTTGGTGCATAGTTCTGTCGGTCTTTTATCGGTTAGGCCTTAAGAAGACTTGCCTACGTTTTCTGTTTGGATATAAACCTGATAGCTCATAGTGCATCACCTAGAGTACACCACCGGTGATGTACCGGCAAGTTACGTTGTATCCAAGTAAGATACACTAAGAAACAATTCATTGGTTTCAAGGGATTCTAGTAGTTAATTGAAGGTAGAACAAATTAGAATTTGTAAAAATGCAATCCATGTATTCATAGTTCATTGTAAGTACTAAATATTCTTTTAGAACAGATATGATATACTAATAAGATAAAAAGAACTGTTGTAAATTAATGGTGTTCATTTCTTTTCATTCGCAGCTGTTTCATAACTTCTGAATTCTATCTTATTCCCATGACAGACAATTGGACAAGTGAAACCTTGAAACATCACCGCTAACTTTTTTAGGTGATGGTTGGTGAGGGAGGAGGTTCGAAAGTTTTCATTGTTATCTTCCATTTATTCAGAGTAACTGAAGGCTTAAATAATGATACTTTGGTTAAGTTTTAGTAAAAGTGTAATAACTTTTTGAAAATTAATTTAACAAATTGTAATATTTGTCGAAGGATTTCAATAAATATCTTAGAAATATTTTAATGAGTGAACGCCATACTGATTTATTTATTTTATTTGAAAATTATGCATTAGAATTCTTCTTTATTGTTATATACAGGTTAGCAAAAGATTATCTGATTAGAAAAAGTATATCAGATAAGAAAGTAAGGGAATGAATAATTGATTGGGACGTTAATAAGGCTTTTATAGTAATGAAGGGGTATCTAGCGTTTCGAAAAATGGAGCATGAGCTAATCAATCATACACTTTTGGCCCAATTAGGAGGTATTTCTGAATGGTCTCAACCGTGTGGCAGAAAATGTACTGAAGCATCGCTTTCCTCCTTGTGGCTCCCCAATGAAATTACCATTCTGTATTTCATTATTATTTACTAGTAAGCTTATTGTATTGATTTATTAATCATTTGAACAATCTCTTTTAAAACACAACATGCTTTATGTTTTATTCTAAAGTGGACAACCATTTGTTGACCAGCGTTTGAGGCTCATTTAGTATCATTTCATGAAATTTAGATTCAGTTCAGAGATGCTTTGTTAAGTAGATCTAAAATCAACTGATAACTAGGCAGTCAAATTATTCCCAAAATTATACTGTTTCGAAAACGTGGTAAAATGAATGAGCAATCATTTAAGGTCTCTGGGTTTAATTTGAAACATTTCAGTTTGTTTGGTTTGCAAACCTATCAATACACCGGTCATTTAGAAAGACCGATGTATCATTTTTAGAACATTGTGTATGTTATATAGTATAGTATATGTATACATATATACGTATAAAAAGATTTCACATAAACACGTGAAATAACAATCAATGATCAAACAACAATAAGGAAATGGGAAAACAAGACTAAGATCTTTCAACCGTAACAAGCGGTCTTCGTCAGAGTCAAAAACCCAACTGAAACACTAGATGCAGAGAACATCTGGTGAGGGTGTTCTCCAACACAAATACAACTAAGTAGACAGGAAAAAAGTAGTACCTTATTCTTGCATATAAAAAATGAAAATCATCATATTGATTGGACAGGAGCTAAATTTATTACCTAAGAAAAATCAATGTTGTTAAGAAATATTATTGAATCGTCTCTAATTAAATTTAATAGATCAAATATTATAAACATTAGTAACGGTCTCTTCAAACTGGATACTTTCGTTACGAGGGCAATAGCCTCTTCTAAGAGGGTTGACAGCTAGCGGATAGTTTTTTACTCTTTCTTAGTGTACTCCTTTGTTTCCCCAAACATCCCTTTCTGGACATTAGTCCTTTCTTGCGCTTTCACCCTTTTAAAATACCACTCTTCCCTCCCACTCTTCTCAACCCCTCACCAGATGTTCTCTGCATCTAGTGTTTCAGTTGGGTTTTTAACTCTGACGAAGACCGCTTGTTACGGTTGAAAGATCTTAGTCTTTCCCATTTTCTTATTGTAGTTTGATCATATATATACGTATATATTATATATATAGAACCGTTAATGTTAGAACTGCAAGTGTCATACGAGGTGTGTAAATAAAGTAGTGAGACTGATTTTTTTTTAAAATTTTCTATTCAAATATAATTACAATGTGATATTGTCACCTTCAAAATAGTTCCCTTCGGAAGCCACATAGCGCTGGAGACGGTCCTTCCAATCATTGTAGCATTGCTGGAACTCGGATTCTGGAATGGCCTTCAGCTGGTCGGTTACAGCAGTTTGTATGTTTTGTAGTGTCCCGAAATGAGTTCCCTTGAGGTGATTTTTCAATCTCGGGAAGAGGAAAAAGTCACAAGGACTCAAGTCTGGTGAATAAGGAGGCTGAGGAGCAACAGGAATGTTTTTACTGGCCAAAAACTCGTTTATTGAGATGGCAGTGTGACAGGGCGCGTTGTCGTGATGCAACACCCACTTGTCTTTGATGTTTGGCCGCACACGAAGGACTTTTTCGAAGTCTTTCAAGGACCTCACGGTAGAAGTGCTGATTAAGCGTCGATCTGAACGCACAAGGTTCCGTACTCTGTTGACATTTTCATCGGTGTTTGCACTTGAAGGCCTTCCGCTTCGTGGTTCATCTTCAATCGACTCTCTTCCTTCTGAAAATTCCTTAAACCACCGAAAAACCTGTGCCCTTGATAAAACACGTTCTCCATAGGCCTCCTGAAGTTTTTCAAAAGTTTGGGTTGCATTATGTCCAAGTCTGAAGCAAAATTTGATTGCACACCGCTGCTCAACTTTGATGTCATTCATTTTTAAAACGCTCAAGAAAAAACCATTTCACGAAAACCAACGCTACGGACAAACAAATGACTGTGGCGAGTTCAGATTCATACTGGAGGCGCATCACACGTGCACCTGACGCTACTCAAGGCCACGCGTCTGCAGCGTTGCCAGATCGAAAGCGACGTTGCCAGTCTCACTACTTTATTTATACACCTCGTATGAACTCATGTATGGTAATATATTATTTTATACTAGAAACTGAAATTATTGTTTTCTTTATGGGAATAGTAGAAGTCATAAATTGTTTCACAAAGGGTTGTACCAGAGTATTTGATCAGTTATACTATTTTCCCCTTACATGACGTATTTACCTTGCTGGTTTAAAATAATGTACTCATTTAAATTTCTATATACTCACACTTTGTCAAATCTCATAAAGATTATGTCAAAAATAAGTGTATACTTTTAATTTATCTTCTATTATAATCGGTGAAAACATTTTTTATTAATTTTTGATTTCACTCTAATCTAATATTTGAAGCTCAGTATTGCGAAAGAGGCGTCTAGACTTAGAGGCCTAGAGGGACTTAGTGATAAGAGTACTGCTGCAGATCTTTTACATCTGCTCAGTATCTCGTTAAATCTGTCATTTTTGTTTAAACTTAATTAAAAAAAAACAGTTTTTACTTTTAAATGTTTATTCTTTTACACGTCTGCAAGTTTTCATATCAAGAGCATTATTTTCATTATTTAACATTATGTGTCTGCTTTAACTGTTCGAAAACATTGGAGAAGTGAGGCATAGTTCCTCAAATCACTCATAATACCACAAAATCAGTTTCATTTTATACCTTTATAATTAAAATACGGAATTTATTAAATTAAATAGTGCTTCTAAAACAAAACATAAAGAGGAGGGTTCGTGATTCTTAACATATAGTGACGATGATGTCATAATGAAGATAATGGGTGGAAGTTTTTTTTTGCTTAACCCCTGTTGTTCTAATGGTGTTTCCTTGAATGGATTAAAGCGAGGTTACATAAACATATCATCTGAATATCACGATCGGAGGTCTTTTTCTCAGTAAATCCAAGTGCAATGGTGATTTTTTACCACCCAATGTTTTTAGAAAGTCTGAAATCAAGGGAACTATAACATTATGTATTTGGTAGTGAGAACAAATTTGGCAGGTCTAGTTCTTTAGAGCTTCGGTATTCTCTAAGAAAAATCAAACTACTTTCCCATATTCACCTTTGCCAACAAAACTAGGAGCAACACATATCTAGTCGAAAGCCAGTTCCATGAAACTGAAATAAGATACGAGTGACAATGGTAAATACAAGACTAGAACGAGCGAACAATACCACCATTAACAACACCAGCGACCCTGAAAGTAGAACTTCTTATTGTAAGAATTACCTGAACTCCTTGAATTGGTCTCTAATGGTCAAAGGTTTAACGATTGAGATACCCGAATATAGTTTTACATTCATTAAAAACCTACGGAAGTGTAACCTACGTGGAAGACTTCGTGGAGGATATGTCATCAAACCTTCTTTGACAGAGTTGACCAGCTATTTCAAGATTAGGAGTTGTTTAAGCAGTCATACAAAAGATATGGCTGGTTAGGCCCAGGAATTAGAAGATGAAGAGTTTTAGTGAAATGGAAAGAAGGAAGGGCTGGCTTGGTGGCGAGCCTGGGCAGCACAAAGCCTATGCTGAGCCGCCGTGACGATAATGAATAGTCATGTCAGGGTCCCGCCACCTGCTCTCCCTTTTCTTCTTCGTTCCGCTCTCTTTCCTTTTTTGTACGACCCCCCTGATTACCTCCGCATCGTTTACCCTACACTACATGTTGCATCCTTACAGTCGCGTAAGTGGTGTACTTTAATTCGCTTCAATTTTCGAACTTCAATGGTTTTCTGTAGATTTTAAAAATATCTTGACATTACTGAAAGATAAACTGAATGTGATTTGGATTTGTATTAATTCTGAACATTATTAAAATTTAATCCCATGAATAGATAGCATGTTTGGATGATTTCTTACTCATACAAGATAAATATAAATGTAATTAATTCATCTAGTAGCATACAATGGATAGTGTTGGTATAGTTTTAACTATAAGTTAACTACAAGATAACGCAATCTGCAGAGAATTAATTCCAAATTAACTTATGATTTCATTGAAATAAAAATAACTTATGAATCATTGAAAAAAAAATTTGGAGTGGCCTACATTCAACTTGACTAAAAGTAAACGTAATATCAAACTCGTTAACCGTCAACTGATGTTTTGTGTTATTTACATTTAAACCAGTACGTATCACTTGTTCATATTCGGCTGTAATAGTTATTTTAGTTATAAAAATCATGAAATCAGTGATTAATATGACATCTTATTAAAATTATTATACTGAGGGCCTGAGACTCGTACGCTCCGCTGCCGTCGCTGTCATGCTGTCTATGCCATTCTTGTAACTAAATTCAACTTCAAATTTTAAGTTCATAAATAACCTTAATAAATCTAGATAGAGAACTGTTACTCACTTCTATAGTTTTAGGGATGTGTGACATAAATCTTTGCACATTCCTGGATGATTGGCTCGAATACAGATGAACTGTGATCAAGTGTTTCTATCTTTTCTAGACACAGAGTTTGCATTCTTCGTATGATGTTAAACACAGCTTCCATTAATAGTAGTTAAGTAAACAAATTCTGATAGATGTTCAACATATATTTTTAAATCCTCCATAAGACGATATAGTCTTCCTTACAAATGTAATTTCAGTTGGAATGCTTTTTACAATGAATTGAACCCGGCTATTCCTCATTGTCACAGTATTCGTCATTGTATTGTCTCAGAGTGCACTCTATACCAAAATGTACATCAAACTATTTATGTTTCATTCTATTATTTTTTGATATTTCATAACCGATAGAAGTCTTCTCAGTTTGTAATATAAAGAGAAAATTACTCAACTTTGATGTAAATTTCTAAATGGGAGATGTTTATAAATCTCTAATCCCGGAGGTAGCACAAATAGTGATTTTCTATGTTTTGTATGTCACACAACTGATGTATACATCATTGGTATCACCAGAGAAGTAATAACACTTTTGTAAAGACAAAGTGGAGATTTCGTGTAACAAAATAATCTCTTACATTGGAACATGGCTTTAGTTTCTACACTAAGTGGATCTAATACATGACCATCTGTAGCATTACATGGCCAATGGATCTATTACATTTAATGTCGTTTATCTGAACACCTTCTACATTGACGATTCAAGCCAGTCTTCCCTTTTAGACTTCGAAGTATTCCTCTATGGACTGAAAAATGTCAGAAATAGTAAAACATGTCAGTGTCATTGTATCAGTGAAGAATCAGCTTAAAATTAGTATCCGTTTTGTAATGTAGAATGAAAGAGTCCATTGCTCTTACATCTTTCCAAATAGTACATCTAATATTATTTTCAAGAGTGCAACATAAAGATTTGATAATAGCATTTTGTTGGAGAAATCCATCCATGGTATGATGGATAACATCAAGAAAATCTACATCCCATATTAAATTTTGTTCAAATTTGCAACATCTGGATTGATTTGAGTATGGTATTAGACAAATCCATTTTACCATTGAAAGAATAGAAATTATATGTTTGCTTGGTGTTCATTCTTTATATGCTAGAATATTATTCTTCTTAAATATAAGTCATTAATTAATTTAAAATTTTCCATTAAACCTGTAAACATAAATTTTATTTCAGTCAATTCAGATAAAAAATGTCTAAGTCAGTGTAATGAATGTAAATAATTGTAAGCAAATCCCACAAGTATAGCACGTGATCCGTTAGTCCAGGATGACTAGTCAGTTTTTATAGCTGTATTGTTTTTGGCGGTAATGAAAATTTCAAAAAAATTTTGTATAGATGGCTATTTTTCTGTTCAATTTTTCGGCAAATTTTCATTGGTTTTTAATCAGAGTCAAAAAAAGATTTTCTGAAAGCAGAAAATGTACTCTAACGCCCCTTTGGTACATGTAATTTTAAAAAAAAATTACCTCAACTCATCCCCCCCCCCATAATGCTCTATTTTTACGTATAATTTGATTTTGGTCCGTCAAACGCTATGGCAGGTTTCGTTCTCACAAGCTTTCAGATTGAATTATAAGTAAAATCTTTTACATTTTATTGAAAAAAAAAATATATTTTCTGTTCTTTTAAAAACCTGAGATTTTTTGTTAATTGCTTCTGTAACTTCCAAGATAATGGCAAAATTTCAAGAGTTAGTAGTTTAGGAGAGAAAAAAATGTTTGTTGTACCTTCTAACCCGCGTAGGCGTTCAAAAAGAAAATCGCTCCGAGACCTCCTCTATTAAACCAGCAATGAGGAGGGTAGTGTATCCATGTTACTTACTGCCACCAATGGGTGACCACTCATTCCCGTTATATACCCCCGCAAAAAAAGTGACTTTCCATCATACATAATTGCTCCTACACTATGCAGCACATCTAAACTATGAGGTCCATTTTTGAGTAAAAACTAATTTGATCCATTAAAGATTAGCGTCAATAGGATGTCTTATAGCGTCTATACAAACTTTTGGATATACACAAAAACACACACACACACACACACACACACACACACACACACACACGCACACAAACAAACACACACATAATCGAAAAATCGTCATAAAAGGACTTCGGGGGACCCCAAAACATTTAATTCCGTTAAAATCTCAAGATTGATTTTTTTCAAGATCACTATAATTTACTTGTTGCAAAGTAAAAACAGAGAAAAATATATCATCTTTATTTTGTATATATGAATACGAATATGAATTTGAATCAGCAGGCTGATGTTAGAGGTATCATATCTGCAAAAATGGCTATACAAATCGGTTAATGTTTCGGGTTTTTATATTTGGTGATGCATTTTATATTCGTTTATTTTATGTAAGTTGACAAGAAATACTTACAAGGCATTGTTAAGAAATGTAATTATTGCTACTTTCTCCTTTGACTGCGAATTCTTTTTGAACACATTGTGGATAAGTTGGTGTTTATCATTTTTTGGGGACCAGGGTATCCCAGTATTTTTCTCGTTCGCCTCTAGAGTGGTAGATTATTCTGGTTATAGTTTCACTTTGGCCCTCAATTTTTTCACATGGAAGGAGGAAAAAATCTGAACAGGTTTTTCCTCGGAGAGGATGTCAAACCTCCGTCCCAGAACATGTGGGATTTCCGCCCCTTGAATAGCACTGAAAGGTGATAACTGATAAGTCTGGGTGTTAATAATCAAAGAAATCAAATTTAAAAAAGACTTACTTTTTTAACAAATGAATTTGTCTGTCTGACAAGTCAAAATTAAGATAAAAACTCCTACATTAGAAGAAGAACTATATAACTTTTAAGCAGAATTGGAGCATGAGAATGGGTACTTATATCATTATAGAAAGTAATTGTATTGAAGACCGACTAATATTAATATATAGTAAGTATTTTGAATTGCAGATTTTAATAAGAATATTAGGCTGTCACAAACATATCGTGAATTTGGCATTTTGAAAGAGCCTTTGTAAAACTCATAGTGAGGCAAGGTAAAAAAATCTATTTTAGAGACAAATTTGTTTTATATATTCCACAAGACATCTACATCAAAGCTTCCTTATGTTTGGTGATGCATTTTATATTTGTTGTCTACTGTGCCTGTTCCAGTTCTTTACCTTTTCATCATTAAAATATTTTTAACAGTGTTGTTCATTGGGCTAGTGATATAATTTTAACTATTTCATACAGAGGATAACAGGTACCTAACTACCTCTAGCACCAAATCTCGACGTTTGAATCTTGCCAATGACCTTAGCTTTGTCTTACGAGAGATGGAAAATTTTGTTCACACCGTCCCGAAGGTTGTCAGTCCCAGACCTGTACTATGTCTGCACTCGTAAATCGACTCGTAATGTGACTCGCCCATAACTATAAGAGGCGCCAAATAACAAATAAGCGCACTTATTACCCCTAGAACACTATTAAAGGTGAAAACCTATAAGTGTGGCGTTGAAACAAACAATATCGTATCTTGAAGTTCTTGATTGTATAAAAAATTCAAACAGAGATATATATAGCTGTATCAATCTGTGATGCTGATCAATCATTTATTTATGGTTTCACAGATTCAAGAAGTTTGAAAAACCAAGTAAATCGTGATGACAATTGTAAAAACATTTCTTCATTAACAAAGTTCTGTTATTTGAAAAAGAGTTGTGTAATTTCCTACTGCAGCTACAAAAGGAGTGAATCACTCGTTGACTAATCATTGTAAGTGACTAACGAGTTAAAGATCCGGTCTACAAGAACATACTCAGACCTAGATTTGAATGAGAATTGGACTTCCCTATTAGGTGACGTGGAGTGGAATCAACATGTTTGTGAGGAGGCTAACAATTCAGTAAAGGAACCTTAAGAAGTCGTGGAGTTATTTATGGCCAACATGCCTTATCTAAGGAATAATCCTCCCAATGATGAAATCCAACTCAAACATTGGAATCTTCAAAATGTTAACTTTTTTCAAAATAGTATCTTGTTGATTATGAAAGCCATTTATTTGTTGAGTTAAAATATTTAATGACAAAAAATCAGTTCTCCCTCTCACACTCTCTCTCATTCTTCCTCGCTCTCTCTCACACACACTCTTTCTTTTGAATATTTTTGTTCACGCGCGGTTATGTACTTACATGTATTTATTTATGTTATATAGTATAGCTTTGAATAACTAGTGCTTCATAACTAATGTACACATAAACAGTGACAAGAGGTTCTAACTCTGAATACTTTCATTGTAATATTAATTGGTAATACGGAAGAGAGTTTTATAGCTATTAATTTATTATATCCATCTGAGGAATGCATTCGTTCGTCTCACATTCCTTGCAGAACTCCTAGCGAACTTTTGAAGAACCCCAGCAGTTGAGAGTTTTTAGTATCCAAGGTACTAAGTATAGTACACCACTGCTGACAAATCATCCCATAATTACTTCTATACTGTAGTGTAAAATGATTGAAAGTTCGAAAGCGCCCGACATTTCAAGCGGCCCTGGCGCACGGGTCCTTACACTCTGTTTTCCCGATAGTCATTTCAAGCGGCCCTGGCGCACGGGTCCTTACACTCTCTCTTTTCCCGATAGTCATTTCAAGCGGCCCTGGCGCACGATCCTTAGACTCTCTCTTTTCCCGATAGTCATTTCAAGCGGCCCTGGCGCACGGTCCTTACACTCTCTCTTTTCCCGATAGTTATTTCAAGCGGCCCTGGCGCACGGTCCTTACACTCTCTCTTTTCCCGATAGTCATTTCAAGCGGCCCTGGCGCACGATACTTACACTCTCTCTTTTCCCGATAGTCATTTCAAGCGGCCCTAGCGCACGGGTCCTTACACTCTCTCTTTTCCCGATAGTCATTTCAAGCGGCCCTGGCGCACGGGTCCTTACACTCTCTCTTTTCCCGATAGTCATTTCAAGCGGCCCTGGCGCACGGGTCCTTACACTCTCTCTTTTCCCGATAGTCATTTCAAGCGGCCCTGGCGCATGGGTCCTTACACTCTCTCTTTTCCCGATAGTCATTTCCAGCGGCCCTGGCGCACGGGTCCTTACACTCTCTCTTTTCCCGATAGTCATTTCAAGCGGCCCTGGCGCACGGGTCCTTACACTCTCTCTTTTCCCGATAGTCATTTCAAGCGGCCCTGGCGCACGGTCCTTACACTCTCTCTTTTCCCGATAGTCATTTCAAGCGGCCCTGGCGCACGGTCCTTACACTCTCTCTTTTCCCGATAGTCATTTCAAGCGGCCCTGGCGCACGGGTCCTTACACTCTCTCTTTTCCCGATAGTCATTTCAAGCGGCCCTGGCGCACGGTCCTTACACTCTCTCTTTTCCCGATAGTCATTTCAAGCGGCCCTGGCGCACGGGTCCTTACACTCTCTCTTTTCCCGATAGTCATTTCAAGCGGCCCTGGCGCACGGTCCTTACACTCTCTCTTTTCCCGATAGTCATTTCAAGCGGCCCTGGCGCACGGGTCCTTACACTCTCTCTTTTCCCGATAGTCATTTCAAGCGGCCCTGGCGCACGGTCCTTACACTCTCTCTTTTCCCGATAGTCATTTCAAGCGGCCCTGGCGCACGGGTCCTTACACTCTCTCTTTTCCCGATAGTCATTTCAAGCGGCCCTGGCGCACGGGTCCTTACACTCTCTCTTTTCCCGATAGTCATTTCAAGCGGCCCTGGCGCACGGGTCCTTACACTCTCTCTTTTCCCGATAGTCATTTCAAGCGGCCCTGGCGCACGGGTCCTTACACTCTCTCTTTTCCCGATAGTCATTTCAAGCGGCCCTGGCGCACGGGTCCTTACACTCTCTCTTTTCCCGATAGTCATTTCAAGCGGCCCTGGCGCACGGGTCCTTACACTCTCTCTTTTCCCGATAGTCATTTCAAGCGGCCCTGGCGCACGGGTCCTTACACTCTCTCTTTTCCCGATAGTCATTTCAAGCGGCCCTGGCGCACGGTCCTTACACTCTCTCTTTTCCCGATAGTCATTTCAAGCGGCCCTGGCGCACGGGTCCTTACACTCTCTCTTTTCCCGATAGTCATTTCAAGCGGCCCTGGCGCACGGTCCTTACACTCTCTCTTTTCCCGATAGTCATTTCAAGCGGCCCTGGCGCACGGTCCTTACACTCTCTCTTTTCCCGATAGTCATTTCAAGCGGCCCTGGCGCACGGTCCTTACACTCTCTCTTTTCCCGATAGTCATTTCAAGCGGCCCTGGCGCACGGTCCTTACACTCTCTCTTTTCCCGATAGTCATTTCAAGCGGCCCTGGCGCACGGTCCTTACACTCTCTCTTTTCCCGATAGTCATTTCAAGCGGCCCTGGCGCACGGTCCTTACACTCTCTCTTTTCCCGATAGTCATTTCAAGCGGCCCTGGCGCACGGTCCTTACACTCTCTCTTTTCCCGATAGTCATTTCAAGCGGCCCTGGCGCCACGGTTCCTTACACTCTCTCTTTTCCCGATAGTCATTTCAAGCGGCCCTGGCGCACGGTCCTTACACTCTCTCTTTTCCCGATAGTCATTTCAAGCGGCCCTGGCGCACGGTCCTTACACTCTCTCTTTTCCCGATAGTCATTTCAAGCGGCCCTGGCGCACGGTCCTTACACTCTCTCTTTTCCCGATAGTCATTTCAAGCGGCCCTGGCGCACGGTCCTTACACTCTCTCTTTTCCCGATAGTCATTTCAAGCGGCCCTGCGCACGTCCTTACACTCTCTCTTTTCCCGATAGTCATTCAAGCGGCCCTGGCCACGGTCTTTCACCTCTCTTTTCCGTACATTTCAGGGCCCTGGCTGCAGGTCCTTACACTCTCTCTTTTCCCGATAGTCATTTCAAGCGGCCCTGGCGCACGGTCCTTACACTCTCTCTTTTCCCGATAGTCATTTCAAGCGGCCCTGGCGCACGGTCCTTACACTCTCTCTTTTCCCGATAGTCATTTCAAGCGGCCCTGGCGCACGGTCCTTACACTCTCTCTTTTCCCGATAGTCATTTCAAGCGGCCCTGGCGCACGGTCCTTACACTCTCTCTTTTCCCGATAGTCATTTCAAGCGGCCCTGGCGCACGGTCCTTACACTCTCTCTTTTCCCGATAGTCATTTCAAGCGGCCCTGGCGCACGGGTCCTTACACTCTCTCTTTTCCCGATAGTCATTTCAAGCGGCCCTGGCGCACGGTCCTTACACTCTCTCTTTTCCCGATAGTCATTTCAAGCGGCCCTGGCGCACGGTCCTTACACTCTCTCTTTTCCCGATAGTCATTTCAAGCGGCCCTGGCGCACGGTCCTTACACTCTCTCTTTTCCCGATAGTCATTTCAAGCGGCCCTGGCGCACGGTCCTTACACTCTCTCTTTTCCCGATAGTCATTTCAAGCGGCCCTGGCGCACGGTCCTTACACTCTCTCTTTTCCCGATAGTCATTTCAAGCGGCCCTGGCGCACGGTCCTTACACTCTCTCTTTTCCCGATAGTCATTTCAAGCGGCCCTGGCGCACGGTCCTTACACTCTCTCTTTTCCCGATAGTCATTTCAAGCGGCCCTGGCGCACGGGTCCTTACACTCTCTCTTTTCCCGATAGTCATTTCAAGCGGCCCTGGCGCACGGTCCTTACACTCTCTCTTTTCCCGATAGTCATTTCAAGCGGCCCTGGCGCACGGGTCCTTACACTCTCTCTTTCATGATGGGTTACTTTTTTTCCGAATCATTCACGCCCTGCGCAGCTCACCTTTCCGAAGATTCACGCTGGAGTCTTAATCTTTTCCCATGTCATTCACTGCCGTCTTAATTTTCGAGGCATTTCAGGGCCGGCGGTCTACATCTTTTCCGATATCATTTAAGCGGCCTGGGCGCCTTACCTCTTTTTTCCCGATAGTCTTTAAGCGGCCCGGCGCAGTCCTTACTCTCTCTTTCCGATAGTCATTTCAAGCGGCCCGGCACGCCTTACACTCCTCTTTCCGATAGTATTTCAACGCCCGCGCGGCCTTACCCTTCTTTTCCGATAGTTTTAAGGCCTGGCGCACGTCTCACTCCTCTTTCCCATATCATTTCAACGCCTGCGCCGTCCTAACTCTCTTTTCCTTCATTTCACGGCCCTGCGCCGTCCTTACACTCTCTTTTCCGATAGTCATTTCAAGCGGCCCTGGCGCACGGTCCTTACACTCTCTCTTTTCCGATAGTCATTTCAAGCGGCCCTGGCCAGTCCTTACACTCTCTCTTTTCCGATAGTCATTTCAAGCGGCCTGGCGCAGGTCCTTACACTCTCTCTTTTCCCGATAGTCATTTCAAGCGGCCTGGCGCACGGTCCTTACACTCTCTCTTTCCGATAGTCATTTCAAGCGGCCCTGGCGCACGGTCCTTAACTCTCTCTTTTCCCGATAGTCATTTCAAGCGCCCTGGCGCACGGTCCTTACACTCTCTCTTTTCCCGATAGTCATTTCAAGCGCCCTGGCGCACGGTCCTTCACACTCTCTCTTTTCCCTGGATAGTCATTTCAAGCGCCCTGGCGCACGGTCCTTACACTCTCTCTTCCTGTCCCGCTGATATTTCCGTCATTTCAAGCGGCCCTGGCGCACGGTCCTTACACTCTCTCTTTTCCCGATAGTCATTTCAAGCGGCCCTGGCGCACGGTCCTTACACTCTCTCTTTTCCCGATAGTCATTTCAAGCGGCCCTGGCGCACGGTCCTTACACTCTCTCTTTTCCCGATAGTCATTTCAAGCGGCCCTGGCGCACGGTCCTTACACTCTCTCTTTTCCCGATAGTCATTTCAAGCGGCCCTGGCGCACGGTCCTTACACTCTCTCTTTTCCCGATAGTCATTTCAAGCGGCCCTGGCGCACGGGTCCTTACACTCTCTCTTTTCCCGATAGTCATTTCAAGCGGCCCTGGCGCACGCTTCCTTCCTTTCTCTTTTCCCCGGAGCTTATTGTCATTTCAAGCGGCCCTGGCGCACGGTCCTTACACTCTCTCTTTTCCCGATAGTCATTTCAAGCGGCCCTGGCGCACGGTCCTTACACTCTCTCTTTTCCCGATAGTCATTTCAAGCGGCCCTGGCGCACGGTCCTTACACTCTCTCTTTTCCCGATAGTCATTTCAAGGGCCCTGGCGCACGGTCCTTACACTCTCTTTCCCTCATTTCAAGCGGCCCTGGCGCACGGTCCTTACACTCTCTCTTTTCCCGATAGTATGCGGCCCTGGCGCACGGTCCTTACACTCTCTCTTTTCCCGATAGTCATTTCAAGCGGCCCTGGCGCACGGTCCTTACACTCTCTCTTTTCCCGATAGTCATTTCAAGCGGCCCTGGCGCACGGTCCTTACACTCTCTCTTTTCCCGATAGTCATTTCAAGCGGCCCTGGCGCACGGTCCTTACACTCTCTCTTTTCCCGATAGTCATTTCAAGCGGCCCTGGCGCACGGTCCTTACACTCTCTCTTTTCCCGATAGTCATTTCAAGCGGCCCTGGCGCACGGTCCTTACACTCTCTCTTTTCCCGATAGTCATTTCAAGCGGCCCTGGCGCACGGTCCTTACACTCTCTCTTTTCCCGATAGTCATTTCAAGCGGCCCTGGCGCACGGGTCCTTACACTCTCTCTTTTCCCGATAGTCATTTCAAGCGGCCCTGGCGCACGGTCCTTACACTCTCTCTTTTCCCGATAGTCATTTCAAGCGGCCCTGGCGCACGGTCCTTACACTCTCTCTTTTCCCGATAGTCATTTCAAGCGGCCCTGGCGCACGGTCCTTACACTCTCTCTTTTCCCGATAGTCATTTCAAGCGGCCCTGGCGCACGGTCCTTACACTCTCTCTTTTCCCGATAGTCATTTCAAGCGGCCCTGGCGCACGGTCCTTACACTCTCTCTTTTCCCGATAGTCATTTCAAGCGGCCCTGGCGCACGGTCCTTACACTCTCTCTTTTCCCGATAGTCATTTCAAGCGGCCCTGGCGCACGGTCCTTACACTCTCTCTTTTCCCGATAGTCATTTCAAGCGGCCCTGGCGCACGGTCCTTACACTCTCTCTTTTCCCGATAGTCATTTCAAGCGGCCCTGGCGCACGGTCCTTACACTCTCTCTTTTCCCGATAGTCATTTCAAGCGGCCCTGGCGCACGGTCCTTACACTCTCTCTTTTCCCGATAGTCATTTCAAGCGGCCCTGGCGCACGGTCCTTACACTCTCTCTTTTCCCGATAGTCATTTCAAGCGGCCCTGGCGCACGGTCCTTACACTCTCTCTTTTCCCGATAGTCATTTCAAGCGGCCCTGGCGCACGGTCCTTACACTCTCTCTTTTCCCGATAGTCATTTCAAGCGGCCCTGGCGCACGGTCCTTACACTCTCTCTTTTCCCGATAGTCATTTCAAGCGGCCCTGGCGCACGGTCCTTACACTCTCTCTTTTCCCGATAGTCATTTCAAGCGGCCCTGGCGCACGGTCCTTACACTCTCTCTTTTCCCGATAGTCATTTCAAGCGGCCCTGGCGCACGGTCCTTACACTCTCTCTTTTCCCGATAGTCATTTCAAGCGGCCCTGGCGCACGGTCCTTACACTCTCTCTTTTCCCGATAGTCATTTCAAGCGGCCCTGGCGCACGGGTCCTTACACTCTCTCTTTTCCCGATAGTCATTTCAAGCGGCCCTGGCGCACGGTCCTTACACTCTCTCTTTTCCCGATAGTCATTTCAAGCGGCCCTGGCGCACGGTCCTTACACTCTCTCTTTTCCCGATAGTCATTTCAAGCGGCCCTGGCGCACGGTCCTTACACTCTCTCTTTTCCCGATAGTCATTTCAAGCGGCCCTGGCGCACGGTCCTTACACTCTCTCTTTTCCCGATAGTCATTTCAAGCGGCCCTGGCGCACGGTCCTTACACTCTCTCTTTTCCCGATAGTCATTTCAAGCGGCCCTGGCGCACGGTCCTTACACTCTCTCTTTTCCCGATAGTCATTTCAAGCGGCCCTGGCGCACGGTCCTTACACTCTCTCTTTTCCCGATAGTCATTTCAAGCGGCCCTGGCGCACGGTCCTTACACTCTCTCTTTTCCCGATAGTCATTTCAAGCGCCTGGCGCACGGTCCTTACACTCTCTCTTTCCGATAGTCATTCAAGCGGCCTGCGCACGGTCCTTACACTCTTCTTTTCCCGATAGTCATTTCAAGCGGCCCTGGCGCACGGTCCTTACACTCTCTCTTTTCCCGATAGTCATTTCAAGCGGCCCTGGCGCACGGTCCTTACACTCTCTCTTTTCCCGATAGTCATTTCAAGCGGCCCTGGCGCACGGTCCTTACACTCTCTCTTTTCCCGATAGTCATTTCAAGCGGCCCTGGCGCACGGTCCTTACACTCTCTCTTTTCCCGATAGTCATTTCAAGCGGCCCTGGCGCACGGTCCTTACACTCTCTCTTTTCCCGATAGTCATTTCAAGCGGCCCTGGCGCACGGTCCTTACACTCTCTCTTTTCCCGATAGTCATTTCAAGCGGCCCTGGCGCACGGTCCTTACACTCTCTCTTTTCCCGATAGTCATTTCAAGCGGCCCTGGCGCACGGTCCTTACACTCTCTCTTTTCCCGATAGTCATTTCAAGCGGCCCTGGCGCACGGCTCCTTCTTTTCCCGATAGTCATTTCAAGCGGCCCTGGCGCACGGTCCTTACACTCTCTCTTTTCCCGATAGTCATTTCAAGCGGCCCTGGCGCACGGTCCTTACACTCTCTCTTTTCCCGATAGTCATTTCAAGCGGCCCTGGCGCACGGTCCTTACACTCTCTCTTTTCCCGATAGTCATTTCAAGCGGCCCTGGCGCACGGTCCTTACACTCTCTCTTTTCCCGATAGTCATTTCAAGCGGCCCTGGCGCACGGTCCTTACACTCTCTCTTTTCCCGATAGTCATTTCAAGCGGCCCTGGCGCACGGTCCTTACACTCTCTCTTTTCCCGATAGTCATTTCAAGCGGCCCTGGCGCACGGTCCTTACACTCTCTCTTTTCCCGATAGTCATTTCAAGCGGCCCTGGCGCACGGTCCTTACACTCTCTCTTTTCCCGATAGTCATTTCAAGCGGCCCTGGCGCACGGTCCTTACACTCTCTCTTTTCCCGATAGTCATTTCAAGCGGCCCTGGCGCACGGTCCTTACACTCTCTCTTTTCCCGATAGTCATTTCAAGCGGCCCTGGCGCACGGTCCTTACACTCTCTCTTTTCCCGATAGTCATTTCAAGCGGCCCTGGCGCACGGTCCTTACACTCTCTCTTTTCCCGATAGTCATTTCAAGCGGCCCTGGCGCACGGTCCTTACACTCTCTCTTTTCCCGATAGTCATTTCAAGCGGCCCTGGCGCACGGGTCCTTACACTCTCTCTTTTCCCGATAGTCATTTCAAGCGGCCCTGGCGCACGGTCCTTACACTCTCTCTTTTCCCGATAGTCATTTCAAGCGGCCCTGGCGCACGGTCCTTACACTCTCTCTTTTCCCGATAGTCATTTCAAGCGGCCCTGGCGCACGGTCCTTACACTCTCTCTTTTCCCGATAGTCATTTCAAGCGGCCCTGGCGCACGGTCCTTACACTCTCTCTTTTCCCGATAGTCATTTCAAGCGGCCCTGGCGCACGGTCCTTACACTCTCTCTTTTCCCGATAGTCATTTCAAGCGGCCCTGGCGCACGGTCCTTACACTCTCTCTTTTCCCGATAGTCATTTCAAGCGGCCCTGGCGCACGGTCCTTACACTCTCTCTTTTCCCGATAGTCATTTCAAGCGGCCCTGGCGCACGGTCCTTACACTCTCTCTTTTCCCGATAGTCATTTCAAGCGGCCCTGGCGCACGGTCCTTACACTCTCTCTTTTCCCGATAGTCATTTCAAGCGGCCCTGGCGCACGGTCCTTACACTCTCTCTTTTCCCGATAGTCATTTCAAGCGGCCCTGGCGCACGGTCCTTACACTCTCTCTTTTCCCGATAGTCATTTCAAGCGGCCCTGGCGCACGGTCCTTACACTCTCTCTTTTCCCGATAGTCATTTCAAGCGGCCCTGGCGCACGGTCCTTACACTCTCTCTTTTCCCGATAGTCATTTCAAGCGGCCCTGGCGCACGGTCCTTACACTCTCTCTTTTCCCGATAGTCATTTCAAGCGGCCCTGGCGCACGGTCCTTACACTCTCTCTTTTCCCGATAGTCATTTCAAGCGGCCCTGGCGCACGGTCCTTACACTCTCTCTTTTCCCGATAGTCATTTCAAGCGGCCCTGGCGCACGGTCCTTACACTCTCTCTTTTCCCGATAGTCATTTCAAGCGGCCCTGGCGCACGGTCCTTACACTCTCTCTTTTCCCGATAGTCATTTCAAGCGGCCCTGGCGCACGGTCCTTACACTCTCTCTTTTCCCGATAGTCATTTCAAGCGGCCCTGGCGCACGGTCCTTACACTCTCTCTTTTCCCGATAGTCATTTCAAGCGGCCCTGGCGCACGGGTCCTTACACTCTCTCTTTTCCCGATAGTCATTTCAAGCGGCCCTGGCGCACGGTCCTTACACTCTCTCTTTTCCCGATAGTCATTTCAAGCGGCCCTGGCGCACGGTCCTTACACTCTCTCTTTTCCCGATAGTCATTTCAAGCGGCCCTGGCGCACGGTCCTTACACTCTCTCTTTTCCCGATAGTCATTTCAAGCGGCCCTGGCGCACGGTCCTTACACTCTCTCTTTTCCCGATAGTCATTTCAAGCGGCCCTGGCGCACGGTCCTTACACTCTCTCTTTTCCCGATAGTCATTTCAAGCGGCCCTGGCGCACGGTCCTTACACTCTCTCTTTTCCCGATAGTCATTTCAAGCGGCCCTGGCGCACGGTCCTTACACTCTCTCTTTTCCCGATAGTCATTTCAAGCGGCCCTGGCGCACGGTCCTTACACTCTCTCTTTTCCCGATAGTCATTTCAAGCGGCCCTGGCGCACGGTCCTTACACTCTCTCTTTTCCCGATAGTCATTTCAAGCGGCCCTGGCGCACGGTCCTTACACTCTCTCTTTTCCCGATAGTCATTTCAAGCGGCCCTGGCGCACGGTCCTTACACTCTCTCTTTTCCCGATAGTCATTTCAAGCGGCCCTGGCGCACGGTCCTTACACTCTCTCTTTTCCCGATAGTCATTTCAAGCGGCCCTGGCGCACGGTCCTTACACTCTCTCTTTTCCCGATAGTCATTTCAAGCGGCCCTGGCGCACGGTCCTTACACTCTCTCTTTTCCCGATAGTCATTTCAAGCGGCCCTGGCGCACGGTCCTTACACTCTCTCTTTTCCCGATAGTCATTTCAAGCGGCCCTGGCGCACGGTCCTTACACTCTCTCTTTTCCCGATAGTCATTTCAAGCGGCCCTGGCGCACGGTCCTTACACTCTCTCTTTTCCCGATAGTCATTTCAAGCGGCCCTGGCGCACGGTCCTTACACTCTCTCTTTTCCCGATAGTCATTTCAAGCGGCCCTGGCGCACGGTCCTTACACTCTCTCTTTTCCCGATAGTCATTTCAAGCGGCCCTGGCGCACGGTCCTTACACTCTCTCTTTTCCCGATAGTCATTTCAAGCGGCCCTGGCGCACGGTCCTTACACTCTCTCTTTTCCCGATAGTCATTTCAAGCGGCCCTGGCGCACGGTCCTTACACTCTCTCTTTTCCCGATAGTCATTTCAAGCGGCCCTGGCGCACGGTCCTTACACTCTCTCTTTTCCCGATAGTCATTTCAAGCGGCCCTGGCGCACGGTCCTTACACTCTCTCTTTTCCCGATAGTCATTTCAAGCGGCCCTGGCGCACGGTCCTTACACTCTCTCTTTTCCCGATAGTCATTTCAAGCGGCCCTGGCGCACGGTCCTTACACTCTCTCTTTTCCCGATAGTCATTTCAAGCGGCCCTGGCGCACGGTCCTTACACTCTCTCTTTTCCCGATAGTCATTTCAAGCGGCCCTGGCGCACGGTCCTTACACTCTCTCTTTTCCCGATAGTCATTTCAAGCGGCCCTGGCGCACGGTCCTTACACTCTCTCTTTTCCCGATAGTCATTTCAAGCGGCCCTGGCGCACGGTCCTTACACTCTCTCTTTTCCCGATAGTCATTTCAAGCGGCCCTGGCGCACGGTCCTTACACTCTCTCTTTTCCCGATAGTCATTTCAAGCGGCCCTGGCGCACGGTCCTTACACTCTCTCTTTTCCCGATAGTCATTTCAAGCGGCCCTGGCGCACGGTCCTTACACTCTCTCTTTTCCCGATAGTCATTTCAAGCGGCCCTGGCGCACGGTCCTTACACTCTCTCTTTTCCCGATAGTCATTTCAAGCGGCCCTGGCGCACGGTCCTTACACTCTCTCTTTTCCCGATAGTCATTTCAAGCGGCCCTGGCGCACGGTCCTTACACTCTCTCTTTTCCCGATAGTCATTTCAAGCGGCCCTGGCGCACGGTCCTTACACTCTCTCTTTTCCCGATAGTCATTTCAAGCGGCCCTGGCGCACGGTCCTTACACTCTCTCTTTTCCCGATAGTCATTTCAAGCGGCCCTGGCGCACGGTCCTTACACTCTCTCTTTTCCCGATAGTCATTTCAAGCGGCCCTGGCGCACGGTCCTTACACTCTCTCTTTTCCCGATAGTCATTTCAAGCGGCCCTGGCGCACGGTCCTTACACTCTCTCTTTTCCCGATAGTCATTTCAAGCGGCCCTGGCGCACGGTCCTTACACTCTCTCTTTTCCCGATAGTCATTTCAAGCGGCCCTGGCGCACGGTCCTTACACTCTCTCTTTTCCCGATAGTCATTTCAAGCGGCCCTGGCGCACGGTCCTTACACTCTCTCTTTTCCCGATAGTCATTTCAAGCGGCCCTGGCGCACGGTCCTTACACTCTCTCTTTTCCCGATAGTCATTTCAAGCGGCCCTGGCGCACGGTCCTTACACTCTCTCTTTTCCCGATAGTCATTTCAAGCGGCCCTGGCGCACGGTCCTTACACTCTCTCTTTTCCCGATAGTCATTTCAAGCGGCCCTGGCGCACGGTCCTTACACTCTCTCTTTTCCCGATAGTCATTTCAAGCGGCCCTGGCGCACGGTCCTTACACT
Source organism: Hermatobates lingyangjiaoensis (assembly GCA_026182355.1). Taxonomy (NCBI): domain Eukaryota; kingdom Metazoa; phylum Arthropoda; class Insecta; order Hemiptera; family Hermatobatidae; genus Hermatobates; species Hermatobates lingyangjiaoensis. The sequence goes on along the minus strand of JAPFBL010000084.1, from coordinate 14,376,585 downwards.
CTCTCTTTTCCCGATAGTCATTTCAAGCGGCCCTGGCGCACGGTCCTTACACTCTCTCTTTTCCCGATAGTCATTTCAAGCGGCCCTGGCGCACGGTCCTTACACTCTCTCTTTTCCCGATAGTCATTTCAAGCGGCCCTGGCGCACGGTCCTTACACTCTCTCTTTTCCCGATAGTCATTTCAAGCGGCCCTGGCGCACGGTCCTTACACTCTCTCTTTTCCCGATAGTCATTTCAAGCGGCCCTGGCGCACGGTCCTTACACTCTCTCTTTTCCCGATAGTCATTTCAAGCGGCCCTGGCGCACGGGTCCTTACACTCTCTCTTTTCCCGATAGTCATTTCAAGCGGCCCTGGCGCACGGTCCTTACACTCTCTCTTTTCCCGATAGTCATTTCAAGCGGCCCTGGCGCACGATCCTTACACTCTCTCTTTTCCCGATAGTCATTTCAAGCGGCCCTGGCGCACGGGTCCTTACACTCTCTCTTTTCCCGATAGTCATTTCAAGCGGCCCTGGCGCACGGTCCTTACACTCTCTCTTTTCCCGATAGTCATTTCAAGCGGCCCTGGCGCACGGTCCTTACACTCTCTCTTTTCCCGATAGTCATTTCAAGCGGCCCTGGCGCACGATCCTTACACTCTCTCTTTTCCCGATAGTCATTTCAAGCGGCCCTGGCGCACGATCCTTACACTCTCTCTTTTCCCGATAGTCATTTCAAGCGGCCCTGGCGCACGGTCCTTACACTCTCTCTTTTCCCGATAGTCATTTCAAGCGGCCCTGGCGCACGGTCCTTACACTCTCTCTTTTCCCGATAGTCATTTCAAGCGGCCCTGGCGCACGATCCTTACACTCTCTCTTTTCCCGATAGTCATTTCAAGCGGCCCTGGCGCACGGTCCTTACACTCTCTCTTTTCCCGATAGTCATTTCAAGCGGCCCTGGCGCACGATCCTTACACTCTCTCTTTTCCCGATAGTCATTTCAAGCGGCCCTGGCGCACGATCCTTACACTCTCTCTTTTCCCGATAGTCATTTCAAGCGGCCCTGGCGCACGGTCCTTACACTCTCTCTTTTCCCGATAGTCATTTCAAGCGGCCCTGGCGCACGATCCTTACACTCTCTCTTTTCCCGATAGTCATTTCAAGCGGCCCTGGCGCACGGTCCTTACACTCTCTCTTTTCCCGATAGTCATTTCAAGCGGCCCTGGCGCACGGTCCTTACACTCTCTCTTTTCCCGATAGTCATTTCAAGCGGCCCTGGCGCACGGTCCTTACACTCTCTCTTTTCCCGATAGTCATTTCAAGCGGCCCTGGCGCACGGGTCCTTACACTCTCTCTTTTCCCGATAGTCATTTCAAGCGGCCCTGGCGCACGGGTCCTTACACTCTCTCTTTTCCCGATAGTCATTTCAAGCGGCCCTGGCGCACGGGTCCTTACACTCTCTCTTTTCCCGATAGTCATTTCAAGCGGCCCTGGCGCACGGTCCTTACACTCTCTCTTTTCCCGATAGTCATTTCAAGCGGCCCTGGCGCACGGTCCTTACACTCTCTCTTTTCCCGATAGTCATTTCAAGCGGCCCTGGCGCACGGGTCCTTACACTCTCTCTTTTCCCGATAGCCATTTCAAGCGGCCCTGGCGCACGGGTCCTTACACTCTCTCTTTTCCCGATAGTCATTTCAAGCGGCCCTGGCGCACGGTCCTTACACTCTCTCTTTTCCCGATAGCCATTTCATGGACCCTAACCATACAATTAAATATATTTTCTCTTATTTTACTGTAACATACTTCATTTCTTGGTAGTTTTTATGAATTTTAATGTTATTCACAAACTACAAATCATTAGCTTATGTATCTAGTTTTTTGCCGGAATTAATTTAGAATAATAACCTTGAGTAGTTAACACTGAACTTTCTTTGTAAATGCTTAAACTTTTCAAAACATATTCCTTTCATCATCACTATAGTTTGCAATAACCAAATAAAAAAATAAGTAGGTGTATTTTAAGAAGCGATGTATTTTAATCATGCTTTAAATGTTTTAGTTCTTAAAATATAACTTGTGCACACTATCCTAGATAATACCATACTTATAACTTACCTATATTTAAAATTTATAAGTGCATATATCATACACATTAATAATAATTCCATAATTATTTTTAGCTTATGGTAAAAAACGATGTAATGATGTCTCCTTCCATGAAACATACCATCAGGAATAATCCTTTAATTTTATACTACCATATAATATTGTATTTATAGTTTTAACTTGTTATCCTTTTTACATCTAAACTTATCTAAATGAGAGTAGTTCATGATTTTTTCAAAAAAAAGTTTTAAGTTTATAAATACTTTTGATTGAATTCTTATACAAAGTTTTCTCGTTTAAGTTATGTTAGTATTAAATTAAGTAATTACTAATTACTAATTAAGTCAATTAACTTATTAATTTAATTTAAGTTATTATTAAGTTAATACTAGACCGCGTGAACCCTCAGATCATTCAGTGCTCAGAAGTTATAGCAACAGGTAACAAAATAAATTGACTGAACGTGATCAGAAAAAGCTGTTATTAGTGTTTTTTTGTTAATTAAGTCATGAAAACAAAGACTTCTTAATGGTCCAAGCTAGCGGCATAGTGTTCTTAACATGATTAAAGATATATACAATGTAAGTATATTTAATAAAATAAGCAGTCATTTAAAAGTGAGCTATTTCATTTATTTTATGAGTCATAAAACCCAAATCAAAGTTTCTGTTTTATTTAAAATTCTGTTTTTTTTTTTGGTAGATGTATTGAATTTTAGGTTTTTATAAAACAGTTAACTATTACATTAGAAGTTGAAAATAAATAATAGAAACTTCAAGTCAACTGTCATTTTTAACAAGAACACTACAATGTACAGCCACACTGTGGTATAGTTTGTATTACACCAGGTGTTCTTAACGTACAAAAATTTACATATTAAGTTGAAGGAAAAAATTTTCAAACTTAGAATAGGACGAAAAATGTTTCTATATATGCTCAATGCAAATAGAACTTATGCAAAATACTTTTGGTGTATTACTATTTTAGTAAGGTAGTTGTTTGTGGCCAACTTTAACCTTGCGGGAAATCCAGGATTAGAATGCAGCTGAATGAGTTGAACTTAATATTGCAAGGTAGACTCAATAATGTCTGGTTGTTGTTTGACCGAGTAACGGGATTTCAAAACAAACTTAGAACTGTTTCGTTATCAAATAGAAAAAAAACAATTTGCATAATTTTCCAGAACTACAAAAGTGCTTGAGCTAATTGGAAAATAGATGTTGCCTATCTTATGTTGAAGAAGAGGTAAGAAATCTAATAATGGAATTTGAAAAAAGGTTTGCCTATTTCAGGTTTGCCCAGGAACTCAAATTCCAGTTATGTGTATAGCTTTTCCCGATAGGGGAGGTACACAAAATATCTCCAGCTGATAAGAACTTGGGCTTTTAGATGTGAGCTATCTGCATTTATGAAGTGCTTGTTTCAAAAAGAAACATCGTTTCTGGCCATCAGGTGATTGTCAATGGCTAGCAACACCTACATTGCAAAGAGACGCTTTCAATATTATGACGATGTTTGGAACAACCTATGTATGTGGAAGTGCCTTTTCTGTTCTGAATCACATCGAAAACAAATATGCAAAATTAACATATACATGCATATTGTTAATATTACTGAGGTTAGTATGATTTATATTAGAAATAGGTGAAACCGTCATACCTCGTAAGATGATCATGGAGTTGGAGCGCTTTCGGACGTTGTCCATCTTCGATCGCAACAAACCTACTTAATTTGTTAGTAGTGTGAAAAACTATAGCTTGTATAGGTTGGGTTAGAGACCCTTCAAAGAGTGCTTATTTGGACAGAGTTTTTTTAGTTCAGTGCTTGGAAAGGTGAAAAGGTTAAGAACGCCTGTATTACACAATAATGCATATATGACACTACACACATAGCGTTGTACAATGTAACGCTCTTGTTTAAGCTGACGTGTTCAAATTTATATACCTAAAATTATTCATTTTTAACCTCTAATGTAATAGTTTACTGCAATATACTTTCAATAGTCCATACTTCTGTTTTGCATGAAGGTTTTAAATTTAAAATAAAAATATTCGCTTTGAAAGTTTGATGTAAACCTGGAAAACTGACCGATTCCTAAAAAATATAATTTTTTTTTTATATATAAATAAGACTTATAGTAACCATATGAAAAAACAAACATGGTCTAAACCACGTTAACAAAAATAATAAATGAGACCTATATCTTTCATGAAAAATAACTGGTTAGGTTTATTCTATATCAGGAAATATTTTACACCTGGAATCAGTTATAACCATTATTTATTTTTCTTTCTAATGCGATAATCTGTGAAGTTATACACCACTCACTGTTTTCTTTAATGTTTATTTGAATAATTTTGCATAAAATAGAATTAACAGGAATTCCAAATTTCATAGGTAGAGGGTTGTTATTATTATTTAAAATTGAGTTACTTGTTTTTATTGTTATACTACCTCTTAAAATAGTGAAAAATTATTGACTTTCTTTTTTTATTTTAACGCCACTTACTGTTAGACGATGTATGCAACAATTTAGTTGTCTGGTGTTAGTAGTTAAACAAAAAAAAAGTTTTAATGTCCCAAAATGTAAAAAATTTGTCCCTTTCCGTTATAGCAGTTTTGCCAAAATTCTATATAGCCCAGCTTGGTATCAGGAGTTATTGTTTGTTGCATTCAATTTCATTATCATCCATCAAACTGTGTGGCTAGAATACCACTACTGGTCACGCAGTTTGGTGTTTTAGAATCATTACTTGATTTTTTGATTCAATTATAAGCCAAAATGTTTTCAGTTTTACAAAAACTGACTTGTTTCTGTAGCATAAAAACGAAACTTTTTTTTAATTCTCGATAACATGCCGTTAATTTTAACTTCAAAATTAATACTCTTATCCACAAAGTCATATATAATGCATGGGAGTCGCTGAGTCACCAATATCACTCTCTGCTATAAAGCCAGTGAGTGGCACAGCAGACCGTATTCCATCTGCAGCCATCTTGGTGACGTTGACCGTGGCCACACAGACGAGGACAGGGCACAGCAAATTATGTCTGAGAGGCGACGGGCAGGATGAAGAAGAATTTAACTCAGATAAATTAACAGTGAAAAAGCATATAGTAAAATTAATCTATAGCTTGTGTGTTCGAAGTATCTGCCAAATAACAAGGAGTCATTGCCAGATTGTTTTGGATAATCATAGTAATTCTCGATCCAGAAAATGAATTTTGAAGCTTCACTTTAGGTTGTTTATTGTTCTTTTTTCAATGTTCATAGCCTGCTCGTTATTGCTGTTTTATTTCTTATATTGCTTTTAGAAGTAATACATATTTATATTTATATATAGCAGTAAAACACATTTCTATTATTATTATTAATGGTTGTTATCTTAAAAAATTATAAATATATGAGATCTTATAAATAATGAATGTTTCAACGCAATATTCATCCTAATTTTAACTTAGCATGAGGTGTGGTCGAAAAGGTATCGTACATGGCTTTGGTGCTGAAGATTACATCGCCGAATCATGGCCATGACTCTTAAGTCTTCATGTGGGAGATCGAAAATCTTAAGCACAACGTCCTTCAGAAAGAAATAAGTAAAATAAAGTAAAGAAATAAGTCCCGAGCCTGTACGACGTCAGGTACTCCTTATACATGCTTTCGTTGATAAACTTGGTAAAAGATAAACGTTAGTACTGCCAATGTGGAATAAACTCGGTTATGTAGCTCGCCTATAACCAATAAGGGTATCAAATAATAAATGAACCACACGCCTAGCATAGCCGTATAGGTGAATGCATAGAAATGTGGTCGTTGGGAACAGCTTAATTTTAAAGTTGACATCGCGCACAGCGCTAATTCATAACTTCATACATCAAAGATCTCTTTATATGTTTATCTTCCTAAGAAAAGATGCTACATCCCACAGGTCAATGTCCTCCCCGGAATAACTGTATTGCCACGATTGACGGCATAATACGAACATCTCTCTGTCTTTTAAATGTGGGAAATTCTTGAATATATGTACTACCCCTAATCCAAATTGGACATCTTGGGCAATGAGAAATTTCTTTTAGAAACAGTGGTAGCCGGGGGATACGTATGTCCTATCTATTGTCGATATACTGCCCTTTCTCTTTTTCCTGGTAGTGTTGGCTTCAGATTCGGCTGTCCTCATAATTCTTCACGGCTGAGTGGTCTCTTTTTTTCTATTGCCATTCAGGCCCTCACACATTGTGGACTTTTTAATGCCATCAGACTGAACGATGAATACATTCAGAAGGTTTATCTTGACCCTTAGAACATTGTTTCCTTCGATAACCGATTGACTGCATATTAGACAAGCACCTACTGATTTTGGGTAATGCATACGCCGTAAAAATATTACAACAGTTTTATAATTAGAGAGTTCAGTGCAGCAAATTAGTCGTTGTAGCCGTATTTGGAAACTATTTAAAATAAAAATAACATAAAAAATAACTCTTAAAAAACGGCTCAAAAAGGAAATTTTTTAAAACTTCCTTGTGGCCTGGGAAAGTTGTGATCTTATTATAACGCCTCGACTATACTAACTAGAAAAAAATTCACTTTTTTGTAAGTGTTGTTAAAGGTACTTACTTAAAAGTGAATGTATTTCTGATTAAGTTCTTTTGAAGTTCATTTTAAACTATTTCTTCGTCTGATTCAACCAAATTCTTGTTTGCAAACAGCGGGAACTTTTTCAACATATTAGCAAGTTATTGAAGGTAAACAAATTGAAGTAAAAATTTGGTGTGGCCTACACTCAACTTTACTATAAGCAAATATAATATCAAACTTCGGGGTATCCAGTGTCCCAGTTAGACACAATATAAATATCTATATTGGAGATGTTTATTAGTCTTTCATTCTTAGAGACCGTACAGATATTGATTGAACCAGTTATCAATATACACGCTTAATTTGGTATATCACCCAACTGATGCATATAATATCCCTGAAATTACCACAGCAGTAATCACTCTTTTGTAAAGCCAAAGAAAAGAAAAACATGTTATGAAATAATCTCTTACAGGGGAAGAACATGGCTTCTGTTCAAATTGCCAGTGGATATCATACATGGTCATCTGTAGCATTACATGGACAGTGGATCAGTTACATTTAATTTTGTTTATCTGACCTCCTTCTACATTGGAATTAAACCTAAGTTTTCTCATTAAGACTTCAATATATTCCTATTTTGTCTGGGAAATGTTAGAAACATACAAGAAAAACTTTCAAAGTCATTGTATCATCGAAGAATTAGCTTAGAATTAGTATCCCTTTGGTAATATAGAATGAAAGAGGTTATAACACATACATCAATATTACCCAAATAATATGATTCATAAACCCAAGAAAATCTACATCCGAAATTAACTATTGTTCAAAGTTGAAACGTATAGATTGATTAGATATTTTTGTTAGACAAGTCCATTATACGATTGAAAGCATAGAAAGTATATGTTTGATTGGAGTTGATTTTTTTGCATGTAAGAAGATTCTTATTCTTATATTTCATATTAAGTCATTGAATTATTTAAAATTTTTCATTAAATCTGTAAATATCAGTTTTATTTCAAACAATTTAGTTAAATAATTTCTAAGTCAATGTAAAGAATGTAAATGAACCTAAACAAATCCGACAATTATAGCACGTGATCCGTTAGTCCAGGATAAATATTCAGTTTTCATAGTTTTATTGTTCTTTGCTATAATGGAAATTTCAAGATTTTTTTTATAGATTGCTAATTTTTTAGCCGTTTTCTTTGAGCCTCTAAAAAGATTTTCTGAAAACAGAAAATGTACTCTAACGCCTCTTTGTTTAATGACATTTGAAAACAAATAATTACCTCAACTCATCCCCCACATAATGCTCTATCTGCACTAAAAGGTGAAAGCCTTATAAGTGTGGGCGTTGGAAAAGAAGAAGAATGCTCTATTTTTAGGTATAATTTTATTTTGATCCCTCAAACAGTATAGCATGTATCGTCCTCACAAGCTTTCAGATTATTGAATCAGAAGTAAACATTTGTACATTTTCTTAAGAATAATATTTAGTTGTTTTAAAAAACTGAGGTTTTTTACTATTATTGCTTTTGTAGCTTCCAAGATAATGCCAAAATTTCAAGACTCTTGTGTTGGTGTTTGAGAAAAGAAAATGTTTTTTTTTTGCCAAAAAAGAAGTAACTTTTCCATCATGCATAATTGCTTCCAAACTATACAGCACATCTGCACTATCAGGCACATTCTTGAGTGAAATATTAATTTGATCCATCAAACATTGTGGACTTGTGCGTCTGTACAAACTTATGGATACTCACCCGTCCTCTCACATACATACAGACATCATCGAATAAACGTCATAAAACGACTTTGGGGGACCTCTAAACATTTAATGCCGTCAATTTCGAGATAGAATTTTTTCACGATCACTATACTTTACTTATAGTAAAGTAAAAATTAAGACATACTTTATTTAAGCATAACTGTAACATATAAAGCATCGACTTTAGGAATGGATTACAGTATGAAATGAGATTTATGACTTATAATTAATTACAAATTATAATTCTAGAAACTAATGACTTTTATAATTAAACGTAAGTATTACAAATAATTTACAGTCATTAGAGACTAAAAAATGAAACAGGAAACAAAAAAAAAGATATATAACTCGTATAAAATGTATTAGCTATTTAAAAAAAATTAAACTTAATTTTCTTTATACATTTTTAGTCTAAAAAACTTATTCTAAAATTAGTTGGATAAAAATGATTTAATTTGTTCACTCAAAATACTTTGTATTTATTGGATTTTTTTATAAATAGTTGACTAATTTCCTTTGAAAGAACCTGCAGCTATCGCCGTTATTTGTAACATAACCTATTTTCCTTACACATCATTATTTTTCGTCTTTAAACACTCGTACATTCTCAACTTTCCCTCTACAAGTCCTCTTATTACCTTTCTCGATAAGAAGATATGTTATTCATTGGTTTTTCTTATTTCACGTGTGCATTCCTAATAAATTTCTATATCTTTTTTTTATCAATATATGTATCTGTTTGATGGCTGTGCGAGACTCTTCTACTCCTGATGACGACTAGTGTTGAAATTACTTTTTTTTATAATATTGCATAATGCGCAGAAGTACTAACAGAGTTGACGATATCTCCAGACCAAATGTGTAAAGTCAAGCTGAATAGTTCCCTGAATTTGAGGTACCGTCAAGTCATCATTTCATCATGGGTGACGGCTTCCTTCTTCTAAATAGCTAAGTGTGAGTCTAGTGTGTTCTGTTCTCGATCACTTAAGGACACATAAGTTATGCTGGTTTACTTTGTCCGCCTTATAGCCTCTCCTGAAGTCCCGATGAACTCTTCAAAGATTAGAGAATTCTTGGTCCCAGTTATGTTTCCACATTTCCTATTGCTCTTTCCACCATTTCTATTATTTAAGTTTTAGAATTTTAAAAAAAAACTTGGATAAATAGATTTTTTAAGTAAGAGATCGGATGAAGATGGTTGACGTGAAGTAAGTACTACGTTATTGTTGTTATTTTTTGTAATGTGTATTGTATTTGTAATCTAGTGAAGAACTCTACTTGTTGAGGCGCATTGTTTTCATTGACTATTAAATTGAAAATCACACAATAACTCAGACTGAATAGGATATATCTAACAGGGTTATAACATTTCTTCAGTGGAGATTATATTATTGAACATTGGACATTGACTGCTTGACATACATCAACACAACAAGTATTGGGATAAGTGAAAGAAAATTTTCTACGATACTTATGTTACTTGCCTTCTACAGACGGAGGGTAGGAGAAACTAGTCAAAGGTTATGGGTTTATGAAGATTGGAAGGGTATTGATTTCGCGATCATATAACTTTAATGTGGAATCTTTTTCTTTATTTCCTTAATACTAGATAATGAAAGATACATCAATATAAATTAGCATAAGGGTAAGTCAATATTAATATTTCTGTTTGGAGCTTATTCAGAAACATTGTAAGAATATATCATGCTGTTGTTGTAATCAGGGCACCACTGTCCTGATTTCTTTACTTTCAAACATCCAATATCCTACTTTATTTTTTAAAAATCAAATTTATATTGCAATCAGGATGATGAGAAGTTACAAATGTATTTACAAATTTATTATTATTTCCTTTACAAGCAATTGGATAAAACAACTCAAAAAAAAAACAAAAGAAAACTTACAAGTTGCTGAAATCAAACATATAGTTAATATTCACTTGAACAGAGAGGTTCATTTCTTCAGACGTGGTCCACTGTCCCTCCTTGTACTTCAAGTCCCAATTGATAAATGAATAACCCTTCGTAGTAACGGCACTCTCCATGATAATGGCTGGGCGATCAACTTAAAAACTTCCCAACCATAACAGTCACTCTCGTTACTAATAATTCCACTGTGTGCAGCCCTCGTGGGCTTCCTGAATTTGTCCCCTCGCCCCCATGGAGACCACTCTGTCTTTGTTTACTTTTTATCACATATTGCAAGTTTAGCTGTTGTTAAATATTTAAACCGTTTCAAGATGTTAACAAAAAATATTCTCGAAAACAATTTAGGATTATGACCTATAATTCGTATCAAACATTAACTCAATGGTTGAGTTTATCCTGTTGGGTCTAATTGGAGCTGTTTATCACAGTTTGAGAGTGAAAGGTAAGTAAATTTAGTGTTTACGTAAGTAGGGCACTCTTTCATATTGAATAACGGAAATGTCTTAATCTAGTAAACAGACAGTGTGTCAGTTTTAGTCAAATATCTTGCATCCTTAAATCCCATTCTTTTAAAAACTTATGCATTGTTGTTTGAGTGAATCTAAATGCGCTGGCAAAGCATTGAAACGAATAATGCTGTAGGTGCCTTAGAAGTCGGCTTGTCTTTCGTAACAAGAATTCGGTAACTAGACTTTTATACTTCCATGCCATTATACTATTCGCATCTGTCTGTTTTTCCGATTATAAACATATCTCCATTCCACCTCTTATTATTTCTTAGATTATGACCCATTAGTAAGTGCTTTTAATCATTGCTATGGTTTGCATCAACTGTCAACCTATATATACAAAAATTGCATTACTTTTACCTTTTTTGAAGCCTGCGTGCATTCAAAATGAATACTCAATTACCCAAATGGTCTTATCTCTTGTCCATAAATCGATCAGAAAAGCTTGGGGAGCCGTCTCAGTTGTCCCCCACCTATCCAATCTTGATTACTAGAAGGGCTTCAAACATTTATAAGTCCCGTGGGTCACTTTTGTTTCTAATTATTGTGCTTCTTGTTACAAACAGCTTTCTTGCCAGTTTTGTTACTATTTAGAAAATAGCAATTTTCAAAAACTACTTTTCTGGCTGGAAAACCCAACCAAATGAGTCCTTATATCAATCAGTAATTTTCTAGATCCTATATTCAACTAACTGGTGAATGGTGGAGAATAGAGGGCAATAGAACGTAAGTTTATTTCAATGTTTTAACTAACTTACGAAAATCAGTTATACCTATAATATAAAAGGAATATTTTCTGTTAAAAAAACTTGAAGAAAAAACTTGCCATTGAATGTGACCTGTTGAGGACAATGTGAGTGAGTTAAATTTGAAAGCGGAGAACAATTGTAAAGTTAAATAAGAGGATAGTAAATCATATCTTCGGCTGTATTTTTATAATGCAAGCTTATATAAAGATATATTTTCCACTCCTCTGCCATAAGGGCTTCTGACTATATTCAATATATAAAAAAATGTATTTCATGATAGCTACTAACTAAAAACTTGTCCTGCCAATACATAAGTATTGGACATTGTGGAGCCGTATTTGTTGTAGAATTCAATTGTTTTATTCGTTGTGGAATATAAATGCAATTTTATTGAAAGCAGGTCCACAAAATACATTATCTTTGAAAGGATCAGGGAGAAGGAAAGTTTTAAACATAAATCAAATATATCCCATTCTGTCACATTCATCTCATGCCTTTATAATGTAGCACTGTTCCATAGTAATAAATTGCAAAATAGTTTATTGTTTGATGTAACATTTTACGTATCTGCTTAAAAGAGTCACTGTATTAAAAAATTACATCATTTAGCAGAACACTTAAATTGAACAAATCTGAGATTACAATGTAAAATAATATTGCTATATTAATACATTTGTACATTATTTGATTTTCCTGAATCAAACAGACCAAGAATGTCATTTCAAAATGATTCACATAATATTTACTTACATTTCTTTATTGTTAAATTTGTTTCTTGTATCACTACTTTGAATTCACATTAAAAAATAAACGTCATCTGTTGGTAGTGGGGTATATGTATTACAAGCAATATGCATGTACATTCACTTTGTTGAAATCCTATCTACTGTCTTGAGATCTTTACTTTGTTCATATTAGATATATTATAAAGTTATTTTCAGGGCATTTCTTTTAGTAATATTCTCTCTTCGAGTAGTATACTCATTTCCTCTTCAGTAATATATTCACAGACCAGAATTGGGCAGAGCACGACTGTATGAAAGTTCATGTACTTAGATCAGGGTGGTGGCCTGAAAAAAAAATGGTTATTTTTGTTTGTTTAATATTGACGGGAAGTCACTACTCCCGTGTTCTAGGGTATTTCAGTGTTACTGAACGGTAGACCTGGATATTTGAAAAACAGCGGGAGAGAGAGTGAGTTGTTTGGGGAGGTAACCTGTGATTTATTTTATGTTTTGGTTTGCAGTTGGAATGTATAAATATAAAACCTGTGCTTTTGATTAGAATTGTTTATTTAATAATTCCAAATACATTAACGCAACATTTTGGTGAAGGCGCCGGGCAACCGCAATGTTAATTCAACTTGGAAACCACAATCAGTTTAAGAAGAAGCTAGTCTGAAACAACTTCCACCAGAATTTGAAGCCCACATCCCATCAGTAAGAAGCAGAAAATCCCCAGGAGCCGCCATGAGATATGAGACGCGATATTTTCACAGCATCAGCCACCCGTCGATTTTTTGTGGGGAAGCCGGACAAGTGGTTACGTGAATATGAGAGGGTGGCGAAACACAATATGTGGGATGAACTTTCCTGTTTCGCCAATGTGTACTATTTCCTTGACGGTACTGCTTGCCAGTGGTTGCCAAAGGTTTACGAAAAGAGTTTGGGTGATAGTCGAAAAGCAAGACAAAGAGCGAAAGAAGAGCTCAAGAGCAGATCACAGAACAAGAGGAAAGCACACAGTCATATATCCGAATTCAGGATGTGTTAGGACTCTGCCAAGAAATAAATTTGAGTACGTTGCAGAAGAAAAAGTTTCTAGTCGGTAGACCTGGATATTTGAAAAATAACGGGAAAGAGAGTTGTTTGGGGAGGTATCCTGTGATGATTATGTTTTGGTTTGAAGTTGGATTGTAAAAGTGTATAACTTGTACTATTGATTAAAATTGTGTATATAATAATTTCAAATATTACAATACAATAATATGAATATTGAATTGTAAAAAAATTCATGGATTTAAAATATTTAAAGAGAATATATTGTTAAATTTAATAATGATTTTGTTCCACGTGTATCCACTTACCAGATTGTGGTTGAACCATTATTACATTTTCATTATAATTGGCAAAATGGAGATGGTCCCAGTAAACTAAATGACGTCAATAAATTCGTCGTCAATGAGTCTGATATTACATTTACCAAAGATAGTAATCGTTTCCAGGATAGCCATATTAAAATGAATAGTGAATCAAGAATTAAATTTATTACCAACATAATAAGGTTAAGTGTAGACCACTTCAGATTTGTTATTTTTTCAAAGATTTTATTATTTCGAAGAGAATTCCTAATATACCAAATGTTGTTTCAACCTTTACTATTCTAGACTATGTCTGTTTGAAAGATTGGAGACTTTGGTAGGTAGGTAGTTAGATTGGACATTCACTCTGCATAATAATGAAGAACTTAAATACATAGTGAGAAAGAGAGAGGGAGAGAGCGAGAGAGAGAAAACACAAGTCGCAACGTTTAACAAATCCTAATAACACTTAACGACTTTTTTTTTTTTTTTTTTTTGAAGGTAATGTCTTTATATATCTGTATATAAAGTTCGTGAGTTTGTTTGTTCACCTACTTTCCGTATAGATAGAGACCTGAAATTAAATATATATTATTTATTACCTGAATAATGTTAAATAAAAGAAAATTATCCCAAAATTGGAGCCAGGGTAGCAGGTGTCTTGCGTGCTCGCCGATGACAGTAGTGCAGATGAATTATATATAAGTGTAACACTAAACAATTTTTTTAATTTAATATTTACGTAATATAAACACTGGTAATAAACTAAAGGCATGAAGCCAGAGTAACCAACTGACTTGCGTGCTCGCCGATGACAGTAGCACAAATATATTAAAAATAAATGTAAAAAGAAAATGTTTGAATTTAAAATTTGAATAATATAAACAATGATAATAAAGTAAAGGCACGGATCCAGGGTAGCCAGCCGCTTGCGTGCTCGCCGATGACAGTAGTGAATTTGTATTATATATAAATGTAACAAAAAAAAAATCTATAAGTAACTTAATATGAAATTTCTTGAGTATATAACACATAAGTCTCATTTAAGCATAACGTAAATATCTAAATGGGATATGATTATTAGTCTTTCATTCCTGAGGTAGTAAAGATAGGGACATATCAATACCTAAGCTTATTTTTGTACATCACACAGCTGATGCAAATAATTTCATTAGTATAACTACAGCAGTAATAACAATTTTGAAAAACCAAAGTGAACATTTCTTGATACGAAATATTCTCCTACAAGTGAACATAGCTTTTGTTCAAATTGTCAGTGGATTTCTTACATCGTTTAATTGACATCCGTCTACATTGAATATTAAAGTAAAATTTTCAAAATTCAAATAAGAAAATACCCTTTTTTTCTCTGAAAAACATCATAAACAGCAAAGAAAATGTTTTTTTAAGATGATTTATAATTAAAGATGTACGATAATTACATTTATTAATCTCTAAACGAAAGATTTCAATTTTGTATTATCTTTTACATTTTTGGTTTTTTGCAGAATTATTATACTGGGAATTTTATGGCTTAATAAGATCATTTTCCTTCCCCTTCGTCAAATTACATATATACGAATTTTTTCTGAGTGAGTGTTTTCATTTTCCTGCACAATATTATTCCTCTTACATCTCATATAAGTCAATAAACAATTTAAATTCTTCCTTTATAAATATCAATTTTATCTCAGTGGATTTGCTCAAAAAATTTCTAAGTCAATGTAAACAATGTAAAAAAATATAAAAAATCCGACAAGTATCTCTTAGTCTAGGATAAACAAACAGTTTTTATAGCGTTATTGCTCTTTCCCGTAATTGAAACTTAATGGTTTTTTTTTATGAATTGCTAATTCTTTGTTCCATTTTTGGTCAAATTTTCATTATTTTTTAACGAGCCGTTTAGCGTCAAAAAAACATTTTCTGAAAACAGAAATCGTACTGTAACGCCCCTTTAGCCAATGTAATTTTGAAAAAAAATATCTCAACTCATTTTCCACATAATGTTCTATTTTTAGGCATAGTTTCATTTTGGTCTGTCAAACAGTATGGCTTGTATCGCTCTCACAACGTTTGAGATTGAATTATAAGTCAAAATTTTTATATTTTATTGAAAAAAAAAATATTTCAAGTTGTTTTAAAATTCTGATTATATTTTTCGTTTGTTGCATTTGTAACCCCAAAGATAATGTCAAAATTTCAAAACTCTAGGGTTATCAGTTTAGGAGAAATAAATGTTTTCTAAAAAACGGTGTTTGGCAAAAAAAGTGACTTTCCCATCATGCATAATTCTTCCCAAACAATAGGGATCTTCGTCTTTATGGGGTCCATATTTGTGGAAAATATCAACTTGATCCATCAAAGATTCTGGACCGTAGCGTGGTAACAAGCAATGCTAACACACTCACCCACCCACCCACACACACACAGACATGATCGTAAAAACTTCATAAAACGACTTCTGGGACCTCAAAACATGTAATTCCGTCAAAATCTCGATCTGGAATTTTTTCACGATCACTATACTTTACTTATAGTAAAGTAAAAATTAATTTAAAATTTGCGAAATATAAAATAAAAGCATGGAGCCAGAGTAGCCCAGAGGCTTGCGTGCTCGCTGATGACAGTAGTGCAAATGTATTGTAAATGAATGTAACAAATATATAATAAACTACTACATTAGAGGTTAAAAATGAATAGCTTTAGAAACAAACTTGAACGCAACTGTCAGATGGAATACGAATGTTCTAAGGTAATTTTATAAAAACACATAACTTTCATTATTTTATGTTAGGTAAATAAATTGAATATTTTAATTTACAAGTTTTGTTTATTTTAAATATAATTCATTGTGTATATAACTTGAATTGTTGTTTCATTTATTTATATGATAAAATAAATGATTTTTTTTTTACTTTAAATGATTTTTATTTTGCTTAATATACTTACTGTATATATCTTGAATCATGTTAAGAATAATATATCAAAAGCTTGGGTCATATAAAAATGTGTTTCTGTCCCTTAATAACAAGAAACAACAATTAAAATTATCCCTGTCTATCATATTAATTCAGTTTAATGAATTAATTTCAACACCTATTGTTATAAATTTTTGAGTGGAACAAAGGCTCACGGGTAGTCTAGTTGCTTTATAATACTGAATAATGGTAAAGGGACTTTATCTTTAGCTATACCAACACAGGTACTAATTTCAACCCACGCTTTTAGTCATTCCAGTAATCTATATACTTATAAATCTCTGATGTACTTGTTTGTATGTTTGCACACACTCTAAACTAGTAAAATATTCGAATATCAGTGGGAATAGAAGCCACGATCCTAGTGATCCAGCGCGTTTCGCTCTGCGCCAAAAGAACCTTTTTGCAATAAACTTCCAATACCTGATATAAATAACGTGATGTTTGTATAACTCAACTAGAGATGAAGCCTTAGCTATTTTGAACGCAAAAGATGACCTCAAAGTGATTCTGAACATCAACAGATTAAATAATATTAGTTTTTTGATCTAAATAATAAAGATTTAATTATAATAAACTTAGAAAGAGGAAATTTAATGAATAATCGATGAGAATATGAGCTAAATATTTATTATATCAACAAATGAATTTTGTTATAGTTAACAGAAGTTTTGAAATTATCAAATTAATAGAAGTAAAATATTAATAGCCCACAATTATGTCCGTATAGAAAAATGATTATGTCCGTAGTTTGTGATAATGCCGATATTTTCTTCTTTTCATATATCTATTTCAATAAAAATTATAGAGTAAGGCTCCCATTGTTTCCGAAGGTACAGGGAATATCTTAATAAATCTAATTCTCTCTAAATTAAGGAGTTCAGGGCAAATTACATTGGCCCTTAGGAATGTAGCCCCTTAGGAATTGGCAACTTCTTCCAATTGTCAAGAGAGGAACTGATGTTGATATCTATAATGCTTGTATCAGTCTTACTTGTTGCGTGAATTTACTAAATTTCATTTTACTCGCAATATGAGAGTTCAAGAAGAAGATGAGGAATACTCTAAATTTCTAATAAATATTGGTGAAGACAGAGTTAAAAGAATGAAAATAATGAGACTATTACTGCCCGAAGACATGTTTATCCGTGAACATTGATTAGTGTATTGAATACATTTACTCTTCATTCGCCAACCCACGAATATTGTTCGCAGCAAATTCTATATAAGTTTCAATTAACGATTCACACTATGAAATCATAGGTTGATTGAATAATCTCTAAGATAAATTAAACAATATCTGTCATATAAAACAGTTTTTGTAGGAACAGAACCTACACATTACCCTCAAGAATTTCCTGAGTCACTGGAGTTGTCTTGATTGCCCTAACATAAACTAGAGCTCAAAAAAGAAGTTACCTGTCATTGTATGTATGAGGAATATTATTCAGCGTGCTTATGTAATAGAACTAACCTAATAACTGAAGAGTTTTATAATAATATCATTGTTAGTAAAATTAAAGCGGTTTCAAGGGGAAATAGTTTTAATTCGAAGATTGAAAATTGTTTTTTCTAAAAAGAAACAACATTCCTTTTTCAAGGATTCAATTTCCAATTCAGTTAGGATTTGCAATGACTATTCATAAGTCTCAAGGAGAGACTGTACAGAAGGTTTTAGTTCATTTGTGTAAACCAGAATTTCAACATGGCCAATTGCATGTTACTTTCAGTAGGGTCAAATAAAAAGCAAAAACAAATTTTTTTTTGAAAATTCAAATTTTACAAAAACTGTTGTAAATGGAAGAAAGCCCTTAAATATATGTTCATTATCCTCTTTATTAGAAATGTATTATTTGAGTTTATCTGCATTTATGTGAACATGATTGCATTAAAAAGGAAGGTGTTGGGATGACCCACCGCGTCACGGGTAGTCTAGTTTGATGGATAAAAATTTCAAGAACTTAGAATACTGGAAGAGGAATTACACTAAAACAACTACTATCAGTTTTATCTGCAGGAACCTGTCAGATCGTGCTATAGCAATCATTTCACTTGGCTGTAGTTATTAGATGGATAAAGTCGCATTAAAATTCATGGAGTCATTTAATTTATTGTCGATAAGTTTGATTATATTTTAATGCTAAAAAAATATAGAACGAGAGCCAAAATAAAACATATCAGTTAATTGAATTGATTGAAATTGGTTTGGAATGATATCGTTATACCATAATGATAACAATATTTCACAATAAATATGTGAAACAAAAATCAAGGTCTAAACCATGTTTCTGAATTCTTACTGTGGTTTAGACGTCAATACCGTATCGAATACATGCATATTGTTAATACCACTGAGGTTAGTATGATTTATATTAGAAATAGGTAAAACCGTCATACCTCGTAAGATGATCATGGAGTTGGTGCGCGCTTTCGGACGTAGTCCATCTTCGATCGCAACAAACCTACTCAATTTGTTAGTAGGTTTGTTCCGATCGAAGAGGGACAACGTCCGAAAGCGCTCCAACTCCATGATCATCTTACGAGGTATGACGGTTTTACCTATTTCTAATATAAACCGTATTGAATGTTGACCATTCCTGATTTGTATCGTCAGTTAATACCTAATGTTTCAGTTTAGAATCTAATTTTTGAACTTCTAAAAATTAGAAATGTGTATTACCATTAGTATGTAATTTTAAGCTAAAACTATTTTTTTTAAATAAAAGTAATCATCATCTTACATAAAATGTTTAAATGATTAAATTTAAGTCATGAGACAAATTAAATTGAGGAACTTTATTAATTCTTCTGTATCTTGTTTTTGAAATACAGGAAAAATGAAGTTTTATTCTGCTAAGAATATATAATATATTCACGTGAAACATTAATGACGGCTACCGATGGTTCGTAAATTAGTTGATGAGAGCTTGTAAGTTATCAAGCGCTGCGAACACTTCTATCAGGACAGGATCCTTGACATTCTGTAAATTTGATTTACTATTGTTTATAGCAGTAAAAAATAAAACAAAATATATTTTAGTAAATTACATAGAATACAGGAAAATTATGTTGCTGATAATATTAATGAAATAGTAGAAGAATAAAGAAAACAGCTTTGGTGTCGGTCCACTAGTATGATTTCTTTTTCTGTAATTATTTTCCTTTGATTTATTAAATTATGGAAATTTTGAAAACATGTATTTCTTCACATTAATCATGGCCATTAAGATGTAAAATAATTATCAATAATTTATTAGTTATGTTCCCTGGGTTTGAAGCAACCTGTTAGAACAGTAACGTATATTTGCTAAGTGGTCACTTAGGTTTCATAAGGGATAAGTACATCATGAATGGTACTTATAATGTGTGTAATTGGAAATTTAACTTATTTTTTGTTAATATATTCTATTTGGAGAACAGATGGTGCTTTCAACTTGTATTCGTGATCTAGTGTTGGTATTAATTGAATTTAATGTTAATGAGATTAGTTACTTGCCTTTTATATCTGAAAAGTAGGAAAATCTATGGTGCATTACTTTAATGCCTAAAAAATTTGTTTTTACTTTTATGAAGTTTAGCCATTTTTACTTTAGTGGGTAGCACTGGGTTATATTTACAAACTATCTATTGATCATACTCATAATCCTATGAGTAGGTAAAAGCTTACAGTAGTAACAGATTTTCATTCTCTGTCGAAAGATGAGTTGTAGATAATGATGAGTACAATAGTAAGGGTAATTCTCTCTTGTGGTGACCGCCTAGTAGTTAGAGTCCCAACAAATGTTACCCAGGCCTAGAGTTTTTTTTTTTTCATGTCGAAGATTGAAACATTGCGTGTCCACCTTCTCACAATGCGAGCCTGTACAATGTCAGTCTTTAGTTAAAGATCGCTACTTTTTTTTTATCAACATTGGAATACTCCCAAGCAGATTCAACTCGGTCGTGTCAGGTAAACAAGGTTATTGTGGGAACACTTTACCTTAAGTTACCTATAGGATAGTTGAAAAGTGACTAACGATAAAAACAAAGCTCTATGCCTACTACCATATGTGAGACCATGAATGTTGACCGTTACTGTGGTCACGATTTCTGGCAGGGATTTGGTACATGAGTGGTCTTAATTTTCCACTCCATAATGTACCTCGTATGTACCTCGTAATGCGTACATAGTCTAGTCAATCTGAGTTGAATGCATACCTTTTTTTTGTTTTTTTTTTTGTTTCCAACTATTAATTCAGTCCTTCAGTAAAAGTTTTTCATATATTGTGCTAAATTTTACTTTAGTATTTTTTTTACGTTAGAAATGTATTTCTTTATTAATTATGCAAACTTCTTAATTCATTATTAATTATAAAACAAACAGATATTTTTATTCTATTTCCTCGCTTTTACTTGTATACTAGTTATTTTTATTTATTTTGCTTATATTTCGCTTTTATTTATATCCTACACTCAGGGTTACTGTTCGTACATACAGCCGTATGCACTGAATGGTCTCTAAGAGCTGTAAGTAGGTTTGAATGGACAGTGTGAGCCCAAGTTAATCCTATTTTCAGCTGCACCTCTCATCTTTTGCTACAGTGGTTCACATAACCAACAGTTTTGAAGTGTATAAAATCAAACCTTTCCCCAGGGTTTAAAAGGCAACAGCCATCATTTATTCATCATATCAAACCTTTTTTAAATTCGCTTTGTCGTATAATCACATGTTTTCACCTTGTATAATATAACAGCTTTTCACCTTGTGCTGTTATAATTGTACTTTCTTTACAGGATAAATATGTACTTTACATGTGTGTAAAACAGTGCCGATACGAAATGTGAAACATCGTAATCAATGTACAAGTTATTAATTGAATGGATAATTTAAAAAAGTATATTGAGTGAATAGATTTCTAAATGTAACTTCAAAAAAAAAAAAAGTACATTACCAAGCACATATCTGGCCGTACGTTACTGCTATGAGATTACACAAAAGAGGAGCTGTACAAGACCAGCCTTCCACAGAGGGGTATGTAGAGGTATTGAGAGAGTTCTCCATGACATGTTTTAACTCCTCTTCCAATTCTGCTTACTTACGCTGAAATAAGACCATCTACTTTTATTTTCTCATGCAACAAAAGTTCAGCAATAATTTTTTTGAATGAATCTAGGATAGAAGTATAGATTTTAATACTAATTTGTAATGTCAAGATATAAATATGTACTTCACATGTGTATAAAACAGTGCCGATATGAAATGTGAAACATTTGATACAAATTGACTTCGTATATTATAGTATCATATAGAAAATTTCTTAGAATCCCTGCAGACTTAAATGTATATTTCTTCAGCTGTTTTAAAAGGTTGACTTCATTGAAGAAATCACTTAATTGTTATAGTTTTTCGTCATACATAGTAAGATGATCTTAAAGAAAATGTCATTTAATTAAATAGTAATAGTTCATTCATCACACTTTGAATGAGTCTGGTCTCTTTAATTCTTGTGCTTGCATTTTGAATTAGCGTAATTAAAACTCTGAAATAACTCCTGGACTAATGAGAATATGATATTCTAAATTTTTAACAACGAAAAATGTAAATGTTGTAATTTCACTTTGATTATTCATCCCAACCTGAAAACAAATCTGTTCTTTTCCTAATGAAGCGAAGCGAAACTTGATTTAATCCTTCAAACGCTCTTCAAGAACAACTCAACCTTCTTCTTTCATTACTAGTATAGCGTCATTTATAGTTTTATTATTAATTCTATATCAACAAACCTATATATGGTTCGGATATATAAAATCTTTTTTTCATGCTATAATTTGAATAGTTCTACTGATGTGGAATTATTATTTTTAATTAACATGCATTCAGTTACTGTTTTAAAAATTGAGCAATCAAAGCGATCGTACATAGAACAATGTTTCCGTATAATAATTTTTCATATCAGTGTAAAACTATTTTTTTTTTTTTTTTGTTAATATGTTCAAATAAATGATAATTTTCGAGTTTAATTTCCTTATTAATTAATGCTCAAATTATAATTTCGTTATAAATAATTTTCTGTTAAGTTAAATTACTAATTCTGATTTCAAATTTCTATAATGTTGAAATTATGTTTCAATAGTTTTTCCATTTTTAGTTACCCAATATGTTATTAAAATGAAGCCATAGTAATATTATTTGAAAACAAGATGCACTAGTTGCTCGATTAATATTGAACTTACTATTGCATGTAGTAAATCAAAATGGAGAAGTAAATTAGTTTTCAAGGTGTTGCACCAAGTATTTTAAAGTAATCCTTTAATAGGCAATTAAATCTCTAAGTCCGACAAGGTCGTAAATAACATTCATATCTAACAGATTAATATTGCTCTAATTCTAAGTCTCTTCTCCTTACGTATCATTTTTTTTTTATTTTATTTATAAAGTCATTTATATTTTTTAGTTTTTCCACTGATATTCCAATAATGGTATTCATTTGCTCAGAAAAAGACAGATAGCTTCATAGTTAGATGGAGCCATGTGTCTGCAAGTAGATGCAGTCTCTAAAGTTCCTTGCAGTGACTTCACTGAATGAAATAAAATCATTCCTGTGACTAAAAATGTCACAAACATATAAGATTATGCCAATGTTTCCCCTTTATGACTTCAAAATATTCACTGAAGAATTAGCTTAAAATTAGTATCCGTTTTGTAATTAGAACGAAGGAATCCATTAGTCATAATTTAATATTACTGAAGGATAATATGATTCGTAAATACAAGGAAATCTTCATCCGATATTAAGTTTTGTTGAAGGATGCATCATATAAACTTTTTTTTTTAGATCAATCCATCATACCATGGAAAGTAGAGAAATTATATGTTTGATTGGCGTCGATATTTTACATATCAGAATTTTATTCTTCTTACATCTCCTATTAAGTCATTAAATCATTTATAATTTTTCCATTAAAGATCATAAGTTTTATTTCAGTCATTCACTTAAAAAAATTCCTAAGTCAATGTTACGGCTACAATCCCTACAGTCGAAAATCATCAGAAAACTGTCCCATTTACCTCTCTATGTCCCAAAAAAATCATACACCAAGTCCCATCTGTTCAGAACTATGGGATAGAACGATGCAAATTATTCCACAGCAGACCATTAACACACCCAACCCACTTGTTCATTCCCTTCACTATCCTGCTGTATATTCAAACCCGCATAGGCGATCAAAAAGAAAATCGCTCCGAGACCTCCTCTATTAAATCAGCAAAGAGGAGGGTAGTGTATCCATGTTACTGACTGCCACCAATGGGTGACCACTCATTCCCGTTATATACCCCCGCAAAAAATGTGACTTTCCACCATGCATAATTGACCCCAAACTGTACAACACATATACACTATGAAGCCCATTTTTGTGTAAAATATTAATTTGATACATCAATGATCCTGGACCATAGAATGACCACAGTACACACTCGTCCATCTGCCCTCCCACATACACACAGAATCATCGAAAAAACGGACTTTTGGGGTCTCAAAACAAGTAACTCCGTCAAAATCTAGAGATCGAATTTTTTGACGATCACTATGCTTACGTATAGTAAAGTAAAAAGGAAATAATTATTACCTACTGAAATTCACAATGGTGATTTAATTCACAATCGTGAAACCCTTCTCGTAAAAAGCTGAAACAATATGAATATTAGACTGGAAAGGAGATTTAAAATTATTTTTTCTTGACAAGGGCAATAGACAATAGACCCTTCCAATGAAGTCACTCAGCTCACTAGGTCAATCAGACAGGATTAACAACGAACGACCTTCTGTCCTAATAATACCTGTAATTTTCTTATACAACTGGAAAACTAAAACTAATTATTATTCAGGACATGAAAATGATTTTTATATTGAACGTTAAAACATGACGACCATGGAAATGTGTTTTTTTGAGGCTAATTCAGGAAAATAAATTCTTAGGAAAATTCAGAAACTAATACAAAAAATCTGAAGTGGCCTACACATAATTTTACTATAAGTAATCAAAATATAAAATTCGAAAACAATTAGTCGATTTTTGGATTTTAACGTAGCTATCGTGTAGACATATATCTTAGCTATCTCATTAATATTATGAAAAATCATAGTGATCATTTCAATGATTTATTTTGTTTTAATGTGGGTATATCCATTTTGTTATTATTATAAATAAACTGAGAAACTCGGTCTCATGGGAATTTTCACCGATGCTATATTTTCCCTTGTGTTTCACTGTTTTAGTTTTTAAAACCAACATCAGAATACAGTTCTTTGATGAACTTCATAATTGTCCCTGGAAGGTATCTCTCACTTCTATTGGTTTTATGGATGATTTTCTAAAAGTCATTATTCCCTTGAGGGCCAGTCCCTCGCATTCAAACCAAAGGTTTCCGATCTTTTAGGCAGAGTTTCTGCTTTCTTCGTAAGATGTTGATTACAACTTGGATTAATTGTTTAAGAAGAGATATTCCAGATAAATATTCTATATATATTTTTAAATCCTTTGATTGGAGATTTTATATTTTCGCACAAATGAAATGGTAGTTGGAATTGGCTTTTTAGACGGAAACGAAAGTTTGAATGACTCCAACATTTTCTTACCAACTATCTCATTCCCATGTATTCTCTTGGGTCCAATTACACACCTGAGAACCAACTTATTTTTGCTGGTTATTCCCCATCAGTGTTTCCAGGTAAGAGCCTCTTGCTTGGAATGAGGAATGTTGTGATCATTTTTTGTCACTTTGGCACCCTTTTAGAATATTCTAGGAAGAGTAGTATCGGGCAGCGTAAGAGCCAGAGTATTCATGTTCTGTTCTATTAATATTCGGAAATTTTATCTTCTGTTGAAGAATTAACATTTCGTACTAACCTCAGTAATCTAAAAATTTTCTTTTTTTTGATAAAAAATATCTAACATGCCGAAAGTAGTGCAGGTGATGATTTCACCTCTTATCCTTTGACACGCTTGTTTGGGTAGTTTATTAATGCTAATATGGATATCTTTTTATTTCTCTTTGGATAGCACATTGGTTTTATGGTAGCAATAATAGCAATTTTGTAGAGCCAAAGTGTACGCTTGTGGATAAGACCCCGTGTTCTACTTAAGAATTCCTTATATCAGGAGAATCAGTTTGTGGCATTACTCCTCAATCTAACTGTTTCAACCATTTCCAGTTTTTTCCAACTTTGTCATTCAATTAAAAAGACTCCAAGGAGATTTTAATATATTTGACATTTCGGACATAATATTTTCAATGAAAACACTTTAAATATTTACCTTCTTTCTCCTTGAGAAAGGCATAAAGTGTCTTAGCAAGTTTAATCCGGTTAATTTTCTTGTACTGATTTTTCAATAATTTTGAGAGCACACTGCATAAAACCAAAGGTAGTACAACAGAGTATGGCTCTCATGATAACGATTTCATCAATTATTCTTGTGTGTCATAAATTTGATTATTTAGAGTATCGAGTAGGTCATCTACAAATAATCCCCTCAATCGTCGTCAGATATATATGCTATATGATATTCAGTTTGTTCAAGTGTGCAACATGTAGTTTGTTTCCAACGCTTTGTTAGTTAGACAGCCATCGTACCCTGGAAAACATCAAACAATATATATTTGATTGACTATGATTTTTTAATTATTATTAAATTAAATTATTTCAATTATTATTAGAATTTTTATGTTTCCTCCATTCCATATGAATTCATTAATATACTCAAATTTCTTTTATTAAACCTTTAATAGGGTTCTTTATTTCACTCAATTATCCTAAAAAATTCAAATTCAATGTAAACAATTCGTCAAATACAGTGGGTGATTGATCCGTTATTCCAAAATGGTTTTTCAGTTTTTATAACTATAGCCTATGCAGTAATCGGTATTTCATGATTTTTTTTTTTATAAATTAATAATATTACTTTAATTTTTTTTGACAGTTCACCGATCTATGATTAGCCGTATGGCGTCAAAAAATATTTTCTGAAATCATAAAATGTACCATGACGCATCATTTGATAACGTATTTTTTGTTTAATAAAAAACCTCAAATAATTCTATCATTAGGTGCTATTTTTTGATATAATTTCATTTTAATCCATCAAACGGCATGGCTTGTATTCTTTTCTTTCAAACCTTTCAGAATCAATCATAAGTCATATTTTAACATTTTATAGTAAAAAATACCTTGCATTTGAATTAAAAATCGGAGCTTTTTTTTCAGTTATTGTTTCTCTCAGTTCCAGGATAATCAGAGAATTTCATGTGATTATGAAATAATCACATATTGTCACACACTACTCTAGAGTTAGTTAAATTTTGCCTGAGAAGTCTTTTCAATCATGGGATATTCCCTTAAAACACTAGAGTACATAAACAAAAATTGGAGTACATTTTTTTGTAAATAATGTTTGATCAATCAAAGGATGTGCCCTATAGCGTGTCCACTCACCCGCATACTCACAGACATCATCGAAACATCTTCGAAAAATCACTTTGAAACTTACATGTTTACTTATCGAATTAAATCAAATTTTTTTTATCATTACTATACTTTACTTATAGTAAAATAAAGGGGTAACATTCATTTATGGTTTTATTTTTACCATATATATATATATAACTTGATAAAGGTATTGACCGTGGAATCGAAAACATTAAAACTTATTATGAATCGGTCAGTTGTCCAAGTTCAAATTAAACTTTCAAAGCAGAGTATTCGGTTTTATTTAAACCCTTTCAGTGTAGCGTGTTTGTTCAAGCTGGTCGGTTGTATTTAAATTGGCTTTTGTAAACACACCATTTTTAAGCATTAATGTAATATTTAATAATTTTTCATGTTGTTTTATGTTTCCACCTATAAAATATCCTTTAAAGAAAACTGAATAATCGGCTTCAGCAGTGTAGTTTCAACCTGAAAGACTGACTAATTCCTAATAAATTGATACAATATGTAAACGGAGTTTATGTCTTTTAAGAAAATAGTATATCATATAGTTCTCTACCAAGTAAGAGTATCTCTCATTTTCGCTGATGCTCTTCTTTTCTGGAGTGCATTTTTCTTTTCATTTTTATCTTGAAATTGTCGTTGCATTTATGTCTTCATAAAATGACCAATACATATTTCCATAATAATGTCTTTCTACCCTACATCTTGTTTCCTTTGCTTAATGTTTAGAAAAAGAGTCATCTTTATGTATTAACTTATTTCCGGATGATTTGTTCTTTAAGTTGCAACCAGTCTCTCCAGTTCGTTCCCCTATTTCTTACGGAAGTAGAATAAATTAAATAAATAAATTTCATTACTCAGAATAAATATTTTAATATTTTTTATTAAACTAATGTTTTTTTTATAATTAGATTTTTGTATTTAAATGTATTTTAATTTAAAATTACTTAGATTCTGCATATGAATCAACTGGTTTATGACATTAAAATAATAAAACGAGGGGATATATAAACATTGTTGCCTGCATTCTTTTCGGAAAATTTTGTTCAGTCAGTTTTGTTGAAGTAAAAATTAAAAATAAATAAGTTAGTCAACGCTTAATAAATTATTTATCATATAAATGCATTCCATCAGTACTTTCCTACATTTAAAATACTGTATCATCAAATGGCCTTATCTAAGTTGATTAGAAAAACCTTTAAGAATCGTTTAATTACAGTCAGGTTGAATGCGACTTAAGAATGATGGTACAGTTTCTTCATCAAGTTTGTGGAGACAGCTGGGCTACATCGGCTTTGATAGGTTCTCAATTGCATTATTTCACGCTCCGCAGCCCCATCTTCATCCTTGCTACTCTCTATTTCGTGACTTTCATAAAAGACACCCTCCACTCCATTTTTTAACGTGCTTTACCTCAAATTCTCTGATATATTATAATAAGCAGTTCAACACTAATCATCCGAATACGAATACTAGATCAATTAATTCAAATTATTTTCAGTAATTAGTCATTGGAAATTGTATTTTATTCTTCATGGTGATTGTGACCATTTTGGGGTAAATGAATCGATAACATCAGTTGATGTGACAACATTCTTGATTAAATGTAGAAGATTCAAGGAATGTTTAAATGGTTATAAACTAAGTTCTTTAACCCTCTTTCAGTTCACAGTGTTGAGTACTGCAAGAAGTCAAATTCTACATGTTCTACTCAATGCGGAGGATCCTTGTCATCTAGAACAGTTTTCCGGTTTCCACTTTTCTTCAATCATCTATTTTACATTGAAACTTATAGAACTTCTGAAACACAAAAAACTCTTATTATTTTATTAATTAATGGTTTAATTAGTACTTTGGCTTGTTAGTTACATATTTTGAATCTTCTTTTGGCATGGGATATACATTTCCTATTATGCCTAGAATTACATATATATAAAATGCAAGGAAATTTTTAATTATGATTTCAAATTACTTCATAACAAGCTGATTCGCTATTTATTTTTTCAATAATTGTTATTCTATGTTTAAATGATAAGATCAATTGTTTTTCTTACCTTTTTCCTGAGATTGGTATATAGTTCAATTACGCTATTTTGGTCCTTAACACAGCCTTTAAAATCCTGGGAAGGAATTCTAAAACGTAATCAGTGACTATGGTATAGTTAAGAATTCATTGATTTTTCAAAAAATCTAAGCGTACATGTTGGATGTATGGTAAAGAGATTTTTTTGTTATATATATATATATATTATAACTACCCTTACTGGGGAACAAGTAATAGTGATACATGCTTAAAAAAATAGAGTTGAGAAACTACCTATTGATAGCACTCCATATTTTGAATTTTGATCACTTGTGATTTGTCTTCTTACTTATAATTGCAAAGGAGATCTCGGGGCCAACATCTTTTCAGTCTTCTAATAGGGTTGGTAGGAATTTGGTGGGATGATAATTGCTGAATTAAAAGATTTAGGTTGGTGGGTAAAGATTCATGAAATAGTAAAAAGAATAAAAAAAACTAGATAAAAGTCGAATTAAAACATTGAGGTGATAAAATCAAAGAGCATTTTAATACCTCTTTTAGCTACCTTCTTTGCAGATATTGAGAAGAAGTTCCAGACCTCTATTTATTTTTTTTAGTTTTTAGCTGATGTACACGTTGTGTATCTTTAAAATCCATTTAATTGGAATAAGAACGTAATTATATATTTTATCTGTCTTTACGTTACCATATATGTTCATGTATTTTACTATACAGTCTTCTAAAAAAACTTATCTGTGTAGCAAGGCAAGGTAGTGCCATTACGTAGAGATACTGTTTGCCTTGTAGATAGCAGGCCTTTTTATCTTGGAATTGTCGTTACATTTATATCTTCATAAAATGACCAATACATATTTCCGTAACAGTGTGTTTCTGCCTTACATCTTGTTTCCTTTACTTAGAAAATGTGTAAGCTTTATTAACTTATTTCCGGATAATTTGTTAAGTTGCAAACAATCTCTCCAGTTCGTTCCCTTATTTCTTTCAGAAGTAGAAAAAAATTTGATTATTTTAGAATAAGTATAGATTACGTATCACTATTTTATCAACTAGAATGTGTTTCTTCTTCTTATGCTGACCCCTTCTCCAGTAGTGGAAAACCGTTCCCAACAATCTGTAATCTTATTAGCAATAATGTTTCCCTATCATTGTTACTTCATTTTTGATTCTTATGACTTAGTAAAGATGAATTAAAATTTAATGAAAGTAAACTGATATTGAAGTAGTGTTACAGTTTAGATGCTTAATTGAATTAATTCCTGGTCATCCTTAGAGCTAGTTTCTCCTTTTAACCGTATTCCTTTTCACCCTTGTACCTAAAAGAACCAACTTTCATTTATAGATTTTTTTCTGTCTTGAAAACAACTCTAGTGCTTGACTATTCAATCTTGCATTATTCTCCTTGTGTTTATTTAATATTGTTATACTAAATTTATAATTGACCTATGAACTGTTAAACGAATTAACTCTTATTAATTCGTGAAAAAGTGAAAGTGTGCGTGAAGCGTGAATTACAATTTCTATTTCAATAGGAATAAAGACAAAGCAGTGTACAGAAACGATTAAACATCACTTTTTATTTTACTTTACAAACTAAATAATTAAAAAGCTTTGCATTTTATCATTTGTTGATACAACAGAACATTGTAATTCCCCGTTGATCATTGAAGACTCTATTATCTTCTTTCAGTGATCTCTATAATTTTTTAGAAATAGTGAGGATCCGAAACTTTTTACTCAATTCAAAAATACTCTGTTAAATTATTTGGCAACTATTTTAAGGTGCAGCCAACTAGACAATCAAAGACTTGCAACAAAGAAGCAGAACCTGAAATGTAAACATAATATTGTAATTAATATAAGAAATACCTCTTAACTTTGCATTGTGCGTACCTCGCAATTACTTTAGTAATTGGCGACAAAGAAGCTCGAGCAGGGTTGCCAGGGTAAATAATTATAACCTTATAGCTATATAACCAGTAATGAAAGCAGTATAAATGCTATTATTTATAAAGAAGGTCAAATTACAGTATCTATTTTTATTTACATATCCATAAATAATAACAAATATTTATTTCGTGTCAATACACTACTGGTCACCTTCATAACGGTCTAACATCGAGATACTGCTGGAACACATTGAAAATTCTGACAGAAAGCAAACAACAACGTGACGTTAATGAAATGTTGTGAATGAAACGAGTGAACATGTAAGAAATGTTATGAGTATTACATTTACTATCGGATAGTAATATTAGTTCTCTAAATATAATGTTTGAAGAGAATACAGTTAACAAATATACAGTAATACCTTCTTTCTCGTAGTATTACGTTACGTTCCATTTCTTCTTGCATCGTCTTGTGATGAAATGAGTGTTATTTACATTTTGTTGTTTTATCGGATAGATTAATTTAATACAATGAAATGATAGGAGAAAAGAAGCTTTAACCTTAGGCGGTTGCGTGCATTACGACATCTGGCAACCCTATGCATTGCCCCACCTGGAGAGTTGTGTACGACGACTATGTTCGATCCAGTCAAAATTGTGAGAAAAGAAATATACAGGAAGCAAGTCGGCGACGAGATGGTATTACTGTGCTAGAATTAGATATAGCAGATTAAAAAGATTGGTATTTTTAGAACTGAATTGTACTCATAAGGGCTGCTCTTTCTGTTCTAATATGTATTTTTCTAAACTCTGTAATGTCGTAAGTAAATTTTTGCAATTAATATAATTTCTTATTTTTATAAACAATTTTCTTAACAAGCTTTAGAAGGCTGCAAGTTCACTAGGTTTGGAATGAACTCTTCAAAATTATTATAAGTAGAAAAATACTACTGTGATTGATTAACACGTTTGTTTACTTTTACTTTTTAAAACGGTTTTCTCACTATTGTATATTAAGATAAAAATGTAATTTTAATTGCGTTCAAGTTTAATTAAACTGATAATATTTGAGCTTAAGAATAGTAAAATTACCAGTGTAAAAATTCAATATAAATTATATGCATGTGTTATGGTGATCTATAGAATTAATAACAGTGAAGTGATTTAACTTAAAAAAAAGTACATTTTTAGAGGTAAATTAAATATTTATTATAAAAACAACAAACCTAGATTAGTAATTTAATATTAAATTTCAATTATTATCTAAAAATGTTGATAGCAACTGAACTCATTGACATGTTAATTTGATGAATAAAACATTATATTTGAGATGTTCAGAAGTAATATGTTTTGAATATGAGTTCATGATAGGGTGACATTTTGCATACTATCTAGGCTAAGGAAACAGAGTTTCTTAGTGGAAGTTTGCATTGTCACAGGCTTTATTTGGTTAAAATATTTTCTGTGATAATATAATAGGTTTAGAGTTAATGGAGAGCTTCAGGGGAAAATACAGAGAGGGATGTAGGAGTGGTTGGTTCGCATACAGTGGCTTCGTGAGACAGACTTGTTTCAGGACACTAATGCCTTTCATTTTATGCTTTTATAACTTGCATAAAAGAGCTATGAGATTACCATCTTCTATTGGCTCCCTCAATTTGCAATATCTAAATTCAATTTGGAACCCTTTCTACTTTGAAAATGTGCTCAAAACACTAACTAACCATTTGGACAAGGTCTGCCTGTGCAGCCCAACCAACCGAACTCACAATTAATCGTATTGGGTAATTATTCTTAAGCGTTTTGATCAACCCGTACATATATAATAATGAAGGGGATTTTAATACAAATTCAGCAATTAGTTCGGGTAGATTTTTTAAGATAGTTTTAATCTTTTTATTTTTGACAGATATTTAGGAATTAGAGATTTAGGTATTACTTTTTCATTTAAAAAATTATTTAAAAATTTAAATTTTAGTTTTAATTTATGGGCTTTTGCCAAAATAGACAAAAATGTTTTACTATAGTGACGAAGAAAGGAATTCCTTTCCTAAATTTGTCAAGGTCCCTTTGATAATTTTCATTCTTCGTTACTAAAAAAACATATTTATTTGTGCCGGATTGATGTATAATTAGTTTTTAGTGATTCGGTGCATAAGAAAAATCATCTTATTCAGCTAATCCCATCGGATTGGAGGAAGTGCCTAAAAGTAATACCTACATCTCTAATTTATAAATGTTTGCTAAAAATGAAAAGATTAAAACTATCTTAAAAAATCAACCCGAACTAATTGCTAAATTTCTATCTAAATCCCCTTCTACCACATATATACAGGTTGATCAAAACGCATAAGAATAATTACCCAATACGTTTAATTGTGAGTCGGTTGGTTCGGCCTCATATCGCTTGCCCAAATGGTTAGTTAGTGTTTTGAGCACATTAAATGGAAAAATTTCAAGTAGCCATATTAAAAACAATGTCGATTTAATTAGTAAATTAAAAAATTGTCAACATGAATAAAAATTATAGATTAATCAGTTTTGATGTTAAGACCCTATTTACCAATGTACCTGTAACTGATCTTTTGAGCTTACTCCAGGAAGAATTAGTTAATTATTCCCGTAGTAGATGGTCATTTTCAGCTTGAAAATAATGTTTATGAACAAAAATTTGGTCTTACGATGGATATTATTGCTTATCCCCCCTCCTGAGTAATTTATATATGGAATTTTTTGAAAATAAAATGTTAATCTCAATATTGCCTAGTCATGTTAGGGTTTAGATATGTTGACGATATATTATGCATTTGTCCTAAATCCATGAATAAATATGCTTTTCTAATAAAATTAATTTCATTAGCACTGACAGTCCTGCTCACAATGGAAAAAGTAAGTTGTAATTTGCCCTTCTTAGATGTCCTGATCCATAGGTTACCTAAACAGTTACTTTTTAGTGTCTATAGAAAACCTACTAATGTACCTAAGTTTATTCTCCCCATCCAAGAAATGAACTAAGTCTGTATTAGAAATATGTTTTTGAGGGCGTTAAGAGTGTGCTTCCCTGAATTCCTTAACGATGACATTAATAACATTAGGTCAATTGACCTATCATAAATACCACTCCTCTTATATGGACTTAGCTTTAAACAGTGCTAAAAAAACTCTCAAATATTTCAACAGAGCCCCATTCATTGTCAAATTCTATAGTTCTATCGTATCATGAGTCATTGGAGCCTCTTCCTAGGCTTGCGCATAAAATTGATTTTAATATAGTTTTTCTAATCGTAATAACGTAGGGTATATTTTGATGAAAAAAAACAGTTCCAATGAACTGGAGTCCGGCAGTATATCTTATATATAAGTCCTATAATATCTTATGAAAAAATTACTACACGATTCGTATTAGTCAAACTGGTAAATCATTAAAGACAAATGTAAAACAACACCAATACAACATAGAGAGGAAAAAGTAGCCCCTTACTTTTGTATATAAATAATGGAAATCATCATATTGATTGGACCGGAGCTAAATAATTAAATTTAATATTTAATAATAATTAAATATTCAATTTAATAGATCAAATAACCTAAACATTAGTAACGGACTTTTTGAAACTTGACTCAGTCTTGACGAGGGCAATAGCCTCATCTAAAAGGATTGGCAGCTAGTGGATAGTTTTTTACTTTTTCTTACTGTACTCCTTTGTTTACCCAAACTCTCTGCCTGGACTATTGTCCTTTCCTGCACTTTAAACCCTTTAAAACACCTCTCTTCCCTCCCTTTTCTCTCGTCCTCTAACCATGATGTTCTACATCTAGTGTTTTAGTTGGGTTTTGACTCTGATGAAGACCACTTGTGGTTGAAAGATCTTAGTCTTTTTTTCTCATTTGTTATTGTGGTTTGAACATATATAAATACAATGATCAAAAATCATGAGTGTTAGTTTCTTTTTTCTGTTTTCTATTTGTAACTTTAAATATATATATATATATATATATATATATATGTTTAGAGAGAGAGTGAGGGAGGGAGGGGTTGCTCTATACCTATTGGCGGAATAACAGAGCTTCGCTGGGTAGCGAGTGACTGGAACCTTCTAACATCCTCATACTTGGACTCATCTAGACCTACAAAATACTCGATTCCTGTTGGTCACCATCTAAACTATTTATATCTATTTATATATCTTTCCCCGGACAAATCATAGAAGCCAATATATATATATATATATATATATATAAACAGTTCAACAACCACAGTCAACAGGTCAAAATAAAAACGAGCCACACAGCTTACTTCTGTATTTCAACTGACCTTGATATCTGGAGTGGTCTGCTTGGTTCTCAGGTAAAGATATGACATTAATAAAATGTGTAGTAATCTTAAAGACTGATTTCTGTTTAGAAAGTTTATAAAAATGTCCATAACAAGACTATCCACCTCAAGAAGGTTCGGAATGAGTCTTCTTTTTTCATGACTACCCATTTACGAGTACTTTGTATTCATGGATACTGTTATTAAAGAGTATTTCTCCATTCTCTATTCTTTCTCTTGTATGTTCTCGATATTTAATCGGTCTCTCTCTACTTCTTACAGAAAACCTCCATACCTGAATAATATCTTCCACTCATATCTCCGAAACCGCCTAATCAAGCCTGTTATGGGAATGGGACGATGTGGCCGACGCAGCATCAAACTTTACCAAATTAACTCTAGTTCTTCCTTCATTTCTTTTCTCAATCATCCATAGTAATACCTCTTGTATTTCTTGCAGCTGCGTCTATTGACTGGGCCGCTCTCAGTTTTGCTTTTTATGTCAATCTTGCTTCAACTAAGCTAAGCTTGCCACAGGACGGTATGAATTGTCACAGGACATTAATCGGTCAACGCAGAAACCCTATCGCTATACATACTAATTCCAATGGTCACAGATTTAATGGCTACTTCTGTGTTCAAATCCTCAATTTTATCCCAGACTTTTAATCTCATTTTACTTTCAGAACTTCAGAGGAGGCACTTATTTGCTTTCTTTGCACTAGACCTTCTCCAGGACTCAATATTATTAATAGGATTTTTTTAAATTTTCAAAATTATATTGAAATAATTCATGATTTATATATTATTATTATATATTATATTAGTATCATTGTTTTGTATATTTTATTATTTTCTTGCTTCCTTTATGTTTGCTTTTGTCCTTCTCTTCCTCGGATATTACTCTTTGATGTAGCAGAATTTCTTGTTGTCATTTTTGTCTGACAGCCGGGTAGGTCAGTTCTACTCCTGATAACGACCAGAGTCGAGGTATAGAAGTGAGTGTTTCAGTTTTTTCTGTTTTCCTCATGTATATAAACAAAAAAAAAGGGTCCTGTAGGTTATACGTCAAATTACACTAAAAGAATTCACAACTCACTTCTATATTTTGACTGTGGTTGTCGTCAGGAATAGAAATAGAGGAGATCTATGTTTGGCTGCTGAGTGCAATTAGGGCATCTAGTCTAAATGTTTTATTCTGGACCTTATATATGCATTACCTTTTTAATAAAATTTCACTTTCAATTAACATTTGTGTTAGCAACAACTTCTGCACCCGCAATTTTAGTACTGTGGCCTCGATCTTCCGGGCAATCTTTCTTTCGTCTGGCTGGAGTTGTTATAAAGTCTGTCTAAGAGACATCGTAGTAATTTAAAGTATAGGAGTTTTCGACCACTGAAACACTATTAGGTAGACCATTACTTGTGATCAGATGCCCATATAGCCATCCTAGTGAAGCGTACTCGGTGAAGACCTGTTGCCAATTTATCCTCAATATATAAAAAATACAATTTAATACTTAGTGTTTACTATGATTTCGAGAGGGTTAATATTAAAATTATAAAGGCCCTGCTGTAGGTTGTTTTCCTTCATAATATAAACTAAAGTAAATATCTATAATAGTATGTCTAGGTTTTCAATATTTCAAAGGCAGACGTAGACATTTTTATTATTTATTTAAAACCTTAGCTTCATAAACTGAAATAAATCACTTAATGAGTGATTTAATAAAACCTAAATAATACTCATTTTTAAACGAAAAGAAAAAATGTTTAAAATATAAAAAAAAGCTCTATAAATTCGTTTGTTAAAAGCTCTGACCTGTTTGTTAAGGGTGAATTTAGCATTCCGTATTAGTCACCCGGCTGGTGTCTGCTGCATTTGTTTGTGTTTTACATATATTTTGAGAGTTTGTAAATATGAATATACGGGTTAAACCTTGATTGATTGTAAAAGTAAACTAATATGACTGGAACAAATAACCACTGAAAAGGAGTCAAGAAAGAAACTATCGAAGTCTATGTCAGATCGCTGAATAATGTATTTACAATTATAATCAGAGTATTTTATAATTTATTTTAATATTTATCTGATTGTGTTTCTTATTCTTACAGGAAACTTTAGACTAACTGACAACCAATTCCACTCTACGTCAGCTATCAAGAACGAGGTTTATGACAACTACACTTCAGCCCTTCTACTAAATGGTTAGTGCTTTTTCAGAGTATTGATTTATATGATTATTTACTTTTCTTTGTCATACAATAATATTCTCAAAATCAGAATTACATTTTCTGTTTAAATATAAGAAACTTCAATAAGAAACCCAATAGGTAGAAAATATGCAATAATGAGAAGAAAAAATGATAAAAAATGAAACGGAAGAAGATGGTTAGTTGCAGATTTCCAAGTTTTCTGCTAATATTTAAGAAAAAATCTTAAATTTAATAATTGCTTTAGATTTTTTCATATTTTTGCCTCGAGGTTTTAGGTTGATGATAGTTCATGTACTTAAGGGTTGAATTTACAGTGAAGATTGAAATTTGTGCCGATAGACAGCAATATTTTGAGACACATATATATATATATATATATATGTCTAAAGCAAGAATAAGGTGTATATAAAAAGTTCATTCCTACAGGGCTTAAATTTGTAGTGGAAATAACAATTTACATAGGAAAAATTTATAAATGTATGTAGGATACCTAAGTGGAGTTTGTCCTCTCATGTACCACTTATATAATCTGAATTTAGGATCAGTCGTAGGATGGAGACCCTGTCTGGAAGGGAATGAAACCTCTTCCACACAAAACATTTTGTGTGATTTTGACGTAATCGTCTTTAAAAGGTTAATGATTTTTGACTAATCATACATAAAACCAACAAAGTTGACAGATACTTCTCCAAAGCGAATTATTAAGTTTATTTAAGACCTTAACTAAATTTTTTATATTAATGGCAGAGCGTAGTATAATAAGACGATTTGGCTGTAGTGCACAGGAGTCTATCAGAATCTCACATCAGTAGTAATAATATTGATATGCACATAATACACACTGCAAGATACATTACTCAAAAGATTGATTATATTTTCTTGTTTTAAAGTCTCTAGAACCGATTTTTGATATTTTTATTTTGATTTTTGTCGGTTTATTATGATCTATTATTAGATCGTAATAATTAGACTTATAATATAAACAATCATTTGTTTACTTTTTCCATAATATTTCAGTATGGAAAAGAATTTTATAGGAAATATTATAATATTGCTTTACCTTTCTAATAATTGTATAGTATTGAAATTCCTAGTTGGTGTAGTACGAGACCTAAAAATACCACGAAAGAAGCAGAAAAATCGCCACCCTTTATGCATATGTTTGTTTGCCTTGGTAAAATTGTGGATAGAAATTGTGAATAAAGATGAGGTGAAATTTGAACTAGATTTTAATTGTAATCCACCTTACTTTGGAAAAGTGGCGAGTATCGCATGAGCGAATATGTCGGAATGACGTTACTATAGAAATACGAATAAATTATTTTGATAGAAATAATATACTAGGGATTTCTATAAAAAAATATTTATTATTGTAAGAATCATCATAGTTATTGTGCTATGGTTATATAGTGAACATAACAAACTCTACATAATAAAATAACAATGAAATATCCGGTAATATAACCCTACCACGCTCTATTCATAGAAAATTTAATTACATATAAATGCAATATTCTCATTTTTAAAGTGATTTTTTGATTAGGGTGTATATTAATAGTAATAATATCGCTAGGTTGACTATCTGGGAGGAGAATTAATTAGTGATTGAAATGGTATCTGAAATAACGTTTAGTTTGATACGATTGTTGCAACTAGAGGGGCTAGTTAGCTGTGCATAAGTAGTTGCCGATTTTAAGTTGCTTTGTCGTATTCTCCGATAATTCCAACATGCAAAAAAAAAAGGGTGGTATCACGATGGAGCAGCTTGGAGTCTGTACAACTCTGTAACTCACTTCAATGACGGTGCAGGGTTTAGAACTAGTCGATTAATTGACATTAAGAATTTCAAGAACCTGATAAGTGAAGTGAGGACAACTTTTAGTTCATTCAATTGTTTTAGATCAATGGATTGACATGAGTAATTTGAAATTTGTTCTGCCTGTTACAGTACTATTATCAAAAAACGAGATTTAAAAAAATATAATATAATATAAATACTTCCATTAAATCCACATATACCTGAATATCTGTATTGTTTTTGTAATTAATTATTACAATGACTGTCTGAGGTATTTATTGAGTATGTTGTGAAAATGATTCAGAATGCACAGCAGTGGTTCAAAGTTGTCAAAAACACAGACAAAAGAAAAAGCTCACACTTACAGTTTCTAATGTTCGGTCTCAACTGAATCAGGAGAAAGACCAAATGCACGATGCAATGATAGCTAAACAATAATGTATCTGTGAACGTGCTCGACTGAACAAGAAGTAGTAGAAGGAAGGTAGGCAAGAAAAATGTTGAGTGTGGAAATCAAGGGAAGGAATTGAAAATGCAATAGGTAAGGGAAGATAGAATATTAGAAAAGGGCTGCGGAAAAAGAAAGAAGGTTATAATTATGTTACATTTATATGTTTCATATAAACACAGCCATAGTATGTTGTGTTTACATAATAGACATACTAAACTATAGATAATGACGTCTCACAAAACTCTAAATATAGTGGTATGAACGAAATTGGATCACGGAATCAATTTTTAAACACATTTTCTGTATATATATCCCGTTTTGTTCTTTTAATTGTATGGAACATCAATTTTAGCTATAACAAACAAACTAACTATGGAGCTAATAAGAGAAGTATAAACAAACTTTGCAGAGTGTTGTATTCAACAAATATTAATTGTCATTGGAGAACACCAACATTCGCATCAGTCTGGTTTAATTGATTATGTTATTCTGTAAAAATTAATGTAATGTGTTTAAAAGAACTTTTTAAATCAGTGATTTAATTTGTGATTAATATCATAAATTACACTTGTTAGCAAATCAATCCTTTATTTTTAATAAAAAGTACAAAATATTATCACCAAGCTTTCAACGAACAGTTTGTCAGTGTCAGTTCTTTTGTCCTTGTTCTTTTATTTCTAGAAACAATGAAAAGAAACAAAAATAAATTAATCAAAACTAAATTATATTTATAATGACATTTTTTAAACCTGATATATGTGAGTTCAGTATCTTTTTATGTTTATCCTTTGTATAAAATCTCTGATGATCAACTATTAGCAGAAATCTTGATAATAATCTTTTTTCATTTTATTAACTAAAATGATTTCATAAAAGGTGTAATTTGTGACAATTATAAAAACACACATAGGCACTTTTTATCAGCGTCTAAACCACAGTAAGAATTTCGAAAAGAAACCTGAAAACTATATGCACTTGACTCCCTTTCAAATACTTCTTTTGCCTCTCTCCTTTGTCAATCTCTGTCTAAAATCATATAAGAAAGATAGCCTACATCATGTGTTTCTGTATCAGTGAGGCTCCGGTGAAGACTACTTGTTTTGTTGAAACATGTAAGTCACATTTCTGAATTGCTTTCTGTGGTTTAGACATTTCATATGCATATAGTTATATATGATGACAGCAAACCTTCTTTTGAGCATATATCCCATTGTATCTCACAGCTGTTTCAGCGTTGATGACCTTCTTATTGGTTGCCTCCAATTTTCGAGCTACTCTGCGCTAGGCTGGTGGTAATTTCCATAATACACTTGTCAGAGACATTACCTGCTTGGTAATTGCCTAGCAGATACAGAATTGCCAGGAAATTGGAGACGACCAATAAGGAGGTCATCGATGCTGAAATAACTGTGAGATATATTTAGATTTCTGTTTGTAATACCATTATTATAAATAATTAAACACCAATTTAATTAAATAATTTATCTTCACTGTAGATACTAGATAGTTAATTATGATAAAAATTCAATTAAAACACTATTTAGAGCAATTCTTGAATTCTGAAATATGCGTTGCTCCTGTTGTTAAAAATGTTTCAAAATCAGTACAGGAACATAAATAAAAGGAAAAAAATTCCCTTACAGTCTCTAATTTTCGGTTTTAACCTTCTTGAGAAGAGCAAAGCGAGAAACTAAAACTGAAAATTAGAGACGGTAAGTGTGCTTTTTTTATTTCTATTGGTTTACTAACTTTGAACTAATGCTGCCCTTTCCAGATGTTCTTGGCAAGTTTTATAAGTGATATCAGATAATGAAATATATAACAATAAGTCATGTTAGTAACAATCATTCAAATAAATTATGCACTAATGAAATCATAAAATGAAACGAAGATGATGAGAATACAGTTCATGATAAATTAATTTAAAACGTAATTAATAATTATTTATGTTTATTTTATATATTTTACAGTACTACAATTTTTTCTTAATGGTGTGAATAAATGTGTAATTTTTTGTTCTTAATATCTGAAATATAAATTGACTAAAGACTGCAATAGGTACGTTGTGTTTATTGGTGTTATATTGTGTCTTTCATTCATTTTTTATCATACAGTTCTCATATTGTGACGAACATCAATGCGAATGGTAACTTTCTAAACAAAATAGTGAGAACATTAATCCATGTTTTAACATAATGTAAATGAAAATATGTATTTTATTTCATCAATTTTGCCAACAATAGAGTTCTCATTCACATCAAGAAATATACAAATATCTCTTAAATATCATTAAGACCTCTTAGATGGTGGAATCTGTAATGTCTTACGAAATACAAGAACCAACTTCATATATATCAAAGTGCATAAATGATTTCAGGGAAAAATGATTTTTTTCATTATCACTGTACTTTACTGACAGTAAAGTCAAAATATTATTTTAATTACAATTCATTATTAAATGTTTATTTTATTTAATATAAATATTAATAATATGTAACTACTAATATGTAAATATATTAAATATTACTCTTAATAATGCACTGCCAGTAATGTATTTGTTATTAATTAATAAGGTGACACAAATTAATTATTTGTGTTACCTTCATTAATTAAATTAGAGTTTTTGTGTTACTCGTAAAATAAATTAGAGTTTTTATAAATTTCTGGTTTTAGATTTATCTGAATTGCATTTTAACTTATTATATATTCACGGGTTCATTGGTGAGCTAGTATCATCAAGTATCACGTATGCGTAACAATTGTTCTTCCCCTGCAATTAGTGTCTCCTAACATAAAATAAAACGAATCTAAATCGCTTGTATTCTAGAAAAATTTAAATATAATTACTAACATACATTTCTTGAAATATTTCTATTTTTTTGGCATGATTCAATTATAGTATATTTAGTCTAACATGTTTAATTACTGTAACTTCTAAAATTATTTTTACAAATAAGGTATATTTAGTGTCAGTTTGAATTATGCTTTCAATTTGCTAATCAAGAAAATTGGATCATTTTAAATCTTATCTAATAAATTTGTTTACAAGCCATATGGCTGAATCCATTCATTCATCCTGTAATTTTCTTATAGTTAGATATTTTTGTCTGTTTTATAACTATATGAATACATGTTTATAACAAGTATATATAAACAATGTTCAACAATAAACACGTGAAACAACTTAAGGTTTCACATGTTTACTCCCACTCAACTACAATGAGAAATTCGGAATTGGAATTATCTTTTTAACAAGCAATTTGTCCTCGTCAAGGATTGCACGATAAATTTCCTTCCTTTGTTCCTGTTGTAAAACAATGTTTGCGTAGTTTGGTGAAAACCCATAAACTAAAATTGAAGTTAACATTTTTCAGTAATTATTTCCAAAAGATGAACCTAAATCTTTAATTCATATATGCGAAGGCTGTTACGAGTATAATACATTTCATTCACAGAATCACACTAGCAGTTGCCTGGCCTAAAGATCTTGGTGCAAGTTTTTATTTTTCACTCTGAATTTGGATGTTGATATATATATAACAAGAATTCACATAAACACGTGAAATAACAATCAATGATCAAACCACAATACGAAATGGGGAAAAAAGACTAAGATCTTTCAACCGCAACAAGCGGTCTTCGTCAGAGTCAAAACCCAACAGTTGGGTTTTGGGCATATATATATATATATATATATATATATAAAGATTTCACATAAACACGTGAAACAACAATCAATGATTAAACCACAATAAGAATGGGAAACAAGACTAAGATCTTTCAACCGTAACAAGCGGTCTTCGTCAGAGTCAAAAACCCAACTGAACACTAGATGCAGAACACTCTGCATCTAGTGTTCAGTTGGGTTTTTGACTCTGACGAAGACCGCTTGTTACGGTTGAAAGATCTTAGTCTTGTTTCCCATTCTTATTGTGGTTTAATCATATATATATATATATATATATATTGTTGAAATGTACCGCAGCTTCCCAAATTTGGGAATTACCACCTTATATTTGTAAGACTGTCAGGAG
Organism: Hermatobates lingyangjiaoensis; assembly: GCA_026182355.1. Lineage (NCBI taxonomy): Eukaryota > Metazoa > Arthropoda > Insecta > Hemiptera > Hermatobatidae > Hermatobates > Hermatobates lingyangjiaoensis. The sequence goes on along the minus strand of JAPFBL010000084.1, from coordinate 14,332,696 downwards.
ACTGGAACAGCTTAGTTTGAAAGTCGTTAATACCGAAGCTGCGGTACATTTCAACAAAATATGCCTCCAAGAAGATTTGCTGCCAACCTATACTAATATATATATATATATATATATATATATATAAAATAAATTCAAAACGAAGGAAACACACAGAAAGACACAGACATAATTCACATCGATATTTCGACCATCGTCGTCATCGGGAGGTGTGAAGAGCGAAGAGTCCCGCAGGAAGGCAGGGATATATATATATATATTATATATATATATATATATATATATATATATATATATGTATGCGGTTGTGGTTTGCTTCTCAACGCCAGTACTTCGTAGTTTTCTTCCTGTTGAAGACGGATGTCGAAATATCGAAGTGAGTTTCTGTAGTGACTTTCTCTGTTTCTTTCCTATTTGTTGAAGTATATATATATATATATATATATATATATATATATATATATATATATATTCAATTAAATGAAATGGTTCCACGAACTGAATAAACTATATTCACAAAAAGAACAGTTTGTTTCATTTCTGCCTGTTATTTTTGTGAACATAGTTTACATATTAATATATATAATTAGTTTATATATTTTGTATATATATATATATATATATATATATATTAGCAGTCCTCGAATTAGCTCTAATACATATATTGTTAAAAAGAACACCAAATTTTGCTAATATCTGTTTCTTAGTAATTTATAATAGGAAAGTATTTGAAAGTTATATAGTAAGTTTAATAATAAATTTTTATACTTTCTATACAATATTTTCATTACTTCTTTGACACAATCAATACCTTATAATCAACGTGTTTCCAACTATTCAACAGCCATCATCAGGACGTAAATGAATCTTATTTTCAATTTCCTATTTATAGCAGCAATGGGTGAGTAAAGTAGGAAATTGTGTATGATAATTTATTTTAAGAGTTTATTAAAGGTTCTATTACATGTTTCGGTATAAGTGTGTTATAATTATTTTAAGTTAATTAATGGAATAGCCCATACCAATGTTGATATTCATTAATGCGTTGGTCAGTAACGTCCCTTGGCGTATGCTGGTTGCGTCAGCTTTTCACTCGATACGTAGTTAGTGTTATTGTGCTACGAAATAACCGTGAGTAATGTACTTGTCTGCTTCTCTAAGATGTTTTATTAAGTATGTTGTATGGGGCTGGTCCAGTTTCGTTTTGGGGCATATGATGAGGTAAAGATCTCTAAAAGAGAAAATGTTATTGGCATTTAAAGGGAATTCAGGGCAACTGGTTGAGGAATGTGTTTGTTTGCAAGCAAAGTAGACTTGTATGCTACTTCGGCCCTTCCTAATCTGCAAGACCGTATATCCCTTCATTGTTTCTTCCCCTTCTTGTTTGATCTTTTATTGTTTAAAGTTTCAGTATGATTTATTTATAATACTTTGTATTAATCATTTTCTTTGTGGTAATTAATGATACTAATATTAATGATAAAAGAACATCATGGCAATATTTATTGTAGATCCATCCTTTTGATTTTATTTTTTTACTTGACCATAAGCAAAGTACAGTATAATAAAAAAAATCAGTCTCGAGAATTTGTCGGATCGCCATGTCTTGAAGTCCCCAGTGTACTTTTTCGGCAATTTTTCGATGATGTGTGCCTGCACGTGCGTGTGCTGTGTGGACATACAGACATAGGACATCCTTTTCGAGTCTCTTTAGAAGAAATACCAAATTAGAAAAGCCATGTAACAGATACACTGGCTAATGGCACAAACGGAATTTTGTTCGAGGGTGCATGACATAGATTGATCAGATCATTTTGTTAGACGAATCGATCATCATGAATTGCTAATCTTTTTGTTCAAGTTTTGATTTGTTCAATTCTTTTTGTTTTTTGGCAAAATGTCATCTCCTTTGGATTAGCCGTTTAGCGTCAAATCCCATTTCCTGAAACGTAAAATTGACTCTAACGCCCTTTTGCTTCATCTAATATTGAAAATAATACCCCAGTTGTTCCCCATATAATGTTCTATTTTTAAGTATAATTTTATTTTGATCCGTGAAACAGCATGGCTTTATCATCCACACAAGCTTTCAGATTTAATCATGAATATTGATTTTTTACATTTTATTGAAAAAAAAATGTTTTCTGTAGTTTTAAAAATCTGAGGAGTTTTTTTTTACCTTTGTAGCTTCCAAGTTAATGTCAATATTTCAAGACTCTAGCGTTACTAGTTTAGCAGAAAAATATACTAAAAACACATTTTGGTAAAAAAAGTGACTTTTCCGTCATGCATAATTGCTCCTAAACAATAGGGCACATGTACACTATGGGACTCATTTTCATGGAAAATATTAATTGATCCATGAAGTATTGTGGATATTAACGTCTACATAAATTTTTGCCCCCCCCCCCCCCCCACCTTATAGTAAAGTAATAACTCTTAAATTGTTTTATACTCAGAATAAGTGTATAAAAAATTCTATTTTTATACACTGTAGGCATATTTTACAGCATGAACATACTTTTTATAGGTTTTCCGGTCATGAGTTATTTATTTTACGAACACTCTTCATTTGAAGACGATAATTTGACTGTTTTTTATTTAAGTACTTTCTGTATTAGTGTAGCTTTATTTATTTTCAGTGGGATTAATTATAGAAACACTAGTTCAGTTGATTGCAAGGTTCTTTCTACTACTTTGGAATAAACAACACTTTTAGCTGGTACTGGTATTTACAGGCATTAAATTATTCACTCTCCGTGTCAACATAAGTAGTAGCAACCGGTGAGAAACTTTTCCCATAAAACTGCACTCCCTTTAACTTTAATTTCAAACTTCTTATGACAATTTTCCCTTAGCTGTAACTTTCTTTAATACCTTTCTATTGCTGTTGTCCTTGACATACTTCAGGTAATTCAAATGATTTAGAAAATGTTAGTAAAAATTAGAGTGAATATCAATATTGTGGAAAACAATAAGAAGGTGTATGTGGTAGCAATTGCATCGTATTTCCACTTCATAAACCTATACCCTACACGGACTTTGAATTTACGGTCAATTTAATTAACCCAATATCCTATTTAATTAACCATTTCAGAAGTAAGTATGTAAACATTATTTTATGTCTTCCACAAAAGAGCATATATTCTCCTTATCATTTCCTTGTAAAATTGATGTTTTCTAGTAGTTTTATTATTATTTCAATGTTTCTTTATTTTTACCATTATTTTGCTATTTATGTTTGCTATTATTACCATTATTATCACCAGAAGCTGTAAACACGATGTATGTCCATATATTAAGTACTTTTTGTGATCCTCTTCATACACATACCCTGTATATATATATATATATATATATATATATATATATATATATATATATATATTTTTTATTTATAATTATTATTTTTGATTTTTCATTTATTTTTAATATTTTTTATCTCCTATTATTTATTTTTTTTTTCGTTTTTGCCTATTTCTTATTTTTCATTTTTATTTTTTTTTATCTTATTTTTATTTCAGTAGTTTAATCTTTATTTTAATTTTATATTTATTTCATACCTTATTGCCATGTTATTTTTAGTTTGCTTTTTTTAGTTAGGATTCTCTCGTTACTTAGTTACTCTTGCGTAAGGCAGCTAGCAGTGTGAAGGCGTGTTTGTCACATTCCACGGTTCACTGTCAGCCACGGCTGCTAGTACTTCTACCTGATGACTATGCCAGTCGAAATATAGTAGTGAGTCTTGTATGCCTTTATTTATGCTTTTCTCTTTTGTTGTTGATATAAAGAGAACATAGAGACATTATAGAAAAAAATTCACAGAAACTCACTACTATATTTCGATGACCTTGTCATCAGGAAGATAGATGCGAGTTTCTGTGATATATTTTCTGTGTTCTTTTTTCAATCTATTATACTCGTATATATATATACCTCATAAGAAGTCAAAAAAATACTAAGATATTTTTTCTGAATTATTACTGTGGTTGATACGTTGATTTTTATTTCGCATGCTTATTCTAAAATCTTGTTGTTATAAGTAATTTGTTGATTAAAAAAAAACTAATTGAGAAGTGGAGTATAGTGGTATTCAGAAAATGCCGTATAAATATTGTCATAAAATATGCATGCATACATCAGGACTGCCAAATAACGTTAGTGCTTAGTATTTAGAGATGAACAAAGCAGTGACTTATTCTTACATCTTAATTATTAAAAGAATGGTACTGATTGGATATAACCAGAATTGATTAAAAATTGAAGATCTATGTTGTGGGGAAATATTATGGATTCTATATTAATTAAATTTAACAGATTAAATATTAGTAATGGTTTATTTAAATTTGACTCAGTATTAAGAACAGCCTTGTCTGTGGGTACACATCAGCCAAGACGTAAGGTTTTGCTTTTTTCCCTGAAGGCCTTTGTGCGCCCAGACTTGGCCAGCCTTTTCTTGGCATTCCTTGTCTATACTTGTCTTACCTTTCTCCCTTCCCTCCTCAATCCACATCTTTGCTTTCTCAGTCAATTCATCTTGTAATTCTGTTCAGAAGCAGTTAGTTTAGTTGAAAGGTCTTAGTACTATTTCTGAACATATATATTAAGAAAAAGGAACAGTCCACGAAAATAAGACACCAAATTACATAAGAATCATACAGAGAAAGAATTGACTCACTTCGATATTTTGATGAATTGTAATACCAATTGGTCATAATATCGAATTGCGTTGAGTCAGTTCTTTGGATGTCTTCTTGCTTGTAATATAATATGTATAAAGCAAGATTTTACAGCATACGTGTGAAATAGCATTCAAAGTCTAAACCACAGTAAGCAATTCGCATTTCAGACCACGCTACCGTTCACAGTGATTGACGGAAATTTATTGTATTTAATATTTAAATGGCTGTTGGACGAAGAAATATGTATATATTTTTTGATAAAATTGAGCTATAAGAATGATTTAATATTTCCTTAGCATTGAGTTCCTTTGTGCATTTATTTGAGGCACACTTACTTTTAATATTGCATATTAATAAAATAATAATAATGCTAACATATATTTTTTATACAAATTTAATTTTGAACACATTCAAATTTTTCCTTTTCATATCTTTAGATCAGAATATCAAGTAATTTGTTTAAATTATTTTACAAAACAAATTAATATTTTGGATGGTCATAGAATGAATGAGTCAATTATTGATTTAACCGTAAATCGGAAACCACGTTTATTGATTATGAAAAAGAATGCAGGCCACTCGAGATGGTTATTTTTGTAATGTATAGCAATTTGTTGAAGTCGTTATTAGTATTAAGTAATGTATTGCGTAACTGCTAAACAATTGTCGTTTCTCAACTCTTAATTCAATGAGACACAGTTTTTGCCTTGATCACAATGCTCGAAGAATTTAAAATATGTATCTACAGAAGTTTCATAGTTGACGATTGTATGCAGTATGCAGAGCATCTTTCATACTGTTTAAATGAATGTGACAACATAATCAATTTAAAAAAAAAGTTTTTTTGTATTCCCATTAGTTCTAGATGGTATGTAGATAATTGGAGATGTAAGTAGTAGTTATTACGGTGTAAGTTATTGATTATACATTTTCCAATCCTAATACTTAGAGTTCTTGTTCCACTACTTAATTACTAGTTATTGATTATTATTTCCTAATTGAGGTTTATTGAATATAGATTTCGGAAAGATTGGATACGTAAAACGTCTGGGAAGTTGAATAATATTTTTATACTCTCTTTGGACGGGATGATTTGATTCTGACTGTGCTGGAGGCTACTCCAGGGGTTGGACATTTCACATTTCCGGATTAATAATTGCCAGCATGGTGAATTTCCTTTTAAACTACTCTTCCCTATATCAAGCCACTTAGTGGCAATCAATATAAGGGCTTTCATGCTAGAATCAATAAAGCCCTGTATTGGATTTCTTGCTGTAGATATTTATTTTGCAGTGCAGTATTTTTTTTATTGCACGTTTGTTTATTATATTGGACCTTATATTTTACAGTAATGTGGTCCAGCGAACACGAATCTTTCCGTGCACGTTGTAGTTGCCAGTTGCATGTCATGCGTCTAGTTTTTCTGAATTAACTGTGTAACTGACAGTGCGAGGTCAGTGAGTATGTAAATACCAGTACCTGAGACTTAGGCTAAAGGTAGTCTAAGTAGTTCTAGATTGCCATCCTCAAAGTTTCGGGACAATTTCAGGAATATGCTTTGTATTGAGGTTTTCAGCGGGTTAACACAGAACAGGATTTTGATTTGATGGTAAACAATAAAGTTGTGAACTTTTCATAGAGTCTAAGCTGAAATCCCTTTGAATATTCACATTCCTGGCATACCAAGCCATGAAGCGAATGCACGTATTTTGGACTGCCTGGATGGCGATCACTTTAATTTTATCATCCCCCTTAAACCTGATCTCGACAGCTAATTTATTTCATTAGATTGCAAGTTATTTAGGTACTATACGTAGTTAAAAGTATGGTGAAATACTGGGTGCTGGTTTACGGTCAGCTTATTTTATAGAAATAAGCATTATTTATTGTGCAAGTAATGGAAATTTTTGGGTGTGTTGCATTTTTTTGATTGTACATAGCGTTTGTCAGTTGAAGTGTAATAGTTTAGGATACTGATTATCAGCTTTCAGTAAGTCATATTTGCTTATTTTATTTTTAAGTATTGTACTAAAAGTTTGTAAACTATTTTTTTTAATATAGGATGAGAAAATAAAGAATGCATAAAAAAGTCCTTATGTACTCTTAGTGTATATTAGTGCATGTGATAAGGAGTACAGTGAAAAGAAATGAATATATATATAGCAGGTAGATAATAAGGGGTTTCATTGAACAAATCACTCTTTATATACCATATTTCAGGTAATAATGCTCTTCCATTAGTGAAAGTATTAGTAAATAGATTATTGTTCCCTTAATTGCTGGTGTCCACTCAACAGCTTTTAAGATGGATATGCAGGGTCCCTCTTACGTAAGAAAACATTTTTCTTCTCTCGTGATAAGGATTTATCATTGATAAAGGTATCTCTAGCGAGATAGATTCCTTCATGGGCTGAAAAGATACTAGGCTAATTGACTGGAACACCTTACTCTCTTCTCCTTCCTCTTAAGTGTTTCTGTAATTTTGTAATGATGAATAGAAGTAGCGAAAAAATTTCTCTATATTATAGACTATATAACAGTTAGTTATGTACTGGATGCGATTAGTACAAATAAATTAGCGAATAATATTTACTAAAAACTGTATGTAGTATGCTAATTGAATTACGTTCGGATCAGCAAGAGATCAGTAAGGATATGAAAAAACTATATTAAAATTAATTTTACGAGCAAGCCTAGGAAGAGGCTCCAATCACTCATAATACGGTAAAAATATAGAATTTGACAATGAACGAGGCTCTGTTGAAATATTTGGGAGAGTTTTTTTTTAGCACTTTTTTATGCCAAGTCGATATAAGAGGAGTGATATTGATGATAGAACAATTGGTCTTATCTTATTAATGTCATCATTAAGAAATTCAAGGGAACACACTCTTAACGCCCTGAAAAACATATTTGTTTGCATACAAAACTTAAGTACACAAAACTTAACTTCTTTTCTTAAAAGGAAAAATAAATAAAAGAATATCTAAATATTTATTGATGGAACTGCATACATTTCAGCAATGTTTGCATTTTCAGATGCTACATTTTTACAAGTGACATTTATTATTCATGTTTGCTTGATCGAGCATATACCACATATTGACTTTTCGCATATTTTGCAAGTAGGTACGGGGTGTGATATCTTGTGTTTCTGGTATGAGGTAATAACGTTGGCTCTTTCTCGACATAATGAGAGTGAAGATTTTCAATAAGTTTAAGCGTAAGTTTCTTTTGACTTATTTTACTGGAAGTCATTTTCTTGTGACCTAACCCTATGACTGCCCCATATTTTTGGTATAGTCAGCCGAAGGATGTACGTCCTGTACCAAAACATTGCCATGCACAACCGGTGGAGTTCGCGTCTGACGTTGGCAATGACGTCATAATTGGGATGGAACATAATTTCTTTTAATATTAATGTTTATATTTTTAATAATAAATGTGGCTATACCTCTAAAGGTCATGGTGTCGAAATGGACAATATTTAAGTATTCTTGGTATTGGAGCAGAATTTATTTTTTTTAAACCTATTTTGTTGTGCAATACTTATTGGCGGCGTTTTTCCCTCTGATAGGATAGATCAAATTATGGTCCTCAAATTTTTGAGATAAATCTGAAATGTGATATAATTGTAAATAGCGACATGATTTCGTCATGGATAAACATTCATTCTACTGGAGCTACTCGGGAGTGTGATACCCTCTCGTGCATACGATTGTGATTCATGATTATAGTGGTTTTCTAGTGATATTATGTTTCCAATATTTGTAGCTGGCAAACGTAAAGTTGAATACCTGACGTAAACTTTATTTTTATTTTTCTTTAGTTTTTCATTTATTTATTTTTTAAACTGACGTAAATTTGAGATGGATTTAGCTCGACGTAGGCCGTAGTATACCTGTGTACACACTCTTCATTACTGCTCATCTAGTGGTTTACTAGGCAACTCTTCAGATTCCACCATTCCTGAACACAGTGGTAATACAAAACTGCTAATCAAAAATAAAAACAGATGGAATTTCAAATAGCGCCAGGCTAAAGTAGAAGTAATTTAACAAGGTTGAAAGGTCCTTTCTCTTGTGTTTCATGATTTATATTCCTTTTAACCTTTTTTTTTTTTTTTTTTGATGTATTATCAGTGAAAGGGTCAGGGTACTTCAGTTTATCAGGAGTAGCAGTAGGCCCAAAAACTATCACAACAGATCCTAAATACTCTCGTGGATAAATCCTAACAGAGAACTCTTAATAGAAGTAGAGTGAGACAAGTAATAAAGAATTATTTATTATTATTATTTATAAAATGAATTATTATTCATGACCAGACTGTTTATTTATTGACCAGACTCTTTCTTGGGCCAAATAAAAACGACATCACCATCATATAGAAACCATTTCACTATATAATTTTACTCATTATTTTAGATTCAAAAAATTCAATACAAATATGACTTAACACGGAAGAAAGGCGACGGCTTCCCATGGCAAGTCCAAAATTTTGTTTCTGTTAATTATCATTGGAAGTAAAACAACAAATCAACAACTCAAAGTTTCACAAGGTTGACAAGATCAGAGATGGAGACAGGTAAATTCAAATTCCTGTTTCTTAAGTCCTCAGGTAAGAAGATTATCTGCGGGAACATTGTAAAAAGGGACTTAACATCAAAAATAATAAGCATACAACCTTTAAATGGTATATCTTTTAATTTATTAGTGGGGTTAATATTATTTAGATATTTGAATTGAAAGATTTGTAACTAATTGACTCTATGGAATTAACAATGTGTCTAACAGTGGACAGGAAGAAAGAATGATAAAATCCTGCTAGACTCATTGTAGGTTCTACAGTGTCGGTTAGTTACAAACTTCTCAAATTTTAGTTGGTTCATATTCCCCCAACCGACTAATTAACTAACTGACAATCTACTTCAGTGTTGTTGGTAGAACTAAGAAGTAGGAATTTGAATTTGAAATGCTATTAAGTTTCGACTTATGGCATGAGAGGAGTAATATTTCAGAATTCTTCCCGCACTAGTAGGTATTATATACCAGTCAGTTAGGATATTACCATTTTCCCCTCGTATAACTCTCATATCTGAAAACCCGTGGCTTCCATCCTTTTCCGTTTCATATGTAGCCAGTAGGCTGTAGGCGATTGTGAACATAGTTAAACATATTTAACACGTGTTCCTCCTATTTTTCAATGGTTATAATAACATCAGTTTACTGGAAAGTGTTGTACTGTTAACATTGTTATTTCCCCAGTAATGTAAAAGTTAATCATTTTTCTTATTCAGTAATCCTGAATTATTTTTGTTAGTTCTTATATTGTTATTGAATTACGTTTACTTGTATCACTCATCACCTTGTGTAATAATCCATTTTTATTTTTGTTTATATTTGATGATTGATGTATACTTCTTGTTTTCCGTTGTTTTATAAACCTGGGGAAAAGGTTTTAAATAAAATCCTAAACGTTGGTGTTTGAGAGTTTCATTTGGAATTGGAACCTAGAAATGTCTCGATTTTATTGTCCTAATATATATAATAAGATTTTAGAACCAACTTGAAGAGTATGTAACTCACCAATTATCTTGTTCAATAATTTGAATCCCATTTAACCTAGGAATAAGATAGATTTGTATATAGAAGTATATAGAAGTTTTAAGCCTACTTCAATAAGTCAAGAGAATATCCTTCATTCACTGCAAAATGAATGAGGTGCATTAAGTTATTGTAAACTTGGGGAATCTTGTTTCTGTCGATGAATATTTTATAAAGCTTAATGGTTATTTTTGTATCCTGTTATAGTTTTAATGTTATGTAGGTGTATAGTTTTTATTTACTACTCCATGATGTGCTCATAATATGTGAGTATATCTGTCTTACGTTTAGGAAGGCTTTTATCAGATAACACTCTTCATTCGCGTACTTTAATTTCATGTATACATATATGCGGTGGTCCGTAGCGGTATTTGTATAAATATATGATGACATACGTATGATGGTGACTAGTGTGCTTGGTGCTTAATGTATCGAAATTTAGATTAAATAAGATTGTATATTGCCGTCTTTTATCGGGTGAAGAAACCTTTTTTTAATTTCGTTTAATGATTGGAACAGTGGAGCTGTTAATGTATGTATTGTGCATATAATGAAGCAGGATGGCCGGTGATGGTTGTGCGGATTTGAGGTTTATTTTATTTAATTTAACAAGAATAATATACTAGTTTAATAGCATGCACATTCACTGAGCAAGTTGGCAAACAGATGATTCGTCCTTTTCTCTTGATTTAGGTCTTCTAACCGAGGATGAGCAAGTTTGGATGTTCCAACTTTGTAATTAAATTCCTAAAGTGTATGGAGGGTTTTTATTCTCTACCTCATTTTATAGTACGGTTTATTACCTGTTGAAAGCTATTGAAAATTAGGCTTCAGAGATGAAAGGTAGTATATTCTTACTAAATATATGTAACAATCTACATCCAACTAATTAAAGACTTCTTTAATGAAACCCTGAATAAGCATTCCTACTCCTGGCAACCGATAGCCATATTCGAACGTATTCCAAGGACAACTTTGTAAGGCATGAAAAGACTGATCAGCTTCTTTCGATTCAGTGAAAGAATAACTTTGACTTACAGTAGTTATTCTAGAAGTATTGCTTACCTCCACATAGATATCAGTCCTGTATTAACAGACAGTTTTCCAGTTATTGGGAATTAAATTAAAAATTATCTAAATACACATTTAATAAAAAATGCAGCCTTATTAATAGCAATTTCCAAGAGAAGTGTCTTTCAATTTATTTCGTTTTCTACCAATCAAAATAGACGCATATTAGTAACATTATTTGCATATTTCCACATTCTAAAAAAAATATCCTTATCTGCAAACTAGAGTTGGTAAAATATAACTAATAAAGACGAAGATTGGTGAATGATACTAATTGCTGTGACAGTGTTTTCCTGCTTTTACAAAGCGGACATTTCGTATGGGTTCGTGTTGATGGACGAAGTTTGTGAAGTAAGAGGTGCCCGCATTGTCAGACTTTTACTCTGCCCATATAAGTCCGTGTGCTAGAACTATTAAGTAAGACTATAATTGATCCACCATCGTTGGTTATATTCATTCATGTATTATACACTTTATACTTTCTTTGAATGTAGTTTTATGGTTATTGAGAAAACAACCTTCAAACGAATCGCGTTCTAAATTAGTTAACACAGTTTTGTTCGATAGCAGATTTATTTCACTGCAGAGTTAATTTATTAATTTAGACCATTGTGAATTAAATTGTAGTAAATTTACCGAAAGGAATTCTTTTAAAGAAAATCACGTTATGAGAAGTTCTCTTTAATTGAAAGTTGTATTTTCGATTAAGGTAAATAAATTATTTCTACATATTACTAAACGATTCATTATGTTCTTTTTTTGAATGCTAAACACCAGAATCAAGAAGTATACATTTTTATTTCTGGTACCCTATTCAGGTAATAAACTGGTATCTTTCATACCATGTCCCATTACCCCGATCCACACATTTTCTCCTACATCATTCAGTTTGATACTCTGCCATGAGCATTACTAATTAATCGACTAGTTTGTGATTTGTGATCAACCAGTTTTTAGTGCATTGATCCCCCTCCCCCGCATTTGTTCACATGACCCTTCGACATCCGATTTGTCTTCTTACTTTATACTTCTCTTTAAATGTGTTTTTGTAATTACTCAGAAATTGACTTTCAACATAATCGCTTTCTAAATTAATTAATAATTTTCAAACAAAATAATATTATTATCAATAGAATAGAAGTTGTTAGTAGAATTTAGTTGTCTTATCAGACTGCTCTGCAAGATGGACGAGACTGAAACAGGTGCAGTGGATAAGAGCATAATGATATCTACGGTGACATTGTTCACGTAATTGTTGTAGAGCAGTAGAAGCGTGTTTCTTATGCTCTGCTCTATTCAATATTCTATTGGGTCATTTATGAATTGTATAAGTTTTTCATGGCAAACAAGTTTTCATCAAAGGAAGTTTTTGAAATTGGAAAGAGGAAAATGAAAACGTATTTCCTTTGAATATTGAACCAGTCCTAACTACCAAACTTATAAAACTGGTTACTAATTATAGTAGATATAGTAAATAGTGATATTTATAGTATAAATGTTTAACGATTTTAGATTTTCTATGTAGGCGTCGAATCAGGGTAGTATCTACTCGTGACTTCGACCGTCCATAATGTTTATGAATAACTTTTAAATTCAAATTATAAGTTTAAAACTGTTGATGCCATTAAGAAGTAGAGGTGAATAAATCTGAACACGTCGTCTCTCGGAGAGGACGTTAAACCGTCGGTCCCGAACCTGTACGATGTCAAGTACTCGTTAAAGATCCCTACTCTAAACACACGAGTTAGAAAAATTTAGGACTCCCAATTTAGTATCTACATTGTGTGGTATCACAAAGGGCCAATGTTTGGACTATGTGTGTTCTCTTGTGAGACTGCCTATGCAGCTCAACGTTTGTCGCAGCTTTACTTATAAAAGGAAGTGCGAATAGAAAGAAAAGATGCTCTTCTCTCTGGTCGTCAGTTGCTGTGTACAATCACTTGCAGAATATTGGCATCGTTGAACTTCATTATAGAGTTTTTTATACTTATATTCAATGGACGAAATATTTTAAGAATTACAAGTAGCTTCAATAAATCAAATGTTTTCGTAAGAAAAGCTTTAGCACTCTTATGAGGTTTGGCTCAACTGTCGAATGATCGCTGTTCTTTCCCCCTAATGTCACCCAGGCATTTCCAACCATTGTCCCTGCCTTACTCTTTTTATGCCAGGCCATCCCATTAACCCGAACCACACCTCTTCGCGTATTTCTCTCAGGGTATTCAGTTTAATATATATCAGATTATTTAGTCTTATTATGAAGATTATTTACAATTTTAATTTGTGGTGCACTGGTCCCCTGCTTTTGTTGACATGTCCCTTCGAAGTCTAACTTGTCATAAACAAATTTATACGAATAGTAAATTTAATATATTTGTATAACAATTAATGTTTAGTTAAATCTATTAGTGAATTTTATAATATAATAAATAATATATACTGCATTTCTAAAACCAAGACATACTAATTTGAAGAGCAGCATACATCTCATGAACAAACTCTATAACAAAAATAGGACAAATTAAATTACACATGGATGTATACATTTTTTCCATTTTTATTTCTTTCAGCCCGTTTTTCAAAAAAGATATTTTATTAATAAATTATTATAAATACTCTAATTTTTTTAAAGCATTTTGACTTTTTTCTTTCCCTAAACACCGTTAGAAAAAAGGTAGAGGCGCCCGCCCAAACTATTAAATCCTATTTGTTCAGGAATTTTAAATCTAAATTTGTAAAATTTGTTGTTATCATTTTTATTGTTTGCAATTTTTATATTTATTTGTAGGTGGTAATTAATTTAAACGGTTAATTGTTAACTTCCGCTACTTCCTTAAAGAAATATCTCAGTAATGATTATCGGGGTCTACCGGAATATTATAATTAATATAAGTTCTTGGTAAATTTCAATTATTTCAAAAGTTGTTTTTATTTATATATTACTATTATATATATCTTAGATACGAGGGTTGTTTCCATATTTCTGGGAATTGTGCTATAATTAAATTTCGTAGACTTTATAGGCAATGTTGTTGGTGCCAGACAAGACTTGACATGTTAATGCAACTATCTAGTGTAATATTGTTTAGTCTGAGTTAGGTGTTCGACTGATATAGACGTGTTTTCATAACACTGTTTTTGTAACCATAGAAAACGCAGCAAAATCTCAAAGAGTAATAATTTTCTTTTTGTGGAAACAAGCTATGAAAACATGAGAAATTATTTAGCGTCTGAAAGGACCAAGTTGGTGAGTCGTAGAATCCAAAAGTACTGTTTACCGGTGGATCAGAACTGAAAAATCTGTTGTGATCAGAACAGAAAATCAATAGGTCTGACACTTGTCACCTTTAAGAGATTTTTTCAAAAGCCCCTTACGATAGTGAATTTTGGCAACGAATAATAACCACTGATATAAAGTGGATTCCTTATTTCATCCCTGAGACCAAAAGTCAATCCAAAGAATGACGCAAACCTGAAGAGAGGCCTCCACTTAAGGCGCGGGCAGTTCCGACTATTGGAATGGTGTTGCGAAGGGATTATTTTTATTAATTATCTGGTGATAGGTACTACAATTAACCCAGAGTATTATTGGAATTTATTATTCGGTCCACTGCGACTGGTACTTGTCAAAAAACTGTCTGAAAAGATGTATAAGCTTCCGTTTTTGCAACAGGATAATACAATACCACACTCCACAAGAAAAACAAAGGATGTTTTGAATGATTTATCATCGAAATTGCTTCTGCACTTACATTATTTCTCTGATTTTGTACTCAGTGATTATCATCTGTTCCCAGATTTGAATAAAAAACCCCTACTGGGTCATCAATTTGAAAGTTTAACGGACGTAGAACGTGTCATAAATAGTGGTTTGAGGAGACACTGAAACATTTCTTTGAGAACGGCTTAAAAAAATTAGTTTATCGTTGGGATAAATGTATTCAGTTAAATGAAGCTTATGTTGAAAAGCTACATAGAAATACTTACGAAAATTAAAAAATAATAAAAATTATATTCAAATTTCCAGAACTTTGAAACATTCCTCCTAGTTTATATTTTCAGAATATTTGTTTTTCTGAGAGAAATAGATTTCATAAAGTTTCTTCATCTTAGTTTACTTTTTAAAAAAAAGTAAATTTTAATTAAAATACTTAAATAACCTTATATTAGATTAATTCATTAATTATCAATCGAAAATAGTGTGAACTGTACCCTTATGTGATTAATATTTTATATTCCATTCAATTGGTTGCAGTTTTTATTGTAATTAAGAAAAAAAAAAGGTTCTTTGTAAGTGTTGTAATGGATTGAAGGATTCAAACTAAAGATAACCATTAGGTAAAAAAAATTCTCCATTGGTGTGTAGCAAGCTGTTAATTTCTTGTTCCTGATTTTTCTATGGAAGAGCTGCATTTTTTTAACTAGATTCAATGGTGTTTCCTTGATCGTTAGAGAAATACTAAGTCTGCTCGCACGATTATATTATGAGGCGAATGAATTAGGTTATGTTATGCTGAAGATCGTTAGCTGGTTTACTTGTTTGTGTATTGACTGAATGCATTAGCGCTAGTTTATTGGCTAATAAATCAGAAACCCCTAGTGAACCAACTCTTTCATCGTGTTTGATTTAATTTTATTAAGGCGTTAGAGGGAATTCAAATTGTTGGTTTAAAATGAAGAGGTACTCCTTTTCAGTTTTAGGTAGAGTATTTGGCCGCCTCTCCTTGAGAAACAAGACCATTTGCAGATTAGGTGGTATCAATCCATTAGAGCTAGTAACCCCATCCTCCACATTAAGCAGATTCAACTCTTAACAGGTTCGTCTCATTATTGGTCTAACAATCATGGGTATTTCCTAATGCAGTTACAACATATAAATTATTCTATTACAAACTAAATACTCTTCATTATTGAAGGACATGTACTAATGTTCAAATCAACAATAGTACTAAGAAAATGAATTAGCTACTTGTTGTTTGTATTTAGCAGTAATTTCTGTAATTAAACCTACGTCATGAGGACGCGTATAGGGATATTTCTCAAATGTCGAATTCCTGAAAATTGAAATTTATCAAAATAAACCATTAAAGTCCATTTTTTGTGCAATCAGTGGCTCCATGGTATTTACTAATAGTGGGAAAATTAAAGAAATCAGTCTGCACACGGATAAGTTTTATATGTACTTGGACAGTTCAACCATGCCATCTATCCTTCATCTACCCCATATGTCACCAGTAGTCTTTGAAATCGGTTATTATAGTTTGTTTTTCATAAAACTTATTTGTGTTTAGACTATTGTTTTAGTTTTCCAATTATATCGAAATTCCTAACTTCGTAATTCCTAAACATATAAATTACAAATAGTAACATCCTATCATTCTATGGGAAATCAAATGAATAACATCTTAAGTGTTTGTTAAACTTTATAATGGCTTATAGAAAAATTAAATATTTCTTGAAATAGATTACTAGACAGTAGTACATATAGCGAAAATTAAGGTATATCAGAATCGTCCTATGACACCATGCAATCGGAAACAGTTTTATTTCTAAATGTAGAAATTTTAACACATATCTATTTGTCATTTAGCCTTCGGATTTCGGTATTCGAGATTATGGTCTAAAGTTATTTCTTATACTTTCAGGATTTACTACTAACGCATAGATTATTTTTTATTTGCAAGTTTTACATACATTTGAGTTTTAAAAGTTCATTGGTTGATATTAATGCATTGAACTATCTGATGATAGTGATTTTCTGCTAATTTTAAACGTAAACTCAGACGAGAAATATTGAAAATAGATCAGATATTTTAGATACATTAAAGGTAAATTTGAGTAAAACAACTAGTCACATTAAAGTAATATTTTAAGCAGGATATTAACCAAATAATGGATATAGAAGCGGTACAAAATATCTGTATGTCATTAGTGTGGTGGAGAAAACCACATTAAACTGACAGTTATCTCAAATAAAAATTACACCACCCAGGTAATTAAAAAATAAACATAGTTATCACGTTAAAACATAGAGCCCTCGACCTTAGTGACTCCGAATTCAATAATAAAAATATTACTTTAATCCAATCCACATTGTTTGATAATAATTTTCCTAATGGTCTAGTAAACAAAATCATTACACGCTACTCCAACACACACACAGATCGTAATAACAAAAATAGAGACCACAGACAACCAAATAACAATAGAACAATTAATTCAAATAGTCATACAGATAGAAACACGATGAACAGACAGCAAACACAGGCAGACTGCCAGAATATTAACACAAACCCAGGCAATATGCATACCTATGTAAAAGGCCTCTCCGAAAAAAAAAGAAAAACCATAAAATACAATATACACTGCGAAATCACACATAGAAACAACAAAACACTAAACAGTTTAGTTTTCTCAGAACTCAAATCTACCATCTCGAAATTACAGAACAGTAATATAGATTATCAAATCAACTGTAACGACTGTGATACAAAATACATGGGACAAACCAGCCAATACTTAGCAAACATGATTTCACAGCATAAATCAGACGTTACAGGACACAGAATAACATGAGCTCTAGTTAAACATGCCAGCACCCAAAAATACAACTTTGATTTTCAAAACCTACTTATAATAGACAAAGAGAAACACACCTGAAAGAGATAATAAAAGAAATAATTCACACAGGAAAAACTAAAAACACATGCAACTGCAGAACAGGCATTGAAAAATTCAACCAAATCCACACGAACATTATTGCACAATACAAAAACCACAGAGACTAAACACAAAATATAGGCAAACCCAATAAAATGTAAACACTGGGTGCTCAAAATTCAAAAGAGAACATAACAGTAATGAAACTTCTATGACAGCTGATAACTGATGAAGAATCTATGTGTTCTTTGTTTATAAAAGCTTGTTTTTGTTGGGACTAAGTCTATAATTTTAAATTAGTAATTCAAATAATACAATAAAATAATAATTAATCATACGAATTGCTGACTAATATGATTACTAACCTGTTTATGTTAGTATCACTTAGCCAATGCTGGTATACCTTGAACATACTAAATTGTTTGTGTAAATTATAGTACATTTTCGATAGCTTTCGTTTATTGTTGAATTCCATAATCAAGGGAACTAGTTGATTTCTAACCTCATGAGGTATTTAAACACAGCTTGTTTGCCAGCGTGTTTCACAATGAATCCCTTAGTAGAAAGCAATAAAGTTAGAAGAGGGACAGCGTGAATAAAGTATCAGGCTAATGTGCGAAGACTAGTTGGTCGGAGTGGTAATTGACTGCTGTGGGAATGTAATTTGGTTGAGAGCAGTGGGTTACCCCTCGCATGGAAGAACTGTTCCAGTAATAACGCTGTCTTCTTTCTCTTTATTTGGGGTCGTTCTACTAGTGTGAAGTGAATAAATTAAACCACTCATTAACCTTTCTTAAAAAAGTATTTTGTTATTACTTCTGAAAATGGTTTAAATGCATATTGGAGTATGTTTTTCTTTTTTGGGTTGTACATTCTGCTAATAATGTCAACAGTCATTGTTCTTATAACATAAAAGTGATAGTTCAACGAAACGGATTAATTAATTTAGATATATTGGACTTCATGGGATGATAGTCTTACAAAGTTATTTTCTAACTTAAGCAAGCATGATATTCAATGTTTTGGAACTGGTAGAGGCCACGAAAAATGTAATCACTCCAGCGAGCATTCCTTCATGCAGCTGGATCCATAATTGACAATGTATTCAGATCTAAATGTTATGCCAATCTTTCAGGCTGTGATATCAGGTTCTCATGTCCCTCCACAATTCCTTCTCCACTAAGGAATTATTTAAGACATATGCTTTTGTTTGTGATGTTTTAAATTAGATTGTGTTTTAATATTTGTTATAATATGCTTTAGGCAACAGTTTGGACTTCTTGTGATTTTAGTTGTTTTTTACGGCCTATGTATGTCACCAACCAAAACTAAAATGTCTTCACCCTTATTCTGTTGTTTTCTTTTTGTTGGTGGGAATTATTTGGTTGATAGCGCTCTGCTTGAAAAGCTCAGACATGGGAGTGTCTCTTAGGTGTGATAGACTGTCCTTGTTCCCAGCGTATTTGTTACTGATAAATCATTTGGCCCAAAAAATATCCTATTTCTACTACTATCTCTGATTTCTTTCTGAAAAACCCTAAATCATTTCCGTAGAAACGTTTTCGTGGAGTGAATGTACAAACCATCCATGGCTAGTTCAAATGGCTATGTTTCACAATAAAAACGAAATTTTTTTTTGTTACTCATACAGTAGAATTCTTAATGTAAAAAATATAAAGATGATTTTTTAGAAACATTTTTCCAAAGTTGAATAAAATAGACGTCCCTTACAGAGTAGTAAAATTATTTGAAATGAACACATAAAAAGGGATGCAGTGGTTCCTTCATTCAAGTACATAATAATGATTTTGTCATTTAGGGTTTGACCTTTTAAAACGATTTTAATGAATGCCAAGGCATCATTAAGACAACAAAGAAAGCCAAAATTGTGTAAAAACCAAAGTTCTACGCTTTTAGAATTGTCCACCAAAATATTTTATGCGAGTCACAAATTTTATGTTAGAATTCCATTTCCAGTGTGAATATTGTTAATGTTGGTGTTATCTTACTAATGAAACTTGCTTGGTTGAGTTTACTATTCTTCAAAATTTTCATGGAAATGTTTATGAATCACCAATATTTTTTATTAAAACCTTTAAGTACTTATAATCTAAATATATGCTTGCATTGTCATTTAACGATTGCTTCTTTTAGTTACTTAATTTCTTAATTAAGTAATTTAAAAATTAATATTTAGCAATTTATACAATGGAAGTCAGTGCATGCCTTGTATTTCAAACTCAACAATTTTAAAATCATAGTTGGTCATCTTACAAGTCAAATTTTTCAATTGGAAATTAAATTCATGGTTTCGGAAATCAGTACTTTTACATGTATTTTTATATTTAAAAACATCACGTGTTAATTGATTTTTGAGATATCATACATTTCCTTACAAAGAACTTGAAGTATTAGATGTTTAACTCAAAGAAATAACCAATTCATTAAAATTGTTTCAAGAAGAGTACAGTATGTAATTCATGTGTTATTGGTAAATCATTCCACTTCTTTAGAAATCGAAGTCCTCCTTTTGCTGGTCAAAATCAACCATTTTGCAAATAAGTGTTTCTACATATATTTTTTTATTCAACAACATGAAATGGGGTCGAATTTCTTTTAAATATATGAAAGGGTTTTCTTCAATTGCTTGATGCATTTCTTTATATCACAGCAGACATAATAACGAATCAATCCCGCCTTTTTTATCGAAACCTGTTTTAGTGTATAGCTTTACAATAATATACTCCAGCAATGTGTTACCATCCTTAGGACCATAAGAAAAAAAATTATCATACAAGTTTTGAATGCCGGCGTTTCGTAGAACAACAGAATGGTGTGAATTTATATTCCATCATTTGTCTACTAGGTGAATAATTTGTATTCACCTAGTAGAGATGTTATACCGTAATATTCTGAATTAAACTGCAAACAGAATACTATCATGATAGTCTTTTAAGGCAACCCACAGAGTAAAGAAACGCACTTACAAAACTCAAATTTTCGGGTAATCCGTCTTCAGGAGAAAAGAGAAATAGAGACCAAGCACCTTATAGACTTAACGGCAGTAACCGACCAGTGCTAATAGAGTTGAGAGAAGATACAGACAGGAAATTCAGATAACCAATCAAGCAATCAAAATTTCTAAAATTAATTTTAAAGCAATATTCAATTACAACAATACGGATTTTAAAATATCTTGAGACTTTATTATTAAAGTCAATTTAATATTAAGT
This sequence comes from Hermatobates lingyangjiaoensis, assembly GCA_026182355.1. Classification (NCBI taxonomy): domain Eukaryota; kingdom Metazoa; phylum Arthropoda; class Insecta; order Hemiptera; family Hermatobatidae; genus Hermatobates; species Hermatobates lingyangjiaoensis. The sequence continues at coordinate 14,311,446 of JAPFBL010000084.1, read as the reverse complement.
GAAAAATTGTCAGTCTTCATATTTTAGTTTAGGAGAGAAAAAAATGGTGTCTAAAACACATAGTGGACAATAACGTCGATTTCCATGAGGGCATTTTTTTCTGAATACGGATCGTATATAGTATGAGAGCTATTTTTGGGTATAATATCAATTTGATCCATCAAAAGATGTGACATGTAGTTTGTCCACCCACCTAATCTCTTTTAAACATAGAAACATCGTCGAAAAACTTCAAAACTATACTCAGGAGTTCTCAAAAGTGTAAATCTGTCAAAATATCCAATTCAATTTGTTTCATGATTACTATGCTTTACTTATTGTAGCAATTAAGTTGTGTACTTACAAAGGTTTTACATTAATGAAATGTTTATGCATTATGTTGATTAGTGATATACTTAGCCTACATTTCTGATTAAAGTGATACACATTTACAAAAATGTTGGATCAATAGCGAACATTGTTTGATTAGGTACTTAAATTAACGAAGCAGCAGAGTAGATATTAAAGCAGTTAATCTGAAAACTGGTACTCAGTGACTATATAAAAATCTAATATTCCAATGATTTGTATGTTCCAAGTTACTTTAGCCCCATAAGGAATGACATTATTTCTGTCTTATGAAAATTCCAATATCTTATATTATCTTTTGTAAATATAATCAAGCAGATGTTTTGAAAACAGGAAATAGTTACTTCAAAATTTCAGTGCTGTATATTCAGGTCTTGAATATAAATGGAATTCATTATAAAGGGAGAAATAACAGATGAATATGTAAGACTGTCTGCATGGAAGTGGAATTTGGTGAGTAATTTGACAGGAGTCGAGTTTTCATGCCATATGTTTTACTTTTAGATATTCCAATAGTTTTTAGATTTTAAATGGATAAAATTCCAGTCAGCAGTGCCTCAGTTGGTTAACTGGAATAATTAACAGCACTGCAGAAATCCCTTCTTACCCGTGGCTCCACAGACCTATCTTTGAAAGTAGGTGACATGATTCATTTAGAATTGTGGACTAACCATTAAAATATCTACGAAATACTAATCGTGTTATCACTTAGTTTGTGACAAGTTTTGTGAAAAAGTATTAGTTAGCATTTCGATATTGTGTTCATTATTTATTTGCTGCTGGAATTGTTATCCATTAAGAAGTATCAATGAACTGGTTTCTTCATATACCTTTTTAGTTCCCAACAAGTAAAGTAAAGTAGGATCTTAATTTTTATTAAATTTTATATTCGAACTGTTCAACTAAATATATTTGTAAACAGTTTTATTTCAAAATTCGTAATTAATTTTGAGATACAAACTGTCATATCCCCAAAAACTGTAGGATATGTTTGTTTGTAAATTTATGCAGTTGTATTTTTGATGAACATCGTATCTAATTTTAAGAAACTCCTACTAGTGAACTTTGTATCTAATTTAAGCTGCGCACACGAGTTTTTACTGTACTAGTACATTTCATACCATTTTGTGAGAGATATGCAATTGTTCGCCGTTATAATAATCTCAGTGGAGTTTGTTATCGGGTCTGTCTCTAGAAGTATTAGCTACCAATGCATTAAAAGTAAATGTATGGTGTTATTAAACCTTACTCTCACGGTTAGTAAGCTTCGACATGTCTGAGTGGCTATGACAATGTCAGTAATATTTGATGTTAGCATTATCCATTCGTCAGTGAAATGTCAGAGTGTTTGCAAAACGAGAAACTTATCAGCTAATGTTAAGCGAAGTATTTTATAAAAAAAACTTGCAAACAAGATATCTGAACAGTAAAAAACTGTTATCTACAAACGGCATTTCTTTTCTTAACAAAATTACTTTCGTTTATGTACTTGTATTATGGAAGAAATAATCTAGAATAAAAAGATGATTCTTCAGTATTGCAATCATGACAGTGACCGCCTGTGACTAATTATAGTACATATTGATCGCTATTTCAAGAATCTCAAGCCCAAGTTATCCCAGAATGCACAACTTCGAGTGAATCTTCTTTTAAAGAAGCACTAAGAAGAGCCATTATACAGCCAAATCGTCTGTTGAAATAACATCGATAATGACAATCGGGGAACCAGAGAATTACTAGACCTTACAGAAGATGAAGGACTATTTTTAAGAACAATGCATTATTCAGGAGACTGGAACCAAACTCCTTGATTAAGAGTTATCATCGCTCCCCCATCCACCATCCACAGACTGCGGAATTTGAACAGAAGAGTCTATGACTGGAAAGCATCTACTGAATGTTGGAAAACATTATCGTACAAGAAATCCTTCCTTTCTCCTAGTAGGATAAATAAAGTGCCACAATTTCACTTATAACATTTTTAGACAGAAAACTGTCTCACCGTAACGAATAAATAAACAAATAACAATCTGGTGTGGGCTACACTCAACTTTACTATATGTAAACATAATATCAAACTTCATGGGCATATAATATGGTATATACTGTCCCATTTATGCATAGTATAAATGTCTAAGTGGTAGAGGTTTATTAGACTTTCATTCCTCGAGGTAGTATAGACAGTGATTGATCCACATAATATATATGCTTATTTTTGTATATTACACCACTGATGCATATAATATCATTAGTGTAACTACAGCAGTAATAACATTTTTGAAAAGCCAAAGTTGATGATTTTGTGTTACGAAATAATCTCTTACAGGAGAACATAGCTTTTGTTCCAATAACGATCTCTTACATACCATAGTTCATCTGACCTCCTTTTGCATTGAAGATTTAAGACAAAGTTTCCCATTTAAGAATTGAAAATATTCCTATTTTATGTGGAAAATGTCAGAAACACCGAAGAAAAGATGTCGTTTTAAGATAAATTAATTTAAGATGTAAGATAATTACATTTATTATTTTTCAAAGAATGTTTTCAGTTTTGATTTTGTTTTTTATTTTTGGTCCTTCATGAAATTATTATGCAGGGAATGTATGCGCGTGCTAGTGTTTTTTAAAAAAAAAATCACTTTTCTTTCCCTTTGTCCAAAGTTAGAAACATTCATTCAATTTAAACTAAGAGAGTGCTGTCTTTTACCTGCGTGCTCTACTGTTATAAGCTAGCTGTCAATGTATATTGAAAAAAAATATATTATTAATTAGCCAGTTTTGCTTACTCAAATCAAATTCAAAGCCAGATTTTTAGTATAATGTAAAACTTTTATAGTTGGAAAGTTGAAATTTTTGAAATAATAGACTGAAATAGTGAAAGAACTGAATATTTGTTAACAACATAATAGCTCCTTCTTAAGGAAAGAGTTCATTCCTCACACCTCAATATTACTTAAAAATTCTACGAATCATAGCCACAAATAAATCTACTTCTGATATTAAGTTTTGTTCTTATACTTTGTGCATACCATTATAAAATATGAAATACATAGTCCAATGTGTTGTTCACCTGTCGATTTTGTTGTTCATGCATTCTATGTTTATATATGATGATTATATTATGCATCATTTGAATAAAACTAATTATATAGAAGACAAAATTATTTGTCATACTTTTAATCATTATGTTTAATGTACTTACCAGTATTTATTTAAACTCTTAATTTAGGTGATGTTTATGCAATTATCGAACAGAGTGTGCATAATTGGTAATTATGTTTTCTTTAAATGAAAACAACCCTTTGCAGGGTTCTTAAATTTTCTAGTGCCCATAAACACTTGAAATATGTGTTCAGAAAACTGAGAGAGTATAATTTGAGTTAAATGGTATATGTGTGCTACAGAGGGATGTTACTCGGAATGTTATTTCTGTAGATAAAACTGGGCCTTAGCAAACTTGTCTTCATCAGTGGATGTAAAACTCTCTCGCATATACTTCATTTTACTAAAATAAGTGTTCGAAATTCCATATATACTGTAATCCATCTTTTAATTATAATTTAAGGGTTGTTTTTTTTTTACAAGGAATATTATTTCTCAGAAATTTTTTCTTACTACTTTACTCACAGAAATATATATTGAGATCATGAAAGAAATTTCCTGAATCTATTTTATGTTTTTTTTTCTTATTGTGGCTTGATCATTTACTATCTATTCAGAACAAATGGCTTTGTGAACGAGCAATTCTCAACCCCTACAAATGAACAGGCAGGAAAAAATGCCTGTTCTATATAACATATATATATATATATATATATATATATATATAAAGAAATGTTATAAGAATATTGTTTTTATTAGTTAATTCATTATTATTTCCTTATTATGTTAGTTAAACTATTCGAAATGAAAATCTAAACAAGTTGAATACATAATTCACTCGTATGCTCTACTGTACATATTAATCAAGTATTAATGCCCTTTAGGACTAATAGATCTATTTAATTGTTTGATTAATAATATTATTCAAATTACTAATAAATAAGAGAAGATCTTATAATTATAATTTATAAGGCATTCTTGGTTGTCTGTTTTTTAAATGAATAAGTGATTACATTTCCCTTTGAATTAGCAAAATGGATATATCTGTAGTAAAATAAATCATGGAATGAAATTTACTGTCCGTGACTTGATAATATGTTTACTGATATTAATGTTGAGTGTAGACCACTCCAGATGTTTCCACTCTAATCAAGTTGTTTTATTGAGTATTGAGTTTTGTTACGGAACAAGTTTTCGTTGCATTACTGGAGTTTCAGTTAGATTACAAAGTGTAGGATAAGTTTTTAGAAACCACTACTGGCTTTCTCTTGGGTTTTCATTGTTTATCCGTAGAAATTAAAATTATATATTTGGAACTTTCAATCTTTGCTCCCTTGTACTGAAGGTGCTGTTTATAAAAGTTTCGTATATCACTGACATTTGTTGTGTTAATTTTGATAATTATTTAATATTTTTATTTATTTTTACAGATGCCGAAATGCTATTTTGATTTGGTTCTGTGAAGTCATTTATCAGATATTTATAACAGAATTTAAAAAATGTTTACTGTTGGATATAACTTGTATGACTGGCATGTACTGTCTATGAGACAGAAACATTAATTTCGGAATTACAGAAAAGCTGGAATGGCCTAAAGTCAACTTTGCTATAAGTAACATAATATCATTCTAGTTGACAGTTAAATTAAAACCTCCATGAGTATGTCCGGACTAAATGTTTGATGTCTTCAAACATTAACTTCTAATAAATTCATATCCTTACGTATCATAACGATCATTATAAAGGGCATATTATTAGGCGTATCCAATATGGATTAGGTCATCCAAAACTAATCACTAGAATAAGAGCGAACCTTCTCCCTCATCCAATACTCATAGTAATTGTTCTTTTGCAATTACTACTGATTCATCAATTTGAACGCATTTGTTATTTCTTTATGTTATCTAACGGTTTCTATTTTTTCAAAAGTGTGATAAAAATGTCAGATTTATGGAATTACCGAAGAAGTAGCTTAAAATTAGTAACCGTTTTGTGATAAATATTGAAAGAGTATATTCCGATATTTCAATATTATCCAAAGACAATGTGTTCCATAAAAACACGATGAACTACATATGATATTAACTTTTGTTCAATGGTGCAACCAGTAGTTTGATTGGAATACTTTGTTAGACATCTACTCATCATATTATGAAAATCATAACAAAATGGATGTTGATTGGTATTGATTTTTTATATTTAAGAATTTTATTTTTCCTACAAATGATATTAACTCATTAAAACTCATCTTTTTTTCTCTCTAAACCTCTAAGTAACGTTTTTTTCACTCGATTCACTAAAAAGTATCTTAAGTTATTGTAAACAAATATCACAAGTACAATCAGTTTTTATAGGTATATTACGCTTTGGGGTAATCAGGAATTTTGTGAAATTTTTTTTATAATTGTTAATTTATGTTTAATTTTTCGGTGTTTTTCGATATAGCCGTTTAGCGTCAAAAAAAATTTTCTGAAACAATAAAATGTACCATAACACCTCTTTTTGTTAATTTAATTTTGAAACACACACACATTCATACCACCACCTCACCACAGACACAACCATCGAACAAATTTCAAAAAGAGTTCTATGGACCTCAAAACATGTAAATCCGTCAAAATCTTGAATTTTTTCATGATAACTGTGCTTTAATGATAGTAAAGGAAACCAAGTAATTTGGAGGTTTATAATAGTTTCGTTTGTAAGAGAATTCTTAAAATAATAGTAATGTCATCACTGATTAGTGTATATCATCTATTCAAGTATGGGAAGGGAACTGAATTGTATATGAGAGGTACTTCTTAAATTTCAAAATTATATTAATATTTATTTATCAAAATAATATATATTAATTTTGTAGATATTACTGTACATATCTCAAAAAGAATTTTTATCTGCAGTGAAATTTATATATACGTTGGTAATATTTTTGTGACCTTGGAATTTAACTATTTAGTTTTGCGGACTTGTGGCAACATTGAAGTGATGAAGTTTAATTTTGTTTACGATTTTGATTTCAAATTGTTAAACCATATCATGTTTAGGTACTTCAAGTTATTCGTGAATTTATCTGTATTTATGGACTTGCTGTAAGGTTGACCACCAACTAGGTATACAAAATTTGAATTTATATCTAGTTAAATAACTAGTTTTCTAAAACTGTCATTTTAGTACAGTTTTCGTTTCGTTTCTTTTAATGGAATAAGTTGTACTATTGTCGAACTTAAATAAAAGTTTTTAGCTTATTATGCTGAATTACAAGTTTGTATGTATATTTTTAAGAGCTGATGTATATCATATTTCAAAAATGTGATAAGAATTAATTCCCAAGTTTACAGGTAGTTAGTTACTGGACACTGATGCCTGCTTAAGGGTTTCATTCAAATAGAGAAGTATTCCTCCTAAGACTTCCAGCAAGGTAGCATTGTATTACCAACGGACATTGTTATATGCTTACAAAGACGGATTCAAACTGTTTATGAAATATTAATTTGAGGATAGCTTTCAAACGCTGTTATTTGAACTGGTGCACATTATGATTTGCATGAAGTTGTTTAAAATTCCTTAGCAACAAGTTTCGGTCAGTGAATAATATTCTCACCCCTCTGACTCTCTCCATTTTCCTTTCATAAGGCCTTTTCATTTAACAGAATTGAAACAGTAATCGGGCAGAATTGTCAATTTGTTAATTTTAAAAGGTATTATTTTATTCTAATTGTTCCATAGTCTTGACATCACATGCAACTGGATAAACTAAGTATTATCAAAACGTGACACTTTATAAAAGTTTAACGAGTCAGATGAAACAAAAATTACTAAAATTGTAATGCAGTTTCTGCTTCTATACCATAGCTAGTTATACGGTATAATAAAAAGAATTGGACTGGGCTTCACTCAACTTTGCTATATGTATTATGTAACTCATTGACAATCAATATCAATTTTAATTCATTAAATCAATTTAAATGTGGCAATATCCATTCATTTCTCAACTACAACGAAAAGGTAATAATTGTTGTAGTGCAATATGATAGTTACTGCCGATGGAAATTAATAGTTGTCATTTTAATTGTAATATTCGATTTCCCAGTTCGAAATTCCTGAATTTTTATCATGTTAGTTCATGTTACGACCAAATTTAACTAAGCCTTAAAAGTTCATTGATTGACCAAAAGAATGAGTTGAAATTAGTACCCATTTTCACATACTTAGCAGTAATATCCCTTTTCCGTGATTTAGTATAAAGTATAAGGAACTTCAGTTAACCAAAAACTGTATGTCTGTCGAAATTATTAGGATTTGTCGAAACATGCGACTTGTGTTTAAGGTATTTTCTATTGACCCCACCCAGCCACACTTTGGAAGATACCATCAAGAAAGATCATAATTTTGTTACGGTACATTAAACCAGTAACGTACCCACTAGCTTTCAGTTTCAATCAAAAGTCAAAATGTAACCATTTTTAAGAAAAACTAACCTATCTTATTACCGAAAACTTCTGATAAATTTATCAGTTCATGTTAGTACATGATCCGTAATATCTGCACAACTTTAGCTCTCTAGACTGAGCAGTTTAGGAGAAAAATGGTGTCAAAACACATAATGGGCATTAAAGGGAACCTCTCATGACGTAATATTGCCCAAAAATAAATAATAATAGCTTATCGAATATTGTAAGAGTCATTTTTGGGGTGTAGTATCAATAGATTCCATCATCATAGCTATAAACCCTGTGATGGGTTTATATGTGCAAAAGCTACAAATCTTTTGTACATACATATACAGACACATATATAAAAAGATTTCACAATAAACATGTGAGATAATAATCAATCATACCACAATAAGAAATGAAAAAAAAAGACGACTAAGATCTTTCACCCATAACAAGCGGCCTTCGTCAGAGTCAACATATATATTTATATGCATAGACGTGCGTGTAAATTTAAGGTCTCTGCTTATCGCTGAGCATATTATAACACCTGTTTGATTAATTTCTCTTTCTTAATTGCCCAACTACTTTGACTAAAATAATTTAATTCCCTTATTTGTAAGAAGTGATGAAGCTCAGTTGAAACCTTTAGTTCATTACCAGTGAACAGTTTGAAACATACCTGTAACATGTTACATGACACTTACCTTTGTCTTAGAAAATTAATAATTCTGTATACGTGATTTTCAGAATAAATTCTGTGTTCCCTCATCTGAATCATTATTTTCTACACTAGCGCTATGTCCAAGTAGGTTCTTAGCTTATAAAGAAAAAAAGGATAATAAATATAATTATCTATATTGTTATTCTACTTAATTTTTATTATGCAATTTTCTGTTAAAAATTAGTTTTAAGTGATAGTAGGTAGTTATGATTGTTTACAGGTATACTGTAAATAAACCAGTATATCTGTTATAGATTGAGTATAAACCCAGCTTGGGGTGATTGAAACGAGTTTTCCGTCTGCTGGGATCCTAGTCAAGTTTATCACATTCTTTCTCAGAGATTCCTGGTCTTCATTGACTTCTTGCACGTTTTTGTTGCCGCTTGGTCCAGTCTTATCAATCCGTCACACTCTCTGAAATTGTGTTGTCCCTATTTCCGTTAATATCCCCGTTTTTCTCTTCATCCAACAGGCAACAGAAGTTCAAATTATTACCTTTCTTTTTAAATGTATACATTAAAGGATTGGTAAGTACATGCACTTAAAAGATATGAATTTACTCAATAAAATATTACAAACATTATGAGTAAGAACTACAGTAATGTAAGTAACGGAGAATAAGGCAATAGCTGTAAGCATCAATATATCAGTAAAATGGATGCTCTGAAATCTATGTGTTTCTGACTTCCCTTAGAAAGACGCTTCTTTTAGAATTATCAATGAGTTCCCAATAGTCCTGCTTTGAGTGAAGGATAAACAAAGTAGAACTTTATAGTATATTATTAATGTTAGAATCTTGTTGTTTAAAACTTGTCGAATGTAAAAATGGTTTGGTCATGAGAGGAAGGTTCAGCGTGGAACTAGGTAATGTCCTCCTGTCTTTGATTATCATTATCAATTTGAAAAGAAACAGAAAAGAAGTGAATCTTATCTATTTCAAAGCCACTGTAATGCTGAAAGAGGGATGGTATCTGGCGCTATTATAAAATGAAATGACGTGAAATTAATACACTTTGGTTTGGATTTACAGAACACCTTTTGAAGTTGATTCTCTCTCAAAGTAAATGGAAAAGCATTGAGTTACATATTCAAGACACTCAACATTTTTTCATAATTTTAAAAACCACTGCTTAAGATAAATTATATAAAGAAAATAATATAGTTTGAGACTGTTGCTGTAAATTAAGTTAACTTTTATGTGCTTAAATGTCATTCATTAATTATGACAGCTTTAACGTTAAATGCTATTAATTAGTTTTTTGTTATTATTAAATTTGTTATTGTTATTCCTTATAAAATCGATTGTTTTATTACAATTTACAATTATTTACAATTTAAAGTTATATGTATACTATAATGGTGAAAAAATGGTCCGAAACGTACACTAAAGTTCAATATAGACAAAGAAAACATAGATAAATTGAAAACACACACTTCCAGTCTCTAATTTTTGGTTCGAATCGTCATCAGGAAAGATAAGAGAGGAAAACCAAGCCCTCTGGATGGTTGGAGACTATCAATGTTGCCGAATGAGCGCCCCGTTCAGAATAAGACAGACAAGTATTAATTTAAAATTCAGTGTAGGATAGAGAATATGAAAAAAAAAAATAATAATAATAAAGGAAATCAGTGGCTTGAGCAAAGGAAGTAATACATAAATAGTCAAAATTCTGGAGTGGCCTACACTCAACTTTACTGTAAGTAAGCCTATCAAACTCGTTAACAAACAACTAATTTTTTGTTTCGTTTTAATGTGCTATACAAAAATATTTGAATTGGCTTTGAATTTGATTTGAGTATGCAAAACAGTATATATTTTGATTTGAAGACAAAAGAAATATACGAGGTGTATAAATAAAGTAGTGAGACTGGCAACGTCGCTTTCGATCTGGCAACGCTGGAGACGCGTGGCCTTGAGTAGCGTCAGGTGCACGTGTGATGCGCCTCCAGTATGAATCTGAACTCGCCACAGTCATTTGTTTGTCCGTAGCGTTGGTTTTCGTGAAATGGTTTTTTCTTGAGCGTTTTAAAAATGAGTGACCTCAAAGTTGAGCAGCGGTGTGCAATCAAATTTTGCTTCAGACTTGGACATAATGCAACCGAAACTTTTGAAAAACTTCAGGAGGCCTATGGAGAACGTGTTTTATCAAGGGCACAGGTTTTTCGGTATTTTAAGGAATTTTCAGAAGGAAGAGAGTCGATTGAAGATGAACCACGAAGCGGAAGGCCTTCAAGTGCAAACACCGATGAAAATGTCAACAGAGTACGGAACCTTGTGCGTTCAGATCGACGCTTAATCAGCACTTCTACCGTGAGGTCCTTGAAAGACTTCAAAAAAGAGTCCTTCGTGTGCGGCCAAACATCAAAGACAAGTGGGTGTTGCATCACGACAACGCGCCCTGTCACACTGCCATCTCAATAAACGAGTTTTTGGCCAGTAAAAACATTCCTGTTGCTCCTCAGCCTCCTTATTCACCAGACTTGAGTCTTTATCACTTTTTCCTCTTCCCGAGATTGAAAAATCACCTCAAGGGAACTCATTTCGGGACACTACAAAACATACAAACTGCTGTAACCGACCAGCTGAAGGCCATTCCAGAATCCGAGTTCCAGCAATGCTACAATGATTGGAAGGACCGTCTCCAGCGCTGTGTGGCTTCCGAAGGGAACTATTTTGAAGGTGACAATATCACATTGTAATTATATTTGAATAGAAAATTTAAAAAAAAATCAGTCTCACTACTTTATTTACACACCTCGTACTTGAGTATATAATTACAATTTTTTTTTCTCAATATACAATTACAGCAACCTTATAACAGAGTACAGCACGCAGGCAAATTATAACTCTCCCTCAGAATAAATTTGATTTTTGACAAAGGGAAAGAAAAGTGATTTTTTTTAAAAAAAAATAGCGTGCTGTAAAATTTTCTGCCTAATAATTTTATAAAAGGCCAAAAATATAAAGCATAATTCAAAATTGAAAACATTCTTTGAAGAATAATAAATGAAATTATCCTACATCTTAAATTAAAAATGATCTTAAAATGACATTTTTGCTTACATGTTTCTGATATTTTCAGGGAAAATAGAAATATTTTCAAGTTTTAAATTGGAAGCTTCGTCTTGAATTTTCAATGTAGAAGGATGTCAGATAAACTATGTAAGAGATCTACTAACTGTGTTCTCCTGTAAGAGATTACTTCGTAATACGAAATCTGCACTTTCAATTTTCAAAAATGTTATTAGGACTGTAGTTATACTAATGATGTTATATTCATCAGTGGTGTGATGTTAAAAAATAAGCGTTTATATTGATTAGTGGAGCAATCATCTGTACTACTTCTAGGAAAGAAAGACCTCACCCATTTACACATTTATATTATGCCTGAATGGAACATTATTATATATTGTGCACCCAAGAAGCATGACATTAAATTAACCTATAGTATTGTTGAGTGTAGGCTACTCCATTTTTTTTATTCAAGTTTAAATAATGTGCGTACTGAACATTTGAAGCATTACAGAGGATGAGTGAAAGTTATAATTTGTTTCACCTCCAGGTTTAAGATAAACAGGCTCCCAGTAACCAACGAGCTAGGAATCATTGGAATGAGAATTTCAGGTCCTGGACTTACTCCTGCTGAATGAACTATGTGTTGTGAGTGCGAGGTCAGTAAGTAAATGTCATTGGGGTTAGTTAGCTGCCGTGGGTCCCAGGGCTTGAGGGTGGTTTTGCTAATTATAGAGAAGATATCACGGAGGGTAGGGGTGTGGTGCAAGTGCGTTAAAGTGGCAGGGTAAGACTTTTGTTTCCTTATTAGTCAACAGTTGAGTGTTCAATTTCTCAAAAGATTCCAATCTAAGAAACCTTAAAATATTCACCCCACCATGTCCCCCACTATGGACTTCTTTTAGACCATTTGGATCGTGATCTTATTACTTACTAGCAAACGTACCCGTCTTTGACGGAATCAAAAATTCTATTATACTTGGTATTCCAAAATATCAATTATAGTATTATACTAATACTACAATTAGAAGTTATAGAATAGTAGAAAATACCATTATTAGTACAGTGCTAAACAAATGCCTCTGTATACAAAGATTAGATTTTAAGTTAGACATACACAAATCTACAATCAATGTTTCAGCTTTATATGTCTTATGGTGGCAATATTTTGTGGACAAACCGACAGACAGAAATTATTCTAAGGGTACATGTGGCTACAGTGAAGTATGAAACGTAAAGAAAACTTGAAACGTGAGAAAAACTTGGTTTCGCTAACTTCAATTCCTGCGTTAGATAAAGTCTCCCTTTGCGACTTAGTTAACGTCATTGCGAAATAGACTCTGACCGGACTTTGCAATCATTTCAACGTAAACAGACAGTGGCTCGGAATCAATGGTATGTGTGGTATACACACAGACTCCCCAATACCACATCCAGTCATTATGTCCGCCTCTATGGCATATCTGTGTAGAGCACGAACTCAGAGTCGTGTCCCGTTGCACAGTTTTGGAGCACTCATGTTTCGTAACATGAAATTTGTTACTGCTACTAAATTGCAGCATGAACTGCTTCTTCATCACTAATCCAATCTCTTTACTGACTTGTAAGGTCTTTCCTCGGTATGATATAGCGTAAGAACTTGTTTGTTGATTTTTCCTGCCTGTTCGTATTAAGAGTTGAGAATTGCTCGTTTACAAAACTATTTATTCGTAATAGATAGTACATCCTCAACTCTGGGAAACACCTTTTCAAAGATGTCAAATACGCAATATATTCATATGCTCCAATGAAATTAAAATTAACTAACAATACCTACTTGTCACACCTGTGTATTTTCAAAACAAACTTGTCTGTGAAGTTAGGAAAATACGCTTAAAGCCCTATAACTTCGTTTCTGTACTTAATTATGAATCTATTTAGAGCCCATATTTTAAGTTAGGCATACACAAATCCAGTGTCAATGTTTCAGCTCGCCATGTCTTATGGTGGCTGAGTTTACTTGTGACAAACGTTTTTCCTTTAAACGTCCATAACTTCACTTCTGCGTTGAATTTCCAAATAATTCAGAGCCTATATTTTAAGTTAGACTTACCCAAATCTACTGTAAAAGGTTCAGCTTTATATGTCTTATGGTAGCTGAGTTTACTTGTGACAAAGTTTTGCGGACAAACAGACAAACCGACAGAAATTTTTCTAAGGGTGGATTCGGTTTCTCCAATGTATGAAACGTAAAGAAAACTTGAATTGAGTCAGTTCTAAGCAATGTACAGACAAAATCATTATTTTATTTATATAGATTGCTTCTAGAAACATCTCAAACAATCGTGAAGCTTTTAACCACCTATGCAATATTTCTGGATCTCAGAATGGAGTACGATTTGATTTAAGGCCAGTCCAACATGCAACTATTTTTGGGAATGTTGTTTTAACGTATTCCTGTTATCAACTATTAAAACTAATATTAACCGGCGTTTGATAAGGCAATGATTGATCTCCAAGAAAGTCTGCAAGAGGTTGTTTGGGCAGTTGCTTTACTTAATGTTAACTGGACACTTTGCTAGATTTGCAGAAAGTTTGCAGATCCTTAAATAGTGGGAAAATCAATATAGCCCAGCTATGTAATCTAAATACTTCTCCCGTTCGTATAAATAATTTCCACTTCTAAGCCTAAAAGGTTTATGTTTGCTATTCATAGCTGCATATCGATTATTTTCAAATTATTACAGGCCATTTCGATTTTTTTTTTATAAGAAACGACTAGTTTTATTGTCATTATTTTGGGCAAAATTTACATATAAGTAAATTAAACTTTGTAAAACTTATTGTTCAGAAGAAAAAAGTGAAAAACTGAGTGTGGGAATAAGGTAGACGTACAATACACCACCAACGAGAAGGACCCTGGAGGGAAATGTCAGGAATGACAAATTATTAACTCTCTGAATAAATTTCAATTTTTTTATATTTCATAATTTCTTATGTAAATTGCATTAGACCTTGTTTACATTTCATATGTTTAATGTGTTTTTAGTATCTTCTGACTCACATAAAATTAGTGAACAACTAACTCATATTAAAATGAAAATGTTATTAAGAGAGATAAGTATGTGTTATCATTTGAAACTTTAAAAAAATTGATAGTCCGTACTGTTGTTGCCAATGATGATTCCAACTATATGAATAATTATGGAAAGGTATAAATAAAATGTATATTAATATCCTTAAAAGTAAGAACTATTTAGTTTACCTTGGTATTCTTAGTGTCAAGCACTTGCGAATCTAATTTAAAATAGGAGGTATTCTCAGTGTCTGTTTGGATGTGTATATCTGTAACTTTGATTAACCCAAGTTGGCTATTCCCTGAGAACCAAAATACCTTTAATTTTATTTTTACTTTATTATTCATAAATAAACTAAGCCATTTTTTTAAGCTAAGTTATTTGATAAATTACTGAGTCACACAATGGATGAAAAATATTTTTTTAGCTGGAATGTCAACGACCAAACTGATTCGATGGCATAATGAGAAATTTAGATTGAACATATTGTAGGGTCATCGTCTGAAATTCAGGTGGATGCAGAAAAACAGTAGTAGAAAGATTAACTGAGTATCCTGTTTTAATTATTAATAAAAATGAAAAAAATACGTAATATTTTTTCGGTACTAGCTCAGTGCATCAATTAGTTCACTGGTTCAATTAACCCACATACTAATATAGAAATAAATATGTTAAAATTTTACTCGTATTGTTCTTTTTTTAAATAAACTCTTCGTATTGCAGAGTATATCTGTATTTCGGTTGTTGGTTAGTCATAATATTTAAACTAAAAAAAATAATATAGATACAGAAATGAAATAGAAAACTACGACAAAAAGTCAAACTATCGTGTTGGAGTCATGGACATCCGCCTTATTTTACGCTAAGGTGATCTGAGTCTGAACTGAATATACTTATGACTGATAGTGATTGTTTTCTGATGAAATGTTATGTTCAGTTATTAGGTGTTCATGTCACCATGTAAAGATTTAAATACAGTTAACTAGTCATTGTCAGTTAACAGAGTAATTAAGCATTTTAAAGTGTTCCTAGTGTAGCTCTTTCTACCATTATATGGGGAAAATTCATCTGTGTATGTGAGAAAAACAATATTCATTATATAGAGCAAAAAGTTTTTTCTTTTTCAGAAAACTATGAGTTAGTAGAGTATGTCAAGCCTCAATAAGATCAAAATTACGGCTTTTCATCCGAGATGTTGTGAATAACTTTTTCCTAGTTAAGTTACGTGAGCAAATGAAGAGGCTTAAAATATATGGAAAAAATATGTAATTTGAATTAAACGAGACATAACAGAGTTAAACCAAAGAAATAAAAAGAAAATAAATAAAATAACAAATAAAAATAAAGTACGTTGAGTTGTTTACTTAAGCGTAAATGGAGTACTATTGATTTCAAAAAACTCAAAGGCAAAAAACTATATGAAGAACAAAGATATCCCTCGATATCCTATAAAACTCATGAGGGGAGGTGGGTTTCTGTAGGTGTTGAAAGCTCTCCGCACTTAAATACCTACGGAGATCATTCGACGGTTATACATAAGATAAGATTAAGTACACTCTAAAAGTATGTCTGTACTCTCTGAACCTTCTGAGAAGCAACTCAGTCCTACTTCTCTACACTCTAGATTCCTTGTTATCGACACAAATAAACTTATTCTTCATAATTTTTCGTTAGAAACCTTAAAAAAAAACAAAAAAAATTCTTATAAAAGAAAATTTTAGCATAAGATAAAAAAATACTCTGGGAGTTTCTTAGCTGTTTTTTAAGCTGTTGTTCCTTAAACTAACAAACAGTTAGTTTTAATATCTGGAGTTTAGTAGGAATCTGTTATACATTCATAAAAAAAGCGCATTCTGAAAAAAGAAAAAGAACATAAATGAAAGTATTTAAGTTCTTAATGAATAATAAATTAAGCTAATTTAATTAAAACTAGCTCTACCTTTCTCATGGTGTCACTCTGAGTGCATCCTGTTTTTTTAATTTTTTCTGAACTCACAAAGCCCAGTTTGGTATGAGAATTTGTATATTAAGCTTGGTTATTGTAGGAGTTCCATTTGAGAAAGATTTTTTAAATTAACTGGATAGTGGTTTTGTTTTTATATTATCAGCTTTGTTTTCTTCTAGTTTCTAAGACAATAATTTGTTTTCTCATTATAAGATATTATAATAAAGATTTTTATAAGGAATCGGTCAGTTCCCAAATTTATATCAAAATCTTATACTCTACGTTTTGGTTTTATTTCAAACCTTTTCAATAGGTGGAAGGACGAAGTTGTAAAATAATGGAAATTCTTACTGAAATTAAGAACGCCTCATTGTGTGGCATGGCTGATAATAATCAATGGAACGTTGTGTTAAAATTCTGTTGCGTAACTTATTCATTTTAAAATTGCTTAATTTATGACTAACTTAATCTTTTTGTTTTCATAATTTCATACTTCTGAGTATGTACAGAGGTTAAAAATAAAACCAAAAGATAGTGACTATAAGATTTGAACCTAAAAAATTGACTGATTTCCGATAAAAAAATGTATTCTATCTATATATTATGATTATTTTTTACTTACGAATAATTAGAGTTTTATCCCAAGATAGTTTGCCATAGATAGACTTTGAGATAGTTTTTATCTCAACAAATGTTCAGAGTTTTATCACTGCCAGTCTACAATGATTATTTGATTAATTCACTTTTCTAATTGTTGTTTTATCATATGGTTTTATTCCTTTTGTAAGACATATTATTCTATAATTTACATAGACTATATATTTTGTCTGATGTTTACCGAGAAAAGACGGTAAAAGTTACCTGGTTCGTTACAAAGATGAATACCTGACTGAAGTGTGCAGTGTTAGTGCCGCGAACTAAGGTCAATGGCACTAAAGTTGGTCGTCGCCCCACTATTGAGGAGACAGCCGTTGTTTCAGGTAACATTGCCAGTGGATTCTAAGACACTTAAAATCGCTTTGTAACTACATGTTTGGAACAACAGTTTGATTTTTATCCAACATTCACTTTAGGTCTTAAGAAAGTGGTTAATGTGTGCAATGTTACAGTGTTAAAAGCCAGCTGACCATTTAGTAGTTCGTATTTGCTCCAGTTGATGAAATAAAGGAAATAAAAATAAAAAACAAGGATCTTCAATGAATGTTTAGGGTCTACAATTAAATTTTGTTTTTATAGTCTGCATTAGAGTTTTGTTTTTTGAAGCTACAATTTGTTGTTGTAAAATATTGTGGCTTTTTATATTTAAAGTTTTATAAATTAACAGAAGTTATTCAAGTTTAAAAGTAATAAATATAACAAAACAATTAATAAACATTTTGTTTATTAAATTAAGGCATTGTTGTTTTTTTGCACGTATGTATTTTTACTTTACTAAAAGTATAGGAGCCAACTTTTCTGTTTTTGTTGGAAGTTTTCCCTTTTTTTGATTCATCTTCCATCATCCCGTATTTCATCATTTTTTTCCGTTTTTTTGGTAGAAGTTTTAAAAATTTTCGTTTTTATCCGTTTTTAAAAATTTAGTAAATACTTAATTTAATATCGATAATCAAAAAAATGATACTGGTATGATCAGTGGAAATACAGCCAATGTAATTGTTGAAACCTTGTCAGATGAAGACAAAAATGTATTTTTTTATCATTCAGAAAATATTTATGCACTATTTGTGATTATATGAAACTAAAATTTCCATATAACAATGAATTAACAATATTACTTAATGCTGAAGTTCTTCATCTTACAAGTATAAGATTAACTTATTTTTGCAAACTAAAATACACTTTAGATAGGTATCCTTGCATATACAAGCGAACTGATGAATTAGATAAATCAAAATCTATTGCCGTCATTCAAGAAGAGGTTTTTGCTCTTCAGGTTAAGCCTAATGAAATAAATTTAGTAAAAATTATCGGATTGACCAACGGTGGGTAAAAAAAAGTTTAAAATTATAACATAACATGGCTAAAGTTATGTTAAATATTTTAATTTTTCCACATTGAAATGCTGAATGTGAACGGGTTTTTAGTCAAGTTGAAGAGAGAAGGAATCAGTTTCGTTCAACATTAAGTGATAAATTGCTAGAAAACAATTTAATACCGAAAGAAAGTATTGAAAAATGTTATGAAGCATCTTTTGATGATAGCTTTCGTAAAAAAGTCAAAAAGAGTCTCAAAAAAAATTAAAGGTATATACTTAAATTGTGTATTTATGTATCCCTTACTAATCTTCAAATGTGAATTGCTTATACATTCATTATTAAGTGTATATATATATTTTCTTGTATAAAACTTTTTGTGCATTTATTTTTATTAAATGTTTTAATATACAAATTGAAATATGCATTCCTTGTTTATTTATAATTTTGCTTCTGTTTGTTATAAGGAATAGAAATATTCAGAAAATAGGTATTAGAAAAATATATTAATAACAAAAATTATGTATAGGATAATCTAAAGTCGTAATGAAAGATAAAAATGTTCAATGTTATGGAAAAAAAGGAATTATTATTAAAAAAAAGAGAATTTCCCTGTTGCATAATCTATCCTCTTAAAATGTCGCTATCCCGTGAATCTTCCTTTTTTTTTCTTCCAATGTTAGCACCCATGTGTAAGTAACATATGGTGTTCGTCAAGAAATTCGATCTGGTGATTTTGACAGATTTACACGGAACATTTTATTACCGTTTTTCGATATATTTCTAATGCCTATTGTATGTTGGGGTGGGGATAAGGAATTCGATGGTGTTAAACGATTGATAACATTATCCGTGATTACACTAAGTGGCGTCCACTGTATATATATTTATGTACATGTATAAATATTAAGGTATTGTTTTCTTGACCACAATTTACTAATAAACACTTTTTCTTCTTCTTGGAGTTTGGTCAGGGTTAATATACGAAATCACTTTTTCGCCAACGTTTCGTCTTTATTTTAAGACATCTTCAGGGCTCTAAATCAAGGCTAACTTCTAATACCGAACCAACAAAACCGTTATTTAAGATAACGTTAGCGAAAAGTTGATTCTGTATATTAACCCTGACCAAACTCCAAGAAGAAGAAAAAGTGATTATTATATAAATATTGATAAAAGTATCGACTGTGGAATAGAAACACTTAGTTTTGTATATACATATATATATATATATATATATATATATATATATATATTATATATATATATATAGAAGAAGAGAGAGAGAGAGAGAGAGAGAGAGAGAGAGAGAGAGAGAGGTGTCTATTATTGAATTAGGATTCGTCCCTTTTCTAGATTCAAAAATCAAGCTCTCATTGCCGACGTTACTAGTTGCGTTGCATATTACTTGAAATGTTATCTTATTGGTCCAGTCAAATGTTTCGTCAAAAAGATTGTTAATTCCTTTAAATAAAGTAAATTTCATTTTCTTATTAAAAAAAAATTCTTACTTCTGTAAGTTATATTATTTTATTTATCTCTGAAGTACTTCTACTTGTAATATTCATAAGATGTAACAATCCCTTTTCATTTTGTTGATATGTAATTTCTTACTATCATTTGTTTTTAGGTCTTTGAAAAAGGTTTTACAATAGAACCGAAACGTCGGTAACGAGAGTTTGATTTTTGAACCTGAAAAATTGACTGAATAGTGATTAAATAATACATACACCTACTCTATCAAACGGTTGATATATTATTCAATTTATATATATGTGGTTTTTTAAGGTTTTTTTTTGTTTTCATTAATTTATAGACATATTAAATTAATGAAAATTTCATTACATTTTATGGAAATTGTTCTTTTACAGATCTATTATTATATTTAGTATGTAAATTATAAATAGCTTAATTAATGGTATTATTCATTATTCAAATTGAAAAATAATGATAATAATCAATTAAAATGAGTTTTAGAGAGTTAGGTGCAACGATTTTGGGCACTACTATTTAAATAAACAGATAGACAGCGATATAAAGTACACATTCAAGATTTATTCAGAGAAGTAATAAATGAAAGGAATTTTCAAAATCAATAGATAGGTATTTTTTTAATAAAATGTAAATATTTTGACTATAATTGAATGTGAAAGCTTTTGAGAAGACAAAAGTCGTGTTGTTAACCAGTTTGATATTTTTTATTTATAGTATAGTTGAGTGTTGGCCACTCCAGATTTTT
The DNA here is from genome assembly GCA_026182355.1 of Hermatobates lingyangjiaoensis. Taxonomy (NCBI): domain Eukaryota; kingdom Metazoa; phylum Arthropoda; class Insecta; order Hemiptera; family Hermatobatidae; genus Hermatobates; species Hermatobates lingyangjiaoensis. Next base: position 14,290,613 of record JAPFBL010000084.1, on the reverse strand, counting down.
TTACATGTAAATAAAAAAATCAGCAATATTCAATTGAAAAAGTGTGCTAACCTATGGGGTTGTTTCTTATACATCTTTTGTGAAATGTTCATTTGTGTTATTTAAGTATTTGATGAGAGTTGCACTCCCAAAGACACCAGGGTAGTGTTTTACAGTCAATGATATAACGGACTACTGATGTGCACTGAGTGGTTGATTGATTGGATGTTTGTCTGGTACTGCTTATGCAAGTGCTCAGAAATAAACTTGTATAACAGACTACATAGGACATGCATAGAAACCTCTCTATGGAATGGGTTTATATTCTCACTCACACGAGGGTAGGAAAGTCTGATTATTGCCTTATAAAATATGCATGCATGCTCACATATATCTTGATATATTGCATAATGCGCACACATATATTTGGCTGTCAGTGATAATACTGGCCAGATTTGATGTCCCCATAGGTATTATTAACAGTTTTTCGTCAACTCTCTTTGGGATTTTCTTCATTTTTCTAAAAATATAGTAATAATTGTTATCAAGGGCTGGTATGCATGATTAGGTACCTGTTTCATTCTAACTGTTAATTTGTTTCTGTTATTTGTGATGAATTACCATTTAGAGAATTTTCTTACCTTCATAAAATGTAATTCATTTCACTAATTCCTAAAATAGTTCAATAAACATAATATAATATAATTGATGATTATATGAAAATTAAAACATACTTCTGAAATTTTATTTCAAATTGGTAATGAATTCAATTTAAAAGGGTAATCGTGTTAGTGAATTGATTGAAACATTAATGAAGATATTTCAGTAGATATTAAATCAAGTAATTAATAATATATTTAGTCCCTTGAAAAATCAACATGTAATTTCAGTTATCAATGAGTCAGTTCCCTTTGCCAAGAACCTTGACAAGAGAAAATGTTATTTACTGTGGAATGTTTAGAATATATTTAAACTTTATGTAAATTACGAAATTTTGTGGCTTATGAATGTCCACAAGAACAGTTGAAATATGTTATCAAATGTATTAGTTTGGTAAGAAACTAATGTATTACTCATTTGCACTTGTAATATGAAGTCCCTCCCGATTAAATACTATTTAAAGAAATATCTCTCATCAAGATGAGAGTCTTTGTCATACGTTATGAAAAAAAAAGACAAGTAGGTACTGAATTTTTTTTTTTAAGTCGTTGACCAACTTGACAATTTGTGGAAAGATGAGGTTTTCCCTTAAAGGTATCCAGTATGAAATATTTTGTTAACTACATATAAATTCGGTGACAGTAGTAACCTTGTATGTGTCCCTTAAAATGCAGTGGTGTTCCACACAGTGGTCCATGATTCAAAGATTCTTCCCTGCCATAAATACCCATTATTATTTACCATTGCCAAAAACTCAAGGACTTTCATTTTTTGGAATGGAGGTTTAGTTATAATCTGATGGTAAATTGACCAGAAAATGAAAGTTGAGTAATTCTTGTTTGTAGAGTTGGGACATGTTTTCCTGCCGTGTGTTTTATTATATTGTTTTTAAGGTTATTGCTACACCATATTGACTAAATTAAAACACTTTAATAGTTATATTCGCCTGTTTGTAAATATTTGATTCAAAGTAGTTTTGACATAACTTGGGGAATTTGAGAGAACCACTATGATTTTATTACGGTGATGCCCCTTTTCTCTTCCCACAGTGTCATATAGCCCTGCTTCCCTAATCCGCTGGATTAACTGTTAAATCATAGTCCTTAATGCTTAAGAAAACTTCAGAATGAATTTACCTTGAGAATTGCAGATATAAAAACTAGACTCGCTCTTAATATGTAAATTTCTTTATAATAGTATAAACCAGGGGTGCGGCCTGGGAAATAAATACCTGCTTTTATAAAAAAAATAATACGTTTACTCCAATTTTCTTTAAAACCTGTGTTTCTAAAGTTTTTTGTATGCGCTGACAACATGAAAGCAACTCAGTGATAGAACTAACACAAGGAGGTGGTAGCATTGAAAGTCTGTTCAGCTTCTTTTGGCGCATTATCCAATTTTGCTTTGTCCTTGCACCTTCACCAGCAAAATATCTCTAGTAAAAAGGAAGGAAAAAGTGGATACAGAATGTCGGAGTTTTCAAGAAAAATGGGTATGTTCTTATATGTTTACGGAAGTGATTGGGAAACCCGTGTGTGCTTGGTGTGTCAGCAGCAAGTTTCGAGACTTAAAGAATATAATATACGGCATCATTATGAAACCCAGGATGGTGAGAAATACAACTGATAGCACGGAGAACTGAGAAAACAGAAGATAAATGAAATAATCGTGCATCTGAGGAAGCAGCAGTATATATTCACCCGGAGTTGAAAGAGAGTCCAGTGATGGAAATATCGGCAGATTTGAACCACCAACTGAAACGCAAAGTGAAGTCATTTTTGGCATTTTCTGTTGCAATGGATGAGAGTGTTGATATTTATTTGTTCACATTGCTTTCCAGTTGTTGAAAAAAAAGTGTTTTTAAGTTTCCTAAAACCTTGACTAAATGCTATGCAACAGTGTTGCTACCACTATGATCAGTTTTATCCATAACGCAATTAAACGTTAAACTAAGAAAAGTTGTTAAAATTACCCATATTTCTTGAAGTCATTGCGTTGTTTATAATGTATTTAGTAAAAGACAAATTCTTTAATAAAGATAATTGACTTATTCTTCTTTGCTTTAATTATTAGTATTAGTGACTAATATAAAGAAAAAAGTGGACTTACTGTTAGTTCTATGTAATTTTGCATGAGTTTAATGGTCCGGTCCTCTTGAGATCAGATTAAGCTGTATTCGGCCCCTAGACCAAAATGAGTTTGACACCCCTTTTTTAAAGTATCTGTTGTTGTTTGCTTGCACCTTTCCCAATAATTAAGTGAATAACTATATATTGTGTTATAACATAGATCATTTTTATGCTACGTTTTAAGAGGTAAGATGGTACGTAACACTCAAGATTTTTGAATAAAAATTGATCTTTTTTTCCTGGTTATCCTTTAGAATAAAATAAATATATATGTGATGGAGAACCTATAGAACACGTATTAGAGTAAAATGCCTCAGGCTTTCGGTTGACACTTGGTGGACGTTAAAAATGTTGTCTTCTTTTGAAAATGGCAATAAATCGTTTACGGTCTTCCTGAGTTATCGTAATTGAGATGTAATGTTTTATAGTTATATTGTCGTTATGCAACTGGTTGCTGTCGCAATTGGTATTAAAACAATCTTTGTAAAAAATTTTATATGGTGTTTTCTAATTATGAGTATACTAAAATATCCATCTACTTAATGCAGTATAAAGTATTATTAATGAAATGATGGATTTGCTTAAAAGTTATTGTGTAACGCATGCTGATATAATGTTGGTGATTTCAACATTCCAAAAAATTTAGTTTAATAATATTTTGGGTATAAATGGACAGGTTTATGTTTACCATTGATTTATTTATTGCTGACAAAATTTTCAAATATTTCGTTGTTGAAATAAAACCTCTTTCTAATACAAAAGGCAACAGGTAAATATTTCGTTCACATTGCTTATTATGTTTGATAAATGGATTGTCAATTTAGGAAGTAGGTTTCCGTATATTGTTGTTGAATTCGTAACATCACTAATACATCTCTGTGTACGATATTCGGGCTAAATTGAAAATGAATTTATGTTAATATTATGCTAAGAGGAATATTTGAAGCATGATAGTTTGAAAATCTTTTTCAGAAAGGATCACCCATCACTTGTTTGGAGCACTGATATAGAAGCTAATGCAATGCTCTTACGTCTTAGCTACCCACTCTCTTACTCACTTGTAACGTAGTAGTTATTTCATCATGAATTAACTTATAAAAATACATATTAACTAGCTTTCTTTACCACTTAATACTTATTTATTTGATCTTGATCTATTTTCATTTATTAGTTTACTTAAAACGGCAACTATTTATGAGTAGGTATGACTTTGATACGTTACGTTGTTCATCGGCTCATTCCTTTTACGAGTGGTAAATCTAAGTATGGAGAGAAAGCAGTCACTTGATGAAGCACATATATAGACCTCAAAATCTCATAGGTGATGTCAGGAAAATCCCTTACCTACACATTTTCAATTCCTCAGTATTTAGTTAATGATAAAACGAGGAAACTTCTTCGGTTTATCCAGTACAAAGCTCGTCATGCGTGCGCGATTTTCCCATTCCACGCACGGCGGATGCGTAAGATTTATTGTCAATTATCAGTTACCATGGGTTTTTGCATAGTTTGTGAGCAGTTGTTTTTAACAGTTATTGTTGTGTATCGCTGTTAAAATTATCTGTTAAATTGCTTTTGCTAATTATATATAATCAACATAAAGCACTAATCTTTACGTTAGTTCTTCAAATATATAAAATAGACTAAAACATTCCGAACTGGTAGTACATACTTCTCTGGATTGTATATACGAGGTCTATTCACTGAATGTATTACCTATGGTCCATTCATTCAATTTAGTTAAAATTCTTGAATCATATTATATCATTTGTCCTTGCTCATTGTTTCCTCTTGATGTGTTCGCAGCTTTTCTTTTTTAAATCAAAACATCAAATAAACTGTCATTGTCAAATGCATATTTATTTATAGTCTCATTTTGTAGACCCTGAAATAGGAAACAAAAATAGTAGAATATCCGTTGTTAGTTAATTTTCATATTTTTTTTATTATTATAGTGATATAGTTTCTTTTTGTATTAATTTATATGAAATATGAAGTTATCAATCATTAAACATTGTTGAGTTCATTTTTGATTCATTTTATTTCACAAAAGTTAAAAAAAGTTACGTAATGAATAAAAATTTCTACAAAACCTTCATTTTGTCTGGATCTTTCGATAACGAAATACCTTTAAGTTCTGGACTTGTGCCTATTTCATATTTTTGGACACCATAATTCCTTTATTAAAGCTTACTTACACAATCAAACTATACTGAATAATATTTTCTGATTTCATTTGTAATTTAATATCCTATAATAATATAATGTCGGCACAATAATTCAAGTTTCACCTACAAATGTTTTGTGTTTTATACATACGACGCTTTTCGAACAGTTAATGTTCTTCTTCAGGTTATGTCTACGTAACTCAAGTTAAGGATTATTATTTCTTTTAATAAAAAAAAACTCTATCTTTTTTTAATAAAATTTATTAATTATTATTTTGCCGACAATTGTATGTAATATTACGTAGTAAATTGTCGCACAACTTTTCAAATTTTATTGCTAAAAGTAAACTAAACTATAAAATAAATACTTCTGAGAGTAAGTTTTATTCTATTTCAATAGTTATTCACAAATGAGTAATAAATTTAAAAATTTCTTCCAATTCATTTTTTTTATTATTTATATGATATCTAGATATAATTAAATGATTTTAATATATATCATATGAGATGCAACTTTGAGTATAGTTTTCTTTTCCTAAATTCGCGTAGGTGGAAGGTATTAACATCTGCAGGGCTCTTGGAAGGTTTCTGATTTCGTAAAAAGACTGTTTGCACAATGTAGGTCCCAATTGTGTTTACATTGCTCTGATTTATATTGTTCTTTCTTATTAAATTACAGTATCTAATGATGTTAAAGTAATGATTGCCCGTTTGTTTTTAAGATGATCGTAGGAGGATGGTAAAGCGGAAGTAGTCTGTGAACACTAGCACTGACTCTCAAACTAAGTTTTATTCAGTCTGTGAGGAAAAAAGTAACCTAACTTACTTTATTCTTTCTTACAATTCTTTTCTTACATAGATTTTTGTCTAGAAGGAATTGATTGGTAGAATATTTGCATTTATGGTTTTATTTCACGATATTATTATCAATTTTAATTGATTCTTTTAATAGAATCTTTAGTAGTAAATCAAATTGTGTTTAAATGAATATTGTGTTTAATCAAAACATACCAGACCCTAGCTTTGACGGTAATTCCCACAAACAACGTGTGCATTTCCTTTGTGTTTCATTTAATTATAGTTTCAACTAATAATAATTATATTACATCTATTTGAATATATCCTTATACTCCAAAGGATTGCTTGAATTGCTTATTAAAATAATAAATGTAAAGTTATCGAAAAATTATTTAAAATGAAAATGGCACCGAATATTTAAATGAACTGCAATATTAATCGTATATTGCATAAAAAATTGAATATTGAAGAAAACAAAAGAAAATATAATTGAATTCGGAAAATTTATAACATTGGAAATTTTTGCTTAAAGTTTTTGTTAATATTAAACGTTTTGTGACTCTTCACTAGTGGTGAGAAGTTTATAAATAACGTCGTAAGAGACCCTTTGCATTGCTTTTATGTAGTAAATGTTTTTTTTCATTTCTGCATTGTTTTACCTTACGTACATGACATTTATAAGGCAGGACTAATTGGCATTAGCTGCTACATTACTTTGTGACTGAGATGACCAAATATATTTCTATAATATAATTATAAAAGTCCCTCTTATCTCGTAAATTGGTGTTATAGCCGCCCAACCGGATTCACAAGTTTTGCATCTTAAAGTAACTAGTGTACTAATATACCAGAAAACATCCCCAAGAATGACCGAGGATGTAACCAAGAGATTTACTGGAGTAAACCATTTTTAAAGATTTATCTTTCATAATATTTGACCGTAGTCTTTTCATAACTTACTCTCCTTATCAGGAAGTATAATCTCCAGTATTCTCTTCAGTTTCATTGTCACGAACATGCAAACAAAGTTACAAAAAAATGCTTTGATTGGATTTCTATTCAAGTCATCTAATTTTTTGACATTGCCAACCTGAAAAAAAATATAAGTTGTCATTAATGTCTAATATATGTCGTTTTCAATAATGTTTTATAGGGGGTCGATAAGAAGAAAAATATTTTTTGAATGGGTGGATGTGATGTAAAATTTGGGGACCCCTGGAATAAAGAGTAGATACAATTTTCGAAATGCATTAAAAATATTTGGTTGTTAATTTTCGTATTATTTTTATCTTTGTTTAAGCTATTACGATTTGGACTTGTTTATTCCGTCGTGAGAACAGCAGACCATAAGTCTAACTCGACCCTTTCCAATAACAATTGACTTTCTTACTTATGCCATTTTATTTTTTACTAATAGCTTGACTTATATTGAGAATGGGAACTTTAAATATTCAACAGTTATAGTGAGCCAACATATTAAACCACTCTATATACAAGTAGTACTGAGTTTAGTAAAGACGACATGGACGACAAGGTCATTACTGACTAGCAGTGCGAGCTGGCTCCTTCACCTTTACTGTATACATTTAAGTTTGCGTCAACCATAGTTCATAAGAAATGTTGGCTGTCTGAGTTCAGAGTCCTAACAAGATGGAGCACATAAGGAGATCTTCATTTGTCGACTGGGCGTTGGCAGCATGTTTTGGTTACAACAGTTCAATATTTATCGTATTGAATTCTAGTAATGATGTCCTTCAGCTCTATTGCATATTTTCAAAACTTCTCCAGTTTCAGAGCAGCTCACTTAGCCTTCTTTTCCGTTTCATTATTTACAAGATCATATAGTTTTCCTGCGGAATTAATTCTTTAATTCACTTTTCAGGCACAAAATATTATAAAAAATAATTTTTTTTTTAATAAATAATACTAAATTATTAGAATCTGAACCTGCAGTTTACTCTGTGCAGATGTATGCATTACCCATATAGTAAAAGAGTTGACATTCAAATTTTGTAATTGGACCCTCTGAATTTATAGAAAAAATAAACAGACAGATAGTACTTCGTCCCAAAACGTGGAAGGATTTTTGGGATGAGAAATGTACGTGACACCTTAGTATCGTTTACCTTACTTTATTGTATCCATAAAGGTCAACACCAGCAGATTAGGAAAGAATGTATGATGTTGTGTAAGCATTCAACTCCTAGTATTCATTAGCCCCTTAATTACAAATAAGACAAACTTTTTTTTGAAACTGAGCAACATTATTAAAATGTCATTTGTTCTTTTAATACATTATTATACTTACCTGCATTAATAAATGCACATTGGCATCTTTTTTAATCCAAGTGTTTAAAGATATAACTACTCGAGACAGAAGTGTGAAAGAGAAGGTAAGATCGTCAGTCCTTGCCAAGCAGTCTAGAGAAAGCAGCTTACTTGAGTCCTCTTCAACAGGTCCAACCAAATCTCTACTGCCTTTTTCTATCTTACTAAATACACCCTCCCTCTGTGACCTTATAACAAATATATATCTTCAATTTTCATTCACGACGTGTTTTTACTTAAATATGCAATGCTTTTTATTTTAATATGTGACTGCACTGGAATGTATTGTAATAAATAAATGCATTATTTTTTATCTTTAACCCTAAATATTATTTTTTAGCTCGATTATCTAGTTATTTTTTATCTTTTTGTACTAAATGCTATTTTTTAGTCTATTCAACTTGATTTTTCTTATCAAAACCTACGTTCTGAATTATTATGGATTATGAATAATCTATTTCATAGAGGATAGTTAAACAATGTGTCTAGAAAGACTTATAAAACAGTCCGCCCAAATTAGTTAGCTTATTCCGCTACAGAAATCACCTAGAATCAATATATTTAGAGTTGTGTAGAATTTATAGAGGCAGATATTCTATCTGGTATTCAGAAAGGGGTTTCTGAAGTTAATAGAAAATTATTTTGTTCCAAAAGTGTAACTCGTTTAGAGTTTTGAAACGCCATATTTTCTCTAGAAACTATTGGTTTTCCACTTTAATCTAGAGCAGTTGTGCAATTGTTGATTATAACTGTTTGTAAGCAGTTGTATCTATTTTGTTCAGTCACTTGTTTAGAAAATACCTGTACTCAAACTTTGTACTAATTTCAATTATTGAGGAAATCAAGCACCGTATTTATTCATAGTGGCTTGTTTCCGCCGCAATACTGTTGAAGTTTGTGGAGCTGTCTAATCCATCTTCGTCTATGATATTTACATTTTTCGCTACTAGCTCTATTTGGTGTCTGATTGCCTTTAACTTTCGATCCATGTTGTATATGTTATGATAACAGATGTTTCGACGTAAAATATTTTCGTCGAAATATACATATATATATATATATATATATATATATGTTTTATTAAAAATTATGCCAATTTTAACTTTTGTTCTTTTCCGAGTTAATTTTTCAAGTTTTCTCGCTATGGATTTCCACCTTTCTGGTAAAATATAAAGTAATTCACCAAAAGATTTATTCTTGACTTCCATTTTATTCACTAAACAAGTTTTAACCATAACAAACAAATTAACATTACATACAAATTATATACGACGTTTCGGTCAGCTCTGACCATCTTCAGGGACTAATAACTAAATCATAACAGAACTCATATTTTTTGTATTTGAGTTCTGTTATGATTTAGTTATTAGTCCCTGAAGATGGTCAGAGCTGACCGAAACGTCGTATATAATTTGTATGTAATGTTAATTTGTTTGTTATGGTTAAAACTTGTTTAGTGAATAAAATGGAAGTCAAGAATAAATCTTTTGGTGAATTACTTTATATTTTACCAGAAAGGTGGAAATCCATAGTGAGAAAACTTGAAAAATTAACTCGGAAAAGAACAAAAGTTAAAATTGGCATAATTTTTAATAAAACATGTTTGATTGAAGGTCTGTTCCCAAAATACACAAATATATATATATATATGTTTCTTGTTCATTATGGACCTTTGACCTTCTCTTTATATTAACCTGTACTATCCTTTTAATCTATTTATAGCAATGACTAATCATGAGTCATAGATTTTAATTTGACATGTCACTTGGTCTTTCTTGAATTTCTTGGACTTTAAACTCTTTTATTCTTACCGCTTGTTTCTTGTTCATTATTGACCTTTGACCTTCTCTTTATATTAACCTGTACTATACGTTTAATCTATTTATAGCAATGACTAAGCATGAGTCATCGATTTTAATTTAACATGTCACTTGGCCAACTTCTTTTCCAGTTGAACCCTGTTAGCAGGAGGTTAGTTCGTAGGATCGAATCTCTCAGTCTTAAGATCGTGAATGCCGAGACTGCGGTTAATTTTAATGATACTTGTTTAAAAGAAGATCTGCTGCCTATTTATACCAATATATATATATATATAATATCTGAGAGCTTCAGAAAAAGTACTTATCAGTCTTCTGGGAGGCAGATCTGATTGATATAGCGTAAAAACGTGTTTGTTGATTTTTTCCTGTCAGTTCATTTGTAGGGGTGAGAATTAGTCGTCCACCAAGGCATTTATTCTGAATAGATAGTAGATCTTGAACTCGGTAAATACTTGGTCAATAAGCTCTTGTTGGGAGCTTAAAATCAGTTGAAACTAAAATCAACTAACGATACCTACATGCTATACCTGTAAATTTGCAAAATAAACATGTCACTGTAACTCACCAAACATGACTTAAAAGTTCATAACTTCGATTATACGTTGAATTCCCAGTCCATCCAGAGCTTAGATTTTAAGTTAGACATACACAAAACAACTGTCATGGTTCCAGCTGGCTATGCCTTATGGCGGCTGAGTTTACTTGTGATAAATGTTTGCGGACGAACCGACAGAGAGACAGAAATTGTTCTAAGTGTGGATTCTGTTTCTCTAATGTATGAAACATAAAGATAATTTGAAATGAGTCAATTCTAAGCAATGTACGGACAAAACCTTTCTTTTATTTATATAGATGACATTATTTTACTATTAAAACAGAAGAATATTAAAATGTAATTGTCAAACAATGTGTAATAAAATGTGGGAGTCTGTAACCGTGGATTGCAGGCTACATCAGCACCAGAAATTATATTATATAAATTTAATATTATGTATATCACAGATGATTTGGCTGTAATAACTATTAAAGTGGTTTTAATAATTAAAGCAATGGTTATGCGATGGGAGTTGTGATGAGTCATCCTGTGCAGTGGACCGACACTGAGGAATGCTAGTTGAGAGGTGTTAAGTAGATGGAGCAGAGTGGCCGGCTCGCAAGGCCACCTCCATCATGCCAGTAATCGCTTTAGTACTTACCTCTACCTTTCTTTCGCCCCACAACTGTTTCACTTACTCCATTTCACTTGGACTTTTATATAGTCCTTCTAAGATGGCAACTTGCACATATTTTAATATTTGCAGAAGGCAATTTTCAACCAGCCTCCAAATTTTTACTTATATTTTAACTTGGAATTATAATCAGTTGTATATCCTTCATTGAAATATTCCAAATAAATTCTTAATATCTATTTTAATAAAGGAAAGTAGTTTGCTATTCTGTGCAAATTTTTAAACTTTTTCAGATATTTATGTTTTTTTTTTTTTTGTGGTTGACTACCAAAATGTAAAGACGAAGTTCTTACGAAGGAATATTTCGACAAGACTTAACAGATACAAAGTATACAAGGTGACTGAGACTAATAAGTAAGCCTTGATGGTGTTTCTTAACTTTAAATTTGTGCTTTTAATTCAATAAGTAAATGTATACAATTTATAATACCATTAAAGAAAATACTACGTCTGCCGCAAATATAAGCCTACTAATTATGATAGTATGTGCTCTTTGAACTAGGATGCTACATCGTTCTACAAATCTTAAAAATATTTCACAGGCATTTATTTGTTAGTTTGGTGAGTCAACCTTGTGTTTTTCCATCATATTGAAACATGAATGGTGTAGATTAGGAGATAGAAACATCTCATATTCTGTCAGGAAAGTTAAACTTATTTCAACAGAGGAATTATTCAAATTTTTATTTGTATTTGTGGCGTGTTGTCGGATTTTTTCCCATTTTTTTCTTATCCAGCCCTCTAATGATTCATTTGATATCATTAGGGTTCTTTTCAGAAGGCATTCTCCACAGGTTTAGACCCAGTATGGTATTAAGAAATCAGTATAAGGGAATCAAAATGACGTGTCTAGTCAGTACTTAACTGTAGTTAAGTACTGTTAAGTTACACATAGAGTGAAGTTATAAGAGGCTATCAACGGTCGCATAAGACTTTGTCTTAGAGGCCTACAAAACTAAACATGAAATTTATGTGGGAATGTTGAACATATTATTCTTATGCTGTTTATTATTTTTATTTTAAACAGTCATTAAAATTTATAATATTTGAGAATTATCTTTACGACGATTTTAAATAAGGAATGGATATTGGGGAAAGTTTTATCTTCAGACAAAAAAAGTTTATTATAAGAAACTAAACAACGCGTTTCGAACACTTCTTCTTCAGGTTACATCTTCTCTGTTGGGGTGGTTATTCGGTGGGTGTGACCAAAGCAAGGATGTAACCTGAAGTGTTAGAAACGCGTTGTTTAGTTTCTTATAATAAACGTTTTTTGTCTGGAGATAATACTTTCCCCAATATGAGTAAATATACCACACTATAACTGATTGCCCAGTTAATGAATTACAAATGGTTATTATTTTTTTGACTTTTTGCAAAAAATATATTATTGTAGTAGAGGCTCTGTTTCATTCTAATATTATAATTACTTTTGAAAATAGATATTAGTACAAACTTCTGAAAATAATGTACACACATCAACTAAAAAGTGGGTAACCTATGAGAGGCGTGTCAGTGTTGACAGGAAACCTCATTTATGGTGACACGTATCTTCAAAGATAAAAAAATTACATGATTTAAATATTTGTCTCCCATAACAGCGAAAATTGGTTATTAGTAATAATATTATTAATTCTGCAAATAATAATTAATGTTTTATTTCAGAAACGAGACGTGTATGAACAAGTACAATAATACTGGTCACATATATACATAATTAAAAGATTTAAACATATTGTTTTAATATTGATATTAATATAAAAATGCTAAATTCTGAAAACATGCTAAATTCTAAATGCGAAAATGCTAAATTCTGGTTTCATAATTTTGATTTTTATAGTTTAAACGCTATTAAACAAACAATTAACTTATAAAAATTATAATGTTTATAGTTTCTTTTTGCCTTTACTTTTGCGTTCTTGACTTATGGAACGCTATAAAGTCTCTTACATGTGTAAACATATTTAGAGGCTTGGATATTAAATAACAAATTATTTAAAATCCTGAGATTAAATATTTGTAAGTTCGTCGTTGTTGAATGTAAATGTTTTGGATTGAAGTGATTTGATTGCAAGTCAATTTAATTACAAATTAGCAATGGTTCTATTAGTGTCGCTACAAAACGTATTTAATATCATTAATAGTACGTGTTGATTAATAATAACTGTGCAATGTGATATGTGTGTTTTAGTTTATATCTATTCTCTATATAGTACTTAAGTAAAATAATTTGTCAGTTTGAGCTTTCTCCATGACAAAGTAAATGTCAACCATGAGGGGAATGGATATTAATCAAGCTAGTGGGATGGTTTTGCATGTTTTTCTCGTGATGTGTAAAAATTTGTTTTATGTATAAGTGAAAATTTGTACTATTTGTTCTTTCCGAAATATTTGATTAACTTTAATGCTAATTTTCAGGTCGATATATATCTTGAAATTTTCTTTATTTTCCGTGTACGATATTTTAGTAAAAACTGTTCAAAATATAAATTCATAAGTTGTAATGACTTTATTTTTCTTAATTTCCAATTTATTTCTTAAGTAATAGCAAAATATATAGGTTCTTCGTTTTGTAAAAACTGACTTTGTTATTGTAAAAGCATTACAGTACTATAAAAATAAAATGAAAAAAAATATACTATAATATAAAATAAGAGAATAATACCTTATACAAGTAAAAATAAAATCTGCCTGAAATAATAATTAAATTACAGGTTATTAATTAATCATAGGAACAATCGAACAAGTACCTTTACTGCCCAAGTTATTATCATTTCAACAACAGGTTTTTCAGTTGTTGTAACAAGTGGTTTACATGTACCAACCCTTTGTTTCATTATTTTAAGAGAGAAGAGGATTGTTGTCTCTCAGTACACAACGCTTCTAAATTACGCCCTTGCAGTTTGTTTTTTTTTTCTTCCTAATTTTCTCGTTTTAAACCAGCATTTCTGCTAATTTTTAGCTCAATATTTAGAATGTATCATTCTTAGAGTTACTACTTTTCCTAGATACCTGAAGTGATCATAATAAGATTGATTCTAGGTATCACAGTTCACATTGCAACGTCTGAATTCTTATATCACTTGTGCTTTGTTTCTTCTCAAAAGGCTTCTCATTACTATTTTCAATAAATATGTTGAATTGAAAATGTATTTTTATAACGTTTTTACATTTAGATCAATTTTTAGAAGTTGTAACTAAATATATTTAAATTAATCTTAAATTTTATAGAATTTTTAATTAATATGTTTTCAAATAACAATTATCATTTTACACCTTTACAATAGCGATGAAGTAATGCCAAGTTCTTATCTATATATTTTTAGTTGTCTCTTCCTAGTACTTTTTTTTGGGAGGGGGGGGGAAGGTGAACACTAAATAATGTTAAGTAAAATTAAGTTTTCAGTTTTATATATTTAAAACTTTTACCAAAAATTAGTTGGAAACAATATGAAGAATAAAGAGAGGTATGGGGATTAGGTTTGACAGTAGTTAAGGAAAATGGCAGTATGATGTGCTTAGTAGCAACTAAGTAATGTAGTCTGCAATAAATCTAATCTGGTCTCGGCATAGCTCCGTCCACTCTACCCTCCACAACTTAATCAAAATGTCCTCCACTCTGCTCATCTCACTTTCTTGAGTCTTTTACACTTCCTGCATACCTTCTATCTTTCCGTTTAGATTTAATAGAGAGATGCTATTCAAAAATGAAGGGAGACTAAATAAAATTCTAACATAATTGCTAATAGAAATCTCAGCATGATTTTTTTTAACATAACCACGTTTTAGTATTCCAGTAAAATCGCAAACATTGGAATGTTCAAATAATGTCAGAAATGCTAGGAATATTAAAGTTGATTCCTCATTTGCAATGCTTGAAAGGGAGTAATGCCTATAGATTAGTTCTGAACAAACAATACTATCAAAGGTGCTCCAGTTATAATATATATATATTATAAACATATGCTAACTTCCTTATTATATATTGTATAGTATTAATGCTTGTGATTTTACTGGAATATTCAACATGACTGTGTTAAAGAAGTGTATGTTGATATTTCTATTAGCAATTATTTTAGAATTTTGTTTTGTATCACTTCATTTTTGAACAGAATCTTTCTATGATATCGTAGATCATGTATTTTCTCTGAAAATAGTTATGTATGGAGTGCAATCATCTTGCTGAAAAATAATAGTGTTTTTGATGTAATAGAAAATTTGAAGAATAATTTTAATTTTATACCGGAGGGGGGGGGGGAGTTACAGTGTTGTGTTTGTCGAGTGGAATTATTTGTAGTGGTATTCATTAATATTTTAAAAGCATTCCCTTCGCTATTCTTCAGAATCTATATGTCTTGCAAATGTTCACTCCAAATAGTATGCAGGAGCGATAATGCAGTATTTTCCTCCATATTGTTTATATGCCTTTCATATATTAGTTTTATTATGGTGTTCTAGAAATTAAACAACATTTTAAAACAACACAGGATTAGAATTAAGTGACATTTGTTAAAATTGTAAATTATCTGTTTAATTGTGAAATACCCTGTAGTTAATGATGTTATTGCTACGAGATTGTGTTCCAACAGGAGGCGCTGTCAATTTGTAATTAGTCAAATCGAGATGAATATTGCAGGATGAATATTGTGTTCTTGGCTGCTAAACTATTTTGTTCTTCTCATAATAAAGGTAACAGTACTGCGTTCTGACGGCCTCCTTGATTAGTCACTCAGGCGCTTCTGATCTATGGTTTTAAGTAGATACTGGCATGAATTATGTTTTATTTTGACCAGAATACAGTAGAAAAACTACTATTTTTACTTTTGAGTTTACATTCTGTGGTTTGAGTTCTCAAATGCCCACTATATTATCTGGTTTAGTTTTAGACGAATAGTAATAACTGTACTATTTCTCTCAAAAGCTAGTTTACATAACTGTGTTATCCCACTAAAGCTTATACAAAAATTAAATTAAAATTGACTTGTCGCTTTGTTATGACGATCTAAGTGGTGCCGCACTAATGTTTCAATGAATAACCAATTCTCTCTGTTCATTGGATTGTCACCTGGTTAAAATTAACTTAATTGCATAACAAGTCAAGTTTCATAAAACAGTTAAATAAACTTCAGAGAGAATTATTGATATGAGTCTCATTATAGGAAATTGATGTTAGTGTGGAGTCTGAATTCATCTAAAGTCAGCTCCTTCTGTTTGCAAACGAATTTGGACTTACGTTAGTGTTTGACTGAGGCCTCTGGGTATGATAAACTTGCCATTGCAGCAGATTGGTCCCTGCTTTAATGATGATTGAATCATTGATAGCAGTCACGAACACTCCCTCTTTATCGACCTAAAGAGACACTTAACCCCCTTTATTTATTATTCCGATGAATAATGACATAAATTTAAAATTTCTTAAAGCATTGACAATTATTTAATATGTTTACTTAAAATATGTTAAGGTTTTCACTTTTGTTTTTTACATGATTACGATGTATGTTATAAGTGTTTTTGTTTTATTCCAAGGTACTTTTGGACACTTCTATGATGTTGTTCTGCTGAGTTATAAGACTTCAGTTTTCAAAATATTTAATATATTGTTTTAAAATCGTGACAAATAATAAAAAAATGGGAAATGCAAAATGTTATAATACATTTTAAAATTAAATCACAGAACGAAAACACAAAGAAAAAAATACAAGTCACTACGGTTTTCGATACCGTCGTCATCAGGAGAAAAGGATGTTAACCACTCGGAAGGGAAAGAAATACTGGAGGCCTTTTCTCAAAAGCACTTGTCAGTGTTATTACCTTACAGAGGGAAGGGAGTCAAGAAAGAATAATGAAATAAATGACATCAACAATTTAAATAAAATATAAAATAATTTGAAAGAAAAGAGCAATAATAAAAAAAATAAAATGCATACATACAAAAAAATAATGAAAATAATATACCAATAAACAAGATAAGTAAATATGACTGGTGCATATAAACAAATAAAATTATAGAAATATCATTAATATAAACTGTAAACAAAAATGAATAATCAAGGATTGATGTTGAGTCCAAGGGCAGATCTACCTTCGGAAAAAAATGTTCACTTGCACTGAATCCCTCAATTTAACTATTGTTGAAGTTTCCACTTTATGGAGGGATGTGAGACAACGAAAAATAATAAGTAATACAAAAAATAATGAAATAGAAAATAAATAATTGAAATATAAATTCAGTTAAAGGAAAATGGTTAGATATAGAAATAAATACTATATAAAAAAACTATAATCGACATAATATTTAAAATCAGGGATATTCATAAGACTTTTTATCTCGAAAATCATTAAAATTTCCCTTCATACAATTTGTTTATGAATAACTACAGTTCTTCTAATATGGTTAGTTTCCTATAGCCATTCATGCAGATCCTTAGCTCAGTTTTAATGACTGTTTCCGTGTGCGAATTCTTAACGAGATCCCTGATTCTAACTATAAAGTCATGTTGAGGGTTTCAGAGGAAGCACATATTTGTTTACTAGTAGGTGGATGTGCATCTGGACTCAACAATAATCGTTAATTATGATTTTTGATTTATCGTTTATTTTAACAATATTTATATTACTTTACTTGTTTAGCTGTCTTTTATATATGTATATAATTTTTTTTTTGATATTATTTATTTTTATATTATTTCTAACCATTTTCCATCAACTTCTCTTATATTTTATTATATTTTGTATTGCTTATTATTTTTCGTTGTCTCACATTGCTCCATAAGGTGGAACATCGACAAGTGTTTTTGAGAAGAGGTATTCTGTAGTTATTCCTCTCCCGAGTTGTTTGAACCCCTCGGTTCATCACAATGACGAGTTTGAAACCATCATCCTGATGATGACGGTGTTGAAATAATGTAGTGACTTCTGGTGTTTTCTCTCCGTGGTATTTTATTTAGTTCTTTAAATTGTTTTATATAAATTTATAAACTAATGGTCTTCGTGAAAAACTTCCTGGATATGTAATATCTTTTACTATAGATGACTCATGATTATTTAGTTGGAGTTGTGAGGCACAAATCAATGTCAAATTATTACCTTACTCTTTAAATAATCTTTAACCTAGATATGCTCCCCTGTGGAGAGCAGTGAAACTTTTTGTCTGTCCGTGAGTTCAAACAACGGCGGTTGTCTCATAAAAAATAATACTTCTACACACTTATTAGATATTACACTTCAAAGATATTAGGATTCGCATGAAGTCACTGATTTATATACGTGTAAAAATGATTTTATTTTCATCGTAACCTACAAAGAAATGAACCTATTTACAATAATATATATGCTAAAAGTCTGAATATTATATAATTTATTTGATACTTAAGAAGCTTCCAGAAAAAATGTTCCTAATTTGGTAATGAAGAAATCACTGGTTTAAAGGACTTCATAGTTAAAGGCATGTAACGCTGTTGTTTAGAGTAGAGTTGGTGATCTTAAGTGAAAGAGCCACTTTCAAGATTTCCAACTAAAATAATTAATCTTGTAAAAAGTCTAACAACGAAAAATAATGTGGTTTAACGATTTTAAAGTATAATGTTTTCAAAAAAGTAAATTAACTTTAAAAATAAATGACTGAGTTTAGTTGTGGAATAATGCCAGTAAGAATGGTATGTCTGACTGACTGCACTTATTTACCAGTTTGTGAAAATTAGATGTCGAGTGCTTGTGGTCATCCTTGACACTGACTGAAGATTTGGGTCTGTGAAAAATGAGCTTTATTTGGTCTGTTGACTTTCATTATTGAAGAAGAATGCTCGCAAATGTACGTTGATGCAGACCTCGTTGTCAGATCTCTTATAGTAGTTATAGTATTTCTCAATAGTTTTACTTACCCCTGTCAAGCCCTCTGATATATCCTGTCCCATCAGGACATTAACTACTTCCAAAATATTCAACCTAATATAATTCAAATTTTTTGAAAACATTTGTGAAACTCCTTCGTTTATCAGAATGAATTCATTTCCTATAAATCTTTCTCCCCTTCCCATCCAACTATCCATCAAATATATTAAAGTTGCAGCGCCTATATGTTTGATCGTCTTTTTCGTTTAGAGATAATCCCCATAACAATATATGTATATATATATCAACGTCTAAACCACAGTTTGAAATCAGAAAAATGACCTTTCAAAGAAAACAATTGGTCTTCGTATGCATAATGACCTCATGAGCACGTTTTTTAGAACAATTCATGTTTTGCCATTAATTGCGTCTAAAGTGGATACTACTACAGTCTGGCATCTTAAAAAAATGTAAAATAAAATAAAAAGGTAAACCTGGACTGTGTTAAAGGAAAACTGTTTGGCTGACCAAAAGCAAGATATTAATTGTTGCCCTCATACATTTTATCCTTAATGTTAATTTAAATTTTAATTAACCAATGAAATTGGTTCAATTTTCTTTAATATTAGTTATTTTATAAAGTTTGTACTAATGTTAGAGGATCTAAGGACAATTTTAATAATGTGATATATTTCCTTGCCGTTTTTAATCCAACATAAATTCTGTTAAATATTTTTTTCTCTTTGTCTCTCTGCTTTTTTTTTGTCTTCCTACAGAATGGCCCTCTGATGAAGGACCTAACAGTTCCTGATAATTGGCTTAATTTTATAAATGTTTAAACTCTAAAAAGGTTTTGAAACATACTTTTTTTTAATCTTATTTGAAAGGATGTAATTATTATTTTTCTCTACTGTTTACTATATATTTAAATAACACTAGTCTGTCATATAAATATAAATATCTTATAACCGTTTTTTTTATTATAACAGAAAATATTCAAATTTGGCATAATAATGTAAAGCAGGAAACTGTAAATGAATTTGTAAGGCTATTTTATATTTTGTTGCTTTGTTCAAGCTCCACTCTGTGACAAGTAGTTTGTCACCGGAGGTTTGTCTAGGGTCCTCGTGTACCAAGTAGTTTCTGCATTGCATCTATTATTCAGTTAGTTTGTAGATGTATACAATGGGGGGGGATCTCTTCTCTAATTGTGGTTAGTTCACTACCTTCCTTTGGCACATCCATGTAGTTAAATAAACTTGCCTACTCTTGGTTACGCTTTAATTTATAACTAATTGATACGTATCTGTATTATCTTAATTTAGCCGATATATATATATATATTTATAATAAAAGGTAAAGTTGTTTCTCAACAAATGAATCAAACAAAGAAGTTGAGTAATATTGATTTCAAGTTACTAAAGTATAAAGAAAGAATCAGTTAAGACCCGATGATTAATATTTCTTTTATATCATAGAATGTAATACTTTTTATCTAAAGAATGATGAAGAATTGTCTCGGAAAGAAATTAGTACATTCACAGCATTTGTATGATATGATATTATGCAATATACAACAATATTCTATACAAAAGTTAATTAATGGAAATATGGATTTTTTTAATGTTTAAGTATGTTGTGTACAAATCACTTTACAATAGATTTTTTTTTGTTATTATTAGAATTAGGTACTCTTGTACATTTGTGTAGCAAAGTGAGAAGAATGTGTGGTGAGAAGACGTTGTTTAGAAGAGGGCAAAATAAAGGAAAAAGAAAATAAAACTTAAACATCTGGAATTTGATACTAAAATATAATTTAGAGTATTATTCCTGAAACACTGACCTGTTTGTTTGTTTCAAGTTAGGGTAATATTTTGCGAGCCAGTAGTAATGATATGGAATTTTCATTTATATTTGACGCACAGAATGTTGCCGGGTTACTGAAATGATATGGTGGATCCATTTAAATATCGAAATTTGTTAAATCCCAAATTTATTTATTTTTGTTTAATCCTATATTTAATTTATTTTTACAGATGTTTGCGAAGTAAAATACTAAAACTAGAAACTATCCTACTCACACCTTTATTTTTTGTATCAGTTTAGCTTGCTTAGGTGAATTAAGCTCTCAGAAATATCGAGTCATGACGTAAATAGGCAATGCAGTCATCCCAAGAAGTTCTCAGTCTAAATTTAAATTTTTAAGTAATTAAAATTAATTGAATCATTATTATTTTCAAAAACGAAAATGTTTGAACGATTATGAATTTATATATTTTCTAAAGAAAATTGAAAAGTGCAACAGGACTTCTAATACAAGTACGAAAAGAAAAAGGTGCTAATCCGTAGACCTGATGTCGGCGCCTATCGAAATAGAGTAGTGAATTTGGTATGCCTATGTTTATTTTTTCTCTTTTCGTAATTGAATTTATACATTTATCTAATTTTTGCCAAAAATATTAAATCCGTTTTCACTAAAAACTGTTTAGTAACAATTTTTTATTGTTAAGAAAAATGAATATTTTGAATAAATAGTTGAATTTAAAACTACCTAAAGATTAGTTTCTCATTTTGACTCTAGCGAGCTGTTTTAGTGGTTCATTGCTCCTTCCCTCTGGGTGTCACGTGACTCCGATGGTCTGATGTCTTTGAAAAGTTTGCTCTCAATACCAATGGCCTTAGATTTTATCCTCTCAGGATGTAATTTAGAACTCCATTACAGTGGGAGATTTTGATTTGGTTCTATTATGAACATGGTCTGTCCTTACCTTTTCAGTGGATGATTCTGTGGCCTCAGGGCTTTTCTGTACTATACTTTGTTCACTCGTTCAGGTTATGTTGCATAATTATCCTGCACTTTCATTCATTCACCATTCTTTCTATTGTTCATTAGCCCCTAAATTCATAGGATAACGTTGGCTGCTAAATTTTCCAGTGGATTTTAACCCCTGCACTTTTGAAATATGATAGGGAATGCATTATGGACGGCGTAACTGACTAACCTGCCCCATCATTAACGCTATCCACATTTCACTTTGCCCAGTCACTTTTTTTTATTTATTATTATACTACAAGCACTCTTAGAGGGGTAACATGTCATAGTGATCCCTGCTACATCCAAAGTAAAATGAAAGAGTACAGAAACTACCATTGAAACTACTCCATATATAAATTATTCTTATCACTTTAATTGGTCTTCATAGTTATCATTGCTAAGCAGATCTCAGAGTCAACATCTTTTTCGCCTTGCAACAGGGTTTGTAGGATTCTGGTGGGATGGTAATTCTTGAATAAAAGGAGTTACATTGGTGCGTAAAAATTTATGAAATTTTCTGTATCATGATCGGATTTCTTGGTGGATAAAGGAATTTTCAAACCGTTATGAACGGTATCGTTAGAAGCATAAACCGGCGATTGTACAATTTTTCGAAGAATTATGGATTGGGTTGTTTAGATTCATTGGTATATTTGTACTCTTGGTTGATCCCCAAATTTCAAGTCCGTAAGTCCAAATTGGTTTAAGTATTGTAGTGTATATCTGTCTTCGTTTTGTTGAATCATATTTGATCTTTTGTCGAGAAGTCTGGATAGCATCTTATATAGTCTCATTGGATCCTGTCTTTTCAGTTTTGTATGTGGATTCCATGTTAGTCGTTTGTCGATGCACGTCAACAGACATTGCAGTATGTTGACAATTCCAATCATGAAACCTCAAATATCTTCCTAACTTTTCTAGTTCCTGCACAACGACTAACTCATTATTGTATGGATTGCACAAGATATGAATCATTCCGTATGGCCTTGACATCCAGGGGCACTGGATTGCTCCCAGTATTAATTGATGTTGATGATTTATTTGCATGTTCTGTTTCATTTGTTTTTTTGTTAATTGAAGAATGTATTTGCCCATTACTTTATTTTTACCTTTGGTATTCATATTTACTTATTATGCATCTTTTATTTCATTTTTTGTAGTTGCATATTTTTTTAAATATAGTTTGTAACAGTTTGTAAACTACTTCGTTTCTTTTCTCTATTTTAATCTACACCTCTTCTTTAGAGAGCGTAGTAACTTTTAATTTGGCTTTGCATATATGTATAGTATAAAATAAAATAAATAAAGATTACCAAATTTTTTTCACTTATCTGCTGGAGTTCCTATGACGCATATAGAGAAAAACACGGAGTTCGTTTGACTAGAGAAATACTATTTGGAGGAATATGTGTTCTCCAAATAAGAAAACAATCAATTAGAGGTACTATGCTTAAAATGTCAGTGTTCCTCACTGACTTCTCAAGTTACTGATTTGTACGTTATCTAGATCTAGGAACAGTGAACCTGGGATGAAGGTTGTGAAGGTGTGTACCACCCCTTCAGTTGTGGACCAGTGTAATGCGTTTCCATCGCCATCTGTTTAAAGCTATAGGTTTAGCTTTTAGTTTATAGGTAAAAAGCTATATCTGTTTAAAACTTATATTTTAGAGCTATAGGTTTTAATTGTTTTAGACTGTTCCAGGGATTTATATACGGTGAGGTTGAGAGATGATTGGAGGTCAACGATGATTTTAAAATTGTTGCAAATGGAGAGACCTACAGAGCATTTCGACATCTTCAAATAGTTTGATATGGATTAGATTTAGAAGTTGGGAGAAAGAAAGGTTCTTTAGATAAGTTGGTGGTTTATAACTTAGTGGACAGCCGACTTAACGGTTTCCCTTCTGTAACAGTCCTGTAATATTCAACCTGATTGAAGGGGCTCTTCCCCCCTCCTTTCTATACCCCTTCCCCAATTTATTTTTCTATTTGCCCCCCCCCCCCCCTACCTTTTTTTAGTTCTATGACAACGAACTTCCTCGAAAGGCTTAAGAACTTTGTCGTATTTCTATTGATTTTCTAGTAGTTTTTTTTATATACACATTTATACGCTATTATGGCGTTATTAAACATATTTAATGATACAATCAAAACATAATTGGACCGAGCGTTTAAAATCGTAACAGACTGGAGCATCTTCAACAGGGAGGCAGAAAATTTAAAACAGGTTTTCATAAATAATGGTTGCAGTAACAACGAATTCGACAAAACTCTCAAAAACTATATTAATCAGAAAAATGAGAAAATTGAGAAAAATGAAGTGACAAATCAAACTACCTACAAGATATATTATGAAAACTAGTTTTCTGAAAATTGCAAAACCGACAAAAGAATACTAAAACTATATTAAAGAATAATATCAAGTGCAAGAAACAAGAAGACAAGATAGAACTTATTATTTTCTGCAAAAACAGAACTACTACGCAAACCTAGTATATGAGTTTCAATGTCCACTAGGAAACTGTGAGTTCCTAAATTCCTCATATATAGAATCGACTGTCACTACCCTTTCTAGGAGGCTGACTATTCATCTGGTTTCAGGAGCCCCAAAAGAACACCTACAAAAGATACATAAAACAAAAATTTGCTGGGAAACTCTTTTTAACAATACCGAAATAATAGAGACAGAAAAAGACGAAAAAAGACTCAGAATACTGGAAGCATTATATATCCTTGAGAAATCTCCAAATATAAACCAACAAAAAAGGAAAATTTTAGCAACCAGCTGCACTTGTTTGGAAACCTCAAGCAATGAGAGGGAGACAGGATCGTGGGACGAAATTAAGATGTAACAAGCGTTGTTCAAGTTCTGCAGTAAATGAAACATCAGACCTTCCAGGGATCTCAGGACATACACAAACTGATATCAACACTGTAACTTCATACCTGGCTGTGTACTTACTTACTGGTTAGAGTGTTTACTTAATTAGCATAATTTAACTTTTTTTTTGGATCAATTTGTTGATTAAGTATAGTAAAATTGATAATTCTGAAGATGGTGTATGAAGCACTGAAACATGTCAAATATAAATTTGAAAAAGTATTTTGACCTAATCTTTGATTTGAATAACCTTGAATTGAAGAAAAGCTTTCAAAGTTTGGAAAAACATGCAACAAAGCTAAGTAAAGTGAAATCGGACGTAACGTTTTTAAATATGTTTTTCATAATTATAAATATGTGTTAATGCATTGTAAAATATTAAACAGTATCAACAACAAAACTGTTAACTGAATTTCAGAA
Source organism: Hermatobates lingyangjiaoensis (assembly GCA_026182355.1). NCBI lineage: Eukaryota > Metazoa > Arthropoda > Insecta > Hemiptera > Hermatobatidae > Hermatobates > Hermatobates lingyangjiaoensis. The sequence continues at coordinate 14,265,556 of JAPFBL010000084.1, read as the reverse complement.
ACTTGCTCAGCGACTTGCTCCTTAATTTTTCTTTATTATCTTAACGTCTATTAATTTGCTGAAATATATTATTTCATATTCTAAAAGTTTACTCATCTTTTTTTCTTTTGAAAGTTAAACCCTTGGAGGAAAATGATTCAATTTAACTTTTACTTTATTTAGTTGGTGCAATCCATCTACTGGTTAGTTAAGTATTTGTAGTTATTATAATTGTTATAAAATGAGTTGTTATTAAAGGAATGAAATAAATCAGTTGTTATTTATTGTTAAAGAAGTATAATATTTAAATAGACTATGGATGAATGATTTAGTTCAATGATCAAATAGATGCATATCAAACCATTGCTGTTCTGGATAATGTCAATTATTGGAGAGCACTGTTTAACTGGAGTGGAGTATGTATATTGATCTACCAGTGGAAATAATGCACATCACAGGTAGTGTAAAGACAACCGTCTGGATCAAGTAAATATTGGGCTCTGTTAATGGACTCTCTGAGTAGATCTCGTCCGATTTTAGTATCTCAACCCATTATCCTTCATCTCGTCCTTGTCTTCTGTTTTGATGATGAAACGTTGAAAAGCATTCCTGTCTCCCTCATTTGAAAATTATGTACTGATAGTATGTTATTTAGTCTAAAGATATTTATAGACTAGTATTTATACCCTTCCAAAGGGTTATTTATAACAGATACTGCTAAAGTAATACTAATGATGACAATGCTGTACTGTATTCGTTACAGTCTCAGACTGATGGAGGCAGAAGTTTAAAACTGCATCAAGTAAGTTATGATTTTAGAATACTTTGCAGTCACTGAGTAAAAAAAAATTCTGACTGGACTACACTCCAATTTATAAGTAAAGAAATATTAAATAATTAACAGTAAATTTAATTCTACATTCATTTTAATGTGGGTGGCTATCGTGTAGACCGACTAAACTCTGTGGTAAATTATTAATTAACCATAATAATAATACTTTATTGTTGTGTGGTTCTTTCCCACACCAAGAAGTATAACTGTGAAATGTAATTATGATTGATCAAATGATGTGGCTCATTTGATCAATTGATCAAAATATTCTCGATGGATATCGAGCCAGCCACACATAGGCTGATATCATGAAAAATGTATTTAGGGAACCTGAAACAAAAATTTGGAGTGGCCTACACTCAACTTTGCTACAAGTAAACATAATATTAAACTTCTTGGGTATATAATATATATTGTTCCTTTAGACATAATATAAAGATCCAAATGGGAGATGATTATTAGTCTTTCATTTCTGGAGGTATTACAATTGGTGATTGATCCACTTATCAATACATATGCTTATTTTTGCATGTCACACGATTAAAGCATACACTATCATTCGTATATGCAGTAATAACAGTTTTGAAATATGTAACTGGTTTATAACTGAGTCAGTATATAACGCAATGAAGCAACTAATGTGTTTATCCAAAGAAATCAATCAAAATGTATGCGTCCCTCATTATATCCCGTTAATAGTTTGAAGTGAATTGGACTACTTAATATCAAATTAATTTTGAAAGAGAAACTAATAAATCTTTTTCGTTTGATTTCGTAAAAAAATTGCTGAGTTAACATAAGAAACATGTATGCTAAGGAGGTATCATTAGAAGCTAAGTTTACGTTTCTTTCGGTCTATATTCATAATTCTAATAGGTGGAAATATTTAAGCAGTGAAATTAATTGAAGATGAAATTTGAGATTTCATTAGGGTATTTTTTGTTCTGTAAGAAAAATTCTTCAAAGTGAACGTTGGATTTATTTGGGAGGCTGATTGTTTAGGAAAGGAGAGGGTTGTAGATGTATGATCAGTTCCTTGGAGGACAGGGTAAGTTTGAGCTCATGAGGCTCTTATATAAGAATCTTATCTTGAGAAGAATTCTAATATTGATAAAATTTATTGTTTCTTAATATGTATTTCTTGACTATAATTTCAAAAATGATTTAGAAACTCAGCTTATATACATTTTAAATTGAATTAATCACTGAAATACATGACAAAACTTTAGAATTTAACTGCAAATAAACTGCTGTAGATTATATAATTTATGATATCGGAGCTACTATTGTTCAAATAAAGGAAAAATCGGTCTACCGAATAATTGTCCTGCTTACGTTATTCCATGGGGTCTAATTTGAGCTTTGCTGAATTGTAAAATTTAGTCAATTTCGTGTTTGAATTTTGTTTTAATCATGAATAGCCTTCAAAAATTGAAAAAGGTTTATTATTTATTTTTAAAAATTCAGGAATGTATTTAAGGTATACATCAATTCATATTACAGATAGAATAACAATACATTTAAAGCTTTCTTTGTTTATTAATGAACTAAGCGAACATATTTCAAATAATATATGGAAAGTATACTTCATGAAAAACAGCCTGTACCTTATAATGTTGTAAAATTGTGTAAAATAACTGTCGATGCAATTTATATGTGAATGGTCATAGATATTCTAATTGATATTGAAACAGTGCTCGTTGATTAATTAATGCAATTCATTGGCTCGAGAAATCGAACATTGATTGTGAGAAATCTTTAACAACCATAGAATATCACCTGTTGATGTTCAGGTAATTAATTATTAATTACTTTTACCCATATCTCAAAACTAAAACTTAGCCCCAGTTCAAAAGCGCATATGATGCAAGAACTCTTATTTCCTGCTAAGTAGTAGTGATCCTGGCAATTCACTCTGCTATGTAATAAAAACATAACCATTAATGATGTGATATTTATTTTAAAAGAAAATAATGACGAGAAGTTGAGTTTGGGTTGGATTGGAGCGCGGCCAGTAATAAAGATGAAGTGTTGGGCGAGAGGGCTGAGAAAAGTCTAATTCAAGAACATAATTGGGAGATTTGGGAAGCGTCGCAAGTGGGTTTGTTCTTAATAGAGGCGGAAAGTGCGTGCGGTGAGGTCCACTCAACACTGCTGGTCGTCTTCGAAATTCACCTCTATCCTCACCTAAGATGACCTAACTCTCTCACTTTTCTAATTGCCCTACATCAAAGAAATTATCCAATTCTGTAAGAATTTTAGCGTTGTAAATTTCAAAACTTGAAAAACCATTTGGTAATTGAAATAAAATTTACTACAAATATGTAATCATTCATAAAAAGTATATACTTACCTAATGTGTATATTCCATTAAAAATCGTCAAAATAAAAAAGGGACATTTCACTCAAGAAGTAAGTTCATAAACAGGTGTTAATAACTTTTTTTTTAACTTCATTTTACATAGTCACAACATAAATGTAACATCAATTTTATTTCAGCGGATTCACTCAAAAATTTTGTTAACAATGTAAGCAAATACGACAAGTATAGCAAGAGAGCCATTAGTCTAGGATTAACATTCAATTTTTATAGCTTTATTGCCCTTTCCCTAATTAAAATGTCGTGCATTTTTTTATAAATTGTTAATTTTCTGTTCAATTTTTTGGCAAAATTTCATTGTTTTTTAATGAGCCGTTTAGCGTCAAAAACATTTTCGGAAAACAGAAATTGTACACTTGCGCCCCTTTGGTTAATATAATTTTGAAAAAAATTACCTCAATTCATTCTTCACGGTAAGTTCTATTTTTAGGTGTAGTTTCATTTTGATCCATCAAAAAGTATGGCTCATTTCGCTATCACAAGCTATCAGGTTGAACTGTAAGTCAAAATTATTACATTTTATTGAAAAAAAAAATATTTCCTGTTGTTTTAAAAATCTGAGGATATTTTTAGTCTATTGCTTTTGTAGTCTCAAAGATATTGCCGAAATTTCAATACTAGAATTAGTAGTTTAGGGGAGAACAAATCTTGCCCGAAAACAGGTTTTTGACAAAGAAAGTGACTTTTCCATCATGCATAATTGCTCCCGAACAATACAGCACATCTACACTGTGAGGCCCATTTGTGTAAAAATCAATTTGATCAATCAAAGATTCTGGACCGTAGCGTGTCCACAAACTTTGGATCACATTCACCCACCCACCCACACACACACAGAAGTCATGGAAAAAAAATCATAAAACGACTCTTGGGACCTCAAAACATGTAATTCCGTCAACATTTCGGAATGGAATTTTGCCACGATCACAGGTAAAGTAACCAGTTGGGTTTTTGACTCTGACGAAAACCGCTTGTTACGGTTGAAAGATCTTAGTCTTGTTTTCCCATTTTCTTATTGTGGTTTGATCATTGATAGTAAAGTAAACAGAGACTAACACTCACGTTTCTCGATCACTTTCCGTCTTCAGGAGAGGAGAAAAAGGAAATCAAGAGGAATGAAATGGTTCAGCGGACTTTTAAATAAAATAGAGTTAAAACAATGGTAATATACAGACAGACACAGACATAACTCACTTCTATATTTTTGTCGATCGTCGAAATATAGAAGTCAGTTATGCTTGTGTCTATCTGTGTGTTATCTTCGTTTTAACTCTTTTATATACATATGTATCTTTGTGGTGGGGGGAGGGTTGTTTTATAGTCGTATAGGTCGTCATTGTAATTATTTTAAGAGACAGGAACTGTGCTGTCGTGATAATGATTGCCTGAGATTTATTGAATGGGATTGAAACAAACCTGAATTTCTGAATCAATTGTTAATTGTTTATAGAGTATCGATTAGAATTGCGGTATGCAGTACCAGTTGTGCATTATGCACAGTCAACTTGGTAAGAATGATTTTTGAAAGGAACGTAAGATGTTGAACAGCCGTCCTGTTTTTTTTTTAAGTAAATTTATTAATATTATTGAAAGAGATATTTTTAGACGTAAGCATTTTGTAAATATTTCGTCTAATAGTTATTCATAGGGTTTTCCTGTAGTTCTTAAAAAATTGCTTTATACTAGGGTGCAGTGGGAGCAGCAAAGGAAATATATTAGTTGATTGGCTGTGAAGATGTGAGTGACAGGGGTTGGCGATATTGGACGCGCGGGACCCGCCAGATTGGCCGATTCCCGTCTCCAGACTGCATTCTCCCATTCGGTCTTTTCTTTTATTTCCTACCTCTTGTAACAGATGGTCTCTTCCCTCTTTTACTTGACTACCACATTAACTGTAATGTTGTAAATAAATGTTCTACTCTATTATAGCCGTAGAATTTTATTTTAACTGGGTAATGTAATCTGTCAAATTGTAAGTTCAAACTTAGTTATGCATTTCTCTGTTATTTTTGATGAGTGGTATCTGATGATTTTTTTTTTAACTTTGCTTTTCGGAATTCAATGGTCGTATCACAATTGTATATTGATGTATATATTGTATGTACAGTTATTGATATGATGCTGATCTGTCTAATTAGTTGACTGGTTCAATCCTATAAAAATATCAACTTATTTTATAAAGAATAGAAGTATAACAAATAAAAGTAGTAGCCAAGAAAATTTCACAAGTTTTTAAGAAATTTGACTCAAAAATGACGCAGTTCATTCTATAGTAAAGACCTATTTTTGGTCTTAATTTCACGATGTTCTCATTTGGTTTCATTTTCGCTAAGAATTATATGTCTATTAAACGTTATTAAGACATTTATTCATTTGTCAAACGGAGTGACTTGTAGAATGTTTGATATATCTTTGGTAGGGACTCATATATCCTATAGGTAGATACCACAAAAAATGAGTCAGGAGACCTCTTAACCAGTGAACCCTTAAAAATTGTGTCTAGTGTATATTAAAAAGAGTAAATCATCTGTTTGCACTGGTTTGAAAATATAATATATACTATGATTATATTTCATACCATAATTATATTATAAACTTATTACTATATATGACCTATATATTTATAATTATTATACTATTATGTAACCAAATTATTACTACAAACATCTTTTGGCGACTGATTCCCTTCTTCAGACTCTTCTGAAGATCAAAGATTCTTCTTCTTTGAGTGATTTCCCTTCTGTTATCTTACAATGTTCTGTTTCATTTCACTCGAAAGAGATTGATAGTGAGCTCGCTTTCTTTATGTGTTCAGGTTAATTCTAAAAATTATTCCTATTTGGTTTCTTGTTTATTCATTTACAATAACTTGATTTCATCATTGTGTACCTTCTGAAAATAGTAATGAAATTGAAAAAAAGGTGTGAAAAATAACGCAATTTTGTTTTGGAAACTGAAGTATTATAACGGTGATTGACTTGGTAGAGAAATAAAATTGAAACCCATTGATCTGTTGGATATTACATTGTTTAATATGGATCGTGATATGGACAGGACTGTTTAAAATGCTTGTGACATCATCGTCCTTCAGTTACCGACCTTTCATGGTGCAGGCGCTGAGTGCAACTTCTAATCATTAAAATGCTTGATGTAGTAACCTTAAAAATATTCTTTGCTATGTGGTAGTAGCAGATTTAGGATGACAACTTTAAATACTTAGGTTTTGAATAATATTATTACTTTAAAACAAAAGTTTATATCCAGCTGGAATTTATAGAACTTAACCACGCAGTAAAAAACCTCTTGATTATACTCAAATCTCCAGCTTATTCTTCCTTCTTCTATAATCCTAGTTAACTCTCTTTTCTAAAATCCCATGAGCCGACCGATGGTGATTCCCAAATCCTAATCAAACTTACAGTTTAGTAATTATTTTGGCCTTGAGAATGTCACGTGATCATTCTTTTAAGATAGTTAGGTTTTCACTGCTGACTTTTACTGAAAATGAATGCTCTTCAATCTTTCATGTAATTCTGTGTTTGATTAACCTGGAATTTATTTAATAGTATCTTTATTATTGAGAACGAAACATATTTGATTTATAAAATAGCTTTCAAGAATCCTTGGACTTCTTCGTAAACGGCATTTATATTTTTTATTTGTTTTTTCCAATACATTAAATTTATAACAAGGAGATGTAACTTTCGATCGGGAAAAAAGCCTCGACAAGTGTTCGCAGATCTTGCATTGTTGACTTCCCTTGTGGCTAAATTACTTCGTAATTTCACAATCTCTATATCTGAAATAATATATTTATTAACGACCAATATCCAATTTGTTTAATCTAATATTCCTAAATAAATATGGTATAACATATCTAAGAAGTCAGATTTAGTGAACCTTAGATCGTAATTAAACTTCTTTAAAAAGGCGGGATTTTAACTTGGTAAAAGCATTCGAGAGAGTGAGAGAGCGCTAAATTATTAACCACCTCTTCAAGTCCTAGCATATCCCTACAAAGAGATAGTTCTATTAAATTCGTCCTTTACTCTAGTTACCACAAAACATGTTTAAACATTGATGAAATCCATTCTGAGAAAATCTAGGGACTGATTTTGTATGAAAACAAAAAGCCCGCAAATTTACTTTATGTCGTTTTTATATTCTCTACTGCAGGACATTAGTTAGTGAATTCAGTTTTTCGCATAAATAAAACTTACATTTTACAGATATAATAGAAAATATCTGGGGTACACAACACTCAACTTCATTATAAATGAAAAAGAAAATATGAATAAATTTAACTCTACATTTATTTTAATGTTGTTATTGTGTAGGACGTATTGTAAAACTCTGTGGTAAAGTATTATTAAACAAATAGTTAATCAATTTAATAGTAACATGTCCATATCTAGCCATTTATTTTAACATGTCTATATCCATTTTACCCGTTATAACAAGAAATTAAATCATTGTTCCAGAAAAATATGGGAAGTTACGACAGATGGAATTAATTTTACAATTTTTAAGTTCAAAGGTTCCAGCCACTACCCGTTTGGAAAAAAGAATGATAATGTACCTTTCTTAAGTTTCAAATTTTCCGATCGCAATACTTCTTTCCCGCACCAAGAAGTATGACTGTGAAATGTAATTCCGATTTGTCAAAAGTGGCTTGTTGATCGATCAAAATATTCTCGATGGATATCCAGCCAGCCACACATGGGCTGGTGACATGAAAAATGTATTCAGGGAACCTGAAAACCTGCAAATGAGGAATAATAAAAAAAAATGTTTTCTTCATTATCAATAAACTTTATAGTAATCGACTAAAGAAATGTGTACGTGCCTGCTAAAAATATGATGTATCCTTTAAAATTATTGGGCCAGAAAGTATGACATGGATTGATTGCGATTATACATCACATCATTCTACATGAAAAATCAAATCCAGAACTAAGTATATCAGTGATATTTATAATTATTCTACAATTATATAACTGAGTCAGTATATAACACAATGAAGATTCTAATGTATCTGTCCAAAAAACTCAAGCGAAATTTATGGTCCCCATTATATTCCCCTTAATAGTTTGAAATACATTAGACTACTTTATCTCAAATTAATCTATTAAGATTTTTTAAAACTATTAAAATCTAAAAAAAATTTCATTCAAATATATATTTTTTTTGTTCTAAGGGTACGTCTAGTTTGTTGTACCTTGGTTTCAAACTGTCGGTGTTTCACAGCAGAACGGTGAGAGATTGAGGGTATGGGATGGTTAAGGAAGAGGTCGGGAAAGTAAGGGAACTGCTCTCCGTACTACTCAGTAAGTCACCAACGGGCCTATGAGAGCGAAATTCAGAAAGGAAGGAGGACATCATTGTGGTCAGGTCGGAGGATGTGGTTGGGGGAGGAAAAAAGGATTGTTTTGTTAACGGTTGAGGGTCCTAAAGAGATGTTGACCCTTTGAGTGCTTATGCTTAGCTCACATATGGTCGGAATTCACTTTTCGAGGGTCGTTCTGCTTCTGGGTTGTTCAGTGGTAGTCTAGTGGCAGAGAAATTCATTCATCTTAATTTCTGCAGCTCCTTGTGGGTGATGCATCTATGGTAGTTGGCAGGATGATTGCCCTTTAATAGAGTAGACTTGGCTGGAGCTTCTTTAGGCTTTGTGCAAATCTGAGTTCAATGATTCTCGCCACATTTGACACATCGAGGTGCATAGTTACAGTATGTCTAGTAAGTCTGCGGAATCTGTTTATTTTTGTAGGGGTCCTCTACCTTAATCCAACATCCTTATAGGTGTGTCAGCTTAAATATATCATTGTTTTTTTGGAGAGGGCTCCAGGTATAGAAAGAAAAGCGGAAGCTTTTATTTAGGTGACAGTACATTGGTAATGTTCCGGACATTAAATCCTAATAACTGTATTTCTTCTTTTAAGTCTTGTGTAGGAATGGTGGGGTGTAAATTTCTTTGCACTACTATGTATGCTCTATCTTCCTTCAGTTGATACATGTGACAATTACATTTTTGTTCTTTCAAAGGATTTACTAGTTTCCTGTAGGTATCTTCTGTGTTCACACACACTACGTAGTGTCAATTCTGTCTTTACAAGAAAACTGTTTTGCTCCTATCAGCTGTTTTAACGTTTTGTAGAATGAACTATAGTCGAGAATATTTTTGACAAATATTGGAGGAGTCTTATCTAGTTTTTGAGCCGATTGTTGATGTTTCTCTTCTTTTAGGGTTGTGATCATAGTTCTCATGTTAAGTTTAGATGTTTCATGTTGCACAGCTAATACACCAAACTTATTTGGCGATATGAAATTTATTGTTGGGTCTGTAGAAGCACAGCCGATAACACTTGTGGTGTCACTTGTTATGTTTTCCTTACTGCGAGATCTTCATCTTTGCTCATTATTGCTTATGTTTTCATTTTCAATGGTAGTATAGGTGTTTTTTGGTTTATTGGGCAGATTACCTGCAGTCCCCGGTTTTTTCATTGTCTTGATATTTTTTTCTTTTTTTTTTTGTTTAATAGACTGTATGTAACAACGTGGCTTTTATTCTTATCGCAGTTTAAAACTTCTCAACTAAAAAAAATAGCAAATAGGTGATATTGAAATCAACGAAAAATGGGCTTCGATATTAGGAAAAGAAACAAGGACCAATAAAATTAAAACTGATTATTTTAATCAAAACGGAAAACCAACAACTCTGATAATTTTCATCAAGATCAAAACAATCAGTCGCCACTACTATGAACTTCCGAGAGGATCAATTTCATCTGCAACTTGCCAGCTGTCGCTGTTAGTAACGGTGAGAATGGAAAACATTAAAAAAAAATGGGAACATGTAGACCACTACGTGGCAAATCATTCAGCAGCAAAAAATGAAGTTCAAAATTTGTTCGTTAGAAGGCAATACTTTTACATATTAATTGAACATTTCCATTCATTATTATAATGTATATATTAAATATGCACATCTTTTACTTTACTATAAGTAAAGTATAGTGATCGTGAAAAAAATCGATCTCGAGATTTTGACGGAATTACATGTTTTGAGGCTCCAAAAATCGTTTTATGAAGTTTTTTCGATGATGTCTGTGTGTGTGTGGGTGGGTGGGTGAGTGTGTTAGCATTGCTTGCTAACCGTAGCACGCTACGGTCCAGAATCTTTGATAGATCAAGTTGATATTTTACACAAAAATGGGCCCCATAGCGTAGAAGATCCCAATTGTTTGGGAAGAATTATGCATGACGGGAAAGTCACTTTTTTTGCCAAAAACCGTTTTTTAGAAAACATTTTTTTCTCACAAACTGCTAACTCTAGAGTTTTGTAATTTTGGCATTATCTTTGAGGTAAATGTTGACTTATCATTCAATCTCAAAGCTTGTGAGAGCCATACAAGCCATACCGTTTGACAGATCAAAATGAAACTATATGCCTAAAGATAGAAAATTATTTGTAGAATGAGTTGAACTATTTTTTTTTCAAAATTACATTCTTCAAAGGGGCATTACAGTACGATATCTGTTTTCAGAAAATGTTTTTTGACGCTAAACGGCTCATTAAAAAATGAGGAAAATTTGACCAAGAATTAATAAAAAAATTACCAATTTATAAAAAAAATTCATGAAATTTCAATCACGGCAAAAAGCTATAAAGCTATAAAAACTATATGTTTATCCTGGACAAAGGAATCTCCTGCTATACTTGTCGAATTTTTGATATTTTTTTACAATGTTTACATTGACTTAAAAATTTTTTGAGCAAATCCACTGAGATAAAATTGATATTTATAAAACGAAAACTTTAAATAATTTATTGATTTATACGAGATATAAGAGGAATAAATTTTTACATGTAAAAAATCACCGCCAATAAACATTAATAAATCCCTTTTGTCTTCCATGGCATGATGGATTTTTCTCATAAAATGCTGTAGTAAATCTGTACATTGCACTCTTGTACAAAACTTAATATTAGTTATAATTACTAATTAGAGCGTGTAAATCTGGCTAATTACTTATTTATTTTTTCTCAATATACATTCAGAGCAACCTTATAACAAAGTACAGCAAAGTATAACAAAAACTTGCTCAGAAAAAATCGGTATCTTTGATTTTCGATAAAGGGGAAGGAAAATGATATTATTAAATACTAAAAAACCGAAAATTTTCCAGTATAATAATTCTATAAAGAACCAAAAATGTAAAACATAATTCAAAATTGAAATATTTCGTTTGAAGATTAATACAAGTAATTATCGTACATCCTTAATTATAAATTATCTTAAAACGACATTTTTTCTCCGATGTTTTTCAGCGAAAATAAGAGTATTTTCTTGTTATAAATTTGAAAATTTGACTTAAATATTCAATGTAGAAGGAGACCAAGTAAACGATATAAGAAATCCACTGGCTATTTGAAAAAAAGCCATGTTATCTTGTAGATTATTTTGTATCAAAGAATTTTCACTTTGGTTTTTGAAAACTGTGATTACTGCTGAGTTATACTAATGAGATTATTTGCATCAGTGGTGCGATACACAAAAATAAGCTTAATAAACCCATCCCATTTAGATGTTTACATTATGCTTAAATAAGCCATTATATACTGTATACCCAAGAAGTTTGGTATTAAGTTTAATTATATTAAAGTTAAGTGTAGGCTACTTCAGATTTTTATATATATTTTTGAACTTTTTTTTTCATTAATTTGTTAACATATTGCATAAATAAACAGTTTTATGGTTTATATGTGCATTGTTATTATTACAGCTGTATTATTATTTTTAGCATGCAAAATATAAATATATTAAACTATTTCATTTTTGTAATTCATTTCTGTGGGTAATTAATTGTATTTTTTTTAAATAGTGATTATAATAAATTAAAATGAGCTTTAGAGGATAAGATGCAATGATTTTAGACACTACTATGGATAAAGAGATAGGACATTAAGACAGCGATGTAAAGTGCATATTCATGATTTAATCAAAGAAGAAACAAAGGAAAGAAATAGTCAAATTTTTAAAACAATTAAAATGTATTTTTTTTTTGAGAAAAATGTAATGTAATATTGGTCCTTGATTGCAGGTGAATGCTATTGAGGAGACAAAAATCATTATGTTGTAAATTAGTTTGGTACTTTTTTTACTTATAGCAAAATTAAGTGCAGGCTACTCCAGATTTGTTACCATGTTATAAGATTTGGTACAAATAAAATGAAAACTTTATAATACGGAGTCCATCAAATTAAATAGTGCCAATAAAACAAAGTTCCTCTTATCAAAGTATTAACTGGGAGAAAAGAAATTTTTAAAATAGTTGAATTCTATATAGCTGAAAATTCATAGGTCTCTATTTAGTATATAAATAATTATTCAGGCAGAATGAAGTCCCTTCATTTCCCGCCAACAGTACATAATGCGCATGTCTTTTTCATCGTATGATTATTTCGACCAATCATCGGCTCTCATTTTTTCAAGTCATTTTAATTTTTAATTGCGTTTCTATTCGACGTACATGTTATTTGTTACAGTTTGAAATTATTTCATATGTGGTCTTATTGATAAATTTAGTTTTATATCTATATTTAAAAGAGTACATTCATTGAAATATTTAGTTTAATATAGGTTTTAAATATGAGTTTACGTTGATTAAATGACAATGCAAGAATACAGAAGGTATTGAACATCGTAGTCAAGGTTAGTGGAAATATTGTATTAATTTTCTTTCCAATATTATAAGTGCATTAATTGTTCTTTAGACTATCTAAACTTATCTAGTAATATTATATTTTTAACATCATTTATATTATTTTTATACCATTCTTATTTTGCTAATTCTTATATAAGTGTATATAATTTGTATTTATTTTCACTTCACCAGGAAAATAGAATAATGTATATAGTGCAAAAGTTTACCTATTGAGTTTTGTAGGCTCAACGAATTTGTCAAACTGAATCAATATGATTATTTGTATAAGATAATTCAAGAAACATATTTTAATATCTTTGAAAACAGTTATTTAGTTTATTAGTTATACCTATTTTTTATAATTTACCTTAGTAATTTCTGGCCATAAACAATGTTATCTCTTATTTTTTTCTCTTATTATGTACCGTTATTTTTAAATTATTTACTTTATTACTACGAATGGAAGCTATATTTGACATCATACAAAGAATTCAAACTCTGTGTCTAGAAAAGGTAAAAACCCTTAATCACATTATATCTCTATTCGAATTAATCATCTCAGAATGGACAAAGATTTCTATCAAATCTTATCTAAAGCTATAGAAGTGAGGAATACTTCTCTATTTACATTAGTGAACATAAAATCTGAAGTTAATTTGAGTTAAAACAATGGCATGACAGCAGTATGTCATATGCTATTACAACAGTATGACTGCAGAGTCTACGAGTCGAATGAGTTTCAGGCTCTCAGTTTAACCATTGTTATCAGATGTCATGTTCACGATTCTTATAACTAATAAAGCGATTACAGTTAAATTTAAACAAATGACACATACTGATTAAATGTAAAGAGCAGAAAACATCAGTTGGTGGTTAACGAGTTTCTTATTATGTTTACTTATAGTAAAGTTGAGTGTAGGCCACTCCAGGTTTTTTCTAATGGGATGAATGTAGGTTTTATTCTACAAATACAGGATTATTTGGCATTATACTGGACTTTAAGGCTTTTTACTAATCTTTAAAGTTATTCGTAAAAATGCGTATTCCTTCTTAATGAATTAATAAGAATTAATAAGTATTACAATTTGGCTTTTTTCTTTGTTTACCCTGTTTCAGCTGCAACCACGCAAAATATATGTATTAGTAATGAATTTTATTGACTGGAATGTTATTATTTCTTTTAAAGGATATTTTTAGAATTGTGTTTCATTACTTGTGTAATCTGTTATAGTGTGGTATTTATCCATATTGAGGGATTTCAAAAAATTACCCCTCCACACAAAAAAATTCAATATGAAAACTAACAACGCGTTTCGAACGTAGCACTCTTGAGGAGTAACCCTGAAAAAAAAACACTAAGTGCTCGACACGCGTTCTTAGTTTTCATATTAACCTTTTTTCTGTTGAGATTTTTGAAATATCACTCAATATGAATTGTGTTAGATCTATTTCTTAAAAGGAATTGTTTAGTTGTTAATGTGTTCATCTGAAATTAAAAACATCAAACTGTTGGGATTAGCCAACCGCATTTATTCATTAGAATTAGTAATAATACTGTCCGTCATACCTCGTAAAGTCTAAGAAAATCTCAACCGGAAATAGATAATGAAATAAGAAATAAAAAGAAAAAAACATAGCAATTAAAGAAATGTGCAAAAAAAAATGAACTACACCGACAACACTGATTCAATGTAGATGACATGTATAGGTAGGTTATAGGAAAACAACCTTCACAGTCAGTTAGATGCTCTTGAAGATGGGATCCAGACGGAACCGAAACCGGTCGAAATTTTCTGAGACTTTACGAGGTATGACGGACAGTATTATTACTAATTCTAATATTACTAACCTCAGTGGAACTAACCCATTAACTATATCATTTATTCATCCCCGTCAACTATAGTATTACTATTGCAGTATACTAGTAGTCGGGTAGGATTAAAATTAAAAAATCTCTAATTAAAATCTTTCTCACCTCCGGGAATTGAAATTTTAAAAGTTTTTCGTGTTTTTGAAGCAAAAAGTGAAATTGAACTATGTTTAAATAGTTCTGATAACTCAAATATTAAGTTATAACTACTATTTCTTTTTACATTGAAATGAAAGAATGTACCGTTTGAGGTTGTTGAACACTTGTTTTTTTCCTAATGGCTGTTTAATGTGATGTTTATTAATATTAAACGAAGCCATGACGTTTATGAAACATCTCTGAGACCCAGAGATTGAGAATAATTGATATAGCGTGCAACTTTCGTTAATTTGAAAAAAAAAAAAAGAATGTCAAATAATGGCTTACTGCTTTTATTTCTAAGAGTATATCAAAGGCATTTGTTATTTCACAATTTCTTTCTCTTCAATATTTCTTAGTTTCAGGTTATATTATTTTCGTTTATTTTTTGAAATATTATGACTCCTTAAAAAAAGTCACATTTTTAATGAGTGGTGTAGGTTAAAATATTTATTTTCAGTCATTTTGATTAAGAAAGCCTCACAATGAGATAGCTGCTTTTTTTAAATGTTATATTAGTTGAAGAAAAATGGATATAAAATAATACAATATTGTAGGAAAAATATTTCACTCAATATGATTTCTTCCATATTGGTGTTATTACAATTTACAATATGTTGGAAAAAGTAGGAAGGTAAAAGTCATTCAGAGAAGATTGTATGCATCTTCTAATGTCATTTGATTTGAAAACTGCACATTTGACCAGTTTTCCCACTCTTCGTTTGTGGCACACAGTTGTGTCTTTGACTGTGTGTATCTCTTAATTGTTTATACAGCATTTACTCTCCATGCTGTTGTATTTTAGATTTAACATTACAAAATTGGTTACCTCAGAAATTTTTTTTTGAAATAGTGACCAGTTCAAAACGCTATGTTTTTCTAGTGGTAGCCAGCTTTCCGTAGGCAAATATTGCAGGTTGAATCTTTATCATGGCACTGCATTTTCACGCTGGAGGCGGGAAACCTTGTGTGCACCGTCCCTCGAATAGGACTTGAAGCAGTCCTGAGCCATAGATCTTAGGTTCTCGTTAAAGACATCAATACTGATTAATATGAATAGGGCAAAATTTAGGACTAACAATATAGAATCAACTGGATAATGTGGCTCCCTCACTACTAAAGTCGGTTCTCAATAAGGAGTGATTAGGCCTTTCATCTCGGGAATCGCACTGAAGATGAAGGCTATGAGACTGAGGAGTTCTAAAGTAACATCTTTGTGCTGAAGCTTCTATTTACTTTCAACACTCTTAAGTAAATGCCGCATAATAGACGAATTACACCAAAATATGGAGTGGCCAACACCAGCTTTACTAAGTAAATATAATATCAAACCCCTTGTCAACCAACTGATTCTTTGTTTTATTTTAATGTGGCTATACATACATATAGAACAGTATTGTATCATTTGTTTACATGTAGCAATAATTAATTTATCATTTTAGGGTAAAATGAAATTAAATGGTCTCCACATATAAAAATTTAATGGTATAAACAACGCGTTTCGAACACGTAGTGTTCTTTCTCAGGCATTAACTAAGGTTCGAAACGTGTTGTTTATGCCATTAAACAAAATTTTTATATGTGGAGACCATTTCATTATCTTTTTACCCTACAATGAGTAAATACCACATAGTAAGTGATTACACTACGTTTAAATTAATTTATCAGTTATAAGAAACTTGATATGACTGATCGATCTGACATATTATTGTAATTATTATACTGAGGGCTACTCTAAGCTCCGCGGCCATACCTGTCATATTGTGCATCCAATTGTCGTAAATTCAACTGTATGATTATCAAATATTATTACAATTTGTAAATACGTCACTTACGGAGTGTAAACAATGTTTTTGATAGATCAAGCCACATGCAGGTAGACCAGTATCGTCTTCGTAAGTATTCAGATTCAATGATAAGTAAAAGTTTGTTCTTTAATTCTGTGCATCTAAACTCTACTTTTATCAAAAATGCTGAAACTTTTTTCAGTTTGTTCTTATCAGTTTAAAGAAAACTGCAATATTTCTGCTCTTTAGAATGAGTGGTTAAGTAGAAAAAAAGTATATCAATAATCAAATATAAAGTGGACTTCCATGGAGCAATATTGCCCAAAGACTGTACAAAATATCTATACTACAAAAACCATTATTGAGCAACCTGGCAATCCTACCAATTTAATCCATTAATCGGTGTAGCCTTCAGTGTGTTCACAAACTTTTGGACATACACCACCCACACACATATGTAGACATAATCAACAAAATCTTAAACATAGACTCGTGGGTCATCGAAATGTCGAAATCCTATTGAAATGATTCCTTGCCATTAGTACTATACTTTCCTTGTGGTTAAGAAACAGTGCACCACATGAGATGATTAGGATTCCTTCGATTATATAAAATATTATTCTATGAACATGAACAATATTTTGAATTTATTACTTGTGAAGGATTCACTCATACTTTTCTTAATTTTGTTTAAGGTTTTGTTCCTCCATCAAAATGTCAAATTACCATGTCTATAAATGCTCAACAGAAGGAAGAATGAAAAATGTAACTTAGAGTTTCATTTTCAGGTTCTATTCCAACGACAGTTTATCGCTCAACAATTATCACGAAATTGGATTCGTGTTATATTATTTAAATCAAATTAGTGCATCGCTGAAATATTGAGGAACACTAGTAGGTTAGACTGATAAAATATTGACATCAAATGCTGAATCCAGTGAAAATTACATCCAATCTTCTTTATTTAATACATTATTTTCTTCTTTTAAAATTGTTCTCTTTGTTTGCTGTGGTTTTTTTGATTTTGTCGGTTTTTAAACAAACTAGGTGGGTTTAAATCTCATTTTCTAATGATTCTTTTTGAATTACTTATCATGGTTAATCGTTATCAAGAGTCCTGGAGACGTTCCAATAAGTTAAATAATACAATTCAAATGTCTTTGTTTTAATTGTTGGTTTTAAGTTTTAATTTCATTAAGTATCATGAGAAAAATATCTTACCAACGCTCTTTGTTTATCGGAGCTTTTCACGCTTTTAAATCGCTGTTGGTTTAATTCCTTTCTCCAAATTGCAAAAACTGAAAAGTTAGTTCATACTTGTTTAGAAATCTATTTTGTGTTATTGTTTACAGTGTTTAGATATTATTGTATTTGACTGGATAAGCTAGTTTAAAATAATCAAATAAATGTGAATAAATATAAATCATTGCAGATAAACATATATGAGCCATTTTACTATTGCTCCTACTTATTGTGATAACCATTAGTGATATTGATAGTTATCTATAAATAGTAATTGTGATAGTGATGTTTCATTGTCAAATTTAATGTAAAATTCTTGGATTTTACATCTTTAACATATTTTTCTAAATGTGTACAATAATCTGTAATTATCAGTAAGATTATTTTATGTTTTTAAAAAAAAATCTAAAACTAAAGAAATCTTTCTTTTTATTATCTATATTGCATTGCAAATAGGGAGGAAAACTATATTTTCGAACTGTATGCTGTAATGAAATGAAACACTGCAGTATGCTCTGCCTTTGTCATGTTTTGTGTATCGGCAGTTTTGCAAATACCATGATTTCTATAATTGTTTACTTCTGTCGTGACACCGCCAAATATGTTTGCAATGTTTCGTTGTCTTTTCACTTTGTAAGAATTTGTTGCGATATATCTGTAATTATAGATCACAAACAATAAATCTCCTTCTATATATTATTTAACAAGTTTCCACTCTGACCTATCAGCTTTCCATTATTTTTGTTTTCTTCTATTCTTAGACAATGGTTGATGATGGCAGATGAAATACCTCGACAAAAGCAGAAGAAGAAAGTAATTTATACAATAGGTTCAGGAAGGTTTAAAATAATGGACATAAGTATTTTACCAATATCAAACAAACATTTAGTAGCCTGAAATGGAAAACAGTTATCAATTCATCGCCTATTACTGGTATTCAGTTAAAAAAAAAAAATAAAAAATAAAATTTCTTGTAATAGAATATTGTGGTTGGAAAGTTTCAATTTTTTTTAGTCTTCCTTTTTTTCTGTTTATATGTAAATTTGAAATTACCATTTTAATGACATTTGATGATGGAAAGTAATTTCACTTCGCTTGTCCTGTTTTGTTTACTTCCTGAATTCCATGCCAAGATCTGAATGGAATTAAAGAAAGTGTTACTATTAAACTGGGTGACATGCAGACTGCATGACTGCACCCCAGTGGTCTTGTGGACACTTGATAGCTACTATTCCCCTTCTTATATTAAGCAAATGTTTCGTTTCATTGGAGGAATGATGTGTTCGTGTGTCCCTTCACAAGTTTGGCCTTGGTCCCTGCTTTAACTTTTTCATTGTTTGTTCATTGTTTACTATTATTCAATATCCTAAGACAGGTTTTTGTAATTACTAATAGGTTTTCTATATCAACAATATGATGGAAAGTTCTCTCTAATCGAATCTTAAACCTATATTAAGAACATATTTTTTGTTTATTCTCTGCAGGTGATTTTGTATTTAAACGGATTTAGAACTTTGGGTATGAGGTACCCTGACTTAATGTATGAAGTTTTTTGTTTTTTTTTTATAAAGTGTGTTTCTGTATCCAAAAGTTTGTGTAAACGTTACAGTTCACATCATTTTACTGTAAAAAATTGACTTTATATCTAAAAATAGCCTTCGGATGTAAATGAGAGTAAATAATTATTTTATCATTATTTATACTCACGAAGCTGAGTAAATCCCAATAAAATTGGGATTGTACCCAATTTTACACCATTGGGGACTGAATTTCCATGAATGCTATTATATTATTTTCTTTGGAAATGAAGGGAGCCATTAATGAAACTCCATATCTCTGGAATAAGTTGATCTACTCTGCGTTGATGTGTCAACCAACCAGTAAACAGTAAACAATCCATCTGTATATTGGAATAGATAAACTACCTTTAATTAAAAGCAATTTAAAAAAGTATGAATAATTTTGATGTATATCGTTTAATTAGTGTTTATTTTAATAACTAAAGTTTATTTTTATAAAAAATTATTACATTAAGTAATGTTTTCTTTATGTATGATTACATATTATGTTTGAGAGTGTTGGGTGTACTAAGTGTAACATGTGATTCTATAGTAAGTTCTGAGGTTTTTAAGGAGAGTTATTAGATTTAAGGTTCTCATGTTGGAAAAAGTGATGAAACTCCAGTATATCCCATCTTTTAGATAGGTAGTCCAATAATTTGATTTAGAGTTGTGATTTATTTGTGAAGTAAAGAATACAGAGCGGGAGATTTCCTCGGAAATTCGGTGTCAACATCGATAGCGTCCGATCTTGCTCAAGGTTAACTATAAATTTAATTGCAAAGTATAATTGAAAGGGTGGCACGGAGAGAGAGAGAAATATATGATACGGTTGGATATGGGAGCCAAGGATTAGGGTGGCAATTCCACCATATAGGAGACATTTTTTCCTGAGGATTAAATAATTAAGTTTACTAAACCTGCTAAACCTTTTTATAGATAAACTTATTAATGATTTTTGCTTTACATAATTTACAGGGTTGCGATATCTTATCCCTTCCTTGGACTGGCATGACTAAATCACTTAATTTATGTGACATACTTTCAGCCACTCTGATTTTGCTCGATCGGATCGTTCTTAATTTATATTTTTTTCATATTATCTATGATCAGTTCTTTTAATTATTAATTTTGATTAAATTCTTCGCGAAATTCAAAACATCTAGCTGATTGTTACCCAATTACAAGTTCTGTAAATTAAGTTTTATCATTTCATATGGACTAGGTATTACAAATTAAGCATTTTGTTATTTAGTTTTATTTTCGTACTGTTTGATTGATCCATTCTTATTGTTATGTTGCTTATTGACGTAGATTTTTTTCTCTGAGGCTCTGACTTTCCTGATCTTTCTCCGTTAAAAGAGTTCTATTTTTGTTGGTTGCTTTTTTTCATTTTTTCTATTTGTGATTAGTCATCCACTGTTGTATATAATTTACTTACTGTTCTATGATTCTGTAAGATTTATGTGGTTCATTGGATCATTACTATTTTTATGTTTTGTGTTAGTGTTAATATTTGGAAATATGAATGCTATTAGATGATCCAAGACCATATGCCACTTCTTGCTCCCTAATAAATTATAAGTTAGTTCACAAATAAAGGCTATTTATTAAAATATATTGTTTCAGTTTGTTTTCATTTAATTATTGTTTAATTTTTGAATGATAGATAATGCAAAATATTTTTTTTTTACTTTAAGTGTCGTTTTAAGTATAATGAAGTCATAATGAAGTTATTTTTTCGTAAAAGTCTTAGTTTCAAATAATTCTGTGTAATATTTGCATGCATTTCATTTCTTTAAAATTATGTCTACACTGATTGAAAATGAAATTGATTAAAGCATTAATATAAAATCATTATTTTAAAAACCAGAGAAGACTGATTTGGTAAGGAGTTAAAAAAATTAATGGTGGTTGGGTCATTTGAGAAGTTATCACCACAGGCGTCCGTCTCTAGATTTACTGCCGCCTTTCCTAATAAATATAACTTATTGTTAGTCTTACTTTTTCTCTTCCTTTTGTTGATTCTTCAGAAATACTTCTTTTTTAATATTGTATTTGGAAAAATTATTGGTTGGTTCTGACGTAGGAAGTATAATCGTGCATCATTTTCAATATTCGTCAACTAATTTGTTTTTCTTGTATCATCAATTAAGAAAATTAAACATTTATTAAAATGCTGATGTATATAGTAGTATGTACTTTTCTTAGTCAATATTGTTACTGTACGAATCTATCATACCTTTCTTGGGTTAGCAATTTCATTTCAATTTTTTTTTTTTTTGCAATTAGCCAAATATTTAATCATAATCTGGAGTGGCCTAGTAGTTAACTGTAGCTGAATGCAGTATGGAAAATAACCTAAGCAATCATTTTAACCCATTGGTTTATGTTAATGTGTCTCCTGTCATTTTCTCAATGATGATGTAAATATAATTGAGACGATTGTTGAAAACAAGTCTTTACGATTTGGACGGTATGATGTCTATGAATAAGTGGTTATGATTCAAAAATTAAAAACTCCAGGCGTGAAAACTCAAATGTTTTGGTTATCATTTGAGGGATGAAACATAATATGTAATATATAGTTGTTATAAAAACTTAATAAATTTACAGTAACTGTTACATATAATTATTTCAAAATTGATTAATTCGTATTTTATACAATGAATAGTTTTTTGTAATAAATATTTTAAGATGTGAATTACTTCAAGTAATAGGTTATTCACTTAATTCTAATTTTAAAAAGTTTACTTCTAATAAATTACATAAATTACGTTACTTCTAAAAAATTGTATAAATTACATTAAATAAATTACTTTGAGATTTTAATAAGATTAAGGTAAACATTTCCGACTGGTGAAACTTAATAGTTGTCCTTTTTAGTGTTATATTGTCCCCTTGAAATTATTTATAATCCTTTAAATTTTTACAATATCAGATATTTATTGTATAAGATAATAAGATATTTATTTATTCACCACCTCACATTTCCAGCAAACACTATTGCCAAAAAATAACAGGGCCATTGGCATATCAAATAATAAATATCTGTGGAAATATTAAGTTTTGTCCACCGTCAACTAGGGGGAGGTCCGACGATTACTGCAGCTAAGTGTACACGCTCGTGATAGCTGGTGGATATGCATAACACAAAGCCACCCTCCAAAATACATCGTTGTAAAATATCAGAAACGGATTCAGAGAACCTCAAAACATGTGAATCAATTCTCTGATCTTAAATCTCGGAAATATCTGAAAATCTTTTTTTTTCTTTCGTTATTACTACTGTTCAGTAAAGTAAAAATGACAAACTTAAAGTGGCTTTATTTAACTAGAGACATTGAAGAGTCTATTATTGAAGATAACGTTAATAAAGTCTCAAATAGACTTTTGCCTGTTTGCTTGAATATTCTTTTTGAGTAGCCTAATGCTGACTGGTGGACGACTTCCTCTGAATAATTTTCTGATCATTTTTATATCTCCTTTCATCCAATATTGACTCATAGCATGTTCTTTGCTAAATGTATATATAGTTAATAAATGGTTTCAATTTATTTTATCGAAATCCAGGTGTCTCGAAGCTATTTTATCAGTTGAATATAATCCTTACGGCTATATTACTTGCAGTAGAAGGTCTTTTTGATGCATTCACTGGAAAATTAGTTGGCTGGACTGATCCAACGATGGCGATTCTGCATGTGTGAGTTAAGCAAATTTCTCTGAACAGTGAAACAACTTTGTTATTCTCTAGCCTGTTAAATAAAATCTCATACATTTTCATTTCCTATCCATTAAGGAAATCAGATTTTGAAAATTTAGTGTGATGTATACTGAAGATATATTATTTACATCAATAATAGATTAACACATCTTATTTATTAGCTAATATTTAACTTCCTTATTTAATTTAATTCTAATATTCAAGTTTAGTGTTAAATGTTAACAATTAATCTAAAAATGGTGTTAATTAATAGCTTATATAAATTATTTTATTATAAAAGTTTATAAATATTAAACACATCTAACCGATTCTAATCATTCCTAAAATAAGGAAATGTGTAAATTGAGATTATGTAAATTTGTTTCTTTCAGATTACATTGCGTTTTATGAGTTTGTAATTTATGATTAAAAGCC
The DNA here is from genome assembly GCA_026182355.1 of Hermatobates lingyangjiaoensis. Classification (NCBI taxonomy): domain Eukaryota; kingdom Metazoa; phylum Arthropoda; class Insecta; order Hemiptera; family Hermatobatidae; genus Hermatobates; species Hermatobates lingyangjiaoensis. The sequence continues at coordinate 14,241,923 of JAPFBL010000084.1, read as the reverse complement.
AGTAGTAGGGTCCATGTGGTTTGAGACAGCCCGTAATATATGATGGATCAGCGACAGCAAATTCAGATGAAAAAGATATTCAATTCAAATGTCAAATGATGAAAACGATTGCCACCTAGTTTTTTCTCCTCGTTGACAACCAATATTGTCTGGCCTCAACCAATCTGTCATTTTTCAAAGTGCATTTATTTTTATAGATAGTAGTATGTATAAGAAGTTTTACTTCAAATAACATATATTACAACTATAACTTTAAATTATCATTATATCTTCTTTTAAGCTATCCAGTTATTATTTCCTCACTTTGGAATAGTTACGCACAATGCAAAGTTTCGTTAATAATTATTACCTGGTGTACCTGGTTTTTCCTGAAAGAAAGAACGAAAAACATAAAAAAAAATAGTAAAGTACAAACCCATAAATAGAAAATTAATATTATCTATAGTGGATAATCTCATTTGAACTGTGTACTGCCCTGCAGTAAATAAATTTTAAATAATCCCAAATATAATTCCAGATTTTGATCTAAATAAAATAAAGATTAATAACGTGGATTTTTAATCTGATTAAATAAAATGCTTTAATCTAGGGCTAAAAACATCTACATAGAGGCTGGGGAAGCTTGTGGGTCTACCGCGCATTGTAGAAATATCGCTTGACCCGCATAGAGAATTGAGCGTAGTCTTCCTTAACATAAGATATCTATATTGATGTCTGATTAACTGATGATATAATTTGATTCTAATTAACAAACTCTGTGAATGAATATGAAAAATAAGTCCATACCAGTACCCAAGTAGCAGATGTGCTTGTAACAAAAATATGATTTATTTCTATCCCAGAACTTGGCATGTCCGGGCGATGCTCTGACCTGCCATTCACCTGTCAATGTCGTAAAAAGTTTATCTTAAAACACAAATACCATATAACTGGACATTCCATACATGCATACATTTTTCATTTATAAACTTGTCAATGTTATTATCTGATTTGGATTTTCGTTTATGGAAATTCAAAGTAAATTCTATCTAATCTGAAAAAAAAATTAACTTGAAATTGATGTATACTCATTGGATGATTCTAATTGAAATTTTGATCAAATATATTCGGATATGCCGTCAACTCATTTAGATATAATGAATTACCCGAAGTCGCTTTGGCTTTACTCAGTGTTTAGTTAGGAAGCTTCATTTAAATATTGTTCCCTCATATCTATAAAGGTAGAGAGGGGTGGGAGGACTTGTAGAAGTGATACAGCTTTGTGGTAAATGTTGTGCTCTACAATAAAAGTAGATATTAAACCATCTTTCTGTAGTATATATGATTCTGCAAATGATGTCATTTGAAAGCTGGAATTGCAAGCTCTCAATTTTTTTTTAGAAATGTTTGTTTTCTGGTGGGTTACCAGATAAGTAAGACATCAGTTGCTCATGAGGCTCTTTAAAAGACGACACTTTCACATTTCCATTTGAACAACAGTTTAAGTTGTTAACTTTTATATTTATTTCACTGAGAATTGTCATATTGATAGCTGTCAGTCCTATTTCAACTTAGAAGGGAGTGTCATAATCCTATCGGAATTCATAATTAAATGCCGTCGTTTCATACGAGAATCGTGACTAAAAATCTTGACTCCTTCCCCCGTTATGCGTCGAACTTATGCCTCTGAAATTCTCTGAACACTTGCTTCTGTACCAGAGATGAATTAAAATGTTATCAATATTTTTTTTTGAGGTATGGACAATTTTATTTTGTTTATTGCACTATAAATCTGTATCAAAGACAAACAAACCGATCAGACTTTGTATAGAAGACTGGTACTCTGTTTGTCTAGAAGAACAGTAATACTTGAGAATTATTGTTCTAGTCTACACAAGTGGGTAACTATTCTGATTCTTACTGGTACTAGTAAGAATGGGGAGATCAAAAAAGACCTGGCAAGTAGACCACTAAATGAGTCCTTTTTGCCAACTCCGGGTGAACTGGACCTACCCTGAAGAAAATCTACCTGATCTCTCCATAAAGGTCAGGAGATTCTTCCATTCCAGTTCCTTTAATTGATCATCCCTAATGATACTTATGCCCTAAGTATTTAACCTAAGTAAGCTGAATGCAAGACAGCTAGCTACAAAGTTAACAAAGGTTCATCTTCCTCGCTACACTTTTGGCAAACTACACTGCCTTCTAAGCCCATAATACTTAAATGTCTTCTCAGTCTACGGCAACCGTGAGAACTCCTATAAGATTTCCCAGCCTAGTTCTACTGAGTTCTAGAAGGACGTTTCTACTTTTTACACACGGGCCCAAAATAAGAAGTTTGGCCTATCTGTTACCCGGACAGTTGGCCAATTTCTGCAGCCAGACATTTATAAGATGTCTAACTCTAACAACAGAAAGTGGAAGTGCCTGTTCCGGCCATACAAATGCCGTTTTGGTCAGGATTTTGGCGAGTGAATCTGCTTTTCCGTTGCCCAAAATGCACGTCAAATTGGCGAACACTTCTACCTGGAAGACCGTAGCGTGAAACCTAAGCTTCATCAAGCTTAGAGCCATCAGTGAAGCATACTATTTCGTCAATCGGGAAGACAATTTACAAATCTTCCCATTGCTTTCTACTGGGGACTGTTATATTACAATGGTTTTTACAAGGTTGGCTATGCTTAGGTCTGCCTGACTCTTGAATGACTATCTCTTTCTTGATCACCATTTCTATCTCGGTATGGCTTTTGCTCATTGCATGATTCCACATCCTGTAATCCCGGAGTCTAATTTCTTCGCCGATTTCTGGATCAGCCAGGCTTGGCAGTCCTAACAAAACCTCTAGGGCCTTATTTAGTATGGTTCCATTGCACCGGTTATAGCCAAACTAGTCAAAACACTGAGTTTAGACTAGTAGTTTCTCTATAAACTTTTTCCTTACTTCTTGCTACCAGAAAATAGAGCCGTAAAGAAGTTTAGGTTTAATAAGAGCTAAGAAATGTCAATACATCACTTTTGGCTGCACGACCCCGGTTTTTCCCACTACGCACCTACACTACCAAAAGGTTCTAATACCCTTCTCTACTTCATTGTTGTTGTGTAGTTGTCAACTTAATTTCATATCTAGAAAAACTCCACGATATTTAATATGTTCAAAGAGATTCAGCTCTTTTCCTAACATCCTTGGAACCGAAAACCGTGTATCTTCCTATTCCTAGTAAATAGTATGAGTTTAGTCCTTTTAGAATTAATCGTCAACCCACCTATTTTACACCACTTAATAATAACGTTGGATGCAGGGTTCATGAGGTCACAGACTGTTTCAAGAAACTTCCCTGTGACCAACACATATGACAGCCGTGATATGAGTAAGCTTGACTATTCTTAAATCTATTAAAAGATTCTCCATTCTAATGCACCACAATTTTGGTGATAGACATCCTCCTTGTGGGCAACTGTTAGAAATAGAATGTTTACTTTCACCCCTTTAAGGCTGGCGATTGCAGTTGTACTTACTAACGTGTTCAGAATCCACCTCACCAACTGTATGGGGGAGCCTCTTTGCCCTCAAGTGCAGATAGGATTAATTTTATCAAAAGCACCTTCGCATCAAAACCAAGCAAAGCGCATAGTTTTTGTTATCAAGTGCCTTCTCGTATTTCAGTAATCATAGCATTTAATATTTTATATGATATAATTTTATATTATATTATCTGGACCTGTATGTGGTGTTCAGTTGTAATATTATTTTAAATAAAATTATGTCAGTTTTGATGATTACAATATAATGAACCTTTTAATGATTAAATAACGAATTATTTATAATAATAATAAATGTGTATAATTTTATTTCTTAATCAAGGCTTCCAGCATATGATTTATAGCTACTGTAATTTCGAGAAAAACATTTAAGATAATAGAAATTAAACTGGGGACAATATTTCTCATAATTTTTTTGTACTTGCATTATGCAAATGTTCGAAGTTTAAAATTTAAATACTTAAAGGACTCCTCCGTTTCTTAGACTTCTTCTAAAAGCTGAATCTTCGGTCTAATATTCTCCCGAGAGCGACAGAGATAGAACTAAATTCTTATAGTATGAGATTATTCCTCCAGTCTGCTTCCTTAGATTATAAACTGTAAATCTTTTGGGATTTTTATAAAAAAATAGCATTAAATAAATATTATACAAATAACTCCAACCTTTATGGTTTCAAGAACGCGTTATCTCTTAATTAACCTATTTTCTCCAAGCAGGTGTAGACATTGACATTCGTCCATAAATATCTACTTTAAACTAACTATAGTTGATTAACTGTGTCAAGTGAAAATCTGCTTATTATAAAAATTGTAAATGTTAGAAAAAATTATCAATTATAATATAATTACTTGTAATGGCTTAATATCACTTACGTATCACGTTTTTATTTTACATTCGGAAACTATACTTTAAGTCTGATAGAACAATAAGAGAAGTTAGTATTTTTATAGTATGATTGCATGATTTGAATTAACGTGATTCTCTGACTATTTGCATCAAATTTTATAACACTATAAGGCAGTATTTTCACAAATTGTTATTAAAAGCGTATTAAACCTTAAATATTAATTATTATGTTCCTGATACCATGAACCAACAGCTGAATTGAATTCAAAATTTTAGAGACATTGAAATCATTATGCTAAATACCGTACAAGATAATAAGGAAAAAGTAAAACGTTACTAAAGAAAAGCAGATTGTTAGGCAATTTAGTCGAACATTAATAGTTTAAATGTTTAAAAAAAACAACAAAACATACTAATAGCACACATACTAGTCTTGTGATTTAAATAAAATGTATTTCGAATTTCCATATATTGTTTTCAGAGATAATAAATGAATTGCAGATGAACCACCAAAATATGTACACAATAGTCCTGTTCCAATAAATATAAATATTGTATCAAGTGGTGTAAAAGGGATACTTTTTTTTTTGTTTTTTGAAGGATAGGATTTATCAACACTCTTACTCAATAAGAATAAAGAACAATAATGTAGCAGCCTCACTTTAAATTTTTTTAAATGAACGTAACACTTTTGACTTTGAGGAAATAACTATTGTCGATGTTGTTCTCTTCGCTTGAAATTTAATGTAATTAAATGCAATGTTCTATTATAGCAATAGCTCTATTCCTAGAGCTATTGCTATAATTTAGCTATTGTTAAAAACATTAACAACCATCATTCTTCTTTTAATTATTATACTGATATTACGATAGCATTTTATTCCAGTGTGCTGAGTTGAAGTTCTTGGTGAATTTCGAAATGCTGGATATGCGCTTTTTCAACGTAAAATATTTATATAATAACTTTTTTTTATAAGTTAATTAAACTTAAGAAAGTTTTTTTTTACATTCTTATATACGAGAGTTTTTAGTTTGTTTTTCTCTTAATATTTCTTACTTTACTATATTTTACTTCCTTCTATCGAAATTGATCTACTTATATTGTTATACATCTTCTATTAATAGATTTACTGTTCTGTATTTGCTTTTTGAGTATTGTATGGTGCCTTATTTTTTATAGGCCGATGAAAAATGTTTTACTTTCAATAAAATCTAAGCGAAAATTTGGCTCAAAACTGAAAAAATCGACAAATTTCCAAATCATTTCTGTTTATTCTCTCAGACTGACGGTATATGTATGAAATTCATTTAACGATTTATACAGTAGATAAATTAAAAAATAATTTATCAGTAATTTAAAAGATAAATTATACAGTAGATACTGCAGAATTCTTCATTATTTCTGGAGATAAATTGGCAAACCAAATAGGTGACATACGAGTATTCCTTTTACCAAATAAGAACTTCAATTAGAGAAATTTAAGTAGAATAATTACTATTTAATGACGTAATAAACACTTAATTAAACTAAAAGAAAATAAAACTGTAGTGGTTTATAGGAAGGTGGAGGAGAGATTATTTCTACAGAAAGACGAAGCCAATTGCGTTGGTTTTTCGTAAATGTTGAAGAACGCATCAATTTAGATTAGAAATCTGTTCAAAATGTTTTCTGTGATTTTAAAAACATTAAAATGGAGGCCGTGTTAATTGTTTCATTCAGAGAATATTATCGTTCTCAGGGTAGTACATAGACCTGGTCAAAATCTGTGAATATTGATTTTGCAGGGTTAGCAGGGTTGTAGTGAAACCCAGTCTGGTGTGTGCAACAACTTGTGTAATGGGGCTTAGTTGGACATAGGGTTATGAAGGTAGTACCCATGATCACCAACTCCATCTTGGTCACTAGATATAGTGTTTAAAAAAGGATATAGATGTAATGTGACACACGTCTTTGGAAGCACTCATCATCGATTTAACGGTGAATTCATGGATCAAAACTGACCTGTTAATTTTTACTCTATTTTTTCAAAGGAGTTCATTGTATTTTAAAAATATATCTTACCCCCTATGTGTAAACACTGCAACAGATTAACAGAATTGTATGCGTTTATTCATGAACACCATCTAACTACGTTACATTGATGTGAACTAAGGTAATGAATGACAGACTGTTGTTCAAAAAAAAAAGTGAATATTTATAGTGAAGTTCCGAACTTCTTCTCGAGATATACAATAAAAAAATGATAGTTAGAAAAGGTGAACATATAAATAGCGTTTCAAAAGATTGTAGTGTTTAAAAGACGTGTTGAAGTCAACATGCTAATAACAAAGAAAATAGTCTACTTGACTGAGTTAGGAAGTAATAAATGCTGCAGCGTGGTTAAAGAAAACTTCTTTCAGTTATAGTACTCCAATGTTTACTGTGAAACTGTAAAGCAGGCAAGAGTTTTGTTTAGTTGAACCAAGGAAACAGTTATCCATATGTTAACCAAAGTTGCAGTAGTAGTAAAATTTGTAGATTTTTTGCGCTCATGAAAAACGACAAGAAAAGACGATCATTAGGTTTACTAGCAATGTCAACCCTCTTCTAACTAAACGGAAAAGCAATACTTTTAAAATAAACGACTCTGCCTTAAACAAGCTCCAATACTTTTAAGAACTTGTATAAATGTCATATAACATAACTATTAAGCAATTTTGTGTATATGCAATTAGCTATTATATATATACTATATCTAAAGTTGGCTACCTTGACCATTTTACAGTATTTCACTTTTTCGAGATTTGGACTAATTCTCAAAACACGTCAGGGTATCGTTTCGCCTATATTTTTAGGGCTACATCAATAAGTTATAGTGTTTTTTCATGTCATGGTAATTAATTCTGTATTTGATGTAGCTCTGAATATGTCTAAAAATATAGATGAAACATTGGCTTAAGGTGTTTTAAAAATTGTTTTACACTGGACCAAACTTCGAGAAGATGAATATAGCAAGTACTACATATTAAGCAACCTATTAAAACTTCGTGATGTTGGACCTTACTGTTATTATATTTCATAACTATTTACTCATCGTATACTTAATATATGTACGATAAAGATAAAATGAATTATGTAAACAGATTCCTAAGCAATAAACACAGGAAGTCCAATTTGTTTTTTCCTACCGAAGTGTGCCATCTCCAGTCTTAAGTAAGTCATGTTAAGAAACTAAAAACACCCATTAGAATGGATTTAATAAGGAGCTGTAACAAATTAGAACTTGAACGTTAATTATCATACCTTCTCCTACTTATGATAATGTTTATTTATTCTTTGTGTTTAATTTTCATAAAATTTCACAACACATTTTTTTCTATGAGCAGTTCTATTGAGTCTCATATGGTAGCAGCCTGGTAAGGAACTCCTTATTTATAATTCGTAGGAACGAATTTCATATTTTTCTTAAACTTACTGAAAAAAGATAATTCAGAAAGTAAGTAGGGAGAAATACTCACGGAAAGATATAAATTTTTTTGATATTTTTCTAAATGATATAAATGAAAAGTTACCAAATTTTTCTACTTATACTATGGTTACTATTTAATGGAGTTTCCTTGTTGAGAAGGAATTAATTTTTACTGAAAATTATTTTGCAATAATTATTATCATTGTGTATTTTATTATGTATACATTCCTCCATAAATGAAAATTAAAATTTATCTAATTTATTTTTAGAAAACGTCCTGTTTAAGGAACATTCGGTAACGGTTGTTCACGTTTTTATTGTCATTGCTCCGCTGTCAAATAGCAGTATTGATATGATTTTTCATTCTACCTGGTAGAAATAAAGTTCGCCGTATGACTAAAAATTGGAGTGACCTACAATTACCTTTACTATAAATATACATAACGTCAAACTTGTTCGCAACCGAGTTGTTGTTTTAGTTTGATGCGGCTATTGTGATGAATTTTATCATATTCTCTTTCAAAGTAATCAAATATAATTTCTTTATTATTGTTACAAGCATTTTTTTAGTTATAATAAATTTGAATGATTGTTCTGGGACTATGAGACGTGTTAAGATTGTTAGGAGTAAACTGAAGACCTGAGACCTAATGGACTCTGGTGCAGCGCGACCATATCTCCATATCCAATACCATATCTCCAAATAACCGTTGGATTTTAATTTCTTTATTAAAATTTAGTATTATGTTTAAAGAATGAAAAATATTACTGTAATATTATAGATTATTATAATATTATAGATTACTGTAATATTGTAAAACACTTGTTGTTTAAGTATTGGATCTACCACAGTTTTGAATTCTTAGGATATTATGAAAGATGTACGCTATCACTCCTATTCTCGTGAATTAGTGGATGTCCTACTGAATAATCTATATAATGATGGTTATGATACGCAAAGCTATGTAGAAGACCTTTTATTAGAAGATTAATGTTTAGTGTTACTGTCTTTAAGACGATGCAGCATGCTCCCCAAATTATAGAAAGATGGGTAAAGGTGAAATGCCAGAATATAAATAAACTTAAAATGGTGCTATCTTTCTAAAGGATAAAAAACATTAGCCTAAAACTGTCGAAGTTATGGATATGCTCTTGGGGGTTCTACTCTCTGCCTAGAAGAGGTAGAAGAAACCTTCTTGACATTATCACTGAATGCGAGCCGATCACCTTGGTGAGGATAAATATTTTTGTCTAATTATATCTAAAATTATAGAAGTGAGGGATAATTTTTTTTGTATAATTTTAAAAGTTCATTAAAGAACTTGAAATCTAAAGGTGAATTTAGTTTCAACAGTGTGATGTAGAATATGCAGGTATGACCACGAAGCATAGGAGTGCGATGAGATTCAAGCCCTCAATTTAATAATGTTAATAACATGTCAGATTGACCAATGATTTCAAGTTTCTTATAATTGATGAAATGATTATAGTCAGATGTAATATGACCCGTGGGTCAGACACTGATCCACGCTAGATTGTTACTGACCCACAATTACTTGGCAAGCATTTATTTGTTTATTTTGATTTTCTATTTTGTATGCTTAATTTTCATTCTATTCGTATTATTTTCAAACACTGCATTGACACAGAAGCAATTTAAATACTGTCTATACCCTTCAGTTTGATAATTCCGTTCTAAAGTTTCGCAAATGACGACAAATGCGTTTGTAGTATGTATTTGAAATAAAGCAAAAGTGTTTACAAAATATCAAATATAATGTATAATTTTACTCACACTTTGTTTCTTTATTGAAAAAAAAATCAACACACCCACCACAAAAAATAAGCATATTTAAAGCACTTTCTTCAGATATAAAGCACTTTTGTAAGGACATGTTCAGTTATGTTTGTGAAAGAGACTTCCATGGCAATCTTACGAGTATAATAGAAATAGACTTGACAGTGAATTAACTGCAACATGTGTTAAACTAATGAATATGAAATATGATGATAATATTAAAAAAAAAAGTCTGAAAATAAACAAAACAGATTTCTGATTAAATACTTTATAATCAATTTTGTTACACATATAAACGTCTAAACAACATTAAGATATCGGAAAAGTGACAAAGATCCTTCAACTAAAACAAACTGGTCGGTGTCAGTTTGATTCTGGCAAAGACCACATGTTTTGGTTGAAAGATCTTAGTCTTGTTTTCCCATTTCTTATTGTGGTTTGATCATTGATATATATATTGTATGTAATTTTCGTTACTTCTTATTCATTCAAACACTTATCGCCGTTTGCACGATAGACTTAAGAATTCTTATCACCACTAACAATTTTTAAATCGTCAAACCACGCCCATTTTTTACCAGTTAAACCAATTGAATTTTAAATATTTTTAGTTTTAAAAAATATTCAGTTATAAGCTTTTAAACTTAACTCTGGTGCAATTGGGCATTATTGACCCTCGAGCTAGTAATAGAAAAAATATGAAGAAAATTTGACCCCCGTCTTAAAAAGGTTGGTCATTCCTGACCTATAGTATTGCTAAGTGCAGGCCACTCCAGATCTCTCTTTTTTTTTTTTTAAATTTGCTTGTCTCCCCATTATGACAATATTTACATTTAATAGAATATAAAAGTTATTATGTCTTCTCTTGAGTTTTCTCCTTTAAATGAAAAATCATTGATTTTAAATTTCTCTATTTATGAAATGTTAAAGCAACTTCCGACGTATTTTTTTTTTAAGATTGATATCATAAGATGATAGAATATATATACTTAGAAAGCCTGTTTGAAACAAATTTAATAACCTTCGACCCAGTATTTCAGATTGTGGAATATTATAATTTTGAATATATATATATATACGTATTGAAAAGTTCCAGTTAGGCAGTTTTGTTTCATTAAATTTATTGCTGTAATTTGTGTGGAAGTTTGGTTGGATGTTGGTTTCTACTGAGAGTGGTAGGTAGTTTGACATTATTGAGCAGAATGATGTGCACGTGGTTCGTTCAGCTTCTCTCGGGCTCTGAATTATGCCACACTATTCCATTTACTTCCATTTCTTAGAGGTGGAACTGAAATGACATCTTTTCGCTCTTACTGTTTTGGATATGTTTCAATTTTTCAACATCTAACTGAGAATAGTAATAAAAAATTAGTGAGTGGTATTCAGGGATTATAAGATCATTCATAAATGAAGGCAGAAAGAGTTTTGTTTATTTCATAACTGTTAAAGAAATGTTCGAAACTTCCAGTCAACTTCTTTTGAAATGTCACTTTATTTCATATCACTTATTCTTAGATGTAGCTTAGTTTTAGGAAATAAACTAAACAAAAGTAAGAAAAAGTTTTTTTCATTTTAGTTATTTATGAAAGCATCAGTTGTTCATCTCATGCATTGTTCCTCTAACAATCAGAAAAAATATTATTTTTTTAATTTTATGGAAAATAATATGGAAATATCCCTACCATACTAATTGAGAGGAATATGAATCTGTTCATATTATGTTTACATTTTTCATTATTTCTTTGAGTTTCCTAATTTTTTGGGAAATATGATGTACATATGGTTTGGTGAAAATAAAAATGTTTGTTGTAAACTGTTACATGATGTTAATTAGAGTGATGAGTTAATGTAATGGACAATATCTGATTAAAGAGATAATATTTAGAGAGGGAGGTTACAGTGTGAATGCTATTGTTTTATGTTTAAGGAAGGTTACTGCAATTTAAACTTCAGTTGAATGTTTTGTTGTTTACTCCATTTATAGATGAGCTGAATCTATGCTTTTCTAACAATTTTAATTCAGAGAATAGGTATACTGCCACAATATATACAATCATTAATCATTTGATTATATTTGGCTACTTTTAATTAACCTGTATGAAAGGTTTTTAGGTTAATGCGTTATCTGAATAAACTGATACCCAAGCATAATATCACATTTTTTGGTGGAGTTGAGGGGAAATGGTACATGACATTACTCGTTTCATTGCGAAACAAATAATCAAACAAAATGGTTTTAAAGACAGTTACTTGGTTCACTTCTGACATTTAATAGAAATTGGATTGATCTGTTCAATACGAGTATACATCTCTTAACTAAACTGTAATCGTCACTTCGTTATTTCGAACTCAATGCCACTCGTCATAATAATTATGAAATAAATAATTTATAGCAATATTTGGTACTATGTCAGTGTTAAGTTTTACATTTAAAAATAAATTGGGCATCAACACCACCATCTAAATTGATATAACAGTGGATTTTCACTTTCCTATTAACACCTATTAAATCTATTAACACTTTCAATTGATTTACAAACCTATACTTAAACTCTTAGCTTGGCCAATGACAGTAAATTTATATGACCAAGTAGTTTCTCACTATGGACGAAACTCCACATGTCCCAGCCTGCTGAATCTACGTTTGGGTTGTTCACATGTGACTAACTGACATAACACACCACTAATGTTGATGAAACAAAAAACGAAGTAGCTGTTTTGTAAGAGTGTTTAGTGCTTAAATTGTGACATAAATCATCTCAGGTGTTGGGAGGTCAGTGTTATTAATTCAAATATGTTAATAAGATTAATATTTTACAACTATCATTTCCAATAGTAATTATTGAAGGCTTTTTGATACACACTTACCCATATACATACTGATATCATCGAAAAAACGTCATAAAACTCCTTTGGGAACCTCAAAACATGTAAACATGCTGTCAAAATCTCGAGGTCAAACTTTTTCACGATAACTATACTGTACTTATACTAAAGTAAAAAGTTGCCGACCCCTGGTTAAATTCATTTTAACTAAGATAAAACTTTTTGTAAACTCCATATATATGCTCAAAATAGATGTTTAACATGTTATATACGAGGACTGGTGTCTTTAGGGCATTGCTATTAGATTTTCATTACCAAATGTCTGTAAGAATATTATGTGGCTACCTTTTATCAGATTTTTCCTTTATAAGATGAAAATTGAATTTTGTACGAAAATAATTCTTAATTAGTGAACAAAAGTGAATAGTAAGGCTATCTGTATATAAGTTAATATTATATATGTAGTGGATAATTCATTTTATCTCATATATAATTTCATAAATGGTTTAATTATAATTAATTGACCATTTTAATAAATGAAACTATTATTTTTTGGATTTAACCATTTTTAAAGCAATCTGTTCAATAATTAAATATCTATCTTTTGCATGAATAAATAAAGTCGAAGAGGTGAATTCATCGTGTGAGTACATATTTAAACATAAAAAACCTATTACAATTAGCTGCTGCAATAAGAAGATAATGAGAGCAGAACAAAGGTAGTATTGATAGAGTACAAAATGAGAAAGAATTAGTAGGTGAAGAGAGGAATGCATGAACTGGGTCTAGCAACGTCTGGGGAGGCAGCGGCACATCTCCGTGCCTCCATTTACATCAATTAATTCAAATAAACGTGTAACTTATTCCAATACGAGTTTCACTGTTAGGGACCTATCAAATTATTTATACAGCGTTATCAATGCAAAGTTAGGATGCTAATGTGGTCATACACCGCAACAAACATGGGTCAAAAAAACTAGTCTAAAATAAGAAAATATCCAATTCTCTACATCAACTTTAAATAAACATAATATTAAATTAATGGGGAATGAATAGAATCAATTGATTGATTCCAATATAGCTGGTATAATTTTGACTATTTTGGTGAAAACAAATTGAAGAAGAAATCGTTTCGAGTTTTGAAGGGTTTACATTTTGTGAGGTCCCTGGACCCATTTGTGGTATTCTTGCGCAGTTCAGTATAGAAAGCCGTTACTATTTTGTCAAAATCGTCTTTTAAAATTCGCTCAATGAGGTCAATTTTTTATTTAAGAAAAAAAATTATGTTTTTGTTATCTATGTTGAAATACGAAATTCTGTTACTTACTTTTCTATTGTAACACTACTTTGCATTACCTTACTTTGTTTTGTGTTATTACGGGAGTAATTAATTCATGTAACAATGGGAGCATTTAGAAACCGTTGTTGATGTCATAGTTGAAGAATATTTACAACTTTTCTCTTTTATAGAAAGTCTTAGGATTTCAGCAACTGAATTACTATTTCATTACATTTAATTTTTAATGTTTGTAGATTTTTCTGTCTTATGATAAAGGTACCTGTGATAAAAATAATAACTAAATTTTCTTTCCGCCATAAAATTACTATACCAAGGAAATGTTTCTAGAACCACAGTCTACCTACTCCTGATAGCAAAGCAGTCTTTGCTTGCAGTGATACGAGTATTTCAGTGTTGGATTAGTTGTAGAGAATCTGTGAATTCTAATATCCAAGTAGGTAATTGCTGGAGATCTATTGTAGATTTTAGAAGTACAGATGAAATATGTGTAGAAGTTTCATGAGAGTTGTTACTTTGCGGTTTCTAACCAACCAATAATCTGACCCATGTGTGATGTGAAATATTATCTTTTAAATTTTGAACGGTAGATTTCAAATTTAATTTTTGCTCGTATTGTTCACCTCGTGCAAATGTCTTTCTTTCCTCTTGTAGGTGAGGCCTTGATGGATCATATTTATGACACACTTGTTAACTGACAGTTTGTTGAAAATGTAAACTGACATCTTAATTTGATGTTAAGTAGATTTAGCTAGCTCTAAAGAAAATGACTGTTTTAACATGTTACCGTTATTTTGCCCCTTTTTATATTGATTTTGCCTATTTATTTTTTGTTAGTATACAATTAAACATGAATTCATAATTGGAAACTCTTAACTTAAAAAGTTGGGCATTCATCTTATCACAACTGTAACATCTTATATTAAAATAAATGTTTATTTTCTAAATATTTGACCGTCGTCAGAATATAAATGTAATTATATGTTTATTTTTTAAATATTTGACCGTCGTCAGAATATAAATGTAATTATTAGATTTACTGTTCTCTGTAGTTTTTAGTATTGGCTTCGTCTAATGACTCATATTTATCAAGTTTAGGATAAAAGTTGTAGGAATCCAACAACGAAAAAAAATAAATAGAATGTTGACACGTCTCTACCCATACACTTATAAGACTACTCAAAATATATTGAGTAGTACACCCTTGTAAGAGTGGGACAATTGGTAAAAGATACTCTCTGCTTAATTCTGTTTTTGATTAAATTGTGTACTGAATACTCAAATACTACAGGAACAGCTTACCTCTTTTCCTATCCACAACCTCTACTTTGGAGAAATCAACTTGTAATACCCAAATAATATTTTCATAATAAATATTTTATACATAAAGGTTAATTGACTTTTTGAACTGCTGCAGGTCACCAATGAACCTTCATGTTTGAAATTGTACATGTCATTTCTAACTGTAATTCAGTTTCTATATTAAGTTTATTTTTTGTTCTACTTTTTTGTTCCTTTCTTTCTGTAGTACTTGTAGTGAAAAAGTTTTTTACGTAAATGTGTGGTTGAAAGAAGTATTATTTCGACGCGTTTATGTATATATCACGGTATTCGGGTAATAGTTATATTCAATGTTGTGCAAGGTAAACTTGTTCAAATTTTAATGTTGACTCAGTTGCAATGTTAATGTAGTATTCCTGCTTATTTCACGAAAATTGTTTTAACGACTCTACAAAAGTATTTTGAAGCAAAGTTCCGTTTCCGTTTCCATTAGTAGACCAAGGTCATTTAATATTTTAATCATCCAAAAGCCTTGATGAAAGCCAAAATAGAGTTTCAAGAAACCCAGTTTAGAGGAAAGAGGGCTTAGACTGCAGTTTGATCGAATTTTCCTTCAAAAGTCTATTATGTTTTAGAATTGTTTGTTGTTTTCTTCTAAGTCTAACTGGTGTTTAGAGAGGTGCATCACTCTAGATGTAAACTTGGATGGGAGACCTTATGCATCGATAAGTAGCGAAAGGGCTCGATTTGACATGTGTCGTCTAATTCTGAATTAATTTTATACATACATTTTAGTAAATTAGATAATATTAAATAATCTTGAGGGACTCTTGGATCGCCTTTAACTATCCGTTCAGACTTTGTAGAAGAGTGAAACCTTAAAAGGGATTGATCCCTTGAGTCAACTGTGAATTTAGATGCATTACTATTCCTAATTACTTGAAAGCATTAATTCGCATCCTCCAGTGAAACTCTAATGGAATAGTTTCGTCATGAAATTTTAAACCCATCGACCTTATAAAACTTTCTTAATTCATAATTTATTTTCTTGCAAAAATTAATTATTTCAACTAATTAGAAGCGTAAATTAAGAAATTAATCAGAAATTGTTCCCACGTGCTTATAATGGTATATTAGTGAAGTACAAATAATACGACCATTTTCTCTTTATAAAGTATGAGTGCTATAATAATTCACTAAAAATATTAATTTAATTACGTTATAACCTTTATATACCTTTTTTGCATTAAAAGACTAATTATTTTAAATAATTACATCAAATACACCTTATATCTCAAGTTTTGAGATAATGTAGTCTGTATTGTGACTCAGGCAATGTAGGTATCCTAAATTCAACCTACAAAATGTTGAAATTAAATTAACTCATTTTTTCTAAAAGATGTGAAACATTATTAAATATTATCTATATTAAACAAATAATTTTATAATAATTATTTTCTCATCAGAACTGTGCGATCCTATAATAATACTGTAAAATGGAATAAATAATGCTTTTTCTTATTTCTTTTGCATCAGCGCAAAACTTTTTTTATGATTAAGATTTTTTACCTTAATCCCTCTGGATACACTACATTTTTGACCTGAGTATAGATTTTTGAATTTCCTTATCTGAAAAGCCTAACATATAGTTGCATGGGAGAAGTACTGTTTCGACAAATAAACTCCAAGAAATGTGTATGTTTGATCGTGAGATCTGTTTATGGTCTCTTAAGTCGGTTGGTAACATGGGAATGTGAGGAATGGTAGGGCTGCTGGTCCTGTGGGGACGTTGGTATCAGTGATGTTATTTCTTAATTCTTTTACTTATAAACTTGTTCCTGTGCACAGATTGGTAGGATTCAGGCACTGTAATAGAATAAATAGAATGTTAACTTTTATTTTGAAGCAGTGAACTAGAAGACCTTAGGGATTAAACGAATTCAGAAACTCTTTTCGGTAATCTATTGCACCATCTTCATTTATAATGGGAGCTATTGATTTATCGGGCTTTTAGTCTCCGGTACTTGTTCCAAAATTCTTTACATATTTTGTCAATCGAGTTTTTAGCTGATATTATAGTTGTACCACACAGCTAACATCCAGTATACTTTATTTCGATCTGCATATACGTTGCAAGTTGCTACATTTTTTCCTAATTCGGCGCCTATTTCAACGGTTTCGTATTCTTTGGATATTTTTCCTACGCTAAGTAGCAATGGGAACACGAAAACTTTGTGTCACCACCTCATAATTGAGCTGTCATGTTTATTCTTAAATTTTTCGACTCTACGAAACACCAAAGATACACCATTTTCAGCAGGTTTTGACAACGCCTGCTTTTTTGCTCTTTGACCCACACTTAGGGTTTGGCAAACCTCACATTGTTTTCTCTGAATTTCGGATATCTTTTAGAGTTCCTGAATGTGTGATCGATGGCACTTGTATTAACGATGTTTTTGTAAAATATTGTCGTGTTGGCCATTATTTTCACTTGAAGAGACAGAACTAGGTTGAATCGAGGCATTTAGGGGTAATTTAAATATGGAATGTTTCATTATTCCACTGTGGAGAAGTGTAGTGGCAATTCTGGAGGAAGCGACAGCTATTGATATTTTACCTGTTGATTTGAGTTTTGCGAGTATTACGTTTATTAAAAATGTTTCTGCCGTTCAGCTTGGTGCATCTATAAATAACATTTGGCCTTTATTGTTTTCGACTGTACCAGTTATAACATCAAAAACATAATGTTGGTCAGGGACCAGTTTAGTAAAGTATTAAAACGAAATTGTAAAGCTCAAAACGGTCTTACAATTTCTATATTGGTGCTGGAAAAGAATAATCAAAGTAACAACTATTGTATTACATATTTGATTTATAAAATTCAAAGTTCTTTCTCTTAATTCCAATATTTTTTCTTCATATGGTATAATGAAAAAAATGGTATATGGTATATACCATGTTAAAAAATTGGGAGTGTCTTGCACTCTGCTTTACTATGAGGGAACATAATGTCAAACTCGTTTACCATCAATTTAGTTTTTATTTATTTTAATAAGATTATCGTGATGAAGCATAATATAGAGTCTGGAAAAGTATTATCCAACTTATAGATAATCAGTTAAATGATTTCTTTTTTTATCGCGGCTGTAAATATTTTGTCAGTTATAACAAATTTTAAATTGCTCATCTAGAACAATCTGAGAAGTTCTTATTATCAGGATGGTCATAATATCTTATTAAAGTGAGAGAGTGATTCTCATCGAACTCCTGTGCAGTACCAGCATATCCAACCCATTGATATCCACATCATTGGATTTTCATTTTTTCATTTTTGGGTTTTAATTTCTTTGGAGTTTATCCAAATTCAAAGAAATCTTTAATTTTAATTAAACATTGAAATTTCATTTAAAATCATCTTTGGATTTTAATTCCTTTATTCAACTATAAAATTGCCTTTAAAGAATTATCTCTTAATTCCATTGGTTTATAAGTGTGGTTTGCTAAAAATCTTTTTCCTCTTCAAAGGTTTTGCTTCGTATTCGAGTGGATGCGATCAAAGGTTTCTGACACTTCCAGACAAAGTCTGCAGTATTCGTATGTTATTTGCATCTTGCATAAGTAGTATTTAAAACGGTAATTGTGGTTAGGTAGTCTGCATATAATACAAACACTGCCTTTGTTGATGTAGTACGAGTATTTCATTGCAAATCTAAGTGCAGTTGGAATAAGTTTTTTAAACTAAATTAGACTCTATTGTTGTACCCACCTGTTTTGTTATATGTTATATTTAGTTATATGTTATGTTTATGTTATTTTTGTTATTTGTTGTATGTTATCTGTTTTCCTCTTCATCCATCCATCAGTATTACTCATCTAATATTGTAAGGTCATGAAATATTCGTAGTATGACAATATCTAATAAGTTAAAATTTTCTAGAATCACTCGAGAAGTGGATTACCTGAGACAGTGAATCGTTAACGTTCATTTTTTATTATATTAGTATGTACTAATATGTAATATTTGTAACATTTGTAATATTTGGACTAATATGTAATAATATTTAGTACTAATATTAACTAGTAGTACTAATATGTACTAATATAAAATATGTAGTTCTGTATTTCATTGCCTCCTTAATTTCATAATCTATTGAACAGTACAATTGTTTTTCTGATAATTGTATGTACTAATATAGTATTACAGAAGTTAATTTAATTTAAGTGAAGTTAAAATTAAAAAGTTGTCAACGACTATGGGAAAACCTATTGCACTTTCGTTTCAGTTAGGAGAAAATTGTGTTATAATCATTTCTAGATATTCTGTTTTTATTTATGTCATAATCGCATTGGGACCATAAATATATTATATAACTATATTTTTAATTCGAATAGCTATATATAAATGTGTATAAAGAACCAAGAGGGCGGGTCATGTGATTAAATGAAATAAAACAAAAAATAATTTGTTAAAGGACATAACTAACAAAAGAGGAGCTTTTTCCGCCCCGGGGTGTTGCCAGAAAAACATCAGTCTGTAAAGAACGAACTGTAGCTTCTAAAACTTGTTTAGAGTCGTCATAACCCAGTCTTCGGCTCTGCCAGAATGCTTTAATTGTTAAAATATTATCTATGATAGAAGTACAAAAATTTCAGACAAATTAAAAGTAATATTTTTAAAAATGTGTATTCAGGGACCGTTCATCATTTATAGCATTAATCAGTCATAGCAAAAATATTATTCATACGTCAATTATATTAAATCCTGTCCTCTTCCATGCCAATAATTGTTTCAATTGAATTTTACCCAAAATCATTCTTAAATTGTTTAGAATATCATTCTTCTAGTTTGTTAGAATTTTAGAATGGATTTTATGTGCACTGATGCACAAACCTTAAATGAAATTTAATAGTACTACTTGTAAAATTTAAATTAGTTCATCGACACCTTTAATTATAGTTATACGGTGGGATCTACTGTAAGCAATGTATTCGTTAGTTTACAAATTATCCTTATCCGTATGGTATAGTTGTATCCAAATAGCTATACAGTATCATATTGGTAGGGCGGAGGTAAAATGAAATAATTTCATACTTTTATTTTTAAAAAAAATTAAATTTTCGTTGATTGACAACTTTTTCCCACCTTAGAGTTAACTTTCCGAGAACTCTTTCGTTAAAATCTTGCTTTTTTTTTTACTTTTCAAGAAAAAAAGTAGTGGGAAAAATGAAACTGTTCACGTTTGTCTAAATTCTTTTCTGCATCACAAATATTTTTCGACCAGAAATGTTTCATAAATAATGAAAAGGTTGGAGCCATCTCAGACGCCTCGCTGCTTCAAAACTCCTCCCAGCTTTTCATTTACTCTGTTTATTTTTTGCTTTTGAGTGAATTAACTGACCCTAAAAACTTATTATGGGGGAAATGACATATTTTTTCTCACTATCTTGATCGACTCGTCTTTAATATTACATTCAACTGTTAATATGTGCCCCATGTAGCTCTGTATTTCATTGCCTCCTTAATTTCATAGTCTATTGAAGAGTACAATTGTTTTTCTGATAATTTTGTTCAAGGTTTTTTAACATGTCTTATCTTTCACTGCAAAGGTTTGAGCTACAAAATTTTGTTATAAATGATCTGAATAAAAAACATTTATAGTGATCTACATTCAGCTTTACTATACATAATTGTATTACTGAATCAAAATAACACATTGAAAACACTTCGTAATTTTTCAAAAACTTTTTAAAGATTAATAAATCTATTTGACTTGGTTTTGATGAAAGATTTTCTAAGTTAATGTAATCAAATACAAGAAGTAGGGATAGTTTGGGATTATTCTTAGTTGAGTTTCGCGTTTTGAGGGTCACATTTCCTCTGAAATGTCTACTTTTTCCGAAAATTTGATCCTAACATACTAATTCTAGATAGATAATTTATGCAGAATGTTAATATTTACACAAAATAATTATAAAATGTATTATAATGCACCTTGACTAAGCAATTTCAGTATGATCCGTCAAATTGTGTAAACAGTAACGTATTCAACATCTTATAGATTCAATTTTTATAAGTCAAGAATTTAAACAATTTTAAATTTAAATAAAACACTGACTTTGTCTTTTATCAAATAGATGCATTTTTTTCACAGATTGTTATTCGTTTTCTACTAAATACAAAATTTTGATTTTCGAGAATTAATAGTTCTAAAGAAAAACAAGCACATCATCCAAAAAACAACTTCACAAATTTCCCTGCGTGAAAAATGATTCAAGGTGACTTCTGGAACAGTGTAAATCCGTTGAATTTTGTTCATGATTATTATACTTCTCATGAAACAATGTCATTGAAATATGATCTGTCAAAGTTAGGTTATCTGTGAATTGTATTAATTCTTAAAAATTATGCGAATGTTGCATAACCATTGAATGATCTACTTTTATGGTAGACAGTAATATTTTAAAAGTGTTGATATTTTTTTAAATTTTAACAGCGTCCAGATGGTGGTTTACCTTCGATTAAAAACTTTCCCAGTATGAGCTAAGTAATGTTGATTGTCTACTTCATAAAGGCATCCTGCTACGATTAGCTCTCACCAGTCGTAGTTATTCATTTTATAAATAACTTTTTTTTACTTGATTGTAAGTAAAATATAGGAATAGTGAAAACAAGTTTATGAATTTTTGACAGATATTCATGTTTTCTCTGAAAATCACTCGTGATGATGTTTGTTAGAGGATAGATGTATGCGCAATTTTTTTATTGTCACTCTACATGCTATAGCATTTGACAGAGTATAATGAAATTTAACATAAATAAAACTCCTTCTTTTGAAATCTTACCACTTCTTTTTTGTTTAACTTAATTTAACTTCTTTAAAATTACATTAACTAAAACGTAAATGTAAATTAGAAATGTACATTTTCTCATAATAGAAAGCATACATTCTCTCATAATAGAAAACGTACATTTTCTGTTTTCAGAAAATGTTGTTTTGAAGCTAAATGGCTCATTTGCCAAACAATGAAAATTTGACAAAAAATTGAACAAGAAATTAGCAATTAATAAATAAAAATTGGTGAAATTTCCATTAACGCTAAGAGCAGTAAACCTATAAAAACTTATATTTACCTGAACTAATAGATCACCTGCTATACTTGTTGGATTTGTTCACATTTATTTACATTGTTTACATTGACTTAAAAATCTTTTCAGTGAATTGATTGAAATGAAATTGAAATTTAGAAGTGTCATAAAAAAATTTGAAATAATAATGAGTTAATATGATATTTATTATGAGTAGAATATTTACATGTAGACAAATTAAAGGCCAATCTAACATACAATTTCTGATACTTTCGATGGTAGTATGGATTTGTCTTATAAAATGCTTTAATCAATCTGTATGTTGCACCCTTGAACGAAACTTAATATGAGGCGTAAATTTCCTTGTGTGAATCATATTATCTTTGGTTAATATTGAAGTATGAGGAACGGACTCTGTAGAAAAACTGCTGTGTTGTTGACAAATATCCAATTTTCACTATTATAGTCTAATATGTAGTCCATATTTAAGCTTTTAGAAATTTCAAGGTTCCAGGTATACAAGATTAAAATTATACTAGAAAGCCGGCTTTGAATTTGATTTGAGTATGCAAAACTGGCTAATTACTGATATTTTTTTTCTCAAAATATATATTTACAGCAACCTTATAACGGAGTACAGCACGCAGGAAAAAGCGAACACTTACTCAGAGTAAATTAGATTTTTATGATTTTCTATAACGGGAAAGAAAAGTAATTTTATAAAAACACTAGCTTGTAATAAAATTACGAGTATTATAATTTTATAAAGGAGCAATATGAAAACATAATACAAAATTGGAAATATTCATTGAAATTGGAAAATATAAATAAATTTATCCTACATATACACAACAGATTATAATTTTTTAACATTGTAACTTAACTCATATTAAGAAAAATAAAAAAAAGTTTTTATATTAGAAAGTAGTTTTATATATTTCGGAAAATTGTTTTTCTGAAATGGTTTTTATAATAAGACGTGATCAATCCGACAAAAAAAGCGCTTTATTCTGCAATAGTTTTCTGGCTTGCTTTATAGCACTTCAATGATTGTAAGCGTACCCAACTCCTTTGTCACCTGATCTTTTAACTACCCCTCCCCACTCAATCTCACATGACCTAAATTCCTTCAATGAACGTTCGACAATTATTGGCCCTCCACTCCTTCCATTGGATATGTCATTCATTTTTCAATTTTTATTGTATATAATTCTGGTTTATTTGTATAACTTGTAATTTGTATTGTAGAAGTTTACCTGACGGTGAACAGGAAGTTTTCAAACCGCTTAGTTTAAATAAAAAAAACTTCTTTTATTTGTAGACTTTGTATTATCGATTTACCCCAGAATAAATATTCATGATTTAATTAGAAAAGGAATAAATGAAAAAAAAAATTCAAATTTTTAAAACAACAAAAAATTACTTAAAACAATATTTTTCATGAAAATGTAAAAATGTTGACGTAGGTGAATGCGAAAGCTTTTGAGAAGATACAGATCACTATGTTGTTAAACAGGTTGATATTTTTCTACTCATAGTCAAGTAGAGTGTAGGCCACTCTAGATTTTTCAGCACGTAAAGTTGAAGAAGAAGTGATTTAAAACTGAAAAAAAATTAACCGCTTCTTTTCGTAGCATAAGGAAAAGGTATTTTATGTCCATTTAGAGGCTATCTTTTTTCTCAACTACTTTCTTAAATTTCAAATGTGTTATTTTTATACTTTTATATTTTTCTACTGAAGTAGAAAAATGAAACCTTTACCTTTACTTATTATGGTAGATACCACTTTATACTTTTTATTTCTCTTATGGTGAAATCAATGACGTACTTACAATAAGTTGATGAGGAAGCTCTATCAGTATATAATTAGTGAATGTTTTTAGTACTTTTTAAGTTTTATGAACATAAGTGCTGGTGAGACTATTTAGTCCTGAACAATATAATTATTATTGTATTTCACTAAAAAATGGAAAACATCAGTCTCAAAAACATATATCTAAAAACTAATAGTTCAATATTTATGGAATTAGCCCAATTAAAGCATATTCAAGAACATTCGTACATTTCCTATAAATATTAAATTTTAATTCCTTTGAAAATCCATAAATAAGACATCGAGGAACAGAAATATACAATTCACTTTTTCATCTATGGTTAACTGGATCGTTGGTACTGATTCATTTAATTCAATGAGAAAGCCAGTTTCATTAATTGACTTGGATCGGAGAGATAAAATATCGCCCATTTAACCATAATATTTATCTTTTTTAGGTTTTGAGTTATTTTCGTTGCAAAAAAATCCATATTTAATTGTCTCGTACTGAATAAATAATTACTCTTATCTAAACAAAATGTTATTATTAGTAATTACAGTTCATGCATATTATTTTAATGTTATTATGTTTGTTGTAGGTAAGGAAGAAAGAGACCAATCAGCAACTGGTATGTCGATATAAAGAATGTTATTTACATCAGAACTTATTAACACCATACATATATATATATATATATATATATATATATATATATATATATATATATATATAATATATATCTATATATATATATAAAACTGTGATTTTCAAGAGTGAAACCAGACTGAAGAGTCCCTTCGTTATATTAACGATACCAAAGCTGCCATCATTTTCGGGGAGAGGAAAGGGATAACAAATAAAGTAACTAAAGACGAAAATTAATAAATAATAGTATAGAATAAACAATAAGTGAAAGATAAGAATTAAATTCATAAAAAGATATAAATATATTCTATTATATAATAATAGAAACCCCTTATCGGTAAATATTGTGTCCTGGAGAAGATCTAGTGCCAACGAGGTTTATATGTGCCTCCTCTGATGCCCATAAGGTAACATGAGAGAGTCAGGTGTTAAATTGTAAATTTGAAAACGAAAGAGTAATTAAAACTCTTATCGTGGGAATTTACGTGGAGAGCAACAGCAAAGTTGCTGCGTTGACCACGGAGGAAGGTCCTATAACAAAGTGAAGGTGGCACATCCGGAAGGGGGGGGGGGGGTGAATAAGGAAGCCATGTTTGTTCCCATAGTGTCACGTTTTGTTTAAATGTAATAAAGGCTATCAAACCAAAAAGCATTGTGCTCAACAGCAATGTTCTCTAGTGATACAAGAAAAGGGTAGAACGAATGTAAAGATTTCTACCGTCAAAATAGTATCTCAGAGTATCTAATCTCTTAGAGTAGCCGATAGGGGCATAGAAGGAGTGGGATCTATATGAAGAAATAGGTAACTATATTTAGAATATGATCAGGGGTCAAGGGTATACGAATTTTGAAAAAGTTGGGGAGAAATGGAAAGTGTCCTTATAGAAAACAAGTTGACTACGAACAATAGGCTGTAAGTAGTAGTCAACAAAGAAAGAAAGATAAGTGATGAAATCTGAGAAGTCCTCCAATCGTCTTAGAGGAATGTCAAACTTCTCCTGTCATAAACGCCAGTTCATTCCCTCTTTTCTCAGTCATAACTCTTATCCCTTCCACATTAATACCTCCTGTACTTGTCGCAAGTGTGTATATATCTATTAATGTTTAATTTATAAATATCATTTATATTTTAATTTTTTTCTGTATTTATGTTTATTAATTTTCGTTTTTAGTTACTTTATATTTTATCTTTTTCACCTCCCTACGTATGTTGGTAATTACTGTCGAATTACTATTGTCGAAAATAATTCTTTAGTTTAGCTTTGCTCCTTAAGAATGCATAACTTCCCCGATGACAATTTGTCAAAATATAGGGGTGAGTTGTTTCAGTTCTTTTTAAGGGTTTTTTTCTGAATAGTTTGATGTGTTTTAACCATTTATACAGTACATGTTATGTAGAATCAATCAAACTAACATTGACTCAAAATTCAGTTTTTATTAACTAGTACAAATAAAGAAGTGAAGGAAGTTTGGAAAAACTTTGTAATTCAATTACTTTAATTTTTCAGTATTTTATTGATTTATTACATTTTCTCATACATTGTCGTTCATATCGTGTTGATAATAAATAACAAATGTTTGCATGCCAACAACAACGGTACACTTTCAAAAGATTAGTCCATCTTAATTTATAGTATTTATAGATATAATACTATGAAACAAAATAGTAACAAGTAAATGGGTTCATACTACAGGTAAATAATAATCATCCATTTCGTTTATTATGATTTAGTTAGTGATTAGTTAGGCACCTTATTTTATCCGAGTGCAGATTTTAATTTTTCTCCGAGTCTCGGGTCCTATTAAAATACCAACTCAAAACACATACCACAATGTCATTTTCACTGTGTAATGAGCAGCGATCACTATATCTAAGAAGGCAGCAATGCTGCCCTAACTGGAATTCCTATTAATAACCCCGCAATCACACAGTTACATACATTTAAGTTAATCTGTGAGAAATGATGCTTAGAACACTTATATTGGTTGCACTTATAGTAGTTATATTATAAAAGAGTAAAACTCATTTACCTTTGCTAAGATTACAGTAATCCAATGTTTTACAGAAAAAAAATATCCCATGCAATAATATATTCTATTGAAAACCATGACATTAAGCGATGAGCTTAAACTGTAAGGGATGCAGCTGAGCAGGTAGCAGAGTAGACTGGTTCCAACAACCGGCTATGAGTCAGCATGAGTCCTTTCCCGGTGACTCAGTGACTCCTACCCCTTACAGGGTCATTTTAACTTCTTTCCATGTGTTAATCTCTCCTGTCAATGACCACTAGGTCAAACCTTGCGCTCGGATAACTTTTTTTTTCTACAATATTTAATTAATCTGTCTTTCAATCTTAAATTTATATAAATGTTCTTATCTGTTTCGTTCTTTCCTATACAACTTTTTATTTTTATATATTTCATTTGTTATTTATTAGTAATATAATATCCTTTTGATAATTTTTATGCGAATTGATCGCAAGAATTTTTTTTTATGAATAATCAAAAAACGTTTCAACAGTATGAAGGATTTAACATAATATGAAAGAATTTTGCTAAAAATAGTATAGTATAGTATAGTATAGCCATCACCTTCTGTTATAAGCTGTATTCTCTTACTCAAGCGCACCATTTAAGTAACTGAGATGATAAAAAGTAAGTGTATATATTATAAAACACAAACATTTGAATGAAAGCTTATCTAACTTAAAGAAAGAGGAAACAAAATAACAAAATTAAAGAAAATAGTTCATGCTAATACAGTTTTGAAATATAACATTATTTTACATTATATTACATTGGTACCTCGGTGTTCGAACGACTTTAATTTCGAACAAGACGTTGAGAAAATTATGACCCCAGATTTGGAACATAATTTTGAATCCCAATGAGTAGTCCAAACCCGACTGCGACCGAATGTAGGAAAATAGGCCGAATCCGCACGGATTATCCCATTATGTATTTCTTATGGGAAATTAGTTTTAGTGTTCGACCAAATGGTTGATGACTAAAATTCTGGAACGAATTATGGTCGAGAACGAAGGTACCACTGCATATTCCAATAGCGATATGAACAAGTTGCAAATCCTGGAAGAACTTCTACATGAACGATAAAGGTCTGAACTTGAATATCAGACTGGTGATTTCTGTGTTATTTCTAGCTTCAAAATTATAGAAAATAAGTTAGTTAAAGGAGTGGAAAGCAGCAGGCAGTTTGGAGTTCATTCTCCTTTGGCAGGTCACATTTTATGACCCTGCTTATACTTTCCCTGTCGGCAGACTTATATACATCTGTATAGGACAGAAATGTATATGTATATGTGAGTGTGTGGGTAACTTTTTTTTATTCAATAATTTCTTACTTCTTCCTGTAAAAAAGCATTAGATAAAAGCTAAACATAGGCTTTTGTGAATTGTCTTTGAACATGGAAAGCTGACCAAGTTAATGAACACAATGTATTTTATTATATAGTCTATAACAAATTAAAGATTCGATTAGTCGTTAATTGCAATTTAAAAAATATATATGTAAAGTATATAATATCAAGAGTACCCTTGTTTTCAAAACAAAATTCTATCCGCTGAGTTTTCTTCATCAGTTCTGTTAACTTTTACAAAAACTTCAAAAAATTATTGGATGTCTTCGAACCCTGTAGAACTGTTTTTCTGCATGTTTTTTAAATGTTATAATTGGAATTTTCAAGTCTGTATCAGTGACTTATTTTTTTATTCCATAATCGTATTAATCTTGAGTTAAGAATTGATGTTTGAAAAGAAAGTATGAAAAAATTTTTATTAGAATTGTAATTATGATTAACATTGTTCTATATAACATCAAGTGCTAATCGATATTAGTGCTATTCGAAACGTTATTTCATAAAAAATAATCAACTTACCAGACTATTTAATTACCATACTGATGTTGAAATCAATTTTGTTGTTATTTTAATAAAATGCTTGGGAAATGAATAACAAATAACGATATAATTATTAGACTGAATGTTTGTAATTTGGAGAATTAGAGAGATTATTATCGATCTAACACAAGTAAGAAGGGCAGATAAAATAATAATTTTATTAAAAGAGTGCGTGCTAAGATAAAACAAAAAATCCACTATAAACATGCAATATTAATAATTCAAAAATAATTCATTAATTGAATTAAAATGTCTTGGAAGTAAATGGCTGGAAGTAACGCCGGGGTGCGTGCTTTCCACTAGAAGGGGGGGAGACATGTTTACTAATCCAAAGAGGAATTCTTCTTCTTTTCACTTTAGTCCTAATTAGTTTACAATAATTAGGATTGTTATAATACCATTGAATTTATTTTCCAGTTTACATATTTTCATGTGTTTAGGGAATAGTCCTCTTTACTTAGCTATAAGTAAAGTGTACTGATCATAGAAAACTTCGATCTCGAGATTTTGACATAATTACATGTTTGGAGGTCCTTAAAGACGTTTTATGACGCTTTTTCGATGATGACTGTGTGTGTGTGGATGGGTATGTATCAAAAAGCATTGAGTACACGATACGATCCAGAAGTTGTGATAGATTAAATTGATATTTTACCCAAAAATGGGCATCATTGTGTAGATTTGCTGTGTAGTTTGGGAGCAAATATGCATAATGAGAAAGTCACTATTATTGCCAAAATGTTATTTTAGACATTTTTCCTCTTAAACTACTAACTCTAGAGTCTTGACAATTTTGGGATTACTTTGGAAGCTACAAAGACAATAACTGAAAAAATCCACAAAATTTTAAAACAACAGGAAATTTTTTTTGTTTGAATAAAATATAAACATGTTAATTTATGCGTCAATCTGAAAGCTTATGAGGACTATACAAGCCATGCTGTTAGACGAATCAAAATTAAGTTATATCTAGAAATATAGTAATATATGGCGGATGAGTTGAGATATTTTTTTTCCAAAATTACATTATCCAAAGGGTCTTTATATACATTTTCTGTTTTCAGAAAATGTTTTCTTCACGCTGCAGCTCAATATTGCTTAGTCATGTTAAATCGTTCAGATATGTTGACTATATATCTGGCCTAAATCTATGAATAAAGATACTTTTCTAATAAAAATGCATTAGTGCCGACAGTCCAGTTCACAATGGAAGAAGAAGTTGTAATTTGCCATTTAGATGTCCTGATCCGTAGGTTACCTAACAATTTACGGCTTTAGTGTACATAGAAAACCTAATATTGTACTTACATATGTCCATTTTTATGCTTCCCATCATTTTATTTATTTTGTTTTAGAAATATGTTTTTGAGGGCGTTAAGAGCATGATCCCTTCAATTTCTTAATGGTGAAGTTAATAGCATTAGGTCAATTGGCCTATCATTAAAATACTCCTCTTATATCAACTAAGCTTTAAAGGGTGCTAAAAAAACCTCCATATTCCAACAGAGCCAGCCTGTTCATTGTAAAATTCTATAGTTTTACCGTATCATGAGTCATTCGACCCTCTTCCTAGGCTTGCGCTTAAACTTACTTTTATTATAGTTTTTTCAGATCGTAACAACGTAGGCAATCAGCTAATAAAAAACTCTCCCAGGGAACTGGAGTCCGGAGGTATTTATAAAATCACGTTCTAAAATTCCCATGAAATTTATGTTGGTCAAACTGGTAAATCTTTAAAGACACGTGTTATACAACATCAATACAAGCTAAGTGGACAGGAAAAAAGTAGCGTCTTATTCTTGCATATAAATAATGAAAATCATCATATTGATTGGATTGGGGCTAAATTTATTACCTATGGAAAATCGATGTTGTTAAGATATATTATCGAATCGTCTCTGATTAAATTTAATATATCCAAGGTTATGTTAGGTTAAGTTACATTAGCAATGATGGTTCAAACTTGATTCAATGTTAACGAGGGCATTAACCTCTTCTAAAAGAGTTGACAGTTAGCGGATAGTTTTTTATTTTTTCTTACCGTACTCGTTTGTTTTCTCAAACATCCCTCCCTGGACTATTGTCCTTTCCTGCACTTTAAACCCTTTTACAATACCACTCTTCCCTTCCACTCATATCAACCCCCTTATAACGATGTTTCCGCATCTTGTGTTTTAGTTGGATTGTTGACTCTGACAAAGACCGCTTGTCACTGTTGAAAGATCTTAGTCTTGTTTTCCCATTTTTTATTGTGGTTTGAACATTGATTGTTGTTTCACGTGTTCATGGTTAAATCTTGATATATATATAAAACTGAAATATAATGTGAAACGTTGATAATATTATATGAAATTGCTTTAGCAAATACAATACACACAACATTAGTTGTAATTTAATACAGATGACAAAAATGGCGACTCATGTATTTTCTCTATTATTGTGAAATATGCTTAGAACAACGAAAAGAATAATGGATTCAGAATTGGAGTAGTACATTCATATAAACGCTTTCTTGAAATGTTTAAGAAATTCAAATGAAAGATTCATTTATATATATACATACTAGTTAAAAATGTTAAAAAACAAGTAAATAACTTCACAGATAGATTCAGTTATCTACGATATTTCGACATCCGTCTTCAACAGGTAGAAGTAGACTACTCGAGTGGCACCAGTCAACTGAAGTATCTGGCGATACGAACGTGCCTTGTTTAGTAACCACGAACACCAACCAAGGCATGTTCGTGTCTCCCGGATACTTCAGTGGGCTGGTGCCACTCGAGTTTATTGTCTACTTCTACCTGATGACGGCGGATGTCGAGATATCATAGAAAAGTGACTCTATCTGTGAAGTTTCTTATTTATTACTTAATATTATTTCAAACAGGGTTTTTTGAGGATTTAGTATAAAGAATTAAGTACTGATAGAAAATGAAAGCTGGAAACTAAACGAATATCCCTTATTAATATTAAATGAACCCCGACTTATGTAAAAGAAAATCATATAAATGAAGAATACATATTATTCCAAAAATTTAAACACTCTTTGCATTAAATCTTTTATTTGAATTTCTTAAATATTTCAAGAAAGCGTTTATATGAATTTACTTCTCCAATTCTGAATCCATTATTCGTTTCGTTGTTCTAGGCATATTACACAATAATAGAGGAAATACTTGAGTCGCCATTTTTGTCATCTGTATTAAATTACCAACTTATCTTGTGTGTATTGTATTTGCTAAAGGAATTTCATGTAATATTATCAAAATTTGGAATCATATTTCAGGACAACAATTTTATATTGATTAATTTTTACCATATAAAGGATGTGCTTTTGAAGGAAAAATTAATGAAAATGATAACTTCATAAGGAAATATCATTTATAAGTTGACGTTTCGTCAAAAATTGTTTGGCATTTTCAAGGCGAAAAACACTTTATTGAAAGCATAATCAATGAAAACAAATACACCCATAGAATATCAATCAACAGAAAAAAAAATAATTAACAAACAAATAACAAATACATAAAGTAAAAGAAAACTAAAAATAGACAGTGTTATTGTTTTTTACTACAGTAAATCTGTTGTTTAAACATAATTACTTTTATTGATTATTAAGGCTAAAAAAATATTTAAACGGTAATACTGCAATAATACTGCAGTAATACTGCAAATAACTCTGCGAGGATACCTCCACTGAACATTCAAGGAAACAGAAAACAAAAACACGATAAGCAAAAATTACAAACAATACAAATAAGCAAATTATAAACAAATTAATGGGAAATAAAAAAAATACGAAGTTATTACCTTTTGTACTTTTGTTTTATACTCCCTGATATTACAAACAGCACACCATGATCTTCGGAAGAGAAAAATATTTAGTTTTTTAATGCGTGGAGTACACCTGGCCTAAATTTAAAGAGATAAGCTTGTTTTAAAGAGTTAGAAGTTTTTTTTAATTTTTGAAACATTTATTTTTTATTTATTTATTTTTGTATTGATCTATTCTTTATTTTGTCCTGGCTACCTGTTAAATTGAAGTACTTTTGTTTTAACTTTTTAATTTATTATTTAACTTAATGTTTTATTAATTATAATATATAATTTATTTTAATATTTTTGAAATTAGATATTAATTTTGATTTGTCTCTTTTTTTTAGTATTTATTTATTTTTCACAGCGTCATAGTGTTTATTATTCTCAATTTTTTACTTATTCCTAATTTATTTTTCATACTGTTCTTCAACCGCGGCCCCGTGTGAGAATGGTTGGTTTCCAACGATTGATTCGCAGGTGTGCTTACAACAAAGAATATCAAGCAAGTGCGTAAGAGATTTGCGTCCCTATCTCTTCTTTCTTGATGTCGGTTAACAAAAATTAGAGAATGTGTGTTTTCTACTGTTTACCTCTAGTATACCCTGAATCGTTTGTTTTCCTCTTTCTATCTTTTTCTTGATGATTCCATATATATATGTTCACTATAAAATCGGAAGGACGATCCAAACAGGACACAATATAAAGAGAGAGGGAGACCAAGCACCTTGCGCCTACAACACGCTTGGTCTCTTTTCTTTTCTCCTGAATATGGATCGCCCGACAATTTGAGTTTGTAAATGTGTTTCCTTACTCTGTGTGTTACTCTACTTCGATTTTGAACTCATATATATATATATATATATATATATAAAGATTTCACATAGACACGTGAAACAACAATCAATGATCAAACCACAGTAAGAAATGGGAAAACAAGACTAAGATCTTTCAACCGTAACAAGCGGTCTTCGTCAGAGTCAAAAACCCAACTGACTCAGTTGGGTTTTTGACTCTGACGAAGACCGCTTGTTACGGTTGAAAGATCTTAGTCTTGTTTTCCCATTTTTTATTGTGGTTTGATCGTTGATATATATATATATATATATATATATATATATATACCTCATTTCTCGTTTTTATGTCGTTTTAATTTCTTTCGATTTGATGGATGTTATTATCTTCAAACCAGGACCACTGCTATGGTAAGGTATACCAATGTTACTAATCAAACCAAGGTTTCATTGCTGGTCGTCAATTTTCCTCTTATATATGCCCAATACCTTGATACCTTCTTCACATGGCTCCATGGTAATGATGAGTTAGATATTTTCTTATAATCCTTCCAAAATGTTTACTCCTCCATCGCATTTACCCACCATGT
The DNA here is from genome assembly GCA_026182355.1 of Hermatobates lingyangjiaoensis. Taxonomy (NCBI): domain Eukaryota; kingdom Metazoa; phylum Arthropoda; class Insecta; order Hemiptera; family Hermatobatidae; genus Hermatobates; species Hermatobates lingyangjiaoensis. The sequence continues at coordinate 14,208,243 of JAPFBL010000084.1, read as the reverse complement.
TTCCAACAGTCTTATTTATTTTCTCGGTGCTGATTTTACCTTGTTCAATCAGCAATTCTCTACTTTCTATAATATAAAACTTATTAGTACTCAGCAGTAGTGTCATTGTACAAGTCATAGTAATAATTATTCCACCTAAACCTTTTCAAGACCAAATTTTCAAAATCAGGTTATCCCAGATTTATTGAAAATTGCCTATATTTAATAATCCCCGTCAATTTCATACCGAAAACGTTCCAATCCACTCGGAAGACCCATGTTTTCCCATATCTCTCTCAATCATTCTTTATGATAGATAACCTCCGGGTTCAGTCTTATTGGTGAATATTTTTTTTATTATTGTTATGTATGTATTCAATTTTCTATGATTAATTAATTTTACTTATTAATTATTATTGTCTATTATTTCTCCGGTGTGTTATTCATTCACTATTATTTCATTGATAACATTTTCTTTATTTTGTTTTCATACCTCGTTTTCTTCCCTTTATCCCTCCTTCATCTCCCTATTGTTTGCTTCCCCTCCCCTCTCCCCTTTGTGGCATACTGCTAATGGGTGTAATGCACACCTGTTTGTTGGTTGTCCTAGCCTACCACTTCTCTCCTTATGACGATAGATGTCGAAATAATTGAAATTAGTTTGTCAATTATTTCTCTGCGTGTTTCTCGCTAGGTGTTTTACTTTGTAATTTAATCTGTTTCCTCCTGGATTGTTTAGCTTTGTTGACATATATCCTAAAAATAGGAAACTGTGGTCCAATTGGACTTTATAAAACTAAAAAATATACAGAATACAGAAGAGAACAAACATTCACTATGATGGATATGTCGAAAGTTCTTCATCTGCATAAGATTAAACGAGACGATGAAAAGTGATAAGGATTTTCGGTTATCGAAGTTGAGTTGTTAGTTTGATATATTCATAAGAAAACTTTTCTTCTGCATCATTTTGACTTCTGATCTTCTCTTGATGATGAACTGTAGTTCGAAATACTGATTGTAGTAGTAAGTATTTTGTTCAATTCTGTGTAATTTTTAGTTTTATCTTATATATGTATATTTTTATATATGTTTGATCCACATATACAAATAAGATATTCGTTCGTATAATTTTAATAAGATGCGTGTTAACAAAGTCATATTTTAACATAACTCGTTCATTAAGTTACGCCATACGGAGCAGAAAAGAGGCATCAATTCGAAGTGAAGAATAATGATTCTTGTGGTAAACACTTCCTTCACCTCATCAGCTAGTCCCTTATTCAAAGCGGGTATTTTTTACTTGGCTACTGGGTCACGAACCCTTGTGCCAACAAAATCACGACTGCTAAAACAGATCACAGTTGGGAATTTATATTTCTGTAAAAGAAATAAAATTTCCCTTTTCTCTCTTACTCTTCTTTATAAATATGCCTTAAATTTTAAGTTTTTAACTTCTACTGGTAGAGAAAGTTTGTTTTTAGAACTAATATTTTTTTCGATTATATCATATTTGTGAATGTTAAAACATTTTAATGCTTTGAATTTCAGTCCTAATTATTTTCGAGTATGTGCTTTGAAAATAGATTTCCAAGCTCTTCAAATTTTCAAATATCGTCATGTAAATAAAATAATGCTTATGGTAGGTGTTGCTTAATGCATTTAATTGGCTGTGAAACAGAAAGCGTTCAGTTATGTCATTATATTTCGGTAGCATCTCTAGTAAAGGCTTGTACATTAGTGTGTTCAGGTTTCCATCGTTCTTGTAATTATTACAAGAATTACTGTGGTCCATATATTTGAAAACCCAGGTATACTTACCATTTCACTGTTCACAATGTTATTTATTTTTTTCAATCAACGCAAATTTGGCAAAAGTTCTTATGAGAATGTTTAATTGTTACAGGGAAAATAAGCCAACATAATATGTAGATTTCATTTTTGAAAGGTCAAGAATAATAATTGTAAATCGTAACAATAATATTGAAATTATATAATTTGTAATTTTTGATTTTTACTCTTTAAACCTATTAGAATTATTAATGGTTGAAAATTACTTTTTATTCACTATGATCTTCTATAATTATTGAAATAGAAAAGTTGAAGAGTATTACGATTTTACTTTTATTTCTGAGTAACTTAATCACTTTGAAAACAATTTTATAGTAATGCTTATATAACCAGTAGAAGAGGGTTGTTTTTGCTTATACGACGTAAACGTATGATATACTTCCAGATGTATGACACCATTAATCTCAGAAAGGTCAATTGCAATGTACATCTTTTGAAATATCTGCTTTAAGTTACATTTTTGGAGTAATTAATGTTTACTCTACTGAACTCTGTACATAAAAAATGTGATGTGAAAGCCCAAAAAGTTATATGATAAAATGTAAATTTTGGATGGCAAAATTCTTTTATGAAAACTGGATGGAATGGTGAGGACCAAGTTGCGCCGAGCCGAAGAAATGGAGGTAGTGGTTATGAAGGTGGTGGATGACCTTGAGCGGGAGCATGCGCCCAGTGGTCTCGGCCGATGACCCGAGTCGATGACACTGGACACCCTCCACCCTCGGGTCACTCTACAGACGTACACTTCTCACCTTCCCCCTCCCTCCACTTCTTCACTCCTCAAAGAGACCCACTCGATCGAGTCTATTTTTGAACTATTGTCTTATTTCCTAGAATATTTTTAACTGACAATATTAGAACCGTAGTTGTTGCTTGCATTACGTTTACTGAGTCAGAGGCTCAAGAGTTCATACCAACATTGTAACATTGTCTTTGTTTATATAGAGATATAATTTTTTTGCCATTTAAGAGAATATGAAAAAATGGCTCATGAGTCATATCAAAACATTCTTTTTAACTGTATAGTTGCACTTTAGAAAACATTTGTTGAAAAACATTTAAAATTGCTTTTTTTGGTAATTATGATCTAGTTAAAGAAAAGTGTTAATATTCACGTTAATGGGATGGACCAGAAAGCCATTATAATATTAAAGAGAAATGAAGAATTTAACGAAAGATTTTTCGACTAAATGGGAAGGTAATCATTTCTATTTCTCATTTTGGCAGAACAGTGGTGATAATAACAATCACCACTTATAAATTTGTTTTTAAAAAAACATTGCGTTTAAAACTTATAGTCTTCTGTTCGTGTCGACAGTATCCCTGCTGCCTATGGTTTGTCTGTCTCTTGTCTGGCTCCTTGCCTTGTCCTACATGCTAATAAACTTGCTAGTGTCCTGAGTAAGTGGGCTGTTTGTCGGTTCGTTAAGTTATAGTCTCATCATAGTGTCATGGGCCTAAGTTGGCATTGGCAAAGTGCAAAAACTGTTCCTGCTGGTTAAGTAATTAGCGATTGTACAAATCAAGCATAGCGCTCATCTTGCTCATGTTGAACAAGCTTGATAATCGAAAAAGGTTGAATTATCAAAGTAACGTAAGAGGTAACACTTTTATCTAAAAAATATTCCGAACATTTGGTATTATCGATAACATCATTCCATTGTGATGACAATCAATTTGATTATTATTTGAGTAAGTTGATGACATTTTATTACTTAATCTTACCATTATATTGGATGTAATGTATGCATTAATTTATCATTATAATTAATAAAGAAATGAAATGAATCCCTCTCAAAGAACTAATTAAGCAATTTTTAAGCGTTGTATGTTAAAGATTCACATTTTATTTCATTATCATTGTAATTTACAAGTTGAATCTAATATGAAATCTCTTTTATTTCACCATGAGCTTTCTCTGTTTTGTGTTCTTATTCCTTGTTTCCTGAAAATGGAATAACTGTTGTGTTTATTCCTTCTTATCTATTATTAACTAAAAACATATTGGTGTAAGGACCATAGTTCAATGAACTGGGCGTATTGTTTCCAAGATATTGATAATTACTTTCTACTTTACTATAAGTAAAGTATAGCGGTCGTGAAAAAATTTTATCTCGAGATTTGCATGTTTTGAGGTCCCCAAAGTCGTTTTATGTAAAATTTTGAGATAATATGCGTATGTGTGTGGGGGTGGGTGGGTGTCTGTGTGTGTGTGTATCCAAGTTTGTGTAGACGCTACGGTCCAGAATCTTTGATGGATCAAATTATTATTTTAAACAAAAATGGCCATCATTATGTAGATGTGCTGTATAGTTTGGGGAGCAATTATGCATAATGGGAAAGTTACTTTTTTGGCTAAAGTGTGTTTTTAGACAATATTTTTTTTCCTAAACTTCTAATTCCAACATTCTAATTCTAAGTCTTAAAATGTTGGTATTATCTTTGAGGCTACAAAACCAATTACCTAAAAAATCCTCAGATTTTTTAAACAGCATAAAATATTTTTTTTCAATACAAAATAAAAATTTGACTTATGATTCAATCTGAAAGCTTCTGAGGACGATGGCAACCATACCGTTTGACGGATCGAAATGAAATTGTACCTAAAAATAGAGAATTATGTGGGGAATAAGTTGAGGTAAATCTTTTGAAAATAACCTTAACCAAAAGTGTGTTAACATCAATTTTATTTTTTCAAAAAATGATAATTTGATACTAATGAAATAATGAGGAGTAATGAAATTTTGCTTAAAAATTGAACAAAAAAATTGTTATTTAAAAAAGAAATTTATGAAATTTCAATTTCGTAAAGAGCAATAAAACTACAAAAACTGAATATTCATTGTGGACTAACGGCTTACGTGCTATACTTGTGAGATTTGTTTATAATTATTTAGATAGTCTATAATGAAAAAAATTAAAATGATTTATTGACTTAACAGAAGATGTAAGAAGAATAAAATTCTTTCATATAAATAATCAATGCCAATCAAACTTACAATTTCTTATGCTTTCCATGTTATGATGGATTTGTCTGTGTGTTACATCCTTGAACAAAACTTAATATTAGATGTAGGATTTCTTGTGTATATGAATTTTATTATCTTTGCGCAGCATTGAATTAAGAGGAATAGACACCTTAGTTTTATATTACAAAACAGATACTAATTTTAAACTGATTCTTCAGTGATTCCATGACACTGCTATTTTCTCTTACATGTTCCTGGCATTTTTCAGATAAAGTAGGGATATTTTGATGTCTTAAAGGGAAAGCTTTGGGTTAAATTCAAAGGTTGAAGAAGGTCAGATAAACTTTATTAAATGTTACAGATCCACTGGCGAGGTATTGTTACAGAGATCCACTGGTTATGGGAACAGAAGCCATTTGCCCCTGTAAGAGAAATTATTTCGTAACACGAAATCTTCACATTGACTTTTCAAAATTTTTATTACTACTGTGGTAATACAAGTCATATTATATGGATCAGTAGTGTGATATACAAAAATAAGCATATATATTGACAAGTGGATCAATCACTATCTGTACTACCTCCTGGAGTGAAAGACTAATAAACATCTTCCATTTAGATATTTATATTATGTCTAAATTGGACATTATATACCCAAGAGGTTTGATATTATATTTACTTATAGTAAGTTGAGTGTAGGTCACTCCACATTTTTTTGTTAGCTAAACAAAAAGAAGACATTTTGCAATCTTATCACTATGCGTGATGTGGGATAGTTAAACAATTTCATGGAATCCTTAAATATCCATTATATTATTAGAAGGTCTAACTAGATGTAAAACAAAAATAAGCATACGTTGGTGTTTAAGCAGAATGTGTAAATATAAATTCCCTGCCGAGTTATTTTACATTAAAACAAGATTGTGGTTTGAATATGCAAGATTCAAATGTTGAAGGCAGATCGGGTGTTCTGATCTCTGTCCCTCTTCACCACCCTATTCTGAGGCTTAATAATATGGAATGTTTATTTTATAATAGTAAAGCTTATTTTAAATACATTGAATTATACTAAAATCACGGCAAATCTTAAATGTATATTATTTAATGCAATTTTTCATTTGACTATTCACAAATTATTGGTATTACTTACTGTTACTTTAGCTCCTACAAAAAAAGTCTATGTAACATTTAAAACATTTCGTTGGCTTATAAACAAGAGAAAACAGACGATTTATTATGCTCAAAGGATGATATAATGGAATTAAACGGTTATATTTCTCAGAGGTAATTCAATTGGATAAATGATTAAACGCCTTTCTTCTTCAAGGTTATCGTAATAATTTCACTTTAATTATTCGATAAAGCTTACTATTCTCTTTGATTTTTAGAGCTACCTACTAATTAATATTTTAGAATATTTAGAATATTTTAGAGATCGACATGGTACAAGTGGTTTATTGAAACAATTCAATTCAAAACTAATGAATTAACCCTTCCCTTGTGTATTGATTTGTCTAAAATGTATACTCTTAATATTAAAATTTGCTGTTTTGTTCTTAAAAAAATAATGTATCAAAAAATAAATTTTAAATTATAACTCAAAAATAATATTTAATATTTAAAACATGTTACGTAGTATATGGTTTTCCATACTCAGACGTTGTTTTTTAGACGTCGCTCATCCCACAGAATGAAATTGGATTTGAATCAACCAATCAAATTGTCGGTACGAATCTTGATATTTGCACAACTCTCAGCCAACAGAAATTTTACCGGAAGACAAAAATTAATGATTTCTTTTAAGGAATTGTGTACAGCAGTATACAATTATTGATGTATGTAATTGTGTACAGCAGTACACGATTATTGATGTATGTAATTGTGTACAGCAGTACACGATTATTGATGTATGTAATTGTGTACAGCAGTTTCATGACTGTGTTCGTGACTGAAATTCTATGAATAAAACTTAAATAGACAGCAGATAAGGCTAAACAGGCCAACTAAGTAAGTAGTAATTACGTGAATGAAAACTTTGAAGTTATTTATTATTAAGCACTCTGTAAAGAATATAATTTGATAAATTAATTTCATTTAAAATACTTTGAACTCCTGTCTTAATCCTAGGGATAATTCAATAAAAACTTATGTAAAGGATACGAAGTTATATAAGGATTTATGCTTTCCATGTGTGTAAGAAATTAAATCTTCTCTCATCAACAACTCAATTTCTTATTTATTTTTTTATGTTAAGTGAATTATTTCGCATATTATTATGTTAAATATATTATTGTTCCATTTTCAAAAATTATTATGTTCAAATGTAGGAATTATATTAAAATCTTGACAAAAGCATCCTTATTTACTCGTAAAATGTAAATATGAATGCATATAAATATGTCGCAAATGATAAAACAATTATAAGTTCTGAAATTTATGTTTAGAAGAAACAGTGCTGCAGAAGTGACCAACACTTTTTTTATAGAACAGTATTATTCTTAAAAATTTTTATATGAAAGTGTATGAAATCATAATTAAACTCAGTGCTTCACTATTCTAAGTTTCATTTCAGAACTACTTGTACTACAAGATATTTCCCAAGAAACGATTATGCCAATCCCAATTATTTAAGGGTAATGAACTATTGACGGGAGTTGGTTGATAGCTGAATGTATATCATGGGAAGATATGGACAAAGAAGGTGAAAACTGAAGGTCATTGGTCGGAGGAAAGATGGTTGGCTTGGAATGTGCTGGACGTTAAATGAGGTGGAACCTGAGAGGTGCTGTTGCTGTACCTACCTCCTTGGACTTTCTTCTAGGCCTCGCTCTAATTCTGCAACCCTTTCTTAATATACTTAATTAATTTGATTAGTGCTCACTGTCCCTTTAGAACAAAGGTCACTTTCTCTTGAACTCCGATATATGATTACACAAAATGATTCTGTCGGAACTATTATTTATGGTCATTTCTCTAGCTTGGTAAAGAAAAATCCCTCTAACTACTCCAGTACCTCATCTCTTTTCCAATAAGTACCTCCGTTGAAAATTTTGGGTTATGAACAATCTTTTGTAAGTATATGTCTTTGATATGTACAATCAACAAGAAAAACAAACTGGCAAAAACTAACAAAGGCTTACTTCAATTCACTTCCGACTTAAGACTCACTTTCGTTTTCATCAGGAGAAGAATCCTATATATATATATATATATATATTTTAGTATAGGTTGGCAGCAAATCTTCTTAGATTTTGTTAGGTGTTCTTTTTTCTAATTTTTATTTAGGTTATTTGAAAGAGAATTTTTTAAACGACTTAAAAATCCCTTAATCTATGCGCGTTATATTGACGATATCTTTCTCCTTGCCAATGATACTAAACAGATTGAGCTTTTACGACTAGAGTTACAAAATGCCTCAGGACTTAACCTTACCGTAGCATATAGTGTCAATGGTACTTTCCCTTTTTGGGATGTTTTAACTAAACAAACCCCACTTACTTTTAGCACTTCTGTTTATAGAAAAGATACCAATCCGGGGCTATGTTTAAACGGGCATAGTGAATGCCCTGGACAATGCCGCCGTGCCACCATTTCAGCATATGTTAAAAGATCCTTTACCCATTGTAGCGATTGGAACACGTTGCACGAAGAAGTTGAGAAATCCACTCAAATTCTCGTGAAACAAAACAGTAAGTTAAGAACAAAACAGTAAATTAAGAGTATACATTTAAGACAAATCAATACACAAGGGAAGGGTTAATTCATTAGTTTTGAATTGAAATGTTTCAATAAACCACTTGTACCATATCGATCTCTAAAATATTCCTTTATTAATTAGTAGGTAGCTCTAAAAATCAAAGAGAATAGTAAGCTTTATCGAATAATTAAAGTGAAATTATTACGATAAAATTGGTAATCGACCAACCTGTCGATGACTATAGAATAGTCGAAAGCTAGTAGATCCTGCCTTGTAATTTATGTTATATTCTTTACATGTGATGTTAGTTTTCAATTGTATTTAAATTGTTGATATCTATTAAAGTGTTTCAAAAAAGTTTCTGAATGTACTTTGGACAACTCATTTGGGAATTACCACCTTATATTCGTAAGACTGTCAGGAGACTGGAACAGCTTAGTTTGAAAGTCGTTAATGCCGAAGCTGCGGTACATTTCAACAATATATATACATATATTTCACTCAAAATTCGAAAAACGATCCAAACTGGACGCAAATCAGCTCAAAAACGAAGAAAAGCAACAACAGAGAAAGAGCCACACTTACAAACTCAAATTTTCGGATGATCCGTCTTCAGGAGAAAAGAGAATGGGCGACCCAGCGCACTGGAAACTCATGTTTTTCCGGCGGGCTTGGTCGCCCATTCTCTTTTCTCCTGAAGACGGACCATCCGAAATTTTGAGTTTGTAAGTGTGTCTCTTTCTCTGTGTGTTGCTTTTCTTCGTTTTTGAGCTGATATAATATATATATATAGATTTTGATTCCCCTTTCTATCTATCACTCATCATATATATATATATCCTAATTCAGCAATATACCATTTCTCGAATATTTTATCATATCTTCTCTAACTTTCTTATCCGAGTGTTCCATATCGGTGCATATTAAACAGCAATTGTCTAAATTTGTGGGTCCCTACTTTTGAAGTACTTGGCACTCTATAAAAAATAACATTAAAAACTAGAGTCTGTGATTGAAAAAATGGAATAGTTAATAGGTTAATAGAATGTTCATTTATTGAAACATAGAATAATGAATAACTTTTATCAAAGCATATAGAGGATACTGTCTATAATCATCGACTATAAATATACCAATACTGTTTTATCCGATTGATAATTATTGTGAAACTTGTTTACAGCCCAGATATAGAGTATCAAGTAATTAATTTTACTCATTTTATTTCTAAACTTGAGGATTAAGTAATGTAAGTAATTATACATTAGGTCGTAATTTTTCCAGCGCACCCTGTGGTGTCTGTCACACCGGATATTTGTTTTATATTTGATAACATGGATGCGTATGAATATAACCAAGTATTGTATAAGTAATTTAAAAAATCTGGAGTGGCCTACACTCAACTTTACTATAAGTAACTTAATATCAACTTTCTTGAGTATATAACACATAACGTCTCATTTAAGCATAACGTAAACATCTAAATGGGATATGATTATTAGTCTTTCATTCCTGAGGTAGTACAGATAGTGATTGAAGGACATATCAATATATACGCTTATTTTTGTACATCACACAGCTGATGCAAATAATTTCATTAGTATAACTACAACAGTAATAACATTTTTGAAAAACTAAAGTGAACATTTCTTGATACGAAATATTCTCCTACAAGAGAACTTGGCTTTTGTTCAAATAGCAAGTGGATTTCTTACATCGTTTACTTGACATCCTTCTACATTGAATATTAAAGTAAAATTTTCAAATTTAAAACAGGAAAATACCCTTTTTTTTCTCTGAAAAATATCATAAACAGCGAAGCAAATGCTGTTTCAATATGATTTATGATTAAAGATGTACGATAATTACATTTATTAATCTCAAAACGAAAAATTTTAATTTTGAATTATCTTTTACATTTTTGGTTTCTTACAGAATTATTATAATGGGAATTTTATGGCTTCTTAGTATTTAATAAGATCATTTTCCTTCCCCTTTGTCAAATAACATATATACGGATTTTTTTCATTTATATCATTTTATTATTTTCCTGCACAATATGATTCCTCTTACATCTCGTATAAGTCAATAAACAATTTAAATTGTTCCTTTATAAATATCAATTTTATCTCAGTGGATTCGCTCAAAAAATTTCTAAGTCAATGTAAACAATGTAAAAAAATATAAAAAATTCGACAAGTATAGCAGGTGATCTCTTAGTCTAGGATAAACAAACAGTTTTTATAGCGTTATTGCTCTTTCCCGTAATTGAAACTTCATGATTTTTTTTTCATGAATTGCTAATTTTTGGTTCCATTTTTGGTCAAATTTTCATTATTTTTTAATGAGCCGTTTAGCGTCAAAAAAACATTTTCTGAAAACAGAAATCGTACTGTAACGCCCTTTGGCGAATGTAATTTTGAAAAAAAGTATCTCAACTCATTCTCCACATAATGTTCTATTTCTAGGCATAGTTTCATTTTGATCCGTCAAACAGTATGGCTTGTATCGCTCTCACAAGGTTTGAGATTGAATTATAAGTCAAAATTTTTACATTATATTGAAAAAAAAAATTTCACGTTGTTTTAAAATTCTGAATATATTTTTCGTTTGTTGCATTTGACACCTCAAAGATAATGTCAAAATTTCAAAACTCTAGGGTTTTCAGTTTAGAAGAACTAAATGTTTAAAAAAAAACGGTTTTTGGCAAAAAAAGTGACTTTTTCATCATGCATAATTCTTCCCAAACAATAGAGATCTTTGTCTTTATGGGGCCCATTTTTGTGTAAAATATCAACTTGATCCATCAGAAATTCTGGACCGTAGCGTGGTAACAAGCAATGCTAACACACTTACCCACCCATCCACGCACCCACCCACCCATCCACGCACCCACCCACCCATCCACGCACACACACACACACACAGACATCATCGTAAAAACGTCCTAAAACGACTTCTGGGACCTCAAAACATGTAATTCCGTCAAAATCTCGAGATCGAATTTTTTCACGATCACTATACTTTACTTATAGTAAAGTAAAAATACCGTTATATACTGCCATTTAGAGGTTTGATATTGTATTCCGTAGTGAGATTATTCTCTGTATTAGGCCAATTTCCATAAGTTTTGAAAATATGCTGGAGTGAATTTCTCCCTCAGGGTTGGTTGGGCTGCGATGCAGAGAACCTGCATCAGCAGCTGAGTGTACTACTGTTCTTCTTCTATTGCTAAAGGCTCTATATATTTAGTATAGAGATGTATGTTTCGGGTTAGTTTCAGAATTTAAACAGTTTATTGTACGGTTCTTTATATATGTTGTTACTTAACAAAAAATTTTAAGTAAGAAGAACAAATTGGTTCATGCACTCTGGAGGGTTCCGTTACAACATCACAAATTAACTGGCTTAGTCGCATTCCACCGGGGGTTACTGGGACTGGGCTACGTTCTTCAATCGGTTAATCGGTGATATCCTGAGTTTATTTTGGCTTATCAACTTGAGCTATCAAACACCAGCAGACCTGTCAAAAATAGATCTCGTCCTAGGAACACAGAATTATGCAAATTTGGTTTTCTCCTATGTTTTCATTGTCGTGTTTTAAGTCTCTATTTTTCTTGTTTGAGCACAAACTTCATCAATGTGAAGATGTTTTATTTGACAAAATAAGTTTAATAATGGTTGACCAACCTCAATAAATATTTCCCATGTTTGTGCTTCAATTAGAGATCATTGTTAACTTCATATTAAAAACTGTAACTTTCCACTGCTTCTCTTGGTTACTTCACTGCCATGACCCAAATACGTAATCATTGTTTCAATATATTTTTATGATTCCTTTATATAAGACTAACTATACAACTATTTTTGATTAAATATTTTAATTTTGAATTGGCTCTTGTGTAATTTACCTTTTTCTCCTTTACCACGTAATTAAAAAGTAGTGTATTTTTGTGGTAATACTAGTCAGCACTATTATATTACACCTGAAGCTTGTGAAGTCTAGATATATTAATTAAGTAGAGTTAAGGATGCGCTACCTAAGTTTCAATCAATATTTTCCTGGTTACTGCAGAGCAATTTGTCCCTCCCTCCTCGCTAATAAGGCTCACATTGCTTACGAGATAAATAGGACCCATCTCTTTTGTCATTCTTTTTAATCTCTTTCCTCCGCATTCATTTTATACCAATTAAAGATGATGGATTCTTCAGTAATTCTACTCAAACTTGAGACTTGGACAACATAAATGTCCACACGGTATTTAGTGGCATACGAGTATTTCAGAGTGAAATATAAACATCACTGGAATGCCTACAATCTAATGAATTATATTTAAACATCAGTTATCATTCAAAATTGAAACAGTCATTTTATTTGCCTGTGTTATTTAAAATTACATTCTATTATTGAAGTGTTGTTATTTTTTGTTTTACTATATGGAAGTTTTAAATTAAATTCCTTCAACTTGTTTGTAATGCGTTTGATTACTGTAATTCCTATTTCAGTCCATATAAATGCTAGCTGCAGCGTACTTGTAATTAACAACAAAAAAAAGTGAAAACACAGTTTAATTAAAGTTTGATAGGTTGTATTTAGCTCATATTCGATATTTATCTTCTCTTTTTCAGTTCACACAATATCACTCTTTCACATAGTATCCTCAGCACTTAAGCATAAACCTTTAAGGAAAAAGTATTCTAATAATTCAAAAGTTACCATAGTATCCAATTTCTTGTATAAGTACTACTGTGTATAGTAAAATGTATCTTATTCAACAATTATATGATTTAAACTGATTATCTCTCAGTGGAGTCATTCCAAGTTGGCTGATATTGTCATTACTGAGTGTATGTAGTGTTTTTACGAATTAACTACCTTTAAGTGAGATAGGTAGTTTGCCTAGATATGGTAATATATAAGAGAAGTTCAACATATTAATATGTTTGTCTTTCTTTTTATGAAAACCAGAGTTTCTACAGCTACAATACAGCCCTTATCTGAGGTCCTGCACCGTCAAGGATTGTTGTCTCACTGTGAGAGTACGGTTGATATATTGCTACATGAGAATGCAATAGTGACTGCGATTCTCACATTAGCTTTTTAGCACTAGACACTTATCAGTAATTAAATAGCTCTCATCTCGAGCAGCAGTTTCACCCTTAGAAGTGCTGGGAACGGTGAGGGCTTTAAAAGAACGTCCTGTAGAATCAGAGATGCCTCCCTGATATCATTTTCCCGGTACAAGTCCTAGCCACTCTGGTCTAGCAGAAAGGAGAAAACTTAAAGATGTTGTATTAATGTTTAGCTTTTGAACTTACTCTATAGTGGTCACCAGAGAGGCAACTTGTGTCCATCACGAATGGCCTCTTGTTGTTCAACAAACACAGTACTGTACTGAATAGACCTAGTATAACTGTATGCTCTTCCTACTAAATCCATGGCAACTTTAAGGAATTGCTTATATTAATAGAAAATTAATAAACTGTTAGACTCAACAGGAATTAGGAAAACATCTGTTGCCTAATCCATTCATGAAAAGATAGTTTCATAACTAACTTACGTATAGCAGTAAAATCCGGAGCTCTTTCATGTTAATATAGTACAGTGCTTGTTTAGTTCGATTGAACCAAAAGATTTATTGTAGTTTAAGGAACATAACACACACTATGTTCCGCAAACCGCAGTTGAAGTGAACTGAAAATTTACTTATTGAAAAAAGGTAGTTGTGGTGATTGATAATCTTGCACATCGAAATAATAATCGTGTTGGATCCGGTGTCCGTCTGCCACGTTACCACTGGTCTGATAATTCACCATATGTCATATATCATTATAGGTTTAGTTTCATGATTGACACTCAATTGCTTAAAGTCGCTTTGCTCTGGTAATTTCTCTGTGCTGGCTCCTTGTAATTTGTTCATCTCTTTTTGCGTGCCTTTGTTCTTTATATTCCCTTTTGTGTGTTAGGTATTAATGCTTTTAATTAATACACATGATGTATTTTCATTTACACAAACAACTTTGAGTTCCATATGTCATTTTTTTGTAAATTTATGAATAGTTGGGCATACAACAATTCTAGTCTGTTTCCTGCGCCTAGCGAAGTGAACACCTATTAAAGAGACATTAGTCCATTTAAGGTCAAAAGGACAATATTTAAAGAAAGGTTTACTCAGTTGTTCTCTTTGAGGGTATAAAAGGGACAAACTTTTCTACGAGAATGATGTGAGAGTGGCACTTTCCAGCTTGTAACTGGTCTTTCTAAAGAACAACAAAGTCATATCCATTTTTAGTAAATATTTATTGCATTTTTCTGTTTGAAATTGCTGTTTGAACTCAGTTTGGTGAGGCACAACATTTAATATTCTTCCATAAACTGATTTTTCAGTGCAGACGAAATAACGGCTCTGATTAATGACCGTATATTCCCCTTTGTTATGAATTCCTACATCCAACTAGAGTAACCAGTGTTGCACGTAACAGAAGTGCACGTTATTTAAATCTCATTGATTTATAGGAGGTGGATAAACATTTAAAATCATTATGAAATTTATAAATAATAATTTATATAAATTATATAATACATTTATATAAATGTATAAAATTTGACTGGATTTAACATGACGATCGTATATATTTAACATGATCGTCATTTAATGACTATGATTCTTCATAAATGAAGTCGCTTGTACTTCAAGTGTCAAAATTGAAATAAATATATAAAACATATTTTATAATACAGGTTGATTTACGCCTAAATTTGGTCCCAGAAAATTCAGTCCCAAATATTAGAAGTAAATAGCCTAAGAAAAGATTAATTAAACAAATTTAAAAAGTATGTAACTAAATAGAAGATTAATTTTACTGATAAGAATAAATGTAGCAACGTATAGAACGGTAAGATAATATGTTTATAATATTACCTTTTATCAGACGCATTACACAAAAAATATAGGAAAATTGGATCCCCAAAATTTTGATGTTAGACGTTATTGATGTACGAGTATTTGACAATGTATGCATTGTTTTAACTTGTCAGTATAAATAAAACACTATATATATATATATATATATATATATATATATATATAGAGAGAGAGAGAGAGAGAGAGAGAGAGAGAGATGAAGACAGGAGATTAATATATATTAATCAGTCGGTCGGTCGGTCGGCAGTCGGTTTTTCTGATTACCCTAGTTAATCCCAAAATGTTTCTTAGTTTCTGATCTTTTGGACATCTCACTTTCCCACCAAATACTAATTTAAAAAATTGCCTGGCACCACATTTTCCTAGCACCTTTACAATGGGTTTAGTATACTAATATATATATCGCTGGGTATCAATGTCGTAAGTTGTCATTAGATACTCCTTCCAGATACCTGCTACTAATGAACACCTTTTCCTGGAAGTGAAATGTATAGATTTTATTTATAGACTTTAGTTCTTTATTTAACGATAAAAATATATAAACCAGAAATAAACCAGAATTTAAAAATATATAAAAAAATATAACCAGACTGTTATTTAATATGTTACATTTCAAGTGAAGTCGATTTCATCCTATTATAAATAATCCACATTTGCAACTTAATAGTTGATCTGTAATTGATCTGAAGTTGCTCATTAATTAAAATGTTTAAACCGTTAGAATTAATGATTTTTAAAAGTATCAGGAATAAGATGTTCTCATTTTCTTATTCTAATTATTACAATAGAAATAGTGTACGGCTCAATAATTATGCAAGGAAAACTTGAACAGAGATACAAAGCTCAATTGATTGCCAACGGGTTTGATATTATGTTTTTGAAACATAATATGTAACATACTTTGAGTGAAAAATTCGATCTCAAGATTATTACTGATTCACATTTTGGAAGTTCTCAGGGTCCTTTTTTGACTTTTTTTATGATGTCTATGTACGCGTGTGTGGGGGTTGGTTTATTCAATACTTTGTGGTCACGCTGCAAATCATATTGTTTGATGAATCAAATTAATATTTTACCACAAATAGGCCTTGGTACGAATATTACTATAATTACAGAACTAACTTAGGCTTAAAAGTCTTATCATTTAATTAAACATCTTACAACGTAATTGTTTATAACTCCTAGTTTAAGGGCATACAAATTTTACTGAACGTTTTATTTAAAGTTAAAATATATGTCCAATTACTTAATAATATATATTATATTATTTTTATAATCTATATAACCTCTGTTAAGGTAAATCAACAGAGTCAGTTCAAAAAACTTTAGGTAACAAAATAGAAAACTTCCTATGTCATAAAGAATTCACTTTGGGCTACTTCGTGGATTTTGATAAGAAGGTTTAGAAACCAATGTAAACTATTATAAACCATTTTTAACTGTAGAATTGATTGCATGAGTCTAAATAAATATTATAAATTTAACTCTAGAACAAGTAGAGTAAGTATAATACCCAACAAAACTGAAATTGCGGCCAGTAGTGGCTTCCCTTAGGGAGTCGTGCTACAGCCCCTGTTGTAGTGATTGATTCTTTGTGTATAAGCTTCTGGATGCAGTAAATAATCAAGGTTATGATACTCAAGGACATGCATTTGACCTTGTTATTTTATAATGATAAATTCTTGGTGTTACTGCCTTTAGCTTATACCGTATGGTCTCCAAATTGAAAGGTGGGTCAAGCAGACTGATCTAGATATAAATCGAGCTATAACAGTCCTTACACATTTCTCAAAAAGAAAGAAAGTAGGCCTCAAAGACTACATTATTACAAAATACTAAACCAGAACTCTGAGAGATACACGAATAGCTTGGAGTTTACTAAACAGGAAAAGCCATGTACGAGATACACTGAGCCTCAAGGTCTCAGTGTAATAATAACAATAACATATGAGATTGTTCTAGATCCCTGATTTCAATTGAATATAGCTACAAAAAAACAAAGAAACCAATTAAATTCGTTATCTATTTATTTGATAATTATTCACCAGAGAGTGCATTATGTCTAAACGATAGACAGATTTATAGAAAAAAAAATTCATTGGGTTTATTATTTTTAAAATGTCAACAATACGGTATGTTCATATTCTAATTCTTTCAATTGGATAACTTAATCTTGCAAAAATATGAAATGTAAATAGAGATGTTTCCTTGAATGTATGCTATGGAAATACTAGTCTTGAAGATAGTGCTGTGGCCAGAAGTATTGAAACAATTTAGATGCTCTAAAGCATCTTGACATTGTATTGGGAATACCTTCCTTTCCTTGTCAGCAAACGTTCTATTATGTTCCAGCAGTTTAGACGGAACAGTCTCTTTATCCTTTTATTTGACTCTTGTTTTATTGATAATTTTCCAACCATTTTCTAATAAACCACTTTTTTTTATGGGCACTTGCTTCAATTCAAATTAGTCGAGTTAGAATTTATTTCGTTTCGTATCGCATCATGTCTGTTACAGCTTGTTATATAATGCTACCTTTCGGTAGCCTGGGTAAGTTACATGCTCTTGGAATACTTGTTGCGGATATGTTTTAAAAACTTAAGCACAAATTTTTATGTTGTAAATTGTTTTTTTGATTGTTTAGAAACTGAGTTGTATATTTGTTTGATGTTTAATTGTTTTCAATTGTTAATTTATAACGTCTAGTTTAATTTATAGGGAAATTGTTTTTTTTTATTGTTGCATTTTTATTTTAAAGATCCAATCCTTTATCCTATAAAGATGTCTTGAATGTCATCTTGTGGAATTTAAACTTCTTTATACTATCATGAGCCAGCAGCAGATCATAAGAGAAGGCGTTGCTCATATTATGAACGTAGTGCTGTTCATTTGCTATACTTTACTTCAAAATAGTAAAAATATTTACTGAGCGTCTAATTTTTTAAAGCACCTTGACATTAAATTGAGAATACCTTTCACCATAGAATGACCTCTATCTATGCAATAATAACAGATTTACGAATGCAGGCTTCTATATCCTTCGTTATTGCTGTACCTAATATAACTATAAAGTTCTCAAATTTCTTCTCGTTATATCAAAAATTATTTTAATTTTTTTTTTATTAGTTAGAAAATTGGTAAGTCTTTAGATTTGACTTACATATACAGTTGCAGAAGAATTGTCATTCAGTTAAACATTATTTATGTAGATTTTGTGGAAAAAAGTTGGGAATTGGTCGAAATCAAGGGAGTAATTTATTACTTTTCCAGTTAATTATTCGAGAACGGAAAGAAAAGTGACTCTATTGTGAGGAGGAGCAAACAATGAAGCTCTCTCTTCTTGCCCCAATCCTTTCTCTCATAGATAAATTTGCAAATCTTTCATAGAACAATTGTTTTGCCTCCCTCTATTCCTAAAGGCATTTTCCATTAAACCCTACAAGTTTCTTTATCTCTTTATTTGTGCATTGTTGTGTGTAATTTTTCTAAACACTTTCTAATAAACCATTTCTTATTGGCACTTACTTCAATTCAAATTAGTCGAGTTAGAATTTATTTCGTTTTGCATCCTATCATCTTTATTTCAGCTTGTCATATAATGCTACCTTTCGGTAGCCTGGGTAAATCACATGCTTTTGGAATACTTGTTGCGGATATGTTTTAAAAACTTGAGCGCAAATTTTTATGTTTTAAATTGTTCTTTTAATTGTTTAGACACTGGGGTATCTTTCTTTGATGTTTAATATCTTTCAATTGCTAATTTATAAAGTTTAGTTTAATTCTTAAAGAAACTTTTTTTCCTGAATTGCATTCCTGCCAGTAAATGTTTCATTATGTTCCAGCAGTTTAGATGGAACAAACAGATATTGTTGATAGTTTTATTTTGAAACCGTAGTAATCGAATTTGGTTTGTTTTAATTTTTCTGTGTAATATAAAAGGTACACATTTATAAAGGAGGTAGTCCTTTTTGGTGTTTATTTAGCTGTATTTACTACTGTAATGTCAAAGAATATTAGCAGCATGTTTTCTTTAGAATGCACATTGATAAACGTTTAACTAATAGTTTTTCCTGTCACAAAACAATTTACCATAAATATAACAAATTATTGGGAAATATAATATCAAACTCGTTGACAACTAATTAAGTTTTGGTTTATTTTAATGTGACAATTGTGTAGACATAATTAAACTCATATATAATCAATTATGATTTCATTTGTTTTAAAGTGGCTATATTCATTTTACCTGTTATTACAAACTTGAAATCATTGTTCTAGAATAATCTGATATTTTGTTATTTTTATTATGAATATTTTATTGGTATTATTAAACTATGCTCTATTACAATAGAATATTATTTTTGTGGTCTTAGGCAATGTGTGTATCATATGACTTTCCCAATTTAGCAATTCATCTAATGAAACTCCAACTTTTTTGCACACCTTTGAGTTTATTATTCATGTGAGGAGGCCTTCTTTCCTCTTCTTTCTTTCGATAAGTATGAAGACCGTTTTAGCTCGATTGATGTAGAGACCATTCTCCTTTCTCCCTTCTATAAACAATTCAGATCAAACAACATAAGTTCAAATGCAGTACCATAAAACATTGCTCTTCTTAATAACAAGGTCATCTACATATCCTTGAGTATAATAAGCTTGAAAATTTTGAGTTTTTAGTGGGCCATCCACTACTAATCACCCCAATTGGGCTATATCACAACTGCATGAAGACAGCCTTCAGTGAACACAACTTTAGTTGTGCTACATCTTCTACTTACAATTATTATTATTGCATTAGATTGTCTAATCCATTCTATAGTTCTTGGTTTAAAAATACTATTTATTAGATCTGATTGATTGGATTTGTAACCGTGTTATCAGAGCTACTTCAATATTGAACGAACCCAAACTGATTTCTTTAGACTTAAGCGTTTTCTGCCTTTTGACCAACATTTTTTAAAGTCAATTTTGTTGATTTGTCCTTTGTTAGCAATGTTGACCAATACGAAGATGCTTATTAACAAAATCGTCATTTTACTACAGATGATAATTACTGGCCGTCATTTTTAATAGAATATTTCTCTTCCAATATTGTAAGATTATGAACTATTTATAGTAACACAAGAAATAAATCATTACTTGTGCAATCTGTTATAGTGTGGTATTTATTCATATTGGAGATTACAAGAATTACGTCTCCACACAAAAAGTTTAATATCAAACTAACAATGCGTTCCTAACACTTAGTGTTCTTCTTCAGATAAACATCTAAAAAATATACATATCTGTGAGTTTTAAGAACATCATAGTGAATTACTTATATATTTTTAAGTATTGCATTGTTCTTACAAATCGTATTAAATCATTAAAGCATATTTTTTTCAAATTCAAATCTTAAAGCAAGAATCAGTTCTGAGAAAAATTTCGAAGTCAATGAAAACAAATCCGACAAATACAGCAGGAATCCATTAGGCCAAGTTGAATTTTCAGTTTTAATAGTAGCCATCTTACCTTCTGCAGTAATCAAATTTTTTCATTCTTGTTATTTTTTTTTTTACTTATCTAAGTAGATTTTCTCACAACATATTTTTATATAGTTAGACGTTTAGCGTAAAAAAAAATTCTAAAATAATAAAATTTACCATAACTCACCCTTCCATCAATGTAATTTTAACCAAAAAGTACCTCCTAACTTATTCTTTCGTAAGGTGCTATTTCATTAAAATCTGTGAAATGGTTTGAACTGTAACGTTTCCAAAGCTTTCAGAATCAATTATATGTCAACATTTTGTTTTTAAAATGCAAAAATACCTTTCCGGTTGTTTTAGTAATCTCAGGTTTTTGTCAGATTACCCTTATCATAATAATCTCAAAATTTCAACACTTTAGCATTAGTAGTTCAGGAGGTAACAAATGTTGTCTAAAATAACATTTAGTCCTAAAAATTGACTTTTCCATGATACAACACTGACTGAAAACAGCAGAATATATCTACAGCATAAATCCTATTTGAGTGTATAATATGAAAATTTGACTATGAAATGGTAGCCTGTAGGGTACCGACAAATTTTGAGATAAATCCCCTCTTCCACACACACACATACATACCATCCAAAAAACGTTTTGAGGATCTCAAAATATTTAAATCTGTCAATATCTCGAGAAGGAGTTTTCTCCTGTTTCCCATATTTTACTCATAATAAAGAAAAATACAGGAATATAATGTAATGCGTTAGATTTATACAATTTTAGTAATTAGAGAAAAGTGTGGTCCAGTAGTTAGCTTGCTTCCGTTAGTACCGAATAGTTGAAAATCTTTGTCATGCCAGTACAATTTTTATGTGAAGGATAGAAAATGTTTTCCACGCTGTTCTTTGGTGGGGTCCAAAGTTGTCCGTCTTCAGCCTTTAGGAATTGAGGCACTCGTTAAATACCCTTTCTCTAATAAATTCGATTAATTAAAAACTTATAACTGCAATGTAGAATCAACACGGTGATATGAATATAACTAAAACAGATTCTGTATCACAAATGAACCAATCTTTCCTTTGCTAGTGAAGAACGGAAAGCGGAGTGCCTATAAGTGTGGTAAGTGTTATAAGCCTTATAAGGAACTGTACTATATTATGTAGTGCAATTTTTTTTTTATTTATAGTTGATAAATAAACTAGTAGTGCATCGTCTACTAGGACATTAGCACTGTCTGATTTTGTTCAATTCTCTAGTTCTTTTTATTTTAAGATATTATTATCAACCGTCATACCTCGTCTATCGCTGCTTAAGTCGCCTGACGGGTTTCGCAATGGCTGCATCATCAATGGGACTAATGTAACCTTCCAAAATCACGGATATAAATACCTATTTTAACTCAAAGGTGTCAATGTATATGCCTAAATTTCCTACCTATAGTTTTATTTTATTTTGTTTAATCTGTTTTTTGGCCTTTTAAACTATAAGTCGTCTCTGTCGGATAGGTATTTATATCCGTGATTTTGGTAGGTTACATTAGTCCCATTGATGATGCAGCCATTCCGAAACCGGTCGGGCGACTTCAGCAGCGATAGACGAGGTATGACGGTTGATAATAATATCTTATTTACTAACCTCTGTGGCACTAACAATATGCATGTATTCTTCATATTTTGTTGTAGAGCTTTATTTCCTTTAGGAATGATGTTACTTCACTGGAATATTTACTATCAGGGGCTAGTGCTATTATAAATTTTGATGGTATGCCTGCAGACATCCTTTCTTGCTCTAATTGTGGGCATTCTTCAATTAAATAGTGCAGTTTTATTGATGTAAAGTGTAAAGGATTGACCCAAGCTTTACCTTTGACGGACTCTAGCATGCTTATGATTACATTACCTATTATGATTACATTAAAATCATTGGGAGTTCACAGTCAAAATATAAACTTATTAAGAAATTAATAGTTTTTTTATGGAACTACGTATTCATAACTAATAAATATTTTAGTTGTTGATTATACACTGATTAATTTAGTTTTCAATTTGAACTTAATTGATAAGGATTGTTCATTATCAATTTTTTTTTTTATAATGTTATAGATAATTAAAGAGAGACAGAGAGTCCATGACATTTTTATCACTGAGAGAAGAGTTTCTGTTAATCTTTCCATAAATAAACTTAGCGGTTATGTAATATTGGAGAGCTATTAATCTGTTGAACTGTTTGAAAAGTTAACTGGTTCGAGAAGTTTGCAAGAAGGATAGAGATACTCATAATATTACTTTCTCAATGATTAATTAATCTATCCTGTTTAGTTTTTGAAAAAAAAAATAAGATATAATTATTTCCCTTGATAAATTCTAAATATTTCGTATATTTCTTTCTAAAATATTCATAGGTGTAAAACGAAACATTTTATTTCTAGTAAACTACATATTTGTTTGTAAATGTTATTGATATGCCTCTAAGATACTCTTTGCTGCATCGATAAGAAATATGAGAACATTATATTAGAGGATGCTTCACTTGACTTATGTGTCTATAAAATGGACATATACTGAATAAAACTTCTTCAAACGTAAAATTTCTTTATTGTCAATATGTTTCATAGATGAAATTACTCATATAAATTTAGCAAAACAAAATTAAGCAACATTTTGTTGTTAATTAAGTAAATATTTACTTTATAATCAAAATATTATAAAATGGTTAAATACTGTTTCATTCTTGGTTGGCACTTAAGAAATGGTTACATATATTTGTACTTAATTTTCTTAACCTATTAAGTAACAACTTTTTTTCTGAAAATGTTGCTTAAAATTTACATATTGTGATTAATTGTTTTGAATTAGTACCTCTAAACAATTTTTTAAAAATCAGTTTGTCAAATATTTTGTTGTTTTAATGAAGTCTCGTTTCGGGATTAGGGCACTACAGAGTTGATTTATCATGGGACCAATCATCTTTTATTTTTAATAATAATTATCGTTATAAGTATTTTAGCATGCTCTAGAATTCATAAAGTGAAATTTCTGAAAATAATAATTATAATAATATAATAATTCAGGTTAACAGAAATAAAATGTAAAAGAAAATGATCTTTTTCTATACAAAAATGGTACTATTTATGCGATTCTTCCCAGCGGTCTACGTGCAAGCCTGCATGACATTTTCTACATTGCTTTTACAAACACCACATTTTCTTTGTTTTCTTTTCTGTCAAAAAAAACCTTTCTATTTTGTCTACTTCCCCTATATATTTATTGTAGTCACTGATGCAGTACGGTTTAAGAAGTTAAACTTTCTTATTTTCTAATATTTATAACATCAAGAGGAGAAGAACATATCTTTTGAATATGCTTAGTTCCCTGATGATTGAATAAAACTTTTACTATGTTGTTATCCTTCCAAAATTGTTTCATGAAGTGATACCCAAAGTACTTTCCCATCTGTTCATCTATGCTAATGTGATTGGAATATATTCCAAACTGTAAAAATGGTCTATTCATTTTTTTCAAAATGGGGGAAATTTTAAAACATTTATCATCCTTGTTGCATTGTATTTTTAGGTTGAGTTTCGTTTCAAGATAGTGACTTTATGACAGGGTTTGTGTTATAATATCTACAACAAAGTCTTCATCTTCATTCAAGTACATTTTTTTCAAGTAGTAAATCTTTCTAAAAAGCCTCAATCAGCAATAATGATATTTGAATGGTCCATTTTTTCAATAGCAACTTTTTTTTTAAACAATACTTGTTTGAACAATAACGCTGTATCTATGATCCAGTTTTACTTTACTATAAGGAAAACATAGTAATAAAAAAATTGGATGTTGAGATTTTGACGGTTTACACGTTTTTAGGTCCGCACATTCCATTTTAGGATTTTTTTTGTGGTAGTGTGTGTGTTTGTATGTGAGTGTGTGTGTGTGTGTGTGTGTGTGTGTGTGTGTGTGTGTGTGTGTGTGTGTGTTTGTGTGTGAGGATGTGTATTCAAAAGTTAGTGGGTTCAATACAGATCACATCCCCTTGTGGATAATTTTGCTATTGTACCCCCAAAATAGCCCCTACACTGTAGATGTGCTGTACATTTTTTGGGTAATTTTTCCCGGGGAAAAGTTCACTTCCTTATTCAAAATACCATTATGTGTTCTCAGAAACTACCTTTTTCCTGAAATTAAAGTAGTTGAAATTTTGGAGTTATGGTAGATCTCATATCAACATTAACGGGAAAAGATTCAAAATTATTTAATAAACGAAAGGTCTTTTTTGATAAAAATGTAAAACTTATGACTTTTGAATCTCAACGCTTCCAGACACCATACTCGTCAAAGCATTTATTTAACTGATCATGATAAAATTTAACTTGAAAGTAAACATTTATAGGATGATGAGCTGTATAGTTTTTAGTGAAATTGCTTCAATGGAAAAGGGTATTGTTGTATATTTTTGTGAATTCCTAAAATATTTTTTTCGCTGAACTACGAACACTGGAACATTATGATTTTGCATATACCATCAACATAAAATTAGTCTGTATCGAATAGGATGGTAAGAATTCTGACTGTCGAACGAGACAACATAACATTAAAACACTCAAACTAAATCTACAATAATTCTAATCTCCTACTTTTTAAATTTGTTTCATCAACTGAAAGTTTCTCTTAAAGTAAATTGATTTATTAGACTATATTTTTAAAAAACCTTCTAATGCTTTTAAGGAGTTATTTTTAAATCTGAAAAGTAGAAATACTTGAATCTCTAAAAGCAAATATTTTATAGCCGTATAATGAATGACAAGGGATTAAATTTGTCTTCACCATGTCTTATTAATTTGGATATAGTTATAACTTCATAATATAATTATGCAATGACATATAATCACAGTCTATGTTATATTTTTGAAGAAATGTAAGGAGAAAAATTTTGCTTAACATATACATACGTGATCAGTTTTTTAGTTTTGGTTTGTTTCAAAAGAGACCTAGGAAGTCCTTCCTGTTGCCATAACTCCCTCAACCATTCAGATGTAAACCTGAAGAGAAACAGTGTTCGAAACGGTTTGTTAGGTTTTAACATGAAGTTCTTTTGTGTGGAGACGTATTTTTTTTTTTAAATTCCCCGTCATGAGTATTTATCGCTCTATAGCAGATTGAACAAGTAGTGAATGAATTAAATGATAAAAATTTCGGGAATGTCGAATATTCTGAGCTGGAATATTACACTTAACAGGACAGCTATCAATTTTCATCTGCAACAACTGTCAGGTTATGCTATAACAATCATTACATTCTCTTTGCACTTTGCAAATGGATATAGCTTCGTTAAAATAAATGAGGTTATTTAATTGATTGACCATGAGTTTGATATGCCTAAATTAAAAAAAAATCAATCTATTAAATTGATTGTTAACGAGTTTGATTATATGTTTACTTGTAGTAAAGTTGAGTGCAAACCACTGCAAATGTTCATAGCAGGCAACCATTTAAACAAGAGTAATTACTGGAAAAGTTTAAACATTATATACTCTGTTTATACTGTTATTATTATTTTGTTATTAATTATTCATAGATGAATTATTAATTCATCTTCTAATTCTAATAAATAATTAGTTTTCTTAGGGTAGTGCACTTAGATTATGATTACAAATCACAGCTGATGATTATGATTACATCAGGGAAGCAGTGACTCACTGAATTTAATAACTTCGAAATTGTAAAGCTGCCAACTGCAACTGTCTTAGCATTTCCCATATAAGGGTGTACTTCCCCCAACCTTGTTCAGTGTTAAATGGTCTATTGACTGGAGTAGGCAAAAACCTCAAGCATGGGTGATGTTTTATGTTAAGATTACTATCTCTCTGCTTATGCGTACCAAACCGCTAAGCCAGAATTAAGCAAAAAGCTAGATATTATTCCCTGACATGACATTTACCCCGGTTCATTAGAGCTACCTCTAATTCCATAACCAATATTTCATATTTACCGCTGAATTACGTTTACCGAGTTGCACCGCCATTAGTAATATCGTCTAAGGAAAGAAATACTCTAAAACTTCATAATAAAGGGAGGGACAGTGAAATTGTACAACTCTAATTTGAAGTAGAGAATGAAGGAAAAATGCAGATAATATTTCAATAGATTTCATTTCTTTGCAAATCGTTTGGCTCAGAATCACACATATTGATATACAAATATTGAACAATGAATACATATATTGAACAACTGAGAAATCAAAACTTATTTTGTGCTCTTGGTGGGACACAAAACAATATCTTTGTTTCATTCTTTATCCAATGCTCGTCTGTTGCACTTCTGTCATTTGACGCCTAGCAGTCCAATATACGAGGGTCGTCCAGAAAATAAGTTCCGTTTTGGTCTGTAGGGCGGTAGGAGTAGTTTTTGCCAAATCCGGCAACACCGCTCGAATGAGGAGAGGTGGGGGAATAGAATGAGAGGTGGGGGACCTCAGTCGGTCAATTACCAACGTCAGGGCAGGTAGTTGAAATGGAGCCCTCCATGTCACGTCCCGCCACCTCGATCCCCGTTCCCTCTCGAGTTGTTTTGCGCAGAGTGATTCAATTTCTTTATGCACAGGGTTTCAAATCAGTTCTAATTCACGAACAGCTCATTTCTGTTTATGGAGAAGGTGTAATGAGTGAATCAATGGTGAGGAGATGGGTACGTGAATTTAAGGCGGGAAGACTTTCAGCTCTCTAGGGACCCACCGGGCGGAAACTTTCCGAAAGTCAAGTTTTTCCGAGGCGATCTCATGGATGAGGGATCGTGAGATGTCTGGGAAACTCAGGTGGAGTTCATCCAGGGTTGAACGACGATCTTTGCGAATTGCATTGTCGATTTCTGCGACAATTTCGTCCGTCACAACTGAGGGTCTGCCTCTCCCACTTTCATCCTCAAGTGAATGTCTTCCCGCCTTAAATTCACGTACCCATCTCCTCACCATTGATTCACTCATTACACCTTCTCCATAAACAGAAATGAGCTGTTCGTGAATTTGAACTGATTTGAAACCCTGTGCATAAAGAAATTGAATCACTCCGCGCAAAACAACTCGAGAGGGAACGGGGATCGAGGTGGCGGGACGTGACATGGAGGGCTCCATTTCAACTACCTGCCACGACGTTGGTAATTGACCGACTGAGGTCCCCCACCCCTCATTCTATTCCCCCACCTCTCCTCTTTCGAGCGGTGTTGCCGGATTTGGCAAAAACCACTCCTACCGCCCTACAGACCAAAACGGAACTTATTTTCTGGACGACCCTCGTAGCTTGGCGGCTAGCTGTGGGTCTTTTAGTTGATTATCCAGGGGGCACCTCTTCACGGTGCCCCAACAAAATAATATTCCAGGGTTAAGAATATTTACTCCATCCAAAGTACCTTTCATAATTACAATAACCCTCTAATCATGTCTGATGTGTACATAGCTCCTCAAGAATATTTGTTACTATACAGCTTGAGCTGTTCTTCGACTCAGGTAAATTCGTCTTAACCAGATAAAACCTCTAATACTGCAATGCATATTCTTGACACTCGTACTTACATAATCAGAAAAACTGCTACGAGACCTCATGTCTTCGATACGAACCTCCTAGTATTAATGAGTCACTCATAGATGAAGCTTATAAATATCACTTATTTATTGACAGTTATCAATTAATGCATTTTATTTATTAATTTTTCTATTGATTATTAATTTAATAGAAATAATTTAATATATATATATATATATATATATAACATTTAATAATTTAAATTTATTATTTGTTTAATATAAAATATATTATTCATCATTAATCTGTTTGCAAGGCTTTCCACCACAGAATCACAATCACACAACAAAATAGACCGTTTGATATAATATCTAGAAATTTACTTGAAACAGCTAACGCAATGTCATCAGCATAAGCAATCACGTTGCACTCCGAGTTTTTCGAATCTTAACAGCGACTAATTCAAGGTAAGGCTCCACAAGAGGGGTGAAAGGCAGTGGCGTAGCAACCATTTTTGCCGCCCGGGGCGGTCGTAAGATTTGCCTCCTCCCTCCCCGCTTGCCGTTGACAATCCCTTAAAAGTTCTCAAAATATTTATTTTCATGGAATTACAATCAAGGATCTAATTTTAGACTAGCGTTGTTACTCCCAGAATTTCATCTTATTACAGTACTCTTATACATATACAGCCATCATCAAAGAAAACCAATGGTTTTTCAAAAGAAAATCAAACAAACATAAACTTTCAACTTCTTTAAAAAAAAAAAATAGTCAAAAAATAGTTTTGAACATTTAAAATACACTTATTTTTAATTTGGAAATATTACATTTGAAAAATCCGTTTGAAAACAGTATAACAGACATAAAACATAAGAACAAAGGTTAGCTTAAAAACTCATCTTAGTATAAAATTTCAGATTTGTTGTTAGTTTTTTATTATTTTAAATGGCGCCCTTGCCCTTATTTGTGGACCCCCCCCCCCCCTTGCTACGCTACTGGGGAAAGGACACCACCTTGTGATGTACCTCTTACCGTAAATCTCCTAATATCGTGGAAGACCCCATAGACGATTTGATGCTTCTAGGATATAATAATTGCTCGATAAATTCGATAATCGATTTTCCAGGGGCCCCCCCTCGCTTCCTTAAACCGTGAGTAATCGACTCGAACCTCATATTATTAAAGGCTCCATCTGTACCTAGAAAAGAAATCATTGTGAATTCCTAATCTTCAAGCGACTTTTCTATCTTGGATACAAGGGTGTGAATCGTAGTTTCGGTTGGTTTACCTGTGCACTACGCATGTTGAGAATCGGACCATCTGGTTACATCAAGATACACTCAAATATTATGTACGTCCAATAGCCTCTCCAAAGCCTTCAGAAGTAAAGACAACAAACTTTTTGATTTGAAACCCGTCGTCCCTGAATGAAGCGTCCCACCATCCTTGGAGACTACCTTAACAACCCTCCAAGATTTGGGGACGTAAGATAGATCCAAGCTAGACTCAAAGATTACCCCTAATTACGGGAGAATAGTCTCTGAGACCCTCCTGTATGAGAACAATCCGGAAGGTCCGCAGGTATAATGCCGTCTGGTTATGGCGACTTAAAGCCCTTCAACCTTGAAATGGCTCACAAGAGACGATCCCTCGCCACTACCTGCTACCGATGTTGTACGTTTTGGAGGAGAGTGGATTCTTCCCCATATCCACCTCTCAACCCGGAAACTAATAAATCCTGGAAGTAAGTATACTAGAATAACACAGTTTGGAGTCGCTTCGTAGGTGCGATTGGAGTCCCTATTTCTTCTCTCCTGATGATGGTTAATCCGTCACCACTTGGTGACAGTAAGTGTATTCGTTTCTTTGTTCTGTGTCTGTGGTTTAGTGTGAAACGTATGTTGTCCTTGTGGGTCGATTTCCTATTTACAATATATAACAAATAAAAGTTTATCAGGACTCGGTCAGTTCTTCAGGTTCAAGTTAAACACATTAAAAACGTTCCGGTATTTATTTAAAATCAACCATTTTCAGGGATTTATTATTAAAATACAACACTATAAACATAGAAATTAAACATAAAAACAAATTTAACAATATCAAAAAATTAAAATAAAAGTAACAATAAACAATTAACGAGTAAACTTAGTACGTATTCATCTTATGGTAGGTTACAAAAAGGTAGTAGTCAAGTTGAGGGTTCATACAGTCCGGCCTGTTAGATTTCAAATATTCTTTTTAGTGGGGAACATGGTTGGAACATTTTCTGTTAAAACTTATCCATGTATGCACTCTCAATGTGGGGATGTCTGCTATCTTATCTGAATGATAAACACTCCAGGTGTTAACCTAGAGAACCCAGTCCAGGCTAATATTCAGTTTAACAAATATGTTAGAATAATAACTACTACCAAACTTAATGGAATAATTTTGGTTCAAACCTTTAAAAATTCATTTATTAGCATTTTTTGATAACAGTAACAGTTTAATATTTTAATAAAATTGATGTAATTATTAAAGGTATTTGTTAGATCTGGTAACTTGGTAGGCAGAAGTGAATAATTTTGATTTGATAATGATTGACTTTGATTATGATTCCAAAAAGAGGAATCTGATGATAACTTGATAAAAAGATATGTTGATAGAACTTGACACCATATATCTCTCACCGTTTAACGGATCATAATGAAATTATAGTAATACCTCACATTAACAAATTAATTGGTTTCTATTGTTGGTTGTGCGGGAGTTCGCTAAACGAGAGATTAAATTACATTGAAGTAATGTACTGTCATGCCCTGTAGAATATTGCTTACTTTATTTCTGTTGAAATATCAAACTCTATTTTTTTTTGGGCAATTTGAATGATAGTTTCTGTTTCATTATTAACAATGTTTTCTGGTTCTTCATAGCCCTCAAAATCTTCTTTAATTGAGGAAGGCATATTTTGTCCAAACTCCTTTAATTGTTCTTTAGAAATTCTGTTCCATTATTGGTTAATTTGTTTTTGTTTTTTATTTTTTGTTAATACATAATATTATTGTCGGATTTTGATTCGCAAGAAAAGTAATAAATTCCTTCCTGCATTTTATTTTCTCTCTCTCTCTTCTCTCTCTCTCTCTCTCTCTCTCTCTCTCTCTCTCTCTCTCTCTCTCTCTCTCTCTCTCTCTCTCTCTCTCTTAAACTAATTTGAAGAATTTAAACATTTTTTGACAATCATTACTATTTGTATTTCTTTCATTTAGTTCGTTAATGTGGAGTTCGTTAATCGGGGTATTACTGTTTACCAAAGAACAACACTTTCTAAGAGGAGGACCTGAACAGCATTTATGGAAATAGCAAGGACAGAAAAGGGCTTTGCGATACATTTTATGTTTTAAGATAATTTTTTACCCTATCATGGAGAAATGAATTTTTTTCAAAAATCTTCTTTAAATTAGTCAGTTATAAAAAAAAAATCGTGAGATTTTGATTACTGTATTTGGCAATGTACTATAAAAAGTGTAAACTCAAGTAGGAATAATGGACAACATGTACTTCTTACTCGTTTATATTGACTTATAATTTTTTTAACATACTGAATAGTTAATATGATGTGTAAGAAGAATAAAATTTGTAAAGCTATAAAAGCAAATCATCCTATATATTTTGTGATGTTTTCGAACGTGTGATTCATGATTGTCTGATGCAAGCGTTGTAATCCGTCCACATGCCACTTTTTAACAAATATCAATGTCAGAAATAAGATCCTAGTATGTGTAAAAGTTTTCTGGGTCTTATGGCAATACAGCTACCACATGTGAAATTGCGACCGCTAAATACTATCCTCAGGCAGATGTGCTATTGACCTTATTGTGGTGATTAGCCGTGGAACCCTTACTAGATACTCGAAATAGTCATGGTTATGGTATGCAAGGATATGCAGATGACTTTGTAATTATCAGAAAAGGAATGCTTGATGGTACTGTCTTTGAGCTTTACAGCATATTCTGCATATTGCTGAAATATGACTAAAGCAGAAAAGTTTGGTCCTATGTTGGTCCTTATACTTTTTTCTAGAAGAAAGAGTGTTGATTTCAAAGACATCTTCATTCTATGTTAAACAAGGCAATTTATATGCGATTATGTTTTTTACTATTTTTAGTAAATTATTCTAAAAGCAATAAATGTGAGAGTTACTTCTCTAAAGAAATTTATGAAGTTGAATAAAGAACTTAAAATCTAAAGTTTATTTAGAAATGACAAAAAAAGAGAATAAGGACAGAAATGGTCGCAGCGCGCACAATCCGATGTAACACTGCAGTCAGTATAGCAATGATAACATGAAGATGGTTGCACATCAATGATTTCAAGTTTGTTGTAAGTGATAAAATGGATAAAGCCGTCATAAAACAAATGAAGTCAGTAAATTGATTATCTATGAATTTCACAATGCGCTATCATAGACTTTGATATTAGGTCTACAAGAAAGCCGCAATAAAATAAAGCCAAAACTTACATTGATTGCCAACGAGTTTGATATTATGTTTATTTATAGTGATGTCTTATATAGTGATGCCAGCGAGTTTGATATTATGTTTACTTATAGTGATGTTGAGCGTCGGCCACTAGTTTTTTGAAATAAAATTTACACTAGAAAATCTAAAATGAAATTAAATAGTTATTTTTGATATTTGCAGTTCATTTTTTATTTCTTTCATAATTTATCTCATATGATAATCAAAACAATTTGATAGTATGGTCAACTACTTTAGATCAATAACCCTAATTAATAACCCTTTTCTTTAGTTTTTGTAATATAATTAATAAGATATTTTAATAAGTGCCACAAATGTGCCATAACATATTATTTATTATTTCTTGCTGTATTTAAGATTATCTAATTAAAATAGTAAATCAGAAGACTTAAATCGTTGCCAATGTTATGTCACCTTTCATTATTGAATTACAGATTTTGACAGTAACATACCTTGGATGCATTTACCAATTGTTCTAAACATGCATTCCAATGATGTTTTCAATTGGCAAGGATAAAATTGGCAGTATCTTGTACCCAAATTAAAAAAATGAGTTGATTAAATTGAGTGTTCATTATTTTAATAATTAGTGTACTTAGTTATGTTTAGTGAATAAGAGAAGAGTCCGATGGCTGAGGTGTGACTCTTTATGTAAATGGTTACTTTATACTGGTCATTGTCCCTTTCACTTTTGACCTATAAATAAAACATTTGCAAGTAGTACATAACTACTGTGAAATTATAACTATCATTTAAATATTTACTGCTTAAAAAAACTTGTTTTACAATAAAAACTATATTTTTTTCTCTGTATGTATTTGTTCATTTAATATTTATATTGAAGGTCGACTGTAATTAATAATAGTTTTGCAATGTTCTTTCTTTAACTGATGCATTAATTAGATATAATAAACGAACGTATGTTTTCTTTTCGATCTCATAGAAGTTTTAAGTAGTTGAAATGAATTGCCATGAGTACGAGGCATTGACAACATTTTTGGATACTAGTTAAAGTGTCACTCATATGAATATGTTTATGATATTAAGATATTTTCATATTTTAAACAAACCATTAGTGAACGATTAACAAATTAATTAAGAAAATAATTACTACATGTCTTTAACAGTGAGTGTAATCTGCAGTACTTATACTCAACTTTACTATAAGTGAGCATATTATCAACTCATTCAAAACCCATTCACATTATCAAAATTTTTGAATTACTTTATTTTAATGTAACTATCTTAACGCCGTCAATTATATCGAAAATGTGATCACTGCTATATTAACATTTTAGAACTGATAACAGATAAAACTTAATAGTTGCTCTTTTCGTGTATCATTATCCATTATTAAACATTTATAACATTTTCTCCACCCATATTTATATTGTGCCAAAAATTAATACGTATTATAAAGTTTTAAGAATAATTAGTGAAGAGGATTATAATTAATACCCGATTTCACATAAAAATGCTATAAAGTACCTCTACTATGTTTTAATCCTATCCAAATAGATAGGGATCTTTACCTCCTCAAAACTGTATTACCACATCGACAAATGAGTTAAGTGGACTTGAAGGTACGTAAATCCGTAAACATGTCAAAACATGCTTTTTTTATTACCGCTATACATTATAGTAAGAACAAAAAAATATTAAGTAGCAAAAAATAATCCTTTAAATGTATTTATTCAGAAAATATAACTTGTTCAATGATTATAACACACTGGACCACATTATAACACACTTATTTTTAAAATTTCAAATATATTCTTTACATATAATTATTGCGCAATCATTTAACCGAATTGTGAACAACACACTGTAAACGGAGTGCTGCTATCTCCCTCTTCAATATACCCATCAAGCAGATGTAGCTAAATTTTTAAATTCTGCTCAATATTCCTTTTAATAGTTTAAATTTAATAGTAGATTTTTACTTGTATTATTTTTGAAAAAAATCTGGAGTGGCCTTCACTCAACTTTACTATAAGTAACTTAATATCAAATTTCTTGAGTATATAAAACATAACGTCTCATTTAAGCATAACGTAAACATCTAAATGGGATATAATTATTAGCCTGTCATTCCTGAGGTAGTACAGATAGTGATTGAAGGACATATCAATTTATAAGCTTATTTTTGTACATCACAAATAATTTATTATTTGCAAATAATTTCATTAGTATAACTACAGCAGTAATAACATTTTAAAAAACCAAAGTGAACATTTCTTGATACGAAATATTCTCCTACAAGAGAACATGGTCTCTGTTCAAATAGCCAGTGGATTTCTTACATCGTTTACTTGACATCCTTCTACATTGAATATTAAAGTAAAATTTTCAAATTTTAAACAGGAAAATACTCTTATATACTCTGAAAAACATCATAAACAGCGAAGAATAAATGTTGCTTTAAGATGAATTATAATTAGAGTAGTACGATAATTACATTTATTAATCTCTAAACTAAAGATTTCAATTTCGAATTATCTTTTACATTTTTGGTTTTTTATAGAATTATTATACTGGGAATTTTATGGCTTCTTAGTATTTAATAAAATCATTTTTCTTCCCCTTTGTCAAATATCATATATACGAATTCTTTCTGAGTGAGTGGTATCCTTTTCCTGCCTTCTGTACTCTGTTTAAGTTTGCTATGAATGTATATCGAGAAAAAATATATTAGTAATTAGCCAGTTTACATACTCAAATCGAAGTCAAAGCCAGCTATTCAATATAATTTAAAAATTTTATAGTTGGGAGCTTCTAATTTTTGACAATAATAAATATGAACTATTAGACTAGAATTGTAAAAAAAAACTGGATATTTCTCAACAAACATAAGTCCTCTTTCTTGAGGAAAGAGTCCATTCATTTCATTTCAATATCATGGAAAGGTACTACATTCACAATTATAATGTAATTGTAACTGATATTTAGTTTTGCTCAAGTCAATATATAGATTTATTAAAGCAATTTATGAGACAAATCCATCATGCCATGGAAGACAAATTTAATTTATTTATGTTTATTGGCGGTGATTTTTTTACATGTAACAATATTATTCCTCTTACATCTCATATAAGTCAATAAACAATTTAAATTGTTCCTTTATAAATATCAATTTTATCTCAGTGGAATCGCTCAAAAAATTTCTAAGTCAATGTAAACAATGAAAAAAAATATAAAAAATTTGACAAGTATAGCAGGTGATCTCTTAGTCTAAGATAAACAAACAGTTTTTATAGCGTTATTGCTCTTTCCCATAATTGAAACTTCATGATTTTTTTTTTATGAATTGCTAATTTTTTGTTCAATTTTTGGTCAAATTTTCATTATTTTTTAATCAGCCGTTTAGCGTCAAAAAACATTTTCTAAAAACAGAAATCGTACTGTAACGCCCCATTAGCGAATGCAATTTTGAAAAAAAATATCTCAACTCATTCTCCACATAATGTTCTATTTTTAGGCATAGTTTCATTTTGATCCGTCAAACAGTATGGCTTATATCGCTCTCACAAGGTTTGAGATTGAATTATAAGTCAAAATTTTTACATTTTATTAAAAAAAATATATTTTCTGTTGTTTTAAAATTCTGAATATATTTTTCGTTTGTTGCATTTGTAACCTCAAAGATAATGTCAAAATTTCAAAACTCTAGGGTTATCAGTGTAGGAGAAATAAATGTTTTAAAAAAAACGGTTTTTGGCAAAAAAAGTGACTTTCCCATCATGCATAATTCTTCCCAAACAATAGGGATCTTCGTCTTTATGGGGCCCATTTTCGTGTAAAATATCAACTTGATCCATCAAAGATTCTGCCCTTATTCTAAGTAGAGTTTCGCGTTTTTATTGATCTTCAAGGCCCGAATATCTTGATATTTCTTTCGTAAAATACTTATTATATAGATGCCACATATAAAGTTTTAATATTCTCTTGTTTTCTAAAAAGAAAAATATTGCCTCTATCTTGTTGGAAGAATGTCACCAAGAAACTAAACTGCTATTTCTCCTATAAAACATTTAGCTTCAATTTGATTATGATCTGTCAAGCTATGTAATCAATATTAATTCACAAATTTGTTCAGCAATCATTAGTCAACATTTTATATTTTTGTTAAAAGCTGACCAATTTTAACCAAAAATTCTAATATGTTTTTTATTTAACCTTAACAAAAGTTAATTATAATTGTAAAATTTCAACTTTATATCATTAGTAGTATAGGAGAAAAAAGTTTTCTAAAAACAAATAAAGGCAGTAAAGTGGATTTCATTATGTGCGGTTTTTATTAGATATATGTAATATTAATTTGATTAATATAAAGTGATTAAAATAACAACGGACCCTGTTTCGTGTTCACATAAACACACAAAGTAAACTATAAAGATGGACTCAGGGAACTTGAACCGTGTAAATTCATCAAATTATTTAAACCAAATTGTTTCGTGATAACTGTATTTTCTTCTTTAATTTAGTTGGGAGCAATTCTAATTATGACACTTTGCAATAAATCATTTTGTACAAGTTTGTCAATATTTTGGTCGTTCCTTCAATACGCCGTTGAACTGTTCTGTCTAACAGTGATACTTATTTATATCTAAATAATTTCTTTTTTATTTATGAAATCATTAGTGTGCTGTTTGTAAATGGTTTTCATTGTTACTAAGAGCTGCAACAAAGTAGGCAGTCGCAAGTATGGTTCTGGCTAGTAACAAAACTCTTTACCAGTGTATATTGTTTTCTTAATATTAATCTATGATAACCATGTACTCAGATTGTTATCTTTTCTGAAAATTCATTTAAACCATTTTTTAGTCCTCATTTTTGATAATACTTATTTTTTAGTTTTCAGTTTAAATAATTTCATTTTTGCTTAATGAATGTAATTTTCTTCTAATTATTATTGAGAGGCACTGACTTGTATCTCTGGGCAAGTGCAACAACTAATGGAACACACTCGACCTGTAATATAGGGTCACTGTTCGAATGATATCTCTCTGTGACCCACCAATTTCTTCAGTACATTAACTTTGTGATAAATCCAAATCGTTATCTTTTTATATTACTTATAAATAAATATAGTAATCATGAAAAAAAAAACGATTTTGCGATTGAATATAGATTAAGGTTTATTTCGTTTTGGCAAATACACTTTATTACCATATAATTAAATTGAGAGTTATTGAGTTTGATAATATGATTATTGTTGCGAAGTTCATTGTAGACGATTCCAAATTTTTATTTATATTTTCTCGAAGGCTCAAGTTCTAGTTAATGTTCTGTAATTCATTTTGATATGCTATCGTTTATTTATGGAACTCAAGTAAGTCCATTCGTATTTTTTTTTTAAAAAAAAAACTATTGTTACAATCAAGTTCCAGTGTTATTATAAGGTTTAACAAATGTTTTGGGGGAATATTGTTTTAAATTTGGATCCCTGTTTGCTAGCCCTGCCACTTCTGTATGATTTTATATTTATTAAGATAGGAGAGAGGATAGTTATTACTCAAAGCTGTTATCCTGCTTTTAACACTTTTAACAAGGATGTGTTTTTTTTTATTTCCATAGTTTATTCTTATTGTCATTACTCATTAGACACGCTATGTTCAACTACGACACTGCACGATTAGTGAGGCTGCACTCGTAACTCCATCATTTCCTTCGTCCTTGTGTGATAAAACTTCAGTGATGATTCATTACTTTTTGCGCTAACACAAGTACTAAAGACTTTACTAAATTAGTATTTATTATGTACAGCTAAAATTGAATCTGAGTTCAACATATTTGATTAGTGAGTTTAAAATTTTGCATTAGATGTGAGTTGTGTTAGAACGGAATTTAAAATAATTTTCGTTCTTTTTTTTTTTGCGTAAATATGACAAAAAAGGGAGAAGTTAATATAAAAAAATCCTATTTTATTAT
Source organism: Hermatobates lingyangjiaoensis (assembly GCA_026182355.1). Lineage (NCBI taxonomy): Eukaryota > Metazoa > Arthropoda > Insecta > Hemiptera > Hermatobatidae > Hermatobates > Hermatobates lingyangjiaoensis. The sequence continues at coordinate 14,169,394 of JAPFBL010000084.1, read as the reverse complement.
TTATTAAAAAACCTATGAAAATAACCATTTTATTTTGAGAATAATAAAAAATTACTTATTCTCAGTGGTTATTTGCACTATTAAGTATTTCAGTGGCTATTTGATTATATTTAGCTTATTGGAAAGTTTTCTATATTTGCCCCGTTAAAATAAACTGGATTCATACTAAACATTAAGGCTGAAAGCGATGAAGTGAGCTTCACTTCCTTTGCAGAATAAACTCCGGGAAACCATAACTATTAACCCCATTAGCCAAGGTTTGCTTCAGTCCTCTATCTTTTTTTTTACCCTTTTTTTTTCCTTCCAATAATAATGTAATTTATTCTATTGTTGTAATTATTATATTTTTCTCCATCCAAACTAACAAATAATTAAATATAAGCTTCTCTGTGTATAGAATTGCTCCTATTAATTTATAATTATATCTGAAGTCTTTCAAAGTTGGCTTGAAATCACATAATTCAAAGTTTATAATTTTTAACTATAAAATTTCAATATTAAGTTTTCAAGATATCATTATAATGTTTTCAAGAGGAGTATACTTTTTAGGTTCCTACAGTCCAATAAAGTAAGTTTCGAAAATTAGTCTATGGGGGGGGGGGGGGATATATGTGTGTATGCAGGATATTGGGTTATGCGTATTTATATATTTGTCAATGTATATGTGATTAAGATATCGAAAAACCCAAAAGAGTTGTAATCACCACATTTCATAGTAGTTATTGTTTATCCTGAGACGTAGTAGCAAGCTTCCCCCAATATTGGACTTCTTTGAGGGGTGCATTATCAAAAAAAAAGTCATTTCTTTACGATTTATTTTGAAGAAATCTATTGACACGATTTTGATTGAAATCGCTATGGATCTGGATTTTTAGTGGACTATTAATATTTGTTAAGTATGAATCACGTATTCTATCACGTTGAGTACGCTGGGATTCAAATTATCCTATTTATCCTTTGGGATAAAAAAAAATGTATAAATTGTCCTGGATTAGGGTATTAACGAATTTTTAATTGGTTGCTTCTTCTTTGTGAGATGTGGATAATAAATATTAAATCTGATTCGAATCGATTAAACTGGTAGACATAAATTAGATCAATAGCATTTGGTTGGTAACTCATACAACAGGAACTTTATAACTATCATTCTAACAGTGTTACTGATGAGGAAGTAAGCTTTATTCGGGGATGTATCCAAAAGTCTGACTATTAGCGAAAGATTGCTTTGAACAAATTATTTCATTCCTTGTAGTGAAATTTGTAATTTTTAAAATGATAAAATTACTATTCCAACTAATAATTTCTAACAAGGTTAAAGGCAAGAATTTATTCATTTTTTTGAATATACCTCATGAAATGGTTACACCAAATGATTGTTTTTTCGATATCAAACTCCTTCTGGGGTCTTAGAAGTAACCCTCCATTACCATATATATTTTGAAAAAACATGAACTAGACTACTTGGGAATGCATGTTTATTTATGCATTATACGTGTGTGTTTCGTAATACCGCTATACGTACTTTGTTTCATAACAATTCGTTTTTTCGTCACTATATTCGATAAAGCTAACAGGTCGTACTCTCTTTGAATAGTCAATCAAATCGTTATCGTTAATTTAATCCTGAAGAGATCTATTTTTAGATCACGTCTACGTCCAAGGCTGTAAAAGTTATAAGCCATAATAATATATATAAAATGGACTGTACAATATTTCGATTAAAATATTTTAAAAAATTAAATTTATACAATACAACTTTAATAATTAATAATTTTATTCGTAACGTCAAGTAAACACTTCAAACCTTAAAAAACTCTTAACAGTATGAAATTGGCCTTTGTTATTTGTTGACGTTTTAACATCATGACAGTAATGCAGTATTCATGATTTGTCATTACTTTAAGACCTTAAGCCTCATACGGTTTCATTCGTTGCACTTCTTTCCATTGGTAAATGTTTACTAAGTTACTTAACAGTAACTTCATGCGTACAACCATTGATTGAAAGTAACTTTGTCTTATTAGTATGACTCATATTATTTTTATTTGACATTGTAATTATAAGAACACTTTATTTACTTGAATTTAACGCAGATACTCTACAACACAGAAATGACTAAACTGTTATACCGGTATTTTAATCAAGAAGAAAAGTGTCAAATTAATTATTATGTTATAATTATACAAACCCTGTTTTGTTGGGTCAGGGGAATTCAAAACCAGTATTTCGGTTCTAAACTCAAGAAATGTTGACCTAATGGGGTACTTTACATAATATAGCGAATAAATAAAAGGAAAGTTATAAAGAAATGTAAGAAAAACATTATGCATGCAAAAAATATAAGTAAAATTGTGTGTTATAGATATCAATCATTTAAAATATCCTAACCACTTTAATCCTAAAGTACTGTAAGACTCTAAGTCTCAATTGCAATAGTACCTGGACTTACGAATTAATTAGTTCCGGGACCGACCTTGTATATCAAAATGGTCGTATGTCGAGACTAATTTTCTCATAAGAATACATTGTAATTCGATTAATCTGTTTTACAGTACAAAAACCTACTATAATTCCTTAATAAAAAGTCTGGAATGGCCCACAATCAACTTGACTATAAGTAAACATAATATCAAACTTCTTGAAACCAATTGATTTATTATGAATTAGCTACATTTATTAGCGTCAACCATTCCGTAGAAATGGTTGAAAATTGAAGTCCTGTTCTAATTGGTCCAATATCGTGTATATTGGTTTCACAGATATTGTTCCAGCTGATTTAATATAACATATATTGGTTTGGGATGGGATAAGTAGTTTCATAAACTCCGGTTGTATGTATTTGTCTAGAAAAAATGACATCTAATTGATCATTTCAATTAGTTGTTACTAAGTCGTTCCATAGTTACTAAGTTGTTCTATTAATGAATATAACTTTTATTGACTTAAATAACTACACAATGAATTGTTTTGTTTCATATTGTAGTTTTGGTTACCTAAGATCGTGTTAATACTAAAGTTTAATTTTTGAATTTTATTTTTAATTGTCCTTACTCTAAATGAATATTAGTCTCCTAAATGACTCCAAACGTCACAAATTATACACATTTTTTTTATAAATTACTAATTTTCCCTCCAATTTTCTTGTAATAAAATAAATACCACTTAATAAATTTAACTCATGCCCTTTTTCCACTCTATGGTGTAGAATTAAAAGATGTCAATAATGTTAAAAATACTTCCAGCTATAAGGGAATGATATTTTACATTTTGTTTGTATTGTTCTTTTACTTTTGCATATTGTTTTTTTTTTGTTTTCTGGTCTTTGATGTTTTGTGGAGGTACTTTTCCAGTGTTGTTTATAGAATTACTAATTCTCAGTAAATTGTTTTTAGCTCAAAGAATGGCTAAAAAAGTTATCAGTAATGTACTAAATTTTACAAATTGTATATTTTCAGCAATATACCAGTATACTAAATTGTGCGTTGGTTTCCCTCTCTTATCTCTCCTGATGACGGATCAAATCAAGAATTGAGCCGTTTATTTTGAAAGTGGCCTAATTCCATTTTCCAAAAAAATTTAGCTAGCTATTTAAATAATTACATTTTTACGTTATCTTTACCTTTTGCAGCAAATTGTACAAAATTTATTTAAAATTACTAAGAATTTTTATAACAAAAATTAGTTGATAAATAAAATGACAATATTTTTAAATTTTGTAAAACGCAAACCCTTAAATATTTCGATTTTAACATAAATGGAATTAGGCCACTTTCAAAATAAGTGGCTCAATTAGAGACTGTAAGTGTGTGTTTTTAATTTCTCTATGTTTCTTTATCTGCATTGAACTTTCTTGTTCGTTTTGGATCGTATTTTCATCGGAAAAGTATATACATATATATATTATTTTTATATTACATTATACAGAATCCGATCGGGCAGTACACTTTATATATATATATATATATATATATATATATATATATATATATATTAGATTCAATAATATATCGACCGTTTGATAGAATAGGTGTGTTCTCTAATCGGGGTTCGGTCAATTTTCCAGGATAAAAAATCAAACTCTCGTTGCCAACGTTTCGGTTTTATTTAAAACCTTTTTCATAGGCAGAAGTAAGAATTTTTTAACTAAGAAAATGAAATTTACATTATTTAAAGGAACAACAATGTTAGCCGGACAAAACCTTCGACAGTCTAGTCGAAGGTTTTGTCCGGCTAACATTGTTGTTCCTTTAAATAATGTAAATTTCATTTTCTTAGTTAAAAAATTCTTACTTCTGCCTATGAAAAAGGTTTTAAATAAAACCGAAACGTTGGCAACGAGAGTTTGATTTTTTATCCTGGAAAATTGACCGAACCCCGATTAGAGAACACACCTATATATATTAGTGTACTTTGGTAGCAGTCCTTCTTTTATACATGATTGGTTATACTGACTGAATATTGTCGGTCGATGATCTTCTTCTCCAACTTTTCAAGTTTGCGAAAAATTAATTTTTCGTTGTGAGAACAATGGTTCAGGGAGTGAATTCTTCTTGTCGACGCGTTTCGACTGTCTGCTGCAGTCATTTTCAAGACACAAAACAGGTGAGTTATGGGTCTCCTTATATAGCCGAGAGTCAGGGGGGTGAGCACTGATTGGCTCTGCTATTGTGGTTCTTCCTTCTCATTGGTCGTTGGTTTGGCCTATTGCTGGGGCTTGTTCTCCGAGTAGCTTGAGTATTCTTGACATCCCAGTTTGTTGTCTGTTAATTATAGGGCTATTTTTGGATATTTCTATTGCTTCATAGATTGGGAGTCTATTGTAATCATTGGTTTGCCTGATGATGGTGGTGTTCTGTGTAAGGTCCTGGCGGGATAGGTCGGAATTGTGTACAAGTACTGTTCATTGTTATCATTGTCTGTTCTTTAGGTGCCCCGGCTGCTAGGTGCATGGTAAGTCTGCGTGAAAGTGTTGTCGCCGTAGAACCAATGTAGCTCGATTTGAGGAGGTATAACAACTATCTAGTTTGAATGAACAGTGTGACGTATTCATTCAAACCAGACAGTTTTTATTAAAATCCACAGACTATATTTTCTGGTAAAAAAATCTTTAATGTAATACTTAGTTTTTCTGTTTCAAAATTGTATACTTCTTCCTATGAAAAAGGTTTTAAATAGAAACCGAAACGATGGCAATGAGAGTTTAATTTGAACCTGAAGAACTGACCGAGTCCTGATAAACTTTAGTTTTGTTTCTATTCCATGGTCGATATTTTTATCAATATATATTGATATATATATATTATTGAAAGTGATAGCAGAGTTTCTCATTTACGATCTTATTAATTACTGACTCAACCTCCTAGCTATTTCCCTTTTTGTTTTTGATGGTAAACTATACAGCAGGTTCGCAAAGTTATTTACAAATAGATATGTCGGGTGAACGAAAAGCATTCGATTAATTAAAGTATACAGTGTGTTCGGAAAGTCACTGTGCACTTTCTAATAATTTTGTTGGATATTTCTGACGGTATGCTGCAGAAACCATCAAAATCATTACTAGAATTAGCACAGTAGCATGATATTGGTCTTGCAGCTGTTCATGAGGCCGTCAGAAGGGAATTAAAGCTCTTCCCATACAGAATAACGGCAGTTATCAACTGAAAACCACTGATCCTGAGAAACGATTACGCTATTGCAGATGGTTTAACCGATTTATCGAAGAGAATACTGTTGATGTGTTGGATGTGACCTTTTTCACCGACGAAGCATGGTTCTATCTCTCAGGGTACTTTAATTCGCAGTATTCAAGATTGTGGTCATCTGTTAATTCTCACAGTTTACACGAAACACCCCTACATGATTAGTAGGTGTGTGAGTTGCGATATCCAGACGTATAATTCTCCCTATTTTCTTTATGAACACAATAAACAACGAGTGCTATTGTTCGAATATTTTTCTCGCCTTCATTGGCCAAATGACAAGTGATGAAATCAATTACTCCTGGTTTCAACAGGATGGGGCTAGTGCCCACACATCCGGCATATCTATAGATGTATAGGCCCTGGTATATTCACCAGATCTGAATACACCAGACTTTTATCTATGGGGAGCAACAAAATCTGCAGTGTATCGAGATCGTCCAGGCACTCTGGATGACTTGCAAGCAGCAATAACAGCATTCAATCAGTCTATATCAAGCGAGCAACTGAGAGCGGTATTTAGAAACAAACTAAGAAGGCTCCGAGCCAGTATTGCTATGGGAGGCCCTAAGGACATAATTTATTATTGTCATTCATATATACCTCCTGTATTCTATATTGAAACATGTATGTTATCAAATATGTGAGTGTACAGTAACTTTCTGAACACCCTGTATATATTTAACTTATAAAACGAGTTCTCTACATTATCAACGGATTTACATATAATTGAAATAAATAAAATATTCAAAGTTATAAATAAATGTTACTATGTCTATGTTCCAAGTACACCTAGCTTAAGTAACTGAAGGCATGTTCATGTGGAAGGGGGTGGGGTATGGCGGCGGGGGGTAGAATGGGAGTAGCCGGAAGCGAATGTGTAGGCAGGGTCGTAAAATGCGACCTGTCAATGGGGAATGAACTTCAAGCTACCTGCTTCCTTCCACTCCCTTAACTAACTTTAATCTACTTTCTATTATTTTAAAACTAGGATGAATACAAAAATCGCTTGTCGGTGTATTTAAGTTTGGACCTTCATCATTAATGTAGAAAGCTTCCAGGATTTTCATTTTGCTTGCATCGCTATTAGAATGTAATATAGCGGTCCCCTCAATAATGACTTTCTTGTTAGCATTGTACCACTCTTCGGAGTGGTTTTTAGGGGCCCCAGAGGCAATTTGCAGATGAAGTGCCTTGGTGTTCTTGTCGTAGTCATCCCAATGTACCTAGGTGACAGGGTTGCACAGCTCCCAGTAGTGCCTGTTTACTGGTACACCAGGTGACCTCGTTGCAGATCATTTGCGTAGGGTGTCGATCTGTTAGAAATTAGGAGGTCCTTCGTTCCTTCTCTATTGTAAAACATATTGAGGTTGATATCTTCGCTCTTGCAAGTCTTAAAGTTGTTATACATTAATTTCTTCAGAGCTCGTTCGTTCTTCCTGTTTGGACTGACTACTCAACTCATAAAATTTTGGTAGGGTAGGCGTATACGCTCGCCAGGGTTGGCAGGCTCCAGACTATCGCTATACCATTTCTCTAACTGTTATTTTACGGCCTTCGAGAATTCACGGTTTGAAAACCCGTTGTTCACTAAAACTTGTGTCACATTATCAACCTCTTTATTTAGGAGGCTCCAGTCACTGCAGTGTGAGAATGCCCTTCTTACGTATCCATTAATGGTAACATCATTGGAGGAGGCCTTCCAATCATTTTTATTGATAATAATATCGATAGTATTGTCAATAATAATAATAACGGGATGTTTGTTGAATGAGTACGGTGAGGAAAGGTAATTTACCTTCTCCAGCATTTTGAATGGTGAATTTGAGTCCTGATGTTTGAATGAACAGTGAAATCTCTTGTGTACTATCTGCTAACATGAAGATGTCATCAACCATTGCTACCCCATCAACCTACTAGTATATTTTACCTTAGGGTGACGTGAAGGGGCCTCCTTCGTATAGAGCTCCAAAAGAGACTGAAGAGCAGCTTTGGAAATGTCAATCTTTGGTTTGCAGAGTAGATCTCGTCTAAAATGAATTCTATGATCCTGTCAACTGGCACATTGGTGAACAGCGCTTTAACATCTAATGATGTATAACACCAGATGTTTAAGGTTCTTAGTAGATCGAGGAAATCGGTTGATGGAGAGAGACTTTAGGTATTTGGAATGAAAGGTTCAAGTAACGTATTAGGCTTCTTAGGGAGGTGGTAAGTTGGTGGTGGTATCTGGCTTATAACAGGCCTTAAAGGGTTTCCAGATTTGTGGGTTTGAACATTCCTGTAGTAATGTTATTATACGGAGACCATTAACTTATTGTACCAGTGAGAATGATTTAGGTGGTAATTTCTAGCCCGCTGTTTTTACCCTGTTACTTCTGTCATAGAAGGCTGTTCCCCTCATTGGGCCAGTGGCGTGGCGAGCACGTATAGGTATCTTACTTTGGAGTCCGGTGCCTACCCCACATAAGCTGGGTCCCTTGAACCTTTGGTTGCCAGACACAATAAATTATCGGGTCAACACCAGAGAAAAAAATAGCAGATGAGAATTAAAGCTGTATAAATATTACTTTCATTATAAATATATAAGCATGATACCAATTGTAATTATATCTGAAATCTTCTTGTAATAGGCTTATGTTTTTTAAATAATTTATCACCTGTTGAACGTTTTAATTACTAATGTAAATTTGATTTATGAATATTTAGTTATTCCAGAACTCAGCATTGTAAGCATTCACTTTTACATGAGTTCAGGTTGAATATTTTCTTTACTCATTGTTCAATATTAATACTTTTTTTTCATCCTAGTCGTAACTAGGTTAATCCAATTATTTAGGTTCTTGAAATATGTTGCTTTAGAAAATAAATGTCACTGTTAATGATACTAAGAGAAATATAACTGTACAATGGGAAAGTAAAATTGTTTATTTTTTATTTTGCAGTAGTATAAATAAATATATTACTGCTATAAACAGTGTATAAGGGATTCAACTGTTACAGAAAGAAGGGATATTGAATGACATTCGCGTGTGATGAGATCGTTCAACCGTCACCTTTAGTGTTGTTTTATGTAACGATTTATCCTCCAATCGACTGGTTTTAGAGGTACAAATCGTACCATGGTCTAACTTGCTCTAAGCCATTGTTGGGTGGATCTATTTCCTTAAGGTTTATGCCAAAATACGTCTCTAATAATTGTAAAAAATCTGTACTAAAACTTGTTAATTATATGTATGTGAGATCAGAGGCCGTCTTCTGCTGAATTACCTTCCTTACTAGCATAAGTGGGAAGGTCAGTAAGTCTTATCAAATGATAAATTAATCTTTCATGTGAAAGAGTCGATTCATAGTTGCATGCTCTTATAGACCAAAAGTTATATGAAATATAGTGATTCTAATGTGAGAGTGGAAGATGTTCAGAAAGAAAAGTAAGGTTTTCTTGGAGCTTACGGGAGTCGAGCAAGGTTGCCGCTCAGATTAAGAGCTTTGGCAAGTAGGTTTTTGGCCCAAAAAACCTGGCCCATTTTTGTCCCATTACAGCAGTGTAATGGAACCCTGGCTAAGAGGGATACAATTAGTCTAGACAATCTGCATATAAATAATTTTATCAACAACTTTCAATTCGTCCTAATTCAAACACTTCATTTCACTAATCAAACACTAATTCACTTCATTCAAACTCTTTCAATGACCACAATACTCGAGAAACATTCTTATGTCTGAAAAGATGATGTCCTACAAACTTGACCTTAACAATACAACAGAACAGTAAGTTGAATGTACTACCTACTGTCCAGTGTTTTCTTTTCCACTGTGCCAAATTCAGTTATGCCTTTATTAATCATAATTAATACATTATGAACGCATGCCTTATTAGAATGATAATGCGTTCATTATATTAGCGCTATAAATTAGTAAAATGACAAAAGATCGTATATGATATAATGAAAATATACAGGGTGTCCCAAAAAAATGTATACATACTTTAAATTATTGTAATTTAGATGTTTTTTGTAATATTTTTTTAACCATGTAAACTAATTAATAAGCATTATTTTATTGGTTTGCCACCAACTGTTCTCAAACTGTAGTCCGCTTTGTTCTACATACTACCGATAATGCGAAGGGTTTACAAAAAAATGTACCCATCTTTTAGAAGCTGATAACTTAATTGTTTGAATTTGGTTGTGCAAATGTTTTAAAGGAAAAATTAAATTTCAGATTAACTCATTCTCTTACTGATAATGATCAAGACCGAAAAAGTACTTGAAAAGGTGCAGCAGGTTCAAGTAAATAAGACCAGCCACAGTGGAGTTAAAAAAATCACTGAATTAATCCTTTTGATTATAATCCACAGCATACTGTAATTTTTGATGAGTTAACATGGCGGTCGATCACAACTATGAATATAGTTATGATGTAAAGTTATAGTTATGATATAAATTATTGTAGTATTACAATAATTTAAATTGTGTATACATTTTTTCAGGACACCCTGTATATCACTTTCTTCTGGAAAAAGAAAGGAGGGTGTTGACACAGTCGTGAATAGGATATTCAAGGAGTGTATATAATTCTGCCATAGGTATCTATGAGGTGATTAGATGTACGCCATTGCCTTCTTCTCAGATGCCATCTTCACCAACATGTGTGCAGCATCTAAATTTCGCTGCACTAACTACAAGTTGCTTGGCTAAGAAAATTATGAAAATAACAATTATTTGATAAATCCTATTGTACTATGACGTGTATGATTATGAACATTATGCAGTGGAGCCTTAGTTATATAAGTCATATGAAAGGAAGTAACAATTTCAGTCTACTTTGACCATTATTGAGTCGAAGAAGATTTTGAATTATCATGACGATAATTCTGATAAAAATAGGTCGGGTGAAAAGCGAAAAACGTATACTTTCCATCAGGCGCCATGCACCTCTTTTTTACGATTTATATTTTAGATTTAATTTAATTAAGATAACAACTTCATCGTAACATGTTTTCTTACAACATACTCTAGTTAGAAAATTACCCTTTAATTTTTTTTAATAGCTTTACATATTTTAAAGCGTTACTACTCATGCTGATTTTGTGCAACTAGATAAGTGCAAGCATTATTTCCAACATTGCGGAAATTTAGATCGCACGCAAAGATTTTTTATGAATTGATAACTTATTAATAACGTCATTTGGCATTTCAACAGACAAAAATACAAAATTTATGCCTGAATCTATTCTTTTGACATCTAATTATGTTGAGCAATATAATAATATTGAGTAATATTATCCATTGACAAACTCATACTTTCTGAAGTATGAGTGTTATTATGAAAGCCTAAAAAGAAGTTTGAATCTTGCATGGCTAAACAAAAGTCTGCACTATCGTTACCATGTGCCGGGACACCATCCCAGCCCAGCCTTCAAGTAGCTTTCACCATCATCTCAGAGGCGTTCTCAGTAAAATATATACAAATCTACGGCAACTTTTAGCAAGTACTAAAAGTATGTTCACACAAATTATACATATAGTTATCAATAATGAAAGTATCCATTGAAGATTTCTGTTGTCAATTTCTTTTTTAGTGCTACTCAATCGCTTATGTGATTATTTATGTATCTTAATAACAATGTCACACTTTATTGTTGATAGTGAATTTGTAAATAGTAATGTTGATTTATAGTCAAGTGAAGAGGTATGTTCTTAGAGGGAGTACAAACTAATCAATGAAAGTTAATTTTAACTCATATTCTGAGAAACCATTTTAGAATAAAATGTATGAAAGAGGTGATTGAAAATTAAGTTAATTGAATTCATTTTTGTTTTTTGTATTAATTATAACCTCCAGCAAAAAAAAATAAGCTGGTATTAAGCTTTCTGAGAAAAAGTAATTTATAGTAAAGTTAATTACTTTGGAAGGAATACTTATTTATATTTTTATAGGGATCGCGAATAAATGAAACCAGTCTCGGTAAAAGAAGTTCCTGCAGCAGTCTGCTGGGAAATAACCGTACCTGGTTTTTGCACGAATACTTGTTAAATAGTAAAATGTAAACCTGCCAACACGGAATTGAAATTCTCCTTGGTGGCGCAGTGGAACGATTCTAAGTAACGCTATTTTCGTTTTGCTCACATAAAATAATGTTGGTGCCTATATCGTTTAGACCAGTGTTCCCAAACTGAGTTCGTAAACCAATACTGGTATGAAAAACTAACTGACCTTAGAAAAAGATACTAAAAATCCTTTTAAAATCAATGAATATTTTCTCAATTAACAGCCATTTTATTTGAACAATGAAGTTTCTTATATCTAGTAAATACATACTATCGAAAAAAATAAAATATACCTAATTAATGGTAGATTACACAATGGTAGTTGTAAATAAGACATATTTCTGTAGAATTAATTTCAAATAGACTAGAATTTGGTGATGTATATTTTGAAAACAGGTATCTGAGAAGAAAGGTGAGTGGAAGAAATTACAAAAAAAGTTCTTTATAGAAGAGTGATAGCAAAGCTATGACACGCGTGTCAGTGCTGACACGCAAGCTCATTTTTAGTGACACGCATCATCAAAGATAGAATATTTCAAAATTCAAATATTTGTCTCTCATAACAGCCAGAGTTCTTTATTAATAATAATATTATTACTCACAATTCAAAATAGGTTTTTGATGATTTTGTGCAAAGACTTAACTACTCTTGATAACAAGTCGATATTTCGCCGAAAGTTCTTCGCCATTTTCAAGACTTTTTTTTGAAAAATGCCGAACAATTTTCGGTGATTCCTCAGCTTATAATCAAGAATAGTTAATTGTTTGGAACAAATAAATAAATATTAATAATTTAATTGTGAAACCAGTCTTACATGTACAAGTGAAATAATATTGCATAACAAATATGCATATTAAAAACATTTAAATATATTGTTTTAATATTGATATTAATATAAAAATGTATCAAGTAAATTATATATATATATATCAATGATTAAACCTAATCTAAATTAAACCTAATGATTAAATGATTAATCATTGATTGTTGTTTCACGTGTTTATGTGAAATCTTTATATATATATATATATATATATATATATATTATATATTACATGATTTTCTATGTTAAGTGTCAATAAAATTTGTAAAACCAGTTTCTGAATGTAAATCATTGATGTTATAATTTTTGTTTTTGTATTTTCAATGGCTTTAGCAAATAATTAACTTACAAAAGATATAAATGTTCCTATTTTTTTAGTCTTTACTTTTATGATGTATGATATGCCACGAAAAGTATGTTTCGATTTTTCAAAATTTTGACAGACCGAACTCAGTAGGTTCGCCATCTCTATTATAGAATGTTTTTACAGTATTAATATTTTGACACTTTACATGAATTTATTGGATAATAACCATTTACTCCTCTAACGTTATCTTATTGAAATTTGAGAGCCTTGATCATTGGTGATGAAAAGATCATTTTCTACTGCGTCATAGAAAATCTACTTTATGAGACTTCATACCAATCCAGGTACCACTAGTTCAAGTCATTCTAGAGACTTGAAAATTCCATAATTACTATTTTCTTGGCATGAGTATTTTTTGACAAAACTGTTATGAATTTCGAATTCTAGTTAAGGGCAACGTAATACTAAAACTGACAATTAATTTCCAACTGTATTCTTTTCTCGGATTTATTCACCTTTATTTTTTGAAGTGTCAGTTGTTAGAAGTAAATTTCTTTTGAAAATTAGGATAATAGTAAATGTTAATTATCAATTGTAATTACTCATATTGAAGACAATTTTTTTTAAACAAAATATATGGCAGTTAACATAATAAAGCAATGGAATAATAATTTATAATATTAATTTATCATTAATCTTTCAGTGATTTTTTACGATATGTTATAACTAAAACTGAACTTATAATTTTCTCCATTTGTATTACTAATAAACAATTAAATTCAAAACTTTCCCATTTCATTTAATGCAACTAGGTTAATTGAAAATTATACTTAGGAACTCATTATACTTATTTTCATGTCTCAATTATTCTTATGAGTATTTATAATCTGTTATCAATAAATTTTGTTTATGGAGTTTTATAAGTTCTCAAACAACAACTACTATAATAATCTATATAAATAAAATAATGATTTTGTCTGTACATTGCTTAGAATGAATTATTTCAAGTTTTCTTTACGTTTCATACATTTGAGAAATCGAATCCACCCTTAGAAAAATTTCTGTCGGTTTGTCTGTTTGTCAGTTTGTCGGTTTCTCCGCAAAATTTTGTCACAAGCAAACTCAGTCACCATGAGACATATCAAGCTGAAACTTTTACAGTAAATTTGTGTAGGTCTAACTTAAAATATAGGCTCTGAATTGATTGGAAATTCAACGTAGAAGTGAAGTTATAGACGTTTAAAGCAAAAACGTTTGTCACAAGTAAACTCAGCCACCATAAGGCATAGCGAGCTGAAACTTGACACTGGATTTGTGTATTATAAATAAATAAACGAGAAACGTGTGCAATATCAAATCTTCAAATTGACGAAATAGTTAAGGGTTCCTCATACTTTTAATAGGCTTAGTCATCGTTCATCCAATTCTAGTTTTTCCGTTGAAGAGAAAAACATTAGTAGTTTCAATGAACATTTAATTATTCCATTAATACATTGAATTCCTCTTATTTGATGTTTGTATTTACTACTAAATTCTTTGTGTTAACGATTTCTAAATAGTTTGATATTAAAACTTTGATATTCTTCTTTTGAGAATGGTATAATTTATTATCACGTTTAAACATAAATTTGAATCATGAGATATTTATTAATTAATTTGTTTCAATTAATTATTTGTTTTTCATTTATTTGGGTTTGTTGCTAGCTGATGTTGTATCAATGAAATAACTGAATGACGGGTTAGTGGAAAAAATTTGTTACTCATTTTAAAATGATGATTTTTGAGTTATTGATGGTGTCATTTGGGGGGTGGATTATTTTTATTGGGGGGTGAAGAGTTCATTATAGTACACACCACCTAGAAATAGTGAGCTTTCTTACACCTTCTAACTAACCAAAAGTTATCACACTGCCTCATCAATGAGAGAATTTTACTACTTCAATTTATATTTTCATCACAGTTATTACTTCTTTCCTTAAACAAAATTGGTAATTCATTATTCTTTACTTAATTAATTAACGGATATGAGTATTGTTTTTGATTAGATTATTCATAACGATAGCAATATACTTAACATTTCTGATGTTTATTCTCAAAGTTTTGTTGAAGATAGATACAAAGTTATTGTGGTAATCTCAGTAAGCATGCAAACGAGCCGGTTGTGCAATTGCTACTTTTTGAAATTTATTTTGTTCCATTTAGCGAATAGGCTCTTCAAATTCAATTTAACTAAGTACTGCATCCATCTCGCATAGTGTAATTGATTAACGTCAGTTCAGTTCACTATAAAATCTCTCCTTGTAAATTGTCTATTACTGAGAATTTTTCCATTGGAGCCAATGTAATTTGTCTTTAGTCTTGTTGATTCACAAATGTCCGGTTCAGATTTATGAGCCCCTCCAGTCAATCCCCCATATACTATTTTCTGTTTTTTTTTTGTATTTTTTTCTGCGTTTAGCATCCATTCAACCTTATTAAAATATACCCCTCCATATTCTTTATTAAAATATAATATTTAAAAAATTGATGTTATTATTCAGTTTTTATACTCAATAATATTTAGTAGATATAGATAAATCTTATTTATCAACGTAATTTATAATATACGTTTATTTTAAAACATAAATTTTATTTGTCTCAGTTAAGATCATTATTTTACCCTATATATATATATATTGATAAAAGTATCGACCGTGGAATGGAAACAAAACTAAAGTTTATCGGGACTCGGTCAGTTCTTCAGGTTCAAATTAAACTCTCATTTCAAAAAAACCGAAATGTTGGCAATGAGAGTTTAATTTGAACCTGAAGAACTGGCCGAGTCCCGATATACTTTAGTTTTGTTTATATATATATATATATATATATATATATATATATATATATTATATTATATATAATAGAAGATTTCACATAAACACGTGAAATAACAATCAATGATCAAACCACAATAAGAAATGGGAAAACAAGAGTAAGATCTTTCAAGATTCTAAGATTCTTAGTCTTGTTTTCCCATTTGTTATTGTGGTTTGATTATATATATATATATATATATATATATATATATATATATATAATTAAATTTACAGCTAGAGAACACAAGAAAAAGGACGAACACTCACGAATCTCGATAATTTCGGCGTCTTGCCGTCTTCAGGAGAGTAGAAAGAAAGAAAATAAAAGTAGAAAGAATGAAGGAACGGAGACGTAAATGCGTCCACTGGCCGATGTAAACTGGCCCGATACAATGACACGCAGTGCGGCCACCTTACCAACGTGAACCAGTTTAGGCTGTGAGTAAGTAAAATTATAAAAGTGATATTTAAGTAAAAGGGAGGAGAAAAGTAAAAAAGAGAAAGGAAAGGAAAAAAAACTAAAATTAAACGAGGAAAAAAATCATCTGATTAAATTTAGACCAGGGGAATTTCTTGCACCCAATAACCAAATGAAGGCTTCCTCAGAAGCCCTTTACCCAAATTCCCTTTACTCTCTAATTTGTTATTTTATTTTAGCTGCACGATTTATTTTATTTTTATCCCCGTGTTGCTGTTCTTATTATTATTTTTATTTTATTTTATTCTATTTTATTTTGTTTTAAATCTGTTTACTTTTTAGGTTTTAATTCTGTGCATTCAGGTTTGATTGTCTCATCATGCAGAACCCTATCCCCTTTTGGTTAAACCAGGTAAAATTCCTTTCCCTCAAACTTACTAAATGCACGTCCCACATTGAATTCCTTACTACCTGTCTTGGGCTTAACATTCCTCCCAATGGATTAACAGTGAAAGTTCCTCTATCTGCTATTCCTCCATCCTTCCGCGGTCAGATTGCTGCCTTTGGGTTTTTGTGTTCCCTCGAACTAACTTCGACTACACTTCGTCATTATGAACAACTCCGTATTTCTTACTTACACAAACTCAATTCTGTTATAAAAATTTTACTTTCTCTTTCACCTAGCTACATCATTAATATTAATCAGCATTTGTTCACTGCCCAAAAGTACCTTGATATTGCCCGATCCTCTTGTTCCAAAAAACTTTCTAAACTTATCTGTAGCTACTTCAGAGCAGGCCTGACTCTCCTTTTTCAGATCCCCTCTGGTTCCCCAAAAAGTCCGCTATGCCATCCTCCAGTATTCTTAAATAATTGTGAACCCTCTGATACACTTTTTCCTTCCACCACACCCGTATCTGAGCCTTCAACCAATTTTCCAAGCAGTTACCAAGACCATTATACTACCATGAAACCCCTCGAAAAGAATCTAAATATTTGCAATCTTTCCTCTCATTCTCTTACTACGTATGAAAAGAGTGTTCTTTCCAAGGGACTCTCTTTCTGCCCAGTTCCTAAAGTGAACCACATAAAATTAATGGAGGATATACAAATGTTCTGTAGGTCTCTCCGTTGGATGTATTTTTTCAAATCACAAAATAACGACCCGGATCCCCTTAGCCACAAAGTCCATTCCTCGCTCGCCAAATTCAAACCTCCTTCCTCGAATGAACCACCACCTCTATCTGCTTCTCACCCTCTAGAACAATTTATAACACTTCTACTCAGCAAAACTTCCAACCCTAGTTTCCTCAAATCTCTCAGTCCTCCTGACAACCTTAAGCCTCTTGAAAGAAGGGCTATCAAGACCTTGTCCAACAATCCCGACCTTCTTATTATGCCTGCCGACAAAGGATCAACAGTGGTTCTTATTGACCGTTCCGTCTACCACGGAGAGGTTATGAGACAAATCCTTGATCAAACCTTTTACCTTTCTCTTCCTTCTGATCCCACCCCTAACTTCCGTTTAGAATTGGTTAATTTACTTAAGAATCACTCCGTCCGCGAGGGACTTTCGAAAAAAGATATCTCCTTACTTATTCCCAACTCACCTCGTTGCCCCGTCTTTTACCTCCTCCGTAAGATCCATAAAGATTTCAAAATGCCCGATAATCCTCCTCCAGGCCGACCAATAGTCTCCAGTTGTGGCAGTGTCACCGAGCGCATCTCTGCTTTCGTTGACGCTATTCTCCAACCTCTTGTTTCCAGTCAGCCATCTTTTTGTAAGGACACTTTTCATTTCTTACAGAAAGTTAAAAATTTTTCCCTTCCTGCTACCCCTGATCATGCCCCTCTACTTACAATGGATGTAAAATCCTTATACACAGTTATTGATCACGATGAAGGTTTAAGCGCCTTACGTTTCTTCCTTAATCTCAGACCCCATCCATCATCCCCTTCCACTGATTTTATCTTACAGCTTTCCGAGTTTGTCCTCAAACACAATGCCTTCGTGTTTGATGATACATACTATCTCCAAGTCAGAGGTACAGCAATGGGAACTAGTATGGCCCCATCTTTCGCATGTCTGTTCATGGCAAAGCTAGAACAGGCCTTTCTCAATACCTGCCCTCTCTTGCCCCTTCTCTATACCCGTTACATAGATGACATCTTTTTTATATGGCCCCACGGGGAAGCCAATTTGACCTCTTTTATCAACTCATTTGAACATTTTCCCCTCTCCATCTCATTCACTCACTCCGTTTCTGATAAAGCTATAACCTTTTTAGATGTTAATATCACCATAGACAAAGGTAGTTTGGTCACCTCCATATACACAAAGCCAACCAATCCCCAACAATGTCTCCATTTCAGCAGTTGTCACCCGCCACACATTATGAAGTCTATTCCACGTTCCCTTTCACATCGTATCCATAGAATTTGTAGCAATATTCAGTACAAACGACACCAGATTAGTCAACTGAAAAATAAATTTCTTGAACGAGGCTACCCCCAACATCTTCTTGATAAGCGTATCATCCCGGCTGGAATCATTCATACACCTCGAAATAATTGCATTTCCGATAATAATAGCCCCTTCCTCACCACCACATACTTTCCCACAATTAATAAGTTACGCTCAGTCATCAAGGGACTCTTCCCTCTCCTGTCATCCTCTCCGACCACTTCCAATATTTTCACCAAATCACCCCGGATTTCCTTTAGACGACCCCCCACTCTGGGCAATATCTTCTCCCATAGAAGTTTTAAACGTTCCAGGCCTGCACCTGACACTTTTGGCACAAAGCAATGTGGCAGAAGGAAATGCCTCACCTGTCCCATCATCAATCCTTACAGCCATTTCTTTTCGACAGTGAACAACCACTCATACCCTCTCTCCTTTGCTAGTTCCTGCACTTCCAGCAATTGTGTTTATCGTCTGGACTGCACACAATGTGACTCATTCTACGTGGGCCTGACTTCCACGTCACTTAGCCTCCGTATGATTGGTCACAGGTCATCCGTTGGTCAACGCAATCAGCTGCCTGTTGCCACCCACGCCAATCTCCATAACCTTCCCTTCAACGATTGCTTCAGGGTTAAAGTATTAAGAAAACTCTCAAATGATGACACCCAGACCACTCTAAAGGCTTCTGAGGAAGCCTTCATTTGGTTATTGGGTGCAAGAAATTCCCCTGGTCTAAATTTAATCAGATGATTTTTTTCCTCGTTTAATTTTAGTTTTTTTTTTACTTTTCTCCTCCCTTTTACTTAAATATCACTTTTATAATTTTACTTACTCACAGCCTAAACTGGTTCACGTTGGTAAGGTGGCTGCACTGCGTGTCATTGTATCGGGCCAGTTTACATCGGCCAGTGGACGCATTTACGTCTCCGTTCCTTCATTCTTTCTACTTTTATTTTCTTTCTTTCTACTCTCCTGAAGACGGCAAGACGCCGAAATTATCGAGATTCGTGAGTGTTCGTCCTTTTTCTTGTGTTCTCTAGCTGTAACTTTAATTATTTGTCCGTTTGGACCGTCTGTTTTCAATTCAAAGTATATATATATATTTAGGAAGCAGTCCTTCATTTATACAGGTTTGATTAAAAAATACGCCATATTTACGATTAACTAGTTTCCTCGTATATTTTTCAAGGGATTGGAATAATCTTTTTGCGTCTTCTTCCAAATTGTACAGAACATTTCCAATGGTTCATTGTCTTCAAATCTTCCATTTTCCACTAATTTCACTACTTTCACTATTTTAACTACTAGTACTATAACTATTACTACTACTAGAAACTTACTATACTGAAAGTAGTGAAATTAGTGGAAATGGAAGATTTGAAGGCAATGGAACCATTGGAAATGTTCTGTACAATTTGGATGAAGACGCAAGAAGATTATTCCGGTCCCTTGAAAAATATACGAGGAAACTAGTTAATCGTAAATATGGCGTATTATTTAATCAAACCTGTATATATATAAAGATTTCACATAAACACGTGAAATAACAATGATCAAACCACAATAAGAAAAGGGAAAACAAAACTAAGATCTTTCAACCGTAACAATCGGTCTTCGTCAGAGTCAAAAACCCAACTGAGTTCAAAGACCGCTTGTTACGGTTGAAAGATCCTAGTCTTGTTTTCCCATTTCTTATTGTGGTTTGATCATATATATATATATATATATATATATAAACGCTGAAACCATAGTAAGAAAACAGAAAAAGAACTAAGATCTTTCAACCGTAAAAAGCGGTCTTCATCAGAGATTTCACTTGACATTTGACTCCGACGATGACCACTTGTTACGATTGAAAGTTTTATGAATTAAAACAAAAGTTAAAAAAATAAAAGACTCTTTAAGGCTTTTCTGTAAACTGGTTTGAAGCGGGTCCTAAGAAACTAAATGTGCAGCTCCTGAGATACCTTCGGAGTTAACTTCTGTCATCGTAAGCAACTTCTTTGAGAATTCAAACTTTAAAGCAGTCATTAAGAGAGTTGCATGGTATTATGTGGACAGTAAAAGATAGTTGACTGAGCAGACTGACTTTGACTCTGTGGCTATTCATACGAATGGAGAGTATAGCTGAAAAGAGAACAAAATAGAGTGTAATAACGCAGAGGTGTTTCCTGACTTTAAGATTTATTATTGATGTCTCTATTATCCATTGGAGTTATCCACTTGAGTTTATTGACAAGCCTCTGATACCTGCGACCACCCATTAGACTTTAGACTACTCTCAACCTAAATTGAACCTACCACTTCTCGTTTCCTAACTATTACCTTCTTTCCCAATGTCCATAGGTTTAAATCCTTTATCAAAGAACATTTCCCTGTCCTTTCCTACACACCCTCTACTTCTACTATATTCTACTATTCTACTTCTACTACACAATGAACATTTTACAATAGGATTCCTAAATTTGCTTAACTGAAATGTTTTTAGACAAACGAGTACCTGATATCGGACAGGATCGGAACCGACAGCTTAAAGTATTCTCCTAGGGATGACGTGCTCAGATTTTTCACTTCCTGCGTGAATAAATCGAGGGTCACAGTGAGTATTGAACCCCGGAATTAACAGTCCAGAGGCGAGGACATAGCCACTGGGCTACCCTGGCCTTTGGTGTCGCAGTTAGAGCCAAAGGACTTCCACGGCTTGAAGCTTTTTTGCATCCCGCATCTCAGACATCGTACGAACGCAGTAGAAGTGTGGATTAAAGGAAGTAAATAAAACGTGGTTAGATTATTATTATTATGACTTGTCAGATCTCCCTAAATTAATGACTTTAAGCATTTATATTACCAATGAAATAAAGATAGCCAAATTAGAATTATGAATTCATTAAATTGTTCAATTATGATTTCCATAATATTTACCATAGCATTTGATATTAAGTCTACAATATTGTGGGAGCAGACCTTCGTACGTCCATGTTTCATTATATTCGTTGGATTTTCTTTTTTTAGGCTTTGAAGTCTAATAAGACAGATTAAATATATCTGATAAGAAAATTATTTATTGCAATAATAAATCACCTGACTTAAGTGTATGTTTTAATCTGTTTGTACTTGCAGTTTATTTTTCATGGTTTATGATAGCATAGCAGGGATAATAAGTATTGGGTATTGTAAGAATGTCTTAACTTTTCAAACCTAAAACATTTAGTTCAGTATTCACATATCTATTGTAATTGTCCCTTTTCTTCTAGGGATATTTTTTGTCATCTATGGATGGCTGTTTGGATTGCAATCATTCTAAAGACCTTAATGTATTTTTCGAATGCTCTAACCGATTGAAAAGTGCTCATTATTGGTTCATTATTATAAATTTCTTTTCTGCCAAAAGTGTTGTTTATGATTGTATATCTGCGGAATTTGAGTATTTCAGCAAGGGAAGAGACATTTTGTTTTTCCCTCTATATTGTTTTATATGTAATTTGCAATTTTATATCAGTTTGAATTGTTAAGTAAAGCTTATTTCTGTAAGGCATTTATAAAATTGCTTTCCTTTTTTGCTGAGCTTAGCTTAATTTTTTATACTTCTATATCAATATCTCAATTTTCATTTGAAATACCTCTTTCCTTAATTGTCTTTGTTAGATAATTTAATATTTTCATGTTTTTCTTTTTTAATAAGAACAAAGTTATGTATTTTATGTTCTCTTAAAAAGGTTTGAATAGTGTAGAAATTCTGTGTACTGCAGTTCAATTTTGTTCTTTTTTTTTTTGTGAATTTGACTTTTGCAGGTCACATAACTTCATTTAGGCGTTCTTTCAATGTGAAGATGAAATTTTTAGCTTTCAAAACATTTAACTTTTTTTCCTCAAGAAAAAGTTTTAATGACTTGTATAACATCTTGGCATGATTTACTGTTATGTTGTAAATATATTGTTTTAATAGTCACATATATTTTTTGTCTCAATAGTGTAGGTATAAACTGATACTCTGTTCCAGCAAATATCTTATATTGAAGAAAAACGCTTTAAAATAATATATATATACATATAAATTTACCTTGAAGTCTTCATCTTGCTGATAGTGTTATGTACCTAATTGATTAGTTTAATTGAATTTGTTTTAAATGAATTAATATTTACTGTAAGACCGGCTTTCTATTTCTCAGGAGATTCCTGCCAATTCACCGTTTTGTAATTTCGCAGAAGCTAACTCAAGATCTAGGAAAAGTTCACAGTCCCACAAGTTAATTAATAATTATTCATTAATAATGGTATTTTCTACTCTTATATAATTTCTAATGACATTTACAAGACATTCTTACAATACCCAATGCTTATTATCCCTGCTATGCAATCATAAACAATGAAAAATAAACTGCAAGTACAAACAGATTAAAACATACACTTACTCGTAAGTCAGGTGATTTATTATTGCAATAAATGATTTTCTTATCAGATATATTTAATCTGTCTTATTAGATTTCAAAGCCTAAAAAAAGAAAATCCAACGAATATAATGAAACATGGACGTATGAAGGTCTGCTCCCACAATATTGTAGACTTAATATCAAATGCTATGGTAAATATTATGGAAGTCATAATGGAAAAGTGAAATTCGGTTGCTAGGACATAATATTGACAATATTCAATAGTGACAAATGAATGTTATTAAGTATGAGGACGGACTTTTACTCTATTTTGATGCATTCAAAAATAACACATATTTCCTTTAACACATCTTATTTCATTATGATCCGTGAAAAAGCTGTAGCGTGCTGAGAACGTTGTAAATACATAAGCACCGACATACAGAAGTTACCATAAATATATCAAAAATAGAATTTTGGAGATTCAAAAAACCAACAACTACACTTTTTTTGATGGTGAAGTAAAATAAAACTTTTCTCTGCTGTCACAAAACTCTATCTCCCTTCACGAAAATAAAAATGGCAAACTTACTTGAACGAATGAATTTGCTTTATAAAACACATTGTTTATTTCAACTCATTATTGCGGTTACAAAAATGTGGGGATTGATTGCAAAGTTAGTGACTCATCTTTCAGTGGATGTCATTTACTAATCTACTTCCTATTTTAGAATATCTACCACCGAAAGGGATAACTTTTGAATAGAAATGTAGTATTTCGCTAATTAGAATAATGATTCTAGTCAGATTACAATCAATTATTAATTTAATTTACTTGTTTATCCGTGGTATGAAGACAACATCTGCAGTATGCAACAAGTACGCTAACTAGGTAAGTATCCGCCCTCCTAACTGTTTTTAAGCCGTCTGCACTAAATTTATACCACTCCCCACATGAAAAAATCCAGGCCCTGAGCAAGCTATGAGGCCAACGTGTACATTGTGCGGCAAGCACGCTAACACTAAAATACCCGCTCCCTGTCGCTTACTGATCATTTTTTTACCTATACATGATATGAAGAATTTCAATTAAAGAAACACTTAACTTATATTAACACAACATCAAATCATCTTTAAAAATCTGGAGTGGCATACACTCAACTTTACTATAAGTAAACATAATATCATACTTCTTGGGTATATAATATATAATGTCCCATGTAGGCATAATATAAATGTCTAAATGGAAGATGTTTATTAGTCTTTCATTCCTGGAGGTAGTACAGATAGTGATTGATCCACTTATAACGTATATGCTTATTTTTTTATATCAAACCACTGATGAATATAATATCATTAGTATAACTACAGCAGTAATAACGCTTTTGAAAAGCAAAAGTGTAGATTTCCTGTTATGAAATAATCTCTTACAGGAGAACATGGCTTTTGTTCCAATCACCAGTGGATCTCTTACATAGTTTATCTGACCTCCTTCTACATTGCAGATTTAAGACAAATTTTCTCATAAGACAAACTTGAAAATATTCCTCTTTTGTCTGAAACATATAAAAAAAATGTCGTTTTAAGATAATTTTTAATTTACGATATAGGATAATTTCATTAATTATTTTTCAAAGAATGTTTTCAAATTTGAATTATGTTTTAAATTTTTGGACTTCTATAAAATTATCATACTGGGAATTTTATGGTATGCTAGTGTTTTTTTCAAAAATCACTTTTCTTTCCCTTTGTCAAAAATCATAAAAATCCAATTTACTCTGAGCCAGTGTTATTATTTTCCTCTTGGTGCACTCTGTTATAATGTTACTGTGTAATGTATATTGAGAAAAAATATATTGATAATTAGCCAGTTTTGCATACTTAAATCAAATTCAAAGCCGGCTTTTTAGTATAATTTAAAACTTTTAAAGCTGGAAGATTGAAATTTTTGAAAATAATAGATATGAACTATTAGACTATCTACAATAGTGACAAAACTGGATATTTGTAATTTATATTCATGGCCCTGGATTTTTACATACAAGAATGTTATTCTTCTTTTATATCATATAAGTCAATAAATCATTTCAAATTTCAAATTCATTCATTCATTTCATTTCAAAAAATTTCAAAACTCTAGAATTAGTAGTTTAAGAGAAAAAAAACTTTGTCTAAAAGAAGGCTTTTGACAAACAAAAAAAGTGAGTTTCCCATCATGCATAATTGCTCCCCAACTCCCCCCCCCCCTCCATCACATCTACACTATGAGGCCCATTTTTGTGTAAAATATCAATTTGATCCATCAAAGATTCTGGACCGTAGCGTAGTAAAAAAAATTCACAAAATAAATAAAAGACTACATAAATAGTATAAAAAGTTCATCAACATGTAAATGTCGCTGAGTATATAATTTCATTTAAAATGACCGAATATAGTAAGGCAAGTTTACGAATATGTCAAACATGTTTTGGCTAATTGAAAGAGAAGTACAACACACAGAAGGTAACAATATAATTAACATTCTAGTCTGCATTTTAGGTTAGTTTAAGTGCACCCTTCTGTGGTCTTTGCTAGCTAATTGAATTCGCGCATTCCAGGAGAGTGAAAACGTTTAGATAAAATAAAATCCACGTCTGGTAAATCACTTCTTTTGGTCAGTTATAAAAGTGAGTCACAAAGGATTAAGACACTACAATAATAAGCAATTATTGATAATTGATTTTCAAGGATACAAGTATTTGTTTTAAATTACTTTTTAACTCATGAGGTCTCCTCGTGTAGTAGGTTATATGTCTCGTTCTGCTCAAAAGTAGAGATATATTTTATTGTAAATACAAAACAGCTTTGAGTAAAATGTATTAAGCAAAATTAATATCAATACGTCAACAATAAATGTGTGATGGCTGCCGGCTAAGTGTTTACTTCTCCACAGTGGTATCTATTAGTTAACTCGTTGCTGAGTCATCGTTCGCATTACAAATCCCTGACTCACATCAATCTTGACCTTTATCATCTATGAAATCCCTACTTGGAACTATTCATCCATTCCACACTCCATCCGGAATTCCAGAAACTTTGCCACGTTATTTAGATTAAATCTCACATACTTCTTGAGTGTTTTTAACACTGATATCAGTTATTATGTATTGAAATTTCTAAAAAAGAATTTGGCTAACTCAATTTCATACCAAACACAACACATATACACAACAAATATTAATTCATTTAAAACAAATTCGATTAAACTAATCAATTAGGTACATAACCTATCAGCAAGATGAAGACTTCAAGGTAAATTTATATATATATATATATATATATATATATATACCATGATAAACGAAAAACGGTTCGGCAGGACAAATAACAATTAAAATAACAATTAATTTTAATTATATATATATATATATATATATATATATATATGTCTCCCTACTTATTCCCAACTCACCTCGTTGCCCCGTCTTTTACCTCCTCCCTAAGATCCATAAAGATTTCAAAATGCCCTATAATCCTCCTCCAGGCCGACCAATAGTCTCCAGTTGTGGCAGTGTCACCGAGCGCATCTCTGCTTTCGTTGATGCTATTCTCCAACCTCTTGTGTCCAGTCAGCCATCTTTTTGTAAGGACACTTTTCATTTCTTACAGAGAGTTAAAAATCTTTCCCTTCCTTCTACCCCAAATCATGCCCCTCTACTGGTTACAATGGATGTAAAATCCTTATACACAGTTATTGATCACGATGAGGGTTTAAACGCCTTACGTTTCTTCCTTAATCTCAGACCCCATCCATCATCCCCTTCCACTGATTTTATCCTACAGCTTTCCGAGTTTGTCCTCAAACACAATGCCTTCGTGTTTGATGATACATACTATCTCCAAGTCAGAGGTACAGCAATGGGAACTAGTATGGCCCCATCTTTCGCATGTCTGTTCATGGCAAAGCTAGAACAGGCCTTTCTCAATACCTGCTCTCTCTTGCCCCTTCTCTATACCCGTTACATAGATGACATATTTTTTATATGGCCCCACGGGGAAGCCAATTTGACCTTTTTTATCAACTCATTTGAACATTTTTCCCCCTCCATCTCATTCACTCACTCCGTTTCTGATAAAGCTATAACCTTTTTAGATGTTAATATCACCATAGATAAAGGTAGTTTGGTCACCTCCATATACACAAAGCCAACCAATCCCCAACAATATCTCCATTTCAGCAGTTGTCACCCGCCACACATTATGAAGTCTATTCCACGTTCCCTTTCACATCGTATCCATAGAATTTGTAGCAATATTCAGGACAAACGACACCAGATTAGTCAACTGAAAAATAAATTTCTTGAACGTGGCTACCCCCAACATCTTCTTGACAAGCGTATCATCCCGGCTGGAATCATTCATACACCTCGAAATAATTGCATTTCCGATAATAATAGCCCCTTCCTCACCACCACATACTTTCCCACAATTAATAAGTTACGCTTAGTCATCAAGGAACTCTTCCCTCTCCTGTCATCCTCTCCAACCACTTCCAATATTTTCACCAAATCACCCCGGATTTCCTTTAGACGACCCCCCACTCTGGGCAATATCTTCTCCCATAGAAGTTTTAAACGCTCCAGGCCTGCACCTGACACCTTTGGCACAAAGCAATGTGGCAGAAGGAAATGCCTCACCTGTCCCATCATCAATCCTGACAGCCATTTCATTTCGACAGTGAACAACCATTCATACCCTCTCTCCTTTGCTAGTTCTTGCACTTCCAGCAATTGTGTTTATCGTCTGGACTGCACACAATGTGACTCATTCTACGTGGGCCTGACTTCCACGTCACTTAGCCTCCGTATGAATGGTCACAGGTCATCCGTTGGTCAACGCAAGCAGCTGCCTGTTGCCACCCACGCCAATCTCCATAACCTTCCCTTCAACGATTGCTTCAGGGTTAAAATATTAAGAAAACTCTCAAATGATGACACCCAGACCACTCTAAGGGCTTCTGAGGAAGCCTTCATTTGGTTATTGGGTGCAAGAAATTCCCCTGGTCTAAATTTAATCAGATGATTTTTTTATTTTATTTTTATTTTTATTTATTTATTTATTTATTTTTCTCGTTTAATTTTAGTTAGTTTTATGTTTTTTTCCTTTCCTTTCTCTTTTTTACTTTTCTCCTCCCTTTTACTTAAATATCACTTTTATAATTTTTTTAACTCACAGCCTACACTGGTTCACGTTGGTAAGGTGGCTGCACTGCGTGTCATTGTATCGCGCCAGTTTACATCGGCCAGTGGACGCATTACGTCTCCGTTCCTTCATTCTTTCTCCTTTTATTTTATTTTCTTTCTTTCTACTCTCCTGAAGACGGCAAGACGCCTAAATAATCGAGATTCGTGAGTGTTCGTCCTTTTTCTTGTGTTCTCTAGCTGTAACTTTAATTATATATATATATATATGTATATATACATCATGATTTGTTTTCTTGACCCAATATTTATATGATGTAATTTTTTTTGAGGTTTGAGGTCCAATGATTAAAACTAGTCCTTTTGCCGACGTTTCGACATATATTTATGTCATCATCAGGGCTACAACATGATTTGTTGTTGTAGGGGCTAAATCATGTTGTAGCCCTGAAGATGACATAAATATATGTCGAAACGTCGGCAAAAGGACTAGTTTTAATCATTGGACCTCAAACCTCAAAAAAAATTACATCATATATATATATATATATATATATATATATATATATATATATATATATATATATATATGTGTTAGTATATTTTGGGAGCAGACCTTCATTTAGACATGTTTTATTAAAGAGTATGCCGATATTCATTTTTGTTCGTTTTCTATTTAATTTCTCAAGTTTTGTAAGTTTGGTTTTTAACTCTTCAGTTAAATTGAACACTAACACTCCGAATGATTTATTCTTGAGCTCCATAGTAGTAATCCAATAATACACTATAAACCTAACTGCAACAAAAAACTATACAATAAATTATTCCAACGTTTCGGTCACTTTGACCATCTTCAGGGATTTACAATAATGACGATTAAAAAACTTAACTTAAGAAAAAACACTAACAATAATTATTATAAACATTCTAGTTACGAATTATTACATTGCTAACCTAATGAATTGACCTGCTGTACTTGTTGGATTTGTTTACATTCACTTGATTTTTTTTTTAAACAATATCCAGTCAAACAGAGTAATCGTTATTTGGTAGTGCAAAAAAAAATTGAAAATCTTTTCAATAGGTAGTTAATGTGATATTCAAGGGGATTATAAATCTTAAAACCATAATTTAAAAACTATTGCCTTAATACGTATTATTCACAAGTTTACAATATTTGAAGAAAATTTTACGCTAAAAATTACCAATATTTTTACAGTGTCATTTACAGTGAAGTGTGAAGTTTTTTGTAAAGAAGTATCCTCACAAGGAATAACTTACCTATCAGAAAGGGAAATCAGCAGAATCAGCTCGGAAATAGAAAAATCCTTATGGCTTAACGATTTCATTCTGGGCTGCTTCTTAGTTGTTGGTGCTTTTGATAACACGACTTCAAATCCATTGAATCAGCACTAATACATAGCTTTATTTATCCATAATTATTGAATTATTAGAACAATCTAATGAAGAATAATTAATGTAAGTTTAGGATCTATCACAACTGAGACTGTGACCTCAAAAAATTGTTCTCAGGAATGAATGCTATCCCTACAATTGTGGTGGATGACATACTGAATACTCTAAGTAATCAGTTTACTTAGTCATGCTGAGTTTATTCAGCATGATTTCCAAATTGGTGGAGTAGGTTAAGTGATGATGGTCTCGATATAAATTCATCTAAAACAATCCTTATACCTTTCTTAAGAAGAAGAACACTCAAAGAACTCTTCATTTAGAAATTTAAATTAGAAATTTCAGAGGTTTACAAATGCATTAGATTTTCTTTAGATGAAGGCTAAACTAGAAAAACTGTGTAACAGATACATTGGCTGAGACTGCAAAGCAATGCTCTGCTCTAAGAGATCCTTTTGTACAACACGAGGTCTTCACATTTTGATTCTAGAAAATTACAATTACTGCTGTGATAAAACGCATGGTATAATAAGGATTGGTTATGTGCTATCCTGATGTAAATAAAAAAATTTACGATATCAACCTTCAAAAACTACCAAGACTAGGGAGAACAGCAACAATGACCACCTATCTTACTTGCAGCAGGAAAAAGTTAATATGTGTTCCCCTATTAAATATTTATATCAAAAAAGAGGTAATTTTCAGTCCATTGAGAGAGATAAAAAAAGGAATGCTTCTATGGATGATAAAATGTCAAAACTTCAATAAAACGAAAAATTAATAGTAAAATAATAATTAATAGTAAAATACAATGTTCCTCATAGAATTTTTACAGGAGGTGTCATCGTAAATTGTCATGTACAAAAGAAACGTACAAATAATTATCAATTACAAAATAATTGATACAATGCTCCCAATAGAATTTTTACAGGAGGTGTCATCATAAATTGTCATGTACAAAAGAAACGTCCTGATATCAAAAAAAGGGCTTTTGTCTTGTGCACCAGTGGTATAAAATAAGTATATTCATATAATAAAATTTGTAAAAATAAGTTAACTCTTATGTTGAATACAGGCTATGATGTACTGGGCCAGTTGGAAAAGGCAGGAGCCGAAAGAAACCTTCTGCGGCCTGAACTATTCTTACACAACCACCTCAGTTTTCTCAAGGATGCAATTGATGAATGACTGCAGAAGGAAGTAGTTAAAAGTTGGTTAGAACTACCGGGTTAACTTAGACTGAAAAGTTCATTCCTACTGAATTTAAATTTGTAAAAAAAATAATAAATCTTAAAGAAAATTTTTAAAATATATATAGAATATCTGGCCAAACATTGTCCTCTTGTCTACTACTAATCCAAGTTGAAATTAACATCATACGAAAATGCAGATTCTGTTTGGAAAATGCTAGAAACTTTTTATTACATTCGATGTAGATGCGAGGCAGTATAAAGATTTTTGGTTAACCTTAATAGGTTAAAGATTTTTGACGAATTATATCTAATTCAAATAGGAGTCAGTGGTATTTCTCCAACGACAAGGTTAAAGAAAGGATTAGTCGTTTCTAGAAACGACACAGGTAATGAAAGTAGATAGGTATGACCGCCGAGCTGCCGAGACCAGTAAGACTTATGCCCTCAGTATCATAATTTAATTATAACATGTCAGATTGTTAGAAGATTGATTTCGTTTTTCCTATTATTGATAAAAGTGATATAAGCACATTAAAACAAATGAAGTAATTAAATTGATTATCTATGAGTTTGACTGTCAAATTGATTGATATTATTTTTACTTATAGTAAAGTTGAGTGTAGGTCATTCCATATGTTCAAAATATTTTCAATATAATTGGAACTGAAGTTTGTTTTCAAAAAGTATCCTCGCGAAGTATCAAATGTATCTCCCTTGACCAAATTGAACATTGTCCATATGATACATTCAATTGTCTGTCACCCTTACTCAAGGGTAATATATATTCTTTTCTCTGTCTTTCCAATTATATCGTATGTACCAATGAAAAAGGACATTTAAATGAGGGTACTATGCTATTTCTCTTATAAGGCATAGTAATATACCGATGGAATAAAATACTAAAATCAAAAGTAACGTGCGATGTATTATTATGTAGCATTGAATGTGACGAGGTGAACTTCATTTCTAAGGTGTCGCATCATTGTTACCTTTTCAGATTAATAAAGGGGGGAAAGTCATACAGTCATTTTTTATAACTTTCAATGGTTACTTTTGTTTTATTCGAGTATATATTATGTTTTTTTTTTTTAATAATTATAATTTAATGTCATCTCCTTACGTTTACGCTGCTAAAAGAAACGGTTCCTACTTTGGACAACATTTTGAAATTGAACACAAATTTCAAGCTGCTTGAATAAATTTCGGTTATTTTCAAATTAATTGATTACAACTAAATATGGTACGCATAAAAAATTTATATCAAATAAATTTATTTATTTTGAAAAGAAGAATTTTTCATTTCTTTTTAAATATTATATTATTATTATTAAAAAAAATAACGAATGAGCAATTCTTTCTTATCCTTTACTCACTCTAGATAGGTGACATTTGTTTGCGTTATGGTTAGTAGAATTAGTTTAGATAATGGTGAATGCAGATACCTTGTGATATGATTTTAACTTTATGAAAGTTAAGAATTAACGCTTTCTAAAAGATATTGTAAAAATGAAAAAAGTTATTAGACATTTTTATTACTTTCAAGACATTTTAACATTTACTTTGTAAGGAAAGACGAACTTAATAATTCTAAAAACTATGGTACATTTGAAATTCAACATATAAAAATATATCTTCTATCTATTCCATTCAAGGAATAGATTCGAAAAAGTTTATATATGAATTTAGCATTCATATGTAAAAATACATAATGTATTTTTGTATTGATTTTATGTATGTTGATATTAATATTTATTCATATTATTTGATAACAGTGAGGAGTCGATTGTTGGAATAGGGAATGAAAATTATTGGGAACTATTTCAATATGGAGACTCTCTTAAAAAATCTATTCTTACTATACCAAATTTCGATGGTTGTACAATCTTTCATCCATATTCTAAGTGACTGGAGTATGGAAAACATTTGGACTTCCTATGAATAATGGTATTAATAAAGTTATTATTTGGTATGCCTTTAAAAAAAAAAGAAAACTGAAGTTTGAACTTGACTGCTTGTATGAATGTTGTGAGTACGTTGGTTTTACTAAAAGATTTGTATTTTACTGATTAATTGTAAAGCGATGGTAGACGAGTGTTTCATGGGAGAGTGATCAACAATAACAAGGCATCCCAGTCAGTGATGACTGTCTGGCATACTTAACCATCACCTTCGCTATTGCTCCCGCTACCCTCACTTTGGAGGCATGCTGCTTTCTTCACACAACTTTCAACAGACACTACAAATTTATATTTATCAAGTCATAACAGTTGGAAAAATTATCAGTAGTAGTAACAAGTTATAAAACGACTGATAGTGCATCCAAATTATAAAGTAATGAGCCTATCACCAGTATTATTAAACAGCAATAGTTCCTGTTTACAATTACAATTAATAAGATTTTTGTTGTATAAATTAATTTATGAAACTAAATTTTCTTAATATGCCATATGTATTTGTTGTTAAGTATTTAGTTCTCAGAATAATGTATTTCAAGTAAAAACTACAAAGAATACGATTTGTTTCAACCATCTTCGAATGCGAATTCCTGGGTTTAGCGACTATTTCATACCTCTCCATGAATGATTTTCTTTCAATGTTTTCTAGTATTTAGTCTTAATAAAAAAAATCTGGAGTGGCCTACACTCTACTTTACTATAAGTAACTCAATGTCAAATTTCTTGAGTATATAAAACATAACGTATTATTTAAGCATAACATAAATATCTAAATGGGATATAATTATTACCATTGCATTCGTGAGGTAGTACAGATAGTGATTGAAGGACATATCAATTTATAAGCTTATTTTTGTACATCACAAATAATTTATTATTTGCAAATAATTTCATTAGTATAACTACAGCAGTAATAACATTTTTGAAAAACCAATGTGAACATTTCTTGAAACGAAATATTATCCTACAAGAGAACATGGCTATTGTTCAAATAGCCAGTAGATTTCTTACATCGTTTACTTGGCATCCTTCTACATTGAATATTAATGTAAAATTTTCAAATTTGAAACAGTAAAATACCCTTTTTTTCTCTGAAAAACATCTTAAACAGCGAAGAAAATGTTCTTTTAAGGTGATTTGTTAATTAAAGATGTACGATAATTACAGTTATTAATCTCTAAACGAAAGATTTATATTTTGAATTATCTTTTACATTTTTGGTTTTTAACAGAATTATTATACTGGGAATTTTATGGCTTCTTAGTATTTAATAAGATCATTTTCCTTCCCCTTTGTCAAATAACATATATACGAATTTTTTTTTATTGAGTGTTTACCTGCACAATATTATTCCTGTTACATCTCTTATAAGTCAATAATATATTTTCATTCTTCCTTTATAAATATCAATTTTATCTTAGTGGATTCGCTCAAAAAATTTCTAAGTCAATGTAAACAATGTAAAAAAATACAAAAATTTCGACAAGTATAGCAGGTGATCTCTTAGTCTAGGATAAACAAAGAGTTTTTATATCGTTATTGCTCTTTCCCGTAATTGAAACTTCATGATTTTTTTTTTATGAATTGCTAATTTTTCGTTCCATTTTTGGTCAAATTTTCATTATTTTTTAACGAGCCATTTAGCGTCAAAAAAACATTTTCTGAAAACACAAATCGTACTGTAACGCCGCATTAGCGAATGTAATTTTAGAAAAAAATATCTCAACTCATTCTCCATATAATGTTCTATTTATAGGCATAGTTTCATTCTTATCCGTCAAACAGTATGGCTTGTATCGCTCTCACAAGGTTTGAGATTGAATTATAAGTCAAAATTTTTACATTTTATTGAAAAAAAAATATTTCCTGTTGTTTTAAAATTCTGAATATATTTTTTGTTTGTTGCATTTGAAACCTCAAAGATAATGTCAAAATTTCAAAACTCTAGGGTTATCAGTTTAAGAGAAATAAATGTTTTAAAAAAAACGGTTTTTGGCAAAAAAAGTGACTTTCCCATCATGCATAATTCTTCCCAAACAATAGGGATCTTCGTCTTTATGAGGCCCATTTTTGTGTAAAATATCAACTTGATCCATCAAAGATTCTGGACCGTAGCGTGGTAACAAGCAATGCTAACACACGCACCCACCCACCCACCCACCCACACACACACAGACATCATCGTAAAAACGTCATAAAACGACTTCTGGGGCCTCAAAACATGTAATTCCGTCAAAATCTCGAGATCGATTTTTTTCACGATCACTATACTTTACTTATAGTAAAGTAATATTGGGTTAGTATTAGCATTTGAAAAATATTTCTTGATATTCACCATCTACTGTAGAAAATGTTTAAGCACCATTTATTGAAATGAATGATGGTTAAATCAATGGTGCGTATAATTGAGATGTGTCTGAATGGGTCAAGGTAACCAGCTCTGAATGGAGTAGATTTAACGTGACTTGCTTATTTAACGCTCATTTATTATTTCAGTTTTCATTTATTTGAAGCTCATCATCAAAAGCAGTGTGCCTGGACTAAAGTAGCTTTTGACTCGCTTTGGCATATACTACTTATGAATAAATGAGCAGATCCAACCTTCATGAGTGGTTTATTTCATTAACTCAGTATTTCCTTTCAAACACACAATTTTTTGTTCCAATTGATGACCATCACTCTGGAAAGGGATGATCTTTAGAGGTATACCCCAAGGAAGTGTGGTGGGTCCTATTATTTATTTCCCGCATAGCTACTACAAACCAAAACCCCACTTGTTTCCATTACGCATCATAGTTAAATTTAAAAAAAAATCTGGAGTGGCCTACGCTCAACAATACTATAAGTAAATTTAATATCAATCTTCTTGGGTATATAATATATAATGTCTCATTTAAGCATAATGGCATAATGTAAACATCTAAATGGAAGATCTTTATTAGTCTTTCATTCCTGAGGTAGTACAGAAAATGATTGATCGACTTATCAATATATAAGGTTAATTTTGTATAACACACCACTGATGCAAATAATCTCATTAGAATAACTACAGCAGTAATAACATTTTTGAAAAGCCAAAGTAAAAAATGTCTTGATACGGAACAATCTCCTACAAGAGAACATGGCTTTTGTTCAAATAGCCAGTGGATTTCTTACATCGTTTACTTGATCTCCTTCTGTATTAAATATTTAAGCCAAACTTTTAATTCTAAAACAGGAAATACTCTTATTTTCTCTAAAAAACATCATAAACATCGAAGAAAAAATGTAATTTTAAGATAATTTATAATTAAGGATATACGTTAATTAAATTTATTAATCTTCAAACGAAAGACTTCAATTCTGAATTATATTTCACATTTTTGGCCTTTATACTGGGAATTTTATGGCTTCTTAGTATTTAATAAAATCATTTTTCCTCCCCTTTGTCAAAATCATACATACAAATTTTTTCTAAGCGAGTGTTATCTTTTTCCTGCCTGCTGTACTCTGTTATAAGGTTGCTATTAATGTATATTGAGAAAAATTATACTAGTAATTAGTCAGTTTACATACTCAAATCAAAGTCAAAGCTATTCAGTATAATTTAAAACTTTTATAGTTGAAAGCTACATCTTCTAATTTTTGAAAATAATAAATATGAACTATTAGTCTAGAATAGTGAAAAAGCTGGATATTTGTCAACAAACAGAACTGCTCTTTTTGAGGAAAGAGTCTATTCATCACATTTCAGTAGCATGGAAAAATACTGCAATTCACAAAGATAAAGTAATTATAACCGATATTACGAGTATGTTTTGCTCAAGAGTGCAATATATAAATTTATTAAAGCATATTATGAGACAAATCCATCATACCATGGAAGGCAAAGGAAATTTATATATGTTTATTGGAGGTGATTTTTTTACTTGTAATAATATTATTCCTTTTATATCTCATGTAAGTCAATAAATTATTTAATTTTTTCCAATATAAATATCAATTTTATCTCAGTGGATCCGCTCAAAAAATTTCTAAGTCAATGTAAACAATGTAAAAAAATATCAAAAACTTGACAAGTATAACAGGTGATCCCTTAGTCGATGATAAACAAACAGTTTTTATAGCTTTATTGCTATTTGCCCTGATTAAAATTTCATGAATTTGTTTTTAAAAATTGCGAATTTATTGTTCCATTTTTTGTCAAATTTTCATCATTTTTTAATGAGCCGTTCAGAGTCAAAAAAAAATTTCTGAAAACAGAAATCGACTTGAATACCTCATTGGTGAATGTAATTTTAAAACAAAATATTTCATCTCATCCTCCACATAACGGTCTATATTTAGGTATAGTTTCATTTTGATACGTCAAAGGGTATGGCTTGCATTGCTCTCACAACCTTTGAGATTGAATTATAAGTCAAAATTTTTACATTTTTATTAAAAACAAATATTTTCTGTTCTTTTAAAATTCCGAATATATTTTTCGTTTGTTGCGTTTGTAACCTCAAATATAATGCCAAAATTTCAAAACTCTAGAGTTAATAGTTTAGGAGAAAAAATGTTTTTCGAAAAACCTGTTTCTGGTAAAAAAAGTGGCTTTCCCGTCATGCATAATTCTTCCCAAACAATAGGGATCATCTACACTACAGGGCCCATTTTTGTGTAAAAGATGAACTTGATCCATCAAAGATTCTGGACCGTAGCGTGGTAACAAGCAATACTAACACACTCACTCATGCACCCACCCACCCATACACACACAGTCATCATCGTAAAAACATCATAAAACGACTTCTGGGACCTCAAAACATGTAATTCCGTCAAAATCTCGAGATCGAATTTTTTCACGATCACTATACTTTACTTATAGTAAAGTAAAAAGGGAGCTCCTAATTAGTTGTATAGTTTTTTAGCGAAATTCCATGGTATAAAATGTCCATCATATTATTTTATATTTCAGAAAATTTTGTTTTATTTACTAAAATATAAAATTAAAAATATAAAACATAAAATTAAATCATGAAATCACAATAGCATGCTGAAATTCTACATACAGTATCTAACTAAAATTAGTATATTATAAAAAAAATTCAATAATTTTGGACTATTGGAAGAGGCAATATAGTCAAATGAAACTCATCTTGTAATAACGACAACCTGATCTTTTTATAAATTAAAGGAAATTGTTCTAAACTAATTTTTCTCATCTGAATCCAGTCTAAGAAAATATATTCAACTTTAATTTGTTTTTAAAAAAATCTTTCAAGGAAATGTATGAAGTTTATAATACTATTAAAGCGAATTCTATAATGAAGTACACCTGATTCTATGTATTTGTTAGACAAGGATATTAAAATGTTTCCTACTTCATCGTAACGATTCAGTTAACGAATTGTTGAATAATTATAAATATATATCCTATATACAGTTTTATGTTTGAAATTTAAGTATGATCTATAATCATGGTATAAGTTATATTTTAAACCAATGGGATAAAATGATTGTTTTTCTATCCTTAAGGTTAAAATGTAGTATATAGATGAGGATTAAGATATATTTTTGCAGATTTACGCATTTCAAGATCCATTGAATTCGTGTTAGATTAGATCTGCCAGGATCTACTTTCAATAGGATTACTTTCAATAGGATGCCTATTGAAAGTGCACTGTCTACATAGTATACAGTTTGATGTATACAATTTTAAAGGCATTCTATAAACATTTAGTTCATGACGTGATTAATAATCGTGATTTTTTATGGTAGCATTGAAATATGAAGAAAGTGCTTTATGGAAAACAGGCTCTAAATTTAGTCCGCTCTTTTAATGGTCTAGAAACATTAAATTTCGTGTGAAGTATTGTCTTATACAAGAGAAGAATTCCATTCTTTTTGATTATATGATGAGGAAATACTACACTTGATAGAACTACTGACTTCCATTGCAGTCACTTATCAGATTGTGCTATATCATTCATTACATTTTTGCTGTAATTGACAAATTTGAGATAGTAACATAAAAGTAATCAAGAAATTAAATTTATTATCAATGAGAATTGCAATATCTTGGACAGAGACATTGATAATATGTTCAGTCAATTAGTCCCATTAAAATAAATCACGTAATTAAATTGATAGTCAATGAGCTTGACATATTTAGTTAAGTTGGCTGTATACCACTTCAGATTTTAATTTTAACCTTTTGTAATACGAGTATGTTTCGTAAATAGAAAGAAAGTTTTAGAATAGTTACCTTGTTCCTTAATGCGGTAAGGAATACAATCCCTACCGCAATATTGTATCCCTGACCACTATCTATTGTATTAGATAATGATTTTTAATTATGGATTTTTGTTTTCACTTGAATACAACAATACAAATAAATAATTCTCATAAGTAGTTTGAACTAATAATTTGACAAAAGTAAGTTTATGAACTATGTAGTTCTTTTAAAATAAACTAAAGTTTCTTTTTATATCTTTATACGATTAATATGGAGTTACTTAAATTACTTAGCACTACTAAAACAAAATTGATACATTTATGACTGTTGTTCAACTCTCAAAAACAGCTCTAAAAATCTGGAGTGGCCTTCACTCAACTTTGCTATAAGTAAACTTAATATCAATCTTCTTGGGTATATAATATATAATGTTTCATTTAAGCATAATGAAAACATTTAAATGGGAGATGCTTATTAGTCTTTCATTTCTGAGGTTGTACAGATAGTGATTGATCGACTTATTAATATATAAGCTTATTTTTGTACATCCCACAGCTGGGATGTACAAATAATCTCATTGGTATAACTACAGCAGTAATAACATTTTTGAAAAACCAAAGTGAAAATTTCTTGACACGAAATAATCTCCTACAAGAGAACATGGCGTTTGCTCAAATAGCCAGTGGATTTCTTATATCGGTTACTTGACCTCCTTCTACATTGAATATTTAAGTTAAATTTTCAAATTTAAATCAAAAAATACTCTTATTTTCTCTGAAAACATCATAAACATCCATGAAAAAATGTCGATTTAAAATAATTTATAATTAAGGATATACAATAATTACATTTATTAATCTTCAAACGAAAGATTTCCATTTTGAATTATGTTTTACATTTTTGGTTTTTTATAGAATTATTATACCGGGAATTTTATGGCTTCTTAGAATTTATTAAAATCATTTTCCTTCCTCTTTATCGAAAATCATATGTACCAATTTTCTCTGAGTGAGTGTTATCTTTTTTCCTGCGTCTTGTACTCTGTTATAAGCTTGCTTTGAATGTATATTGCGAAAAAATATATTAGTAATTAACCAGTTTACTTACTCAACTCAAAGTCGAAGCCAGCTATTGAATATAATTTAAATCATTTATAGTTGGGAGCTTCTAATTTTTGAAAATAATAAATATGAACTATTAGACTAGAATAGTCTAATTTTATCTCAGTGGTGTTGCTCAAAAAATTTCTAAGTCAACGTAAACATTGTAAAAAAATATCAAAAATTCGACAAGTATAGCAGGTGATCCCATAGTCTAGTATAAACAAACGGTTTTTATAGCTTTATGGGGGCCAGGCTAGCTCAGTGGTTACGTGCTCACCTCTGAACTGATAGGACCGGGGTTCAATCCTCACCTGGCCCTCGATTTATTCACGCGGGAGGTGAATAAATCTGAGCACGTCGTCCCTCGGAGAAGGACGTTAAACCGTCGGTCCTGAGCCTGTACGATATCAGGTACTCGTTAAAGATCCCTACTTTAAATACACTTGAGTTAGGCAAAATTTAGGACTCCCACTGTAGAATCAATCTTCATTGTGTGGTATCACAAAGTGCCAATGCTTGGCCTACGTGTGAACCCTTGTGGGACTGCCACTGCAACCTAATCTAACCTAACCCATAGCTTTATTGCTCTTTCCCGTAATTGAAACTTCATTAATATTTTTTATAAATTGGTAATTTTTCGTTCCATTTATGGTCAAATTTTCATGAGTTTTTAATGAGCCGTTTAGCGTCAAAAAAACATTTTCTGAAAACAGAAATCGTACTTGAATGCCCCATTGGTGAATGTAATTTTAAAACAAAATATTTCATCTCATCCTCCACATAACAGTCTATATTTAGGTATAGTTTCATTTTGATCCGTCAAAGGGTATGGCTTGTATTGCTCTCACAACCTTTGGATTGAATTATAAGTCAAAATTTTTACATTTTTATTAAAAACAAATATTTTCCGTTGTTTTAAAATTCCGAATATATTTTTCATTTGTTGCGTTTGTAACCTCAAATATAATGCCAAAATTTCAAAACTCTAGAGTTAGTAGTTTAGGAGAAAAAAATTTTTTCTAAAAACCTGTTTCTGGCAAAAAAAAGTGACTTTTCCGTCATGCATAATTTTTCCCAAACAATAGGGTTCATCTACACTATAGGGCCCATTTTTGTGTAAAAGATGAACTTGATCCATCAAAGATTCTGGACCGTAGCGTGGTAACAAGCAATACTAACACACTCACCCACGCACCCACCCACCCACACACACACACAGACATAATCGTAAAAACATCATAAAACGACTTCTGGGACCTCAAAACAT
Organism: Hermatobates lingyangjiaoensis; assembly: GCA_026182355.1. NCBI lineage: Eukaryota > Metazoa > Arthropoda > Insecta > Hemiptera > Hermatobatidae > Hermatobates > Hermatobates lingyangjiaoensis. The sequence goes on along the minus strand of JAPFBL010000084.1, from coordinate 14,128,088 downwards.
GTAATTCCGTCAAAATCTCGAGATCGAATTTTTTCACGATCACTATACTTTACTTATAGTAAAGTAAAAAAAAATAGCAAAAACGAGGTAAGTTGAAAAAAATTTAATTGAACTGCTGCAATGTCCTTTCCATTGCAAATGAATTTTACTTGCTGTAAACTGAAACACAGAACTTTAATTAAAGAAGTGGGCTCCTTTTATTATGACTCTTTTTCTTATTTCCTTAATTTTCTTCATTTTTACCTGTTTTAGGTAGCTGACGTTAATTATGTTCAAATAACCAAATTGTTTCTTGCTTATTGAACATGAATCACTTTAGTCATTATTTTACTAATTTCATATATTTTTCGTTAGAGAATTTCGCAGATTTCATTGAAATAACCTCATGTTTTAAAACCCAGAACTGATTTGTCCAGTTTTCAGGTTTTTTTTTTAATTTGACATGTTTGTTTGATAACTTGTGATAGCATTTTAGCATTAAGGGTGTAGCCTCATTACCCTTTACACACTGATTCGTTGATCAGAACGCTAAATGTAATTTACTATAAAACAAGTACCAAAACACCAGGGAAGTCCCAAAACAACTTGTTATCACACCAAATACAACATATTTATTAAAAAATGAACCAAGGTATGGATACGAGGTAAGGATAAATATAAATTGAGACGATAGAATTGTGTATTAGTGATTTGTTGGTTGATTATAACTGAATTGAAAGTAAATGACATGTAAAATGGATTGACCTGTTGATGGTGTAGTGTAAGGAAGCATTTGTTGCAGACATGACGTTTGGTCGCGGCTGGCCAGGGCAATCAAGGAGCCGGGCGAAACTGCGTCATTCAAGACACCTGCGTCCTGGAGCCAGTCCGGCTTCCTTCCACAGCCAATATCTCCTCGAGGATGACTTTCCTCCTTCTCTTGTAACTTGACTACCTTACCTTTGTATTATGTTCTTTTTTTAAAATGCAATTCAAGTAACTCTTAGTTGGTCAATAATTAATTATAATGAGTAAACTAACTAGATATAACATTTTTTTGTTTGCTAATTTTCAATTTTCCCTTCATTTTTTATTAAAACCATATTACAAGTGTACCATGCTAATTTAATTTGCCTGTATATCTGTTGCCTATTCTTAATCTTAACTTCATTCAAGAAAAATTGATGCTATTCGCTGTAGCACACATTACTAATAAATGTGAATACTATTTTCTGAGCGGATTGTAGGCTGTGACAGAAGTTATTCATTCTTGTCTGGAAATGGGGTAATATATGTGAAGTATGATTATTGTCAATCGAAAGAGGTGTATGATTCTCCCGCCCTATTAGCTAACTTTTTTTTATAAAAGGAGAGTTTGAGGAAGTTAATATTTTATTCAAGATTTTTATTTCATAATGTAGAAAATTTTTTCTGTCCCATTATGTCTAATGATTTTTAAAAACTTCCAACTTTTTGACCTTTAATATTTGCCTTCTTTTTTTTCTTCATTTCTCATTAGAATTATTTTATTCAAATGTAACTAAGACTATAATTACAAAGGATTATATATTACTATTCAAGTTAACGATTCTCCCTTGGTTATCCTCATTGCACTTTATTCTTTAATTTAAGTCTAGAATTATGATTATTTCATTTTATTTGTGTTCATTTGTATTGTAATTTTTGCTTATTATACTATTATTTAATATTATGATAATTCGTTTAGCTTTCATTGGGTTAATACGCAGCATGATTGTGTGTTTTTTTATGTTTGATGTTATGTTAACGTATGAGGCTTGGGGAACGCTATTGTAAACCAACTTCGGAATCAAGTGTGGTTGTTTGTTACATAATTAACAAATACTTCTTTATAAGAGGATAAATCTTCTATAGCGTATATGAATTATCTCTTCAAATAGATAAAAAACTTTACTATTACTGTATCCTAAAGAAAATGATTCGTACAGCGGCTTGGTTTTTAAATATTCTGTAATTCTTCTTTCTTATATGAGCAATCAAACTAAAATGGTCTTTACGTTTTGCTTTCATAATTTTTTGATTTAGCATTATCTCTATTGAACTTTTATTTGCACAATGTGATTAGAAGTTTTCTTGTGAGGTTAGTAATATTTCAAGTGAGATCTTTATAGTTTTTCAGTTAACAAAGCGGCTTGCTGAAGTCCTAGAACCTGTTCTATGTGATTGGTTTCACAATTGCATGGTAGATGAACAGAAGTTTCCACCTCTCCCAAACAGTCTGCAATCATTGAATGTTTCAAGACTCATTTTATGTAAAAATTCTTAACTATTTAAGAAGATGAAGTATTTTGGTGTAATGTTAATAACCGACGTGGAAACAACTAAATGAAGCTTATAAGTGGCTGCTGTACTTTGTCACATTGAGTTCGGTTCTGGAATGTTACGTGCTCACAATTATGCATGAAAATATTTCTCTCGAAAGTGATTTGTTCAATCTGTTTTGAAAGGATGAATGAATATACAGTAAAAAAGCTAAGGGAATTTTAAAGATTTATGATTGTTGCATTAATTCATTAAATGCAATGTTGTGAATATCATCCCAACTCAAAGTATGGGTCGTTTGTACTCACTTGAATGACTGTTTATTCTGGGAGGTGTGGAACAGATGGACAAGGAATCGAACCGTATATGTACAGTTGTTGATTCTGAACAAATTAATGGTACGAGTATAATAAAACACCTTCACGGGGAGAGCAAGATGTCTCCTTGTTATCCAATTGTTATAAAAAAAAGTTAACTGATTATAATGAACTTTTGAAGACTAAATTTGGAAAATAGCCCTAACCTAAACCATCAAGGCTGGCCTACAGTTTATAATATAAGAAATTCGTGGTTTACTTCGATTGAAGTTTGAACAATAAATATTTTTTCTTTAACTATATAAGAATATAGTGTATCCGCTTCCTACCAATGTTGTACTTGTATACCTCTTATGGTCTCTGCAAACCCAACGGTTACCACACAAAACTGAAGAGAATCGTTTAAAGCAATAATGACATATCAGTTATATTTGTATAAAGAAACAATAACTTATAATTCCTTTATACAGTTTGTAGAGTTACAGATACATTAGTTTGATTGCTTGATAAATAAGAAAAAATATTGTCGTAATTAAACTCCATTATTGCTAAATATATATTTCTATTTCTTCTTATAATAATTTTATCAAAAAAAATGGAAAGTATGTTTTCTGATGCAAGATGAAATAATGTAACAGTATTTGAAGTTTAATGATTTAAGCTCTAATTTGATTTTGCAGCATTTGGATTATCCTGGAGGGAGAATAGGTGGTCATGAAAATCACAAACCTGTTTTTACAAATTGTTCCAACTACCAGCCGTCTGTTAAAGAAGAAGAACCCGCGGGAACTTTTGTTTTTCAGGTGATTTCATTCATATCAGAAATATTCGTTCAGATTTAACTACATTTATTGGCAAGATATTATTAATTTTTAAGATATATATTTTTTGCAGGATACATCCTTATTTTGATTGGTAATGTTTTGGGTAGTGTATTTAAATAATTGCATGTTATAGGTTTATTATTGATTTTAATATGAGTTTGTTCAGCGCTAAAGTAATTTTATTTGCATTATAAAGTAAATAATGAAAAAAATCACTGATGTACTTATATATTTAACAAGTTGACTTCGAATTTCTTTCATTTTGCATAATATTATTATTACATTCTCTTACTTTGTCAATAGATTTATTTAATTTCGTGCAGTTTATTTAATGGTAAATTTGTTGAATATTGAACACACTAATAATTCTTAATGATTGTTTTTATCCAGGTCAGTGCGGTTGACCAAGATCCACCAGACAATGGAGGAGGAGTGACTTACACTTTCGTTTCAGCTCCTGGTGAAAGACTTAAATTTTCGATTGATCCATATTCTGGAAATATATCAACCAGAAATGTTAGTATTTCCTTTAATTTATTATCTACTAATTTACATTAGGTAATGTCATTTTTAAATCTGAAAAGCAAAGTATAAATTAATTTACTTCAATTAACCTAATAAGAAAAAACATGTGAAAAGTTGGTGAATGAGGTTTTCACATAAAAGCTTTATAAAAACGACTTTCTCAGGTTCTTAAACTAAATTACTAGGAATATGTATGAACTATTATTGGAAAATATTAGCAGACATGGATGATTAAAGAGTTCTGGTACCAGGGACAAATTAAAGGGGAATTGTATTACATTTCAATATTTAAAAAACGTTGCAAATTAGTTTATAAAGATTTAAAGGTAAAACTAAGTACAACAAAGTAAACTTTAGATTTCGGAAAACGCAAAAACTAAGAATTAAAAATTAAATAAAATTTTAGTTAATTTACGAGGGCGGATCGATAAGTCAGTGACTTTTTGAATTTCCCGCGCAGTAACTCCAAATGCAACAGTGCTGCCGTGTCATCTGTAATCTATTAGTGGACAACTATCTAATTATGAGCCAGCTACCATGTGCAGTCGATGTTTGATAGTCATTCAAAGCTGACAAGCTCGTGTATTTTTACGAAAATAGAAAAAAGTGAATTTCGTGTGCTGATTAAGCATTACTTTTTAAGTAAAAAATCCACCACTGAAACTAAGGAAAGACTTGATAAATACTACGGGGACTTGGCACCATCAATTTCAATGGCTAAGAAGTGGTTTACAGAGTTCCGTTGTGATCGCACCAGCACTAGTGACGCCGAACGTTCAGGACGACCAAAAGAAGTGATCATGCCGGACATTGTCGATAAAATCCATGAAATGATATTGGAGAATGAAAGTGCGAGAGTTGGCTCAAGCTGTAGGCTTCTCAACTGAACGAGTACATCATATTTTACACGAATATTTGGACATGAAAAAACTCTTCGCGAGATGGTTATCGCGATTGCTCACACTTGACCATAAGCGCAATCGTGTGACCACTTCAAAAGAGTGTTTAGCGATGTTAATCCGGACTGCTACCCCATCCAGCATATTCTCCTGATTTTGCCCCCTGCGACTATTTTCTTTTTCCAAACATAAAGAAATGGCTGGGTGGTAAGAGATTTGAGTCGAATGAACAAGTCATTACCGAAACAAATGCGTATTTTGAGAGCTTTGAGAAAACGTATTATTTGGACGGAATAAAAAAATTAGAAAAACTCTGGACTAAATGTATCGAGCTAAAAGGTGACTATGTAGAAAAGTAAAATGTTTCTTTGCCGAAAAAATTTTCTTTAATTCAAAAAGCCACGAACAGATCAAACCGCCCTCGTATATATCTAACTTCAAACAACTAGAATTTCTTTATTAGTTTATAATATTTAAAGAAGAAAGTGTTAAATGCAATCTACACTGAAAAGTGTTAGGATGTACGATGAATAAACACATTGTAAGGTAGGTAATAATATAAGCGATAGCGTGTATCATGCTTTGAGCTTAGAACATTAAAAGCGGCTATTACAGTACATAATTCTTCAACATTTATAAGATAGGGTAATATTGAAAACCAAATCACTTTAGTGAAATCCTGACTCAGAACTTTTTTTGTTTAAAGAACGTGTATAATCCTCAATGATCATTTTCTTGTTACTTATTATCACTCATAAGTTTAATTAATCTTTACAATTAATCTTTAATCTACATACTAACTGATATTTACTAGCACTCATAGATAGAATCAATTTCGTGTCAGAATGACACGATTGTTACGATGTTTTAGATAAAAAAAAGTTTTTTTTTCCATTCTTACTTATTTTAGAAATTAAATAATACAAAATTTGTTGAGTCATAATTGATTCTGTCATGTTAGGAGAATCAATTAGAAAATATTTTTAAAAAAATATAGAAAAAAAATTATTGGATTTATTCAAACACAGGACTGATAGCAACAGCAGGTAGACAAGTGGATTATTGTATTCAGTGTATCTGTTAAAAAAAATAGTTAAAAATGAGTGGAGCAACCAAAGAAAAAATTGAACAAGACCGAGATGTTTTAAAAAAACTCACAAGATGACGACTCGTCAGGACACAAAGAAGATAACCAAATTCATTTCCGACAAGGAGTTTATTTACAACTTTGAGAATAAAACCCCCACGAGATGTCATTCAGCCAGAAGTGCTGTGCACCAATCCAAAAGAGAAATACCGAAAAAGATTCAGAACAGAAATTCAAAAAAGGAAAAAGATATTCCTTTTTCCATAATATCAAAAGGATCAAGCCTTAAATCTCTTCAGAGGACAAGGGATTCGAACAACCCTAGTACTGAGCAGGTCATTCTAGATGAAGCTAGAGAAGTCAGACAAAGAAGGAGCCAGCTTGCTGGCAAAATAGCCTGCAACGCTTTACAAGCTCCCGAAACGGTTTTGCGTCCCAAACAATTTACGCGTCCTGAACCATTCAGGTTTTCCCTAACTAAGAAAAGCGGAATTTGTAGACGTCAGATAGAATACAGGGAAAGCCTTGCAAAGGAGCAGATAGTGTTCAAAGCTAGGGCTTTGCCATCCTTTTACCGACGGTTTGTCAAATAATTTCTTAGAATTTTTTTTTGTAACTAAATTTTGGGTGAAATTTTTTTTTTCTATTATACAAATTTGATGAATCAAAACGTCTGACTCTGAAAAACAAGTCTGGATTTGTGCGTCAGGATTTTCTTTTTTGGATTGGTGTAGAGCACTTCTGGCTCAATCAAATGTCTTCGCTTTGTTTTGTAAGTTGTTTTTATTTTTCCATAATGTATAGTACTAGCCAATAGTGGATAGTATATCATTTAGTCTGTTCAGTTCTATTTCCCTTATAATGATGTTTAAGTTTAAGATAAGTTTACTTTTCATTATACATAGTAAGTCAGATGTACAGATCATTCTTGACAATTGTTTACAGATCTTGATTTACCTCAATAATCCAACGTTGTTTAAATTTTATACATGTGTTAGATTTAAATTCTAAATAGTCAATTTACTAATAATTGAGACCTCAAAAAACATAGAAATTTTCATATTCCCAATATACATAATTGTTTCAAGGTTACCATTCTTTAAATTAGTTCTAGCAACAGTATAACTAAATAAAAATCCAATAAAACAAAAGTATTTGAAATATTCATAAATCTAAATTAAGGACTGAATAATATCGCTTTATGAAAAGGCCAATGATTTACAGTGAGAAAGTCTCTAAACCGAAACTTAGAACAATCAAATTTTAACTAAAGGCTAGAGTGGATTTTTTTAAAAAGAACTCAATTTTTCTATCATTAACCTATAAAATACAAACAATGACCATACAAATTATAATGAAAGGGTAAATCTTTTGTCTTAAGGTAATCGCTTCGACAAGAAGAGTGCTAAAATGAAAAGACATATCAAATGCTAGTCAGGCTGTCAGTCGGTAAACAATCGACATATCATGTTTGAAGGCCATATTAAGTTTAACTAAATGAAAGTATTTTAAACATTGAATGAATTTATATAATCAAATTTTCAATAGTTATTCAACTTAAAGATATTTTGTTCATGTTAAGAATTTGATACTTCACCACAGACATTTGTATACATCGTAAGAATACTATCTCAGACTAACTATGGAGAACATGACACAATTCATGGGCTTTAAAATTGAACATAGCTCAGAATAAAGCAGAGCAAATCATTGCTGTTGTTTTCAAATCAACACCAACACTGCAGTGATGCTACAGAGGGGCAGTAGCCATAAGCGTCAAAAGAAAAAAATTGTCTAACAACACCCTCTTAGACATTCAGATACTTTCCAATTGAACACGCTGAAGATCATAGATGGATATGTAATTTAGATGTCAATTATTTGGTACCGTTACATTCTATCTACAACATTGATCGAGTTACAGATTACAACACTGTTGGAACCACATAACAAATAGAAAAGGTGCTGGCTTCCACAGTAGATTTTTCTAACATTTTACGACTATTAATTCTAACAGTATTGATAACAGTTATGGAAACTTACTGTGATTATGCAAGATCTTAAATATCTGAAGAAGATTAAAATTTACTTGACAAGCATAGAGTTTACTTTTCTGTTATCTATACAGATCTGCAATCTGTAATTCATGTCCTGTCTACTATAACAGCCCAGACTGTGGAATTTATGTCCCATGGTATTACTAGTAATGGAAAAGCTGACAAACTCACAGAACGGTGGTGAGGGGGGGGGGGGTGGAAGGAAAGAACTAAAATCTTAGTACCAACATCTTAGTAGAGAAACTTTGAAAATCCTTCCCACAATGTCGATACCACGAGCACCTCCCGAGAGATAACTGGCTAACATCCGACTTATTACAGTGCGCGAGTGACTACCTGAATCCCTACTTACATCACTATTGCACAACCAACTACAAAATATTTCTTACTTCTCTTAAAGCTTTTGAACAGATTCGACGTTTATTTGAAGCAAAAACGGCCGCATTTCGCAAAGAAGAAAGTGTTGTTCCATCAAGACAATCCACGTGTGCACACTTGTCTAGTCACGATGGCCAAAATCCATGAATTGGGATACGAACTGCTACCGCATCCAGCATATTCTCCTGATTTAGCCCCCTGTGACTATTTTCTGTTTCCAAACCTAAAGAAATGGCTGGGCGGTAAGATATTGAGTCGAATGAACAAGTCATTACAGAAACAAACGTGTATTTTGAGAGCTTTGAGAAAACGTATTATTTGGAGGGAATAAAAAAATTAGAAAAACGCTGGACTAAATGTAACGAGCTAAAAGGTGACTATGTAGAAAAATAAAATGTTTCTTTGCCGAAAAAAATTTTGTTTTATTCAAAAAGTCACGGACTTATCAAACCGCCCTCGTAAATTGCATAACTTAAATTTTATTATTCAAAGATATCAGATAAAGAACTTCAAAGGAAAAAAGAAAAAGTTGTAAGATTTCAAATAAAAAATTGAAATTTTTCCATTAAAAAAAATGTATTGTTATATCGCAATTTTTTTTATTTCATTCACTGGTGGACTGTACACAGCGAAACACTTCTACCTCATAACCATCCCGTCAGCCAGCCGGAGGACGGGTCTGCTCGCAGCGTAGTTTCACTCTACCTGCTTTTTTTTTCATTCTTTTAACAGTTTCAATTGAAGTGCAGTAGGGATTGAACCCTAGAAGCCCAGTCAAATTGCAGAGAAGTCCACCTTTAGGACAGTAGAACCTGCCTTTACTCTTACCCATAACCCCTCCCTATCATCCCCATCATTTTTGAGAACCATCCTTTCGAAAAGGTGGAGAACAGATAATCTTCCATCCACATTCAGTAAAATTTGATGTTAATATGAAAGAGTTTAAGGTTGATGTATAAATTTTGGTTAAGTAAATTGTGGTATTTTTTATTTGCTTTGAATTGAACGCTGTCAATGGTTAGTTACACCATTCATATTTTAATATTTTTTTGTAGAACAAATCAATTTTACTTCATACTAATTTATTACCGTTTAAATAAACAATAAACAAAATTATTTACTTTTTTCATGATGAGTTAGCGCCAGATTATTACAGAACCCACAACTCAAAAATACAATTCAACAATGAGTATGCATGTATAATTAAATTATGCTAAATTGTTCAATTAGTTTTCTGTTAGTTGATATTCTGTTTAGTTGGTATTTGTTTATAGTAGTACTTACTTTTTCAATAAATTGTTTTTAGCCTTGAGAATACCGAACAATTTTCGACGAAACATCGGCGAGTAATCTGGAGTAATTAACTTTTGGACTTATATCCGAAACGGACAAATAAAGTTCAATGTAGATTAAGAAACGTAGAGAAATTAAAGCACACACTCACTGTCTTTAATTTTCGGTTTGAACCGTCTTCAGGAGAGATAAGAGAGGGAAACCAAGTGCACTGGTACAGAGACGGTTGGAGACCAACAGTGTTGCCATATACGCGCCTGGTCACAGAGAATAAGGCAGACAAGAATCCATTGGCGTAGCAACCATTTTTTCAAAATTCCAGAAAGTCCTCAAAATATTTTTTTTCATGAAATTACAATCAAGGTTCTAATTTTATACTGCTGTTATTAGTCCCAGACTTTCATCTTATTACAGTACTTGTACGTAGTATACAGAAAACAGTCATCATCAAAGAAAATGAAAGATTTTTCAAAAACATAAAATTCAAATCACAAAAAAATTGTTAAATTTAATTAACTGACGACGCAAACAAATATTATAAACTTTCAACCAAAAAAAAAAAGTTTTGAAAAATTTAAAACACATTTATTTTTAATTTACAAATATTTCAGTTCAAAAATCCGTTTAAAAACATTACACACATAAAACATAAATGCACGACCTGAAAAACTCATTTTGGTATGAAATTTCAGATTTTACGTTGGCTTTTTATGATTTTAATTTTTTTCTATTTTCTATTTTTACAGCCTCGAAATGCCGCCCCCCGGCATGTGCCGTTCGGGCGGACCGCCCTCCGCCCTTGCTACGCCTCTGCAAGAATAAATTTAAAATTAATTATTGGATAGGGAATATGAAACAATAAATACAAAAAAACTGAGGAAATGATGCGCACATGAATATTAAGGACTAAGCTTTAATAAAAAATTAAATAAAACATAAAATAATATTGAGAATACGAATAATAATGTTCAATAAATAAATAATTAAATAATAAAAATAAAATAATTAATACACAAGTGTATTAGATAATAAATAATAAGAATAACATAAAAACTAAATTAAAGACAATGAACTAATTATTTTCTAAAAAAAGCATATTTTTTTATAGTAAACTTGAATGTGTATGCTTTAATAATATAAATGTTTGGTATTAATATTTGTTTTTCAGATATTTGACAGGGATGAACCTAGTAGAGAAAAAGAAATTTATTTAACTGTTCGTGCTACTGATAATGGTCGACCGCAGCTAGATGACGTCTGCACAATCAAAGTTACAATTGAAGATGTAAATGATAATCATCCTGTGTTTGATAAAGTAGTAAGTAATATCCTGAACAATCACTATGCTAATAATATATACTGAATTATTTCTTAATTTATCTGTGAACACATTTAGCTAAAAGAAATAACAAAAGTTTGATCTCTTGAAAATTGTTCATTTTAAAAATTAGTCGTATATCAAAACTAAGTCAGTCATATCTCGTATCAAGAAATAGAAATACCATAAACAATATGCCTGTAAAATGAAATTACCCCACCATTTTGACTCAAACTATTTTCAACAATCATTTATTGAAAAGGAATCAAATCTCAGAAAAGCAGGACAACTTTTGCAGTAATAAATTGAAAGGGTGAATTATTAAAAAATTAATTTTGATAACTAGTCAAAAGTCAATAGTTTGAAAAATTTCAAAAACTAGTCAAAAGATATGTATCTTTTCAACCTTCATGAGTGGCTTGCTTATAAGGTTGGTTATACATAATGTTAACGGTTTAATAGGCATTATACTTACAGTACCAGTGTAATACTAAAGTACATATTTTGATAATTACTACTTCTGAGGTTCAAAGTGTAAAAATTGGTAATCTTTCGTTTCTATGTTGATGGTTTATTTAACTTTAATTGTTTCTTCTAATTTTGTTTCATTTTTGTCCATTCATACAATAATTTTTTTTAAAAGGCTGACGAATAGAATATTAATACATTGAATGAAAAAAGAAGTTCAATGATGTAATTGACCGTTAATAATTTAACACGTTAGAAATATTCTGTAACAGCCAGTAGGCCCTTTCTTTCTTAACACAAATATAAATTTCGACTAGTATGAGGATGTCTGCAATTTATTTACGGGTGCTGGTGTTCCATGATTACTACCAGCAGATTTTTGATGTTACATGATTGCTACCTCTTTTATGGAGTCCTGCTGAGTATCGGCAGTGTCGAAATACAGTGCAATTATACTTTTATCGGGAAAGACATGATAAGTTTAAAAATCGTGCTACTGATAATGGAAGACCGCAGCTAGATGACATAACGTCTGCACAATCAAAGTTACAATTGAAGTTGTAAATGATAATCATCCTGTGTTTGATAAAGTAGTAAGTAATATACCTGACTTGCATCCTGCAATTTATTTACGGGCGCTGGTGTTTCATGATTACTACCAGCAAATTTTTGATGTTACACTACCTCTTTTATGGAGATAAACGAAATACATTGAAATTGTATCTTTTTCCTTTTATGGGGAAAGACATGATAAATTTATGATTAATGAGAAATTAAAAAGAAATGGTAGTAGTATTATAAAGTGTTACATATAAATAATTTGTTATAATTCCCCGAAGCCAATTAAATTGTCTTTCGACACTAATAAAGACAGATCCCGTCCTTTTTGCTACTTACCAGAAAACATTTGTATCACAAAAACCAGCAGATTCTTCGCTAGCAACTACGATGTAAAACTCTTAGAGTAACATCAGAAAATTTTGAAATATTTACTACCAAATTACAACTCCAAAATTTATTAAATTAGCGAGCGAATATTAAAATAAAGAACTTGTTATCCTCAAAGAGTGAGTTTTTCAGCCTATTATGTGGCCATTCTCAGGCATCAAATTTGGGTTTTATGCCTAAAATTAAAATGTATCATTTGTACAATAACAACAATGGTTTTCTACCGCTTTGACTTAAGAAGTCCCTGAAAACAACTTTACTTGTTACACTGTTGATTTCCAAACAAACAACCTTGATTGTACTGTTCAAATACTGAAAAGAAGCAAAAGAACTTTATGAATTGAATCCATCCTCACCACCTTATCATCTTACTGGCTGCTATATATAAAGAATTTATGAAAAATTGGTGAGTTTACTCTCTCTGGTCATTCAGAGTTTTGGTATTTCATCCTGAGTCGGTAAATATATGCCCAGAGTCTCATACCCATTCAATCGTTTACCTGTCGTATAATACAATATTATAATCTTGATCATGATATTTATATTTTCATGTGTCAATTTATTCTACTGTTTTATTCAGATCTGCCAGCCTATTTTTTTTATTTATTTTTTATTTTTCTAACCGTTTCTCAAATATGTGGTGAATCCCTTTCGATTAAAGAATGATATCAGATTCGATTTCCCATCCATGAATTTCGGTTATCGATTTTTTTTTTTTTTTGATTGATAACTGAAGATAATTTTGTTTATTATATATTATGTTCCCAATATTACCTTTTACTAAGTACAAGGTACAGGTAGGTATTCCTTTTCAGAATAGTACTTTTTCTACTTAATGTTATAAAAATTTACAACTGAAACGAAGTAGTTTGTCATTTTTTAAATATTAATAGTAGTTTTACTTCAAAGGAGAATCATTAATTCCTTTTTCATAATTTATCCTTTTTCATTTTAAATTTAATTGAATATCTACGGAACATTTGGATACGTTAAAAGCTGTTTGTATTTGAAATTAAAAAAAATTCCCAAACAGTAATTAAATCCCTTGATGTTTCCAATTAGGTCTTTCGAGGATATATATGGAAGGTATTACATTTAATCTGGCTTCTTTATTATGTTTATTGTAAATGTATATATTAAAAGTCATACATTTTTCTCTTTTAAAATTTATTTTTTCCCCTGCAGATCTGCTTATTTTAAGTAATTTGAACAAGTAAACAATATTTTCGTTAGCTTATTTATAAGTTTGTAGATTCCTATATGTCATATTTTTAAATATTTGTTTAAGCAAATCGTTAGAACAAAAATCTGAAGTGAAAAAGTTTGTTGATTGGAAGGATCAAAAGAAACGAAACCACTTTTTATTAAAACTGGCTCCATTTTCAGGATTCATAGAATTAAATTTGGGGGGGTAACTTAAATTTTACCCTCCTTTTCCCACAAAAAGCACCTGACAGACATCAGTGAAACATGAATATGACAACGTTGGTTTCATTCTAAACTTATCGTTTTGATTTAAACTACATTATTAGGATATTATGAATAAGTGACAGTTTTACTCTAATTAATGAGATTGATGAATAAAGTTGATTAAAAAATGTGGATGGAGGGATGGGGTACTTCCTTCTTGGCATCTAAATAATTAAAGTTGTATATATTACTAAACAAATATTAATTTAGAAGCTATATATACAGATGTAGTATAACAACATATTTTGTTAAGTTAAAATAATAATTCAATATGCTGTTCCTTTTTTTTATATTGATGTTTGGTCAATTTGTTAAATTGTTTAAAGGTAACCATTCCTTTTTAATTCTAGAATTACAAGGAGTCAGTTCCTCAAGATTTGCTGTCAGGAAGAGAAGTAATGAGAATATCAGCTACAGATATTGATGATGGCAATAATAGTATTGTTTTGTACGACCTTGTTGTTAGATCCACAAATGACAGTCTGTACTTTAAAATTGATAAAACGACTGGTGTCATTGTTTTAGACAAGGCAATTGATGTAAGTTGAGTAACATATATATATATATAATAAGATGATAATTTTTTGTTTGAAAAAAAGTTGTTGAACTTTGATGCGAAATTGCTTTAAAAATTTGATTTACTACCGTACTTCTCAAATTGTACAGTATTTGGTATCAATATTTTATCATTATTGTAATGATGTTTTAATCTATCGTAAATATTGTCAGTTACGCAGAAATTTGTAGGTACATTGGGACTTAAAAATATGTGAATCTCACCTTACGTTGTAAGTAGTTGTTTGGGCGTGCCATCGGGTTTGGAACTTGCCCGTCACTTGGAGGAATTCATTTAAAGTTCAGCATTTCTTCTGTTATATACCTACCGTGTAATTACATTTTTAGTATACATGTGTTCTTAGTCATAATATCTTGTCTAATGATATTGTATGGGTACTTGTGAATAATGTTCTATTTTTACTGAACTAAGTTTATTTTATTTTTATTTTTGTAATGTCCTAGCCTTGTTCAAATTTCTTTGCTTTACTTGATCAAATCTCTTGTTTCAATCTTCCATTCAACAATATCGAATTTGTTTAACAGTAATAGTTAATAATTATTCATATTAAATATGATTATTATTTTATTTGTCATTTTTCCTATTAAATGGAAGTAAATTATTATAGCTTTATGAAGAAGTTTAACAGTTGGTATTATTATTCTTTTATTTTACCCCTCCTATAACATTTTTATGCAAATAAATTAACTTTTATTAAACTATGGACGATATCTAATCACAGTTATTTATTTTTTTTTTCCTAGAGGTTGTACGGTTCTATTTTATATACTACGACTTCTAAACTTGTACACAGGAAATATTTCTATGATACCTGCAGATACTTTTAACAATGCTAACTTAAGCTAAAAGAAATACTAAACTTTTGGAAATAAAGTTTATTTAAATGAGAATGAAGTCACTGATTATAAAAGACTTAGTTTAGAAAAAAATTATTATTTGTAACTAATATTTAATAATATTTCCTTAATTTAAAAAACTAAGCAATGAAAGGCCAGGAATTCACTTGAAAAGTAGGTGACAAATTTACAATACATGTATCAACATATAAGCACATCTGGAGCCCTAAGAACATCATAAATATGAGGTCTATAGCCAATTTTCTTCAATATTATATCTATAGACTAGCTATAACTATAGTTTGATACCTACAGTTCAGTTGCACTTGTGGCATGGCATCTTCTTATCATAAGTGTTTATATAGTCTTTATGATTTATATTTTATTTTCGTAAAAGAGAAAGAGTGTTATAAATTGTTTTCAATATAAACTTTATTTAAAAAAGAAATAAATCAATAATTTAGCATATGAAAATGTAAAAGTTTTTAAATCTTTTGTTTATAAACTGATTTAATATCTAAAAGAAAAGGTATGAATCGGTCCAGTGTAATGGTGGATAAACTAAATTAAAAACGGTGATCTGGTACTGCTTCATTGTTTTAATGCTAAAATTTGTTTTATTCCTAGATTATAGACATTACCAATAATTAACTCTTCTTCAGTAACCTAACTTGAATATCTTTTATTATTAATGAAAATTATTACAATTTGGGTAATTATTCTAAAATAAAACAGTAATTTTCTTACTTAAATAATGTGTTATGAATATTATATATACTCTTTTAATGTCAATTTATTTTTAATAATGGAATTGATTAGTTCCCCTACAATATATAGATTCAACTCTCAGACTTTAAAACCCCTTCTTTATATCCAATAATCTTTAAATGATTTTAAATAATCTTTGTTTTAAATGATTTAGATTACGTTTTGAATTATAAATGATGGTTTACCTATGTTGTTTAAATATTTTATTGAACCACAGAGAGAACCTGGGTACAAATTTAAACTGAGAGCGTCTGCAACTGATCAAGGAGATCCACCGAATCTATCCTATATTGATCTTGATATATTGGTCGTGGAATCAAACAAAAAAGCACCGGTATTTACATCTATTAAACCATCTTCTCCTATAATTCTACAGGAAAATTTAACAGATTTTTCTTTCAACATAGCAACTCTAACGGCACTGTAAGTATTATTCATTTTCTTTATTATAATATTTCTTGGGTGATTATATTCTAGTTTTATTATTTATTTCTTATATATTTACATAGTTTTTTTTTAATTTAACTTCGCATACTTTGTTTTACGATTAGGGTGTATTTAATATTAAGTTACTACTTACAAAGTTTGCACATTTTGCTATGACTTTTCTCCCTTCATCTCATCCACTAGTGCCAATTAAGCATTTTTTTTAAATTTTCCATTAATAGGGTAATTTATTATTATGATAATATCTGTATCTTTTTTTAATTTGTAAGTTTAAAAATGATATATGTGTATTTAATCTGTGATTTTATCATAAACTATTTTTATTAGGGAGGAAAATAATTTCTTTAATTTGATTTTATATTTCAATCGCTAAACAATAGTTCTACTAATATAATATTTCGAAATAATTTTGCTGTTGTATTATAGAAAACTGATTCTGTTATATTAATATTTTTCAGCGCAAATACTGACGAAAAAGCCCCAGTGTTTGAATTAGTAGCGGGAAGGACTGAACAAACTAATAAACTCAGCACTTTTCGACTTGAATCAGAAGGTAACACTGCCCAAATAAGACTTGCTCGACTGATGGATTATGAATCTATTGTGGAATATACTCTTACTATACGTATACAAGTGAGTTTTCTTTCATTTTTAACAACGAAGTCTCTAATTATTCAATCTATATCTACTGTTTTATTTTGTATTCTTTTTTAGAACAAGTATAATCTGGCAGCTGAAACTAGCATCAGTATTCATCTAGAAGATGTTAATGACAATATTCCCGTATTCACTGAAGTATTATCCGGCGTAGTATCAGAAAATGAACCTCCTGGAACTCCAGTGATGCAAGTGAAGGCTATTGATCATGATAGTACCACTAAACATAACCAGGTTATTAATAGTAATTTAACATTATCTAGAATTATTTTCTTCTGATATATAAATAAAACCTTTTTTTTACTTTATTGTAAGTAAAATATACTTATAATGTGAATATATATATATTTTTATAGACCTAGGGAATAATGAGGTCTATTATTTGCCGAGTCTTTTAGTTGATTACTGAGGTAACATCGAAGGAATCAAAAGCCGAGGGATTTAGAAATTTTAATTCCCGAGGCGTAACCAAAAGATTAATGATGATAAACTCCCAAGGCGAAGCGAGGAATAACTACCTCCCGATGATTAACTCCCGAGGTTGATAACTACGCGAGGGAATAACATCTCATTATTCTCGAGGCGCCTACAAATTTTATTTCCAGAAAAGGATCTATAATAATAATTTATTGAGCGTTAGTTAATATAAAAACAATTAATAATAACTCTTAATAATCACGGAAATTCTTATATTATTATATGAAAACTAGACGTAAAAAGTTACTTTTTGTCCCTTCTGGAGATAAAATCTATTTTTTTGAAGGACTGTTTTTGTTTTAGTCCGCAGAACCCATATTCCAAAGTCACACACTTTTTATTTTTGCAAGCTGATTTATTTGTTGTTTGTTTCAATACTATGTATACATTCAATTTTCAAAATTGTTTCACAAATTTTAAATTGGAGATAGAGATAACATTATTTTTTTAACATTAATGTTAATTTAAGTATTTACACTTTCTAGAAAATGCATGGTCAGCAATAGGTCCATTTGCTACCAATGGAGCAAAATCCCAACATTTCAATTCTTCAGAAGATTTAAAGTTCTCTGATTGAAGGAGGTGGGCTCCAAGAACAAATCGTAAAGATTGTTATAAGTTGATTCTGTGATATGTTTTCAACATAATTAGTAAAATGATTGTATGCACATCAGAAACAATAATGAATTGTTTACTGAATCATTTAGTATTAATTAATTGATTGATTGATTCAATCAATGAATTTTCAAAGTTCATCGGATCATGAATCTATTAAATTTATTAACATTAATTCAATGAATGAATTTATTTCAGTAAAATTGTTTGGGGACCAAACTGATTTGTTTTTAATTTTTTTATTCAGGTGACGTATGAATTGGCAGATAATCAAGACAACTTTGCAATTGACAGATACACAGGAAACATAACAACGCTTAAAACATTTGATAGGGAAAAACAAGATTTTTACAATGTAAAGGTCATCGCTACTGATAATTCACCCTCTGCATTGTACACTACTGGAGAGCACAACAAAGGCAAGTTAGCATGAATTAACCTTTTAAGTTATAAAGTATTATTAAATTAAAAACGCATTAATAGAAGAATCGCAGTTATTAAGTAAATATTAGAAATACACCTAAAAATTATTTAAAAAAATAAACTATTTCCCCCCATTAGTTAACCATTGTAGTAAATCGTTTGTTTCATAGGATAACTCACATTTTAACTTTACAATATTTTGTTATATAGTTTATGAAATATAATTCTATTTAACTAAGTTTGAGTCTGTTACAAATTACTAAAGTATATTATATTATTTATATGCCGAAATTGCAGTGTAAGACAAGTATTTTACGTTTTAACATTTATTTAGCATAATATAATTTTATTCAAACAGTCATAAAATTTTAGTGAGTGAGTATTACTATATCAATAATAATTATTTTGCTTTTGATTTATAAAGAGTTTGAATCATTATAACAATAAAATTAAACCCTATAAGGTTTATAACAATACAACAATAAGGTATCAAAACTTATTTCTTCCAGTGATACCGGCAAACTAAAAAATGAAGTTTAAAAGTGTTTGAAGAATTGAAGTGCATGGAATCCGTTGTTCTACTTTTATCTTGAATTTCATTCATAAATTTCAGGTCAGCAAGTTTTTCGAATTGAAATAGCTGATAAAAATGATCACCCGCCTAGGTTTACAAAGCCGTTGTATGTTGCTGAAGCTATTCCCGAAGATGCAAATATTAATGCTCTTGTAACAGAAGTAAAAGCCTTGGATAATGATACAGGTATAAAGAAACATACAAAAATTATAATCACAATATATATATATCAAACCGCAATATGAAATGGGAAAAAAAACTAAGATCTTTCAGCTAGAGTTGGGTATTTCGCTCTGACGAAGGCCGCTTGTTACTGTTGAAAAATCTTAGTCTTTTTTCCCATTTCATAATGTGGTTTGATCATTGATTGTTATTTCACGTGTTTATGTGAAATCTTGTTTTATATTTATGTATATAAAACTTACATTGATTACATCTTTCATTACCATTTAATTCTAATTCAAAGTATCCTGGTCATTTTATTTGACTAGTGTTGCAAGTAATAACAATTTATTTATCTTTTTTTTCTTTTTATTGTTAATTAATGTCATCATAGTATTAATATTAATTATTATTCTCTGCAGAAAGTTACATATGTTTATAGTATATTCCTAGGTCATATAAATGGTATAATTTTGAAATGCGAATTCATATTAAACTTATTAGAAGTTAAAAAATCCATCACACCTCGTGAATAGTTGTTGTAGTCGCCCAACTGCAGAATTGCAGAATTTTACTAATCTATAGGGACATGATTTTATAAATTTGTCAGCATTACCTAAATAAATAAATTAATAATGTTTTTAATATAGCTTCTTGACCACTGATTCTTAAAATTCTAACTGGCGTCTTGAGCATTTGGTCCAAAGATTAACTACTCCTGATTATAAGCCGGCGTTTCGCCGAAAATTGTTCGGCATTTTCAAGGCTAAAAACTATTTATTGAAAACATAAGTACTGAAAATAAATACATCCAAAGAACATCAACCAACAGAAAACAAAAAACACAAATGAAGTAAAAGAAAACCAACATAGATGGTGTTATTGTTTTTTAATAGGACAAATGTGTTGTTTTAACATCATTACTTATATTAATTATTAAAGTTAAAAAAAATTGAACAGATAAGTAATTCTGCTAATTAACTCTGCGAGGATACCTGCACAAAACATTCAAAGGAAACAGCAAACATAACACAATAAGCAAAAATTACCAATAATACAAATACACAAAATATAAATAAATTTAGGGGAAATAAAAAATCTATAAAGTCCTTCTTTTTTTTTTTTTTTTTTTTTTTTTTTTTTTTTTTTTTTTGAAGGAAAACTATTTATGTTAGATGCATTTATCTTCCAGCATCATAACAGACACGAAAACAAAGGGACGTTACGTAACAATAAAACAAAAACAAACCACCCTCCAAGTAATTAATTACTGTATAATACGGTTCAAACAATAAAAAAAACGATTAAATAAAAGGAACAGAAAAAAAGCAATATATAGAGACACTACATAAAACAAATACACATATGTGCTGTAAAGAAACAATAACACTGTCTATTTTTGGTTTTCTTTTACTTTATTTGTGTTTTTTTTTTTGTTTTCTGTTGATTGATATTCTGTGAATGTATTTGTTTCCAGTACTTATATTTTCGATAAATTGTTTTTAGCCTTGAAAATGCCGAACAATTTTCTGCGAAACGTTGGCTTATTATCAGGAATAGTTAATGTTTTGACCAAATACTCAAGACACCTATTTTGACTTTTAATTGAAATAATCATGGAATATTTCATTACTTGGAAATGATTTTTTTGAAGTATCTTAATGTTATTATCAGTTTGTGATTTGAATCTTTGTTTTGGTTTACCATATATATAATTATCTGATATATTACAGCTTCCCTTGTTGTTTACAAGATCATTGAAGGAAATGAAAACGATTCATTTTTTATTGAAGATAAGACTGGTAGAATACGTGTCAAAGCACAACTGGATTATGAAACGAGAACAACAGTTCGTATAATTTGAATTACATAAACATGTTTTTACATTAGTATATTATGTCATATTTTCATACATTTCTGTTCTTTAGTACACGCTCCAAGTAAGAGCGTACGATGGTGTTTATGAAGACTATTGCAGAGTGGAAATAAAAATTGAAAATGTGAATGATAATCCTCCACAGTTTTTCTCTTACAACAATAATATTACAATTCAAGAAGAAGTTCTCATTCAAGACTGTATTGTTCAGGTTTGTCCTTTTCAATGATTTTTCAGTATTATTTTGTAAACAATATATATAAAGTGCGTACTTTAATTGTATATTTTAATATTAATTTATGGAGAAGTGTTTGTTATAATTGTACTTGTTTATTAAAATTTATGCTTATTGTGTAACTTTTTAGTTGGAGGCATATGACCCTGATATCCCTGACAGGAACTTACCACAGCATATCGTATACTTCGTAGTAAAAGAAGAACAGCAGAAGCTCCTGACTATCGACAATAAAGGTTGCCTTTCATTAATAAAGGTATATTATTTTCTTTAATATGAATCCTTTTCGTTTTTAGAAAATTAATTAATGTGTAAAGAAAAACTGATTACATTTATTAGTCCAGATAATGAAGTGTGAAGGGTTTTATTTTACATTAGGTAAATGCTTATAAAAGCATTTAAATAAAATAAATTTTTTTAAATAAAAGATCATAAACACAGCACTGAAACAGCAAGCCTTCTCATTACTTTTTATCAAAGTTATTTTTTTAATATTAAATTTTGTTTTACCAAATTTCAGTCAATCTGAAGACCTAGATTCAATACATAAGTGTGAAATTTATTCATGTAATAATAGATGAATAGATTAGTTTCTATAAGTAATTAATCTATAAGTAAACTAATTTATTTTCAGCCTCTTGACCGAGATCCACCAAATGGTTTTGAAATATGGCAGGTATTGATTGCTGCTAATGATGAAGATGGCACTATGTCCAGTTTAAGAGGGAGCACCGAAGTAGTAATCACTTTGATCGATGCCAATGATAATGCTCCATATTTAGATATGGTAAGTTTTTTTTCTCGTTAAGAATTTTTGTGCTGTTTCATTCGAATTTAAATTGATCATTTCTTATTCTATTTTAACAGGATTTGTTTTGATAGCTAACGTAGTAAAAAATAATGTTATCTTTAGTATTATTTGAAAAATTATTTATATTTTATCTACTTGGTGTCAGTAGTTTTCTTACTTGAGTTTAATAGTTGTGTGTATTCAGTTTGTAATATGGAATAAAGGTTTGTTATTATTTTTCGCATCTCTTTGTTACTATTATTTGTTGAAGGTAGAAGGTGGTTACATTAGTGATATTGTGAATTCCGTTTGTTAAACTCTTACCTTCAGTCTTACGAAACTAAGAGAAATATATTTTAAAAGTTAAATTAATTAATAGTAAATTATTAGAATTTATTGCACAAAAAATATAAAAAAAGTTATATAATAACATTTATTAATTGGTTTATACCCCTGGAATATTTTTAAAAGCTTTTCTTGATTTTAATTTTTCAGAACATAGTTTCTTTTATTAAATATGTACCTTAGAATATTAATTTGAATAGTTGTAACTGATGTATTATAATGTTTTGGCTTAAATATATTTTACAGCCTCAACCAGTTGTTTGGAAGGAAAATCAGCTTCCCGGTGTGATCACAGTTTTAGAAGCTAAAGATAACGATGGTCCCGATAACGGTCCTCCCTTTACCTTCTCTATAGCCGATAATGCAGGGATTGACATTCAAACAAAATTCAGTATATCTGGTATTGAAACACACTTTTGAACTATTAACGTACTTTTATTCTTGTACAGTTGTTTACTCACTTACTTACTTAGTACTGTCTAAAACACAATATATACATGCTCGGTTAAACTAAAAATAATATTTATCACTTCATTTTATCAATGAAGAAAGAGCTCATGGAAAAATAATAGTCAAAAGTGGTTTTGGAGCATGTATTAGTTTAAATAACATGTAATTTATCAGTAAAAATCTGAATCGGGGTGCAAAATGGCTACAGTAGAGTATATCGATCAAATTGAACCTCAAAATACAATATATTTGAAGGAATGTTATTGTTTTGGTGGGTGGTAAACACATTGTAGCAGAAGGAATCAGTTAACCATAAGTCAGAGTGCTTTATATAACAAACTTTATTGATCTCTTTATTAACTACTCAACTTAAAGAATTCTAAGTCGTTTGGGTTTTAATAGTTATTCTTTAGTCCCTTTTTTATGTTTTTCTCATAAATTTAGCATTTTCAATCTCGAAAATTGATTTACAGAATTTAAAACAAAAAGAAGTATCAATATAAGTTATGAAGACAAAATTTTTTTGTCATCAGTAAAGACAACATTGTTATTTTATTTCAATTTAATTATTTGTATGAATTGACTTGTTGTACACTTATACCTCAGTGTGTATGTGTATTAATTAATTCTAACAATTCATGTATCTTGAAGTCCCTATACATGTTCCTCAAACAATAGACAACATTTTTTGTCTTGCATATTTCCTTTTTTATTGTATCTTATGTTCACTCTCTACGCTTTTATTTATTATAATGAAAATACAAACTTATATTTAAAGGTTCTGAGTTACGTGCTCTTGTAAAATTTGATCGTGAAGAAAGGAAAAGTTATATGGTTCCAGTTGCTATCACTGATAGTGGAAATCCAATTCAAACTGGCACCAGTACCTTGGTTGTTGTTATAGGAGACCAAAATGACAATCCTATGAAAAAAGGATCAAGTAATATTTTTATTTACAATTATAAGGTAAGAATAACAACGGTTATATCTGATTATTGGGTTAAGTTAGGTTTACTATTAATATAATTGTTGGAGAATTGAAATTCTCTTAATTTGTTTATTGATTCAGATAAAAGTAATTGATTAACAATTAGTAATAGATACTTCTTACGACCTAATAAAGAGTTGTTTATGTTATTCATTTTATAGTGATTGCAGTTTACATGACGATTAGGTACAAGTTTAAGATAGTCAGTCAACTCCCGTTTTCATGTTCAAGTCTGAATTTATATAATTTTAAGATATAAGATTTCACATAAACACGTGAAATAACAATCAATGATTAAACCATAATATGAAATGGGAAAAAAATACTAAGATCTTTCAACCTTAACAAGCGGTCTTCGTCATTAATGTAATTAACAAGAGGCAATAGCCTCTTATAAGAGGGTTGACAGCTAGTGGATAGTTTTTACTCTTTCTTACGGTACTCCTTTGTTTCCACAAACATCCCTCTGTGGAATATTTTCCTTTCCTGCACTTTACACCCTTTTTTCTCCCACTCCTCTCAACCCCTCACCAAGATGTTTCTGCATCCAGTGTTTCAGTTGGGTTTTTGACGTAGACGAAGACCGCTTGTTATGGTTGAATGATCTTAGTCTTTTTTCCCCATTTCATATTGTGGTTTGATCATCGTATAATTTTAAATAGAAATGAGTCAAGTAAAGCCAATGTTTTAATTTTTAGTGATTGATGCTATACAGGGTGGTATATTACATTTTCTTCATACAGATGTCAAAGCTTATGGTGGGTACCATTAATTAAAAAAATGTTCTGAAGTTTTTTTTAAACTTTTATTATTTATGATTGGCTAGAGTACCACAAGTTGACCTTGTCTGTGGTTGAACATTGTCTTGTTGAAGTGTAGGGGTTTGAGAATTCAGTATTTTGTTAGCAGGATTTCAGAGAAATCCCTAGATAAAATTTCCTAACATTTAAGAAGGTAGTGGATTAAGATAGTTTCTTCACTGTTCCAACGTATTGTTATATAAAATGAATATGTCCCTGATAATCAGATTGTTTATAAACTATTTTTTTTGGAGAAACTTGTTCCATTACGTTTCTCCAAATGATAAAATGATAAAACAAATTTAGTATAATCTATTTGTAATTCACTCATTCAACTTTGATTTTTTTTTTTTTGTTATAATAATAATTATTTTTTCATGTTATTTATTATTTTCTTTTAGTTTGTTTTTTAGTTATTAACTATAATAATTAAAGTTAATTTACACTGCGTTTTCTTAAAGAACTAAGAAAATTATTATATTCATCTCTTTGTTTGTTTTTAAATTACTGTGATTTACTTTTATTAAGTGGTTATTTTTAGAAATAATAATTCATACGTGTCATTTAGCCTGTTTCTTCATATTTAGTGAAGCTAATAGAAGTTATCTATGACTCCAAGTATTATGTGTGTTAAATAATAAGAATGATTTTTTTGCTTGATTTTTATTAAAGTGATCGATTTTACTACTTATATATTCTGCTTTAGATGTTTATCCTTTAAACAACTTAAAGTACTATCATTACTTTTAAATACCAATTTGTAGGGTGAAGCTCCAGACACTGAAATAGGTCGTGTGTATGTGGACGATCCTGATGATTGGGATTTACCTGATAAACAATTTACATGGGCAGAAGAACCCCATCACAATTTTGATTTGAATCATAAAACTGGAATGATAATAATGCTAAGAGGAACGGCAGAGCAGTCTTACATTCTTCATTTTAATGTAAGTATACTTGCATTCGTTACCGTTAATTATAATCTTGCTTAAATAATAATTACGTTCTTAATTAGAAATTAAAATGTATGGTGTTGCTTTTTCGTGTTGTTTCAAATTTTGTTATAATTTCATGAAAATTATTCATGTAATTTTGGTAATAAAAGAAAATGGCATTATGACTAAAGATTATTTTTTTAATCTAGGTAACGGAAGAAGCTTTTCATATCCCGAGGCACACGGTCTCTGCTGTAGTGAATGTTACTGTGAAAGAAATCCCAGAAGAAGCTGTTGACAAATCTGGTTCATTGAGGTTTTTAGGAATCACGGCTGAAGAGTTTGTTGAAACTGACAAGGTAATATAATTAAGTGGATATTAATTTTTTACTAAAATTATAGAAGTTGGTAATTTGTATACCGATTATTCTGTTAACTTTGTTCGATAGCATAAATATGTATATTTTGCTTTTAAGGATAGGCAAAATTATATTCCCATGCTGAATATCCTCTACGAATTCATTAAAACTAGTAAGCGTCAAAATCCTTCATTTAGAGAAATTAGGAGAACAGTAAAATTGTGCATTGTAAAAAGTAGATCAAAGGTAAAAGAGGATAGAATGGAAAATGTACGTAATCTTTTTTTGTGAAACTGAACTTACAGAGTCTTTGTCCAGTGTCGAACTCTTTAGTAGAAATAACATTATATAAACATTTTACCTTAGCAAAAGGAGGACAAAGCTTATTGGCTAGTAGATGTTAAAATAATGCTTTATTCTGTTTACGAGACAAGATGAATATATTACTATTTTCTTAATATTTTGTATGTATCTGGTCTGAGTCTTTGTGTGACGCAATTATCGTGGAACAAATGTATCCACGCATTATAATATGTATCGTGTGACGCAATTGTGGTTCATCAATACCAGGTTACAGGCACACTGGTGCAGGATTTTACAGTAATCTCGACAAGTGTACTGTATAGTCTCTCTGGATGTTTCTCTCAACAAATTTTTGAGAGGCAGCTGAATGAGTCCACACATGCTCAAAGGTAGCTTTCTTTGTGGACTACCAGTCAGCAGTTGCACATGTAACTGTGCACTTGTTGCGCTTGCAATACAATAACGGAATACAGGTTGCTAATCATCTCCTCAACTGCGAAGGGCTAGACAATACCAAGGTATCTCCTTCTCAATTGTAAGTGTATTGGGTCACAAGCCACCCGCAGGAACTGGATAAAAAAAAAATTATTTTTAATTGACTAAGTACTGATGTAGGTGGTTTTTAAAAGTCACGTTTTTTAAATCATGATGTCAGATATGCTCTTCTTTACTCTCCTTCAAGAAGTCATTATAACATCAATGATATTAATTACTGTTTAATCGTCCATTAGTTAAAATCAACATCAAAATTCTTTTCAGACATTACTTTAACGTATCTTATTGTTCATTTACTGAAACAAATAGAACAATTAATGAAAATATTTGTTTAGCTTCTTAAAAATGATTTTTTTTTGTTTTAATTTATAAATAAATCATCATTAAAATACAATTTCACAATAATCTTTTGACATTGAGATTTTATAATCTCACTTTTAATATTCAAGTCGATCGAAAATTTTTTCGAGCTGAAAACAAATCATAACTTTGATGTTTTTTTAGTTTGGTATAAGCAAGCAAAGTAAACTACGGCAGAAGTTGGCCACTTACTTAAATGTGTCTGAAGACAATGTAGATGTATTTACAGTGTTACATTCTCCCCATAATACCAATTCTTCCTTATTGGACGTTCGATTTTCTGCTCATGGTTCTCCATATTATCAACCTGAAAAGCTTAATGCAGCTGTTAGTCTACGTAAATCCGAGGTAACTATATTTTAAAGGCTATATTTTCTAAGTATTAGTAAGTATATTTTTATACGATTCAGTTTGAAACTCTCATTAATCCGCATAGAAAATGGTTACTAAAGATACTGATATTTGTTAAGTTTTTTGAAGTTTTTTTTTTCATTTTGTTAGAAAAGTGCATTTACTGATGTATAAATCAAAACTAGGTGATTTTGAAAAGAATTAGTGATAACAGGATTCGTAATCAGGGCCTTTTCTTTAGAAGAAAAGATGCCATTGGTGTAATAAATATTAGTCAACATTACTTAATTAATTAATGATAATATTAATAATAATTTTGCTTTTTTAGTTACTGAAAGTTTTAATATTACGGAGTTATAGCATAATAATTATTAACGAAGTATAAAATAAAGGAGTATAAATCTTAAAAAGGATTATGGTACTGTTTGTGAGCATTATATATTGTACATTTTTAATTTTACTTTTATTAAACTCACAAATATTAATTTTTGTAACCGCTTTTGATTTTATACATGTTTTATTTATAAATTTTAGTTGGAGAGGGAATTAGGTGTTATTATTCTGATGGTTAACATTGACGAGTGCTTGAATGAAAAACAATACTGTAACGCATCTTGTACCAACTTCTTAAACAAAAGTAGTGTGCCAAGTCCTGTTTATACGAACAAAACATCTTTTGTTGGAGTGGGTGCAGTAGTAGATCCACTGTGTTCTTGTGAGTTGACTCAAAGGAAAGTATGTCACAATGGTGGAACCCTTGTCGGAGACAGGTACAAATCATGTTGAGTTGATATTATTTATATATTTCCATGGACGTTCACTAGAGTATTATTAGATTAAAATTCATCTTATTTACTAAGATAGAACTCGAATAAACCTATAGTGAAAAAAAGGGTTAAAATTGTATCTGGGGGTTTTATATTAAATTTAGGATATTAAGTATAAAGGTAGGAGTAATTAATTATTCACTGCAACAGCGGTTATATTTTTTCTACTTTCCTGGTTTGTTTTGATAATACAATGTTTTTTGTTTATAATATTCCTATGTTGTATAACGCCTCTAAAAAAGATATCACTTCTAGAAAATACTGAAAATGACTTTGAAATAATTGTTCTAAAATTTATGTCAATTCTTCAGTTTTGAAAGTGTGTGATTTAAATAGTCAAGGACGCTTGAAGGCATTCATGAAGATATTGTGATGCATAAGCAATCAGACCATTTTTTTTTTTTTTTTGTAATATATTGAGTTCAATTGAAGTGCTGAAATTAAATCCGACATAAATGATAAAAATTCGCAAATATTAATCGAATTTTTAAATACGTTATTCTTAATTATGCATTTAAATTTTTGTTTCTCAATATCTCCTCATTTTCGGGAGATAGGTTTTAAGTTAATTAATTAAATTAATTTAATTTTACATTTAAGTTAATAGACAATAACATAATTTGTCTATTAACAACACTGATTATTTTGATATGATTTTCATCTATTATATCCTACAAAATTAAAATTGACTAACATTTTGTTTATAATTCTTAAGAAGTTTTTTGTTTAACATGTTAGAAGAGACGTTAAAGAGTATTCGAAGAAAATGAAGAAGAGTTATTCAATCTTGAACATTACATTTGTGTTTTTCTTTTACGTATTCACTGATTTGGTATTCAACTGTTGTTAAGGAAATTAGTATGCTCTCGTTAAAAAGTTTAAACAACAGGGATTAATATGTTGGTAAAGTTAATTTATTTGATAAAAATATAAATGCCCTTTGTGTTTTACTGAAGCGCAAATATAGTATTCATAGAAGCTACTTAGTCAATGCTATATTTTGACACGTAGCATTATTTAGCCCATATTACTAATAAATCTGACATGAATATAATGAATTTTGTACCTATTATTGCGTGGTTACTATTTGGGTTAATGGAATTTTGGCTGGTAGTTTTGTCTTTGATTTTAAAATATATACGACGTGTGTAAATAAAGTAGTGAGACTGATTTTTTTTTAAATTTTCTATTCAAATATAATTACAATGTGATATTGTCACCTTCAAAATAGTTCCCTTCGGAAGCCACACAGCGCTGGAGACGGTCCTTCCAATCATTGTAGCATTGCTGGAACTCGGATTCTGGAATGGCCTTCAGCTGGTCGGTTACAGCAGTTTGTATGTTTTGTAGTGTCCAGAAATGAGTTCCCTTGAGGTGATTTTTCAATCTCGGGAAGAGGAAAAAGTGATAAAGACTCAAGTCTGGTGAATAAGGAGGCTGAGGAGCAACAGGAATGTTTTTACTGGCCAAAAACTCGTTTTCTTTTCGGAATTTTCGGAACCATTTTCGCACAAATTTTTCTCATCTCCAATTCATTGGTCAAAATGTGATGAACGGAGGTGTGATTCAAATTCAACTGTTCCCCGATCATTCTGACTGTCAAGCGTCGATCTGAACGCACAAGGTTCCGTACTCTGTTGACATTTTCATCGGTGTTTGCACTTGAAGGCCTTCCGCTTCGTGGTTCATTTTCAATCGACTCTCTTCCTTCTGAAAATTCCTTAAACCACCGAAAAACCTGTGCCCTTGATAAAACACGTTCTCCATAGGCCGGTTTCGGTTGCATTATGTCCAAGTCTGAAGCAAAATTTGATTGCACACCGCTGCTCAACTTTGAGGTCACTAATTTTTAAAACGCTCAAGAAAAAACCATTTCACGAAAACCAACGCTACGGACAAACAAATGACTGTGGCGAGTTCAGATTCATACTGGAGGCGCATCACACGTGCACCTGACGCTACTCAAGGCCACGCGTCTCCAGCGTTGCCAGATCGAAAGCGACGTTGCCAGTCTCACTACTTTATTTATACACCTCGTATATGAATTCAGTTTTCCTAATACAGTTTTTTAATTTACAGTTGCCTATGCCCTGAAGGTTTTGATGGACCATATTGTGAGATTTTAGCTATTGGATTTCATGGCAATGGTTATGCACTGTATCCATCTCTTCAGTCTTGTGCTGATTCTCATCTTTCACTTGAACTTGTTTCAAATAAGCCAAATGGTCTTGTTTTCTATAACGGACCGACGACACCTAATGAGGCATTTCCGATTCAAGGTAATTGTTTTTTTTTGTTATGTAGGGAGCCTGTATTTATAAATTTATTAGTCAATGTTCGTTTTTTTTGTTTTAGACTTCATGTCACTAGAACTTCGAGATGGATATCCAGTTTTACTTGTAGATTATGGATCTGGAACAGTTCGTGTTGATCAAACACAAATTAAATTAAGTGACGGGCATAAACATAGGATAGATATAATATGGTCAAAAACGGTAATAAATTGCAATACCTTATTAATTTGATGATGTGATATGAATTAATATAATCGTACTTTGAATTTATTATGGAATTATGTCATCATTTAAAATGTGCACTGAGATACATTTTGTTTCTTTAAAAATGTTTTACTAGATCATCAGGCAGAGAGTGAAACAAGTGAGTTTCTCCGAAGGCAGGTGACGACTGAAGTCATATCATATATGGGACGCTCAATGTAACCGACTTTCGTAAATGGGAGGGAGAATAATATAAAAAAATAAATAAATACTTAAGAAAAGAAAAATATTTTATAAAATGAAAATTAATAAAAAAACAAACTATTTGGAAAAATAAATAAGGAACAAAAAAGTTTTATTAAAAGTACCAAAAAATAATCATGAACAGTTGAGGTAAGCCCAGGAACAGATCTACCTCCCAGGAGGCAAGTAGAGTTTCTTCTGAAGCTCTCAAAGTGACAGCGCTAGGATCATTGATCTGCCTAAGAACTTGTACACGGAAACAGTCGTTAAAACTGAGACAATGAAAACTGGCATGAATAGCAACGAGAATGTCACTGCGCTTGCCAACGGACGACCTATGATTATTCATACGCAACCTTTATCTTGGTGAAAACTAAACCCACATAAAAGCATCATACTGAGTGCAATTCAATCGATAAACGCAGTTACCAGATGTACAAGAGGTCTTGTGGGAAATAGGTAGGTGCGTTTGCTGTGGAAGGAAATGGAGGAAGGAACAGGATTGACAATAGGATAAGTAAAACAACCACGACGTCCACCCTTCCATACAACTAGCAGTATTGGAAGGCTGTGGAAAATTTTATTTTTATTTATTTATTTGTTTGTGAATATTTATTGTTTATGCTTGTCTCCACTCCCTCCGTAAGTTGACTACGTTGACTGAGTGTCTCATCAATGATATGACGACGTCACTCGTCGTCCGTCCTCACTTCTTTTTTTCTTTATCTGATGACAACATGGTCGAAATATACTAGTGTGTTCCTGTGATCTCTGTTACGAATGTTTCCTGTGAATCTAGTTTATATAATTCATGAAATCGTTTCATTTGGTTGGTTACTTGTGAACTTCTTTCTCATCACCTTTGATAAATTGCCATTACGACGAGCTACCTTCATTTCCTGTGTTTTAACTTTCCTTCTTTACCTACCTGTTTTTCCTTATCTATGCCATAATTCCCTTTTTCTAAATATTTCTCTTTCTCACATTATACTATTTATTGCTAATTTTTCAGTTTTTGTTTGTTTTAACTTTTTGTCTGGTGTTTATTTTATTTTATTCTTTGATTTTTTCCTTATGAATAATCCGATTGGGTTTTAGTTAGATGAAGTTAATTACCGATCTTAGAAAATTGTAAAATGTACTGTTTATATTGGGTGTATCTCGTATTGCTTAAAAATTAACACACCACCCAACGACTTAGCTTTGAAGCTACCTCTGTCAGCCTTCTCTATCTAATTTCGATATCAACTTTCCTAT
This sequence comes from Hermatobates lingyangjiaoensis, assembly GCA_026182355.1. Lineage (NCBI taxonomy): Eukaryota > Metazoa > Arthropoda > Insecta > Hemiptera > Hermatobatidae > Hermatobates > Hermatobates lingyangjiaoensis. The sequence goes on along the minus strand of JAPFBL010000084.1, from coordinate 14,095,576 downwards.
TTTGGTTTTCAGTATAATTATATATAATTATATTATGTTCAGGAATTCTTACTTATCTAAACTCTCTTCGGTAATTAAAATTCTCTGTGATATTCCTGCCATCATTTTATACATATTAATAATTCCTAATTAAATGCTCATACGTTTTTAAAAAAGTCCCAAATAGCTAATTATAATAAACTTTCGAAATTATATATTTCTTATATGTTTCTGTGTTTAAGTCTGCCATCCCAGGTCCCTTTTCCTCAACTCCATATTAATCTCGTTATCCGATTAAACCGGTGGCAAATAAAAAGGAAAATAACCACCACGAACTGAAAATTTTAGAAGCCTTACTAATTCAAAAAATGAAACCATATTTAAATATGCAGATTGAAAATAGAAACAAAATATTAAAACTATTTCAAATTTATAAAGGACAAGCAGGGCCTTTGCAATTACCCAAACCGCGAAGCCACTCACCTTTCAGGATCAACAACCAACTTATCTTAAACTTATGAAAAACAGCCCCCCTGCCTTCACTTCGTTTATAAAAACGGGAACTGGAAAATAGATGAGAGCCTAAAGACAGGCACAAACCACAAACTATTCTACAAGAACCAGTACACGGATGAATATAAGACTGATGAACGTGTATTAAAAAGCATTATAAAAAGCAATGTTAAATGCATTATGCCTGAGGATAGTGTGATAACTTACTACCAAAGTCCTTCAATCGGCAGTTTGATAATCATGAATAGTCCAAACGTCAAAGAGTCGAAAGAAACAAATCTTGTATATGAGTATTCATGTAATATCGGGAGCTGTGAGGTGCGTAAAAGCTTATATATAGGAATGACTACAACTTCATTGTCCAGAAGAATGAAGAATGAATCCAGAAGAATCCATCTTTCCACTGGTGCGCCAAAATGTCCTTACATTGACTTTTTTGAGTGAATCCACTGAAATAAAATTGATGTTTATAATGAAATAATTTAAAATAAGCTTATATATTGATAAGTGGATAAATAACTATCTGTACTGCCTCAGAAATGAAAGGCTAATAAACATCTCCCATTTAGACATTTATATTATACTTAAATAGAACATTATATGTTATATCCAAGAAGTATGATATTAAGTTTATTTATAGTAAAGTTGAGTGTAGGGTACTCCAGATTTTTTTTTTTTTTTGATTTAATTGAAAAAAATCAAAGGGATGCCTTGGCATGCTAATGTGATTTCAACTAAATTCTTGGAACTAACAATATGCATGTATTTAATTTTTTTTCTTGAGTCTAAATGCTCTTATATATCACATTAGCGAAGTATTCCATTATTTTGTTTGAGTTATTTCCTGTTATTGTTGTTTTTAAAGAGAAAATGTTGAATTATTTTATGTTTCAGTTATTATTACAATGTTGAAATAGGGTTTTACTAGTATTTAAATCGTAAATTTCTGTTATAATCTTTTTCAGAGTATTGAGCTTCAAGTTGACAATTGTAAGTTACCAACATGTTTGAGTTTAACTTTACCTGCTGGACCGAATGAACAGTTGAATGTTAATGGTCCGCTCCAGATAGGTGGGTTTTTTATGGACATAAATCAATTGTCAAGGTATATGAACTGGACCCATGTTCCCAGAATGGATGGGTTTAGTGGCTGTGTTCGAAATTTCACGTTTAATGGAAAAGTAATTTTTTTTTTATTTTTGAAGCATGATTGATTTGTTAATTCTTTATTTATCCATTTTTTAAAATTTTTTTTTAGTTGTACAATCTCGGTTTGCCTGGTGCGGAAAAAAATGTGGATATTAGATGCACAACAGGCCTGGCTATAGCAATATCATTAGGGATTGATACAAGCTTTATTGTTGCTATTCTCATATGTACTATAATTCTTCTAAGTAAGAGAAAGTATTTCTTATTTTTTTAGATTATGTTTATATGTTCCAGTATAAAATAGACCCATACATACATAAAAATGACTTATTACTTAATTAACAAATTTCATGAGATAGATTGATTGATTGTATTTAACCAATGTTTATTACAAATAATAGAACCAAATTTAAAAAAGTGAAAAGTAAAGGTCTTATGATCTTTAATCGTGAATTGAGAGAAGTTTGAACTAGTTGTTTTGGTTAGATAAAGTGATGTCATAATTTTCAGCTTTTTTTTATTATTAATTCATTAATGATTAAGTTAGTTTGTTGTATCTCGTTGACACTTTTTGCAATATATACCTAAATGCATATAATGAAGACATTTTTAGCGGCATGCTTTAGTTTATATTTATAAAAATCAAGTGTCTTAATATAGTCTGATTTAAATTGGACAGATATAATTTTTTTTCAAATTTTTCTGGTTGCATATTTATATAAAAAAAAAATAATATATAATTAAAAGAAGTGTTAACGTAATAACTTTGTTATGCATTAGATTAACTTTCTTATGTATACTTTCTTACGTTTCGAGAATCATTTTGAGCTTACTTTTTAGTTATATTTTAAGTCTAATTAACAACTAGATTATTTAGACTTTAAAATTAAAAATATTTTTAAAAAATCAAGAAGAATTTTTAAAGACTTACTTTGATATGTATAAAATAATATATATTTAAATATTTTATATATATATAATTCAAAAATGAAACGGTCCGTTGGGACCGTTGAAATATCAAACGATTAGAATGAAAGAACACGTGGAAACAACACACGACTCACTTCAATATTTCTACCTCGTCGTCATAAGGAGAAGAAGAAGAAGATGAGTTCTGCTCGGCTGGCAAACATATATATATATATATATATATATATATATAAAGATTTCACATAAACACGTGAAATAACAATCAATGATCAAACCACAATAAGAAATGGGAAAACAAGACTAAGATCTTTCAACCGTAACAAGCGGTCTTCGTCAGAGTCAAAAACCCAACTAAACACTAGATGCAGAAAACATCTGGTGAGGAGTTGAGAAGAGTGGGAGGGAAGTGGTATTTTAAAAGGGTGAAAGCACAGGAAAGGACTAATGTCCAGAAAGGGATGTTTGGGGAAACAAAGGAGTACAGTAAGAAAGAGTAAAAAACTATCCGCTAGCTGTCAACCCTCGATTTAGCTTTGAAGGGTGCTAAAAAAACTTTCTCTAATACTTCAACAAAGCCCCTTTCATTGTCAAATTCTATAGTTTTGCCATACCATGAATCATTGGACCCCCTTCCAAGATTAGCCAAACAACTAAATTTATATTGGTCAAACTGGTAAATCATTAAAGATACGTGTAAAACAACACCAATACAACGTAAGTAGACAGGAAAAAAGTAGTACCTTATTCTTGCATATAAAAAATGAAAATCATCATATTGATTGGACAGGAGCTAATTATTACCTATGAAAAATCAATGTTGTTAAGAAATATTATTGAATCGTCTCTAATTAAATTTAATAGATCAAATATTATAAACATTAGTAATGGTCTCTTCAAACCTGTTACTTTTGTCACGAGGGCAATAGCCTCTTCAAAGAGGGTTGACAGCTAGCGGATAGTTTTTTACTCTTTCTTACTGTACTCCTTTGTTTCCCCAAAAATCTCTTTCTGGACATTAGTCCTTTCCTGTGCTTTCACCCTTTTAAAATACCACTCTTCCCTCCCACTCTTCTCAACTCCTAACCAGATGTTTTCTGCATATATATATATGTTCAAACTACTATAAGAGGTGGAGAAAAAAGACAAAGATCTTTCAACCGTAAGAAACGGTCTTCGTCAGAGTTAAAACCCAACTGACTTATTGTGATTTGAACATTGATTGTTATTTCACGTGTTTATTGTGCAATCTTGTTTTATATGTATATATATATATATATATATATATATATATATATATATATATATATATATATATATGATCAAACCACAATAAGAAAATGGGAAAGATCTTAGTCTTGCTTTCCCATTTTCTTATTGTGGTTTGATCATTGATTGTTATTTCACGTGTTTATGTGAAATTTTTTATTTATGTATATATATACGTCCCCGTTCCTTCATTCTTTCTCCTTTTATTTTCTTTCTTTCTACTCTCCTGAAGACGGCAAGACGCCGAAATTATCGAGATTTGTGAGTGTTCGTCCTTTTTCTTGTGTTCTCTAGCTGTAACTTTAATTCTATATATATATATATATATTATCATCAAGAAAACGATCCTCAAAGGACAAAAAACGTTTCAAAGTAAACTATAGGTGCACAGTTAATAGAAAAACAGACTTACAGTCTCTAATTTTCGGTTTAACCATCATCAAGAGAGAAGAGATAGGGACACCAAGAGCACTTGAGATGCGACAGTTGGAGAACAGCAGTGTTGTCACTTCTTGTCTTTGATAAATCAATTCCTTAGTATTTAACAGTATAATGAGTTATTTACTTGTCCTGAAATTGTTATTATACACACCCTTATTATTTCACTTCCTAATTTCCTAAAATAAAATGTAACTCTTACATTAAGTACTGTTATTTTCAAAACTGTGGTTTACATATGTGTGTAACTGATTTACTTAACCATATTATGTGTAAAGTTGTATAAATTAAATATTCTAAAATCCTTCACCATTTAATATTTTTTGCGCTTTTTGTATTTACTTGTGATCATTGATTGTAGAATTCATTTAGTATTGTTCAATTATTTCTACCTCCATTTGGGCATTTACTCTGTTTTTACTATTTCATTCCATGTGGCTGTGAAGACAAATTACTTTTTCTTATAGTTCTTCTGCTAGCAGTAGTTGTTCATAGACGTAAGACCGATGAGCTGTTTAAAGATACAGATGATATTAGAGAAAATATCATAAATTATGAAGACGAAGGTGGTGGTGAAGGAGATATGACAGCCTACGATCTGAATGTCTTAAAACGGATGTACCACGATCCTATTCAAGACAAACATCAGTCTGGTCTCAGTCAAAGAGCAGGTTGTATTTCTTATCTTCAATCGAAAATACTCATTTTAAATTATAATTTGAATTTAAATTTACTTAATATGGAAATTAGGCACTAATTCATGTTATTAAAAGGGTAGGGTTCGTTCGAGCTCTAAAGCTGCTTTAAACCCTTACTGCTTTCGAGTTGTGGGATCTGAGTCTTAATACCCAATGGTTTAGTCTTCTTTAAAAATATTTTACCCTCTCAAAAGTCTCTGAAAAGAGTTAACTAAAAGCCTAGGCTCTCTTCTGTATTTTTCAGTTAAATGACAGGAGTAACCGTAGATATAAAATTATATTTACGAATACATAACAGACGCATTTAATAATATTATTATATCAATGTTAAATATATATAAATATAACCTTTTAAATTTACTAAAGTAATTTCTTTGTATATCGATATATATCTTTCGTTATAATCATGTTATATAACTAACTTAAAAATTTATGTAAACTCGGTATTTAAATTTTCCATAGAGAAATTGATGGTAAAGTTTGATAGCGATGTAATGGTTTTAATGTTTGTAATAATTTGCAGTTGAAGAAGCACCAGATATTTGTAGCTTTCTTGATGGTAAGAAGCAGTGTGTAGATAATGACCCTGAATCAAATCCTTTTGATGATGTTAGGCACTATGCATATGAAGGTGATGGGAATACTTCAGGCTCTTTATCTTCGTTGGCCTCAGGTACTTAATGTATTAATAATGATACATTATATCCAATAAGGTTTATATTTAATTATTTATTTATCTAATTATAGTATTATGTAATCTTTCGAACAGATTTAAACAATTTTAATGGAAGTTGTTTAAATATAAGTTTTGATTTGTGTATTCATTTTAGATTAGTTTTTAACCTAATCTTTGATGTAGAAATGTATTAAGGATGCCAAGAGTTCATTAATAAAGCACATCTAAGATCTTTTAAGAATCAAAGACTAGTTCCAAGAATCAATAAGTTAAGCTATAATGTATCAGTTCATTGGAATATTATGTGATCTAAATGTTTGATTAGACCATTTGTAACTAATTTTATGATTTGTTTCAACTATAATTGATGTTGTTATGATCTACTGATGGTTGTAATATACTTTCTTACATATCTTGTGATATTGCTGAATACGTTAAAAGTAGTATTACAATTAATTTCTGAGTTAATTGTTGCGTTTTTTAGGTACAGATGATGGAGACTTAAATTTCGATTATCTTTCAAATTTCGGGCCAAGGTTTCGCAAGTTGGCAGACATGTATGGGGAAGACCCTAGTGATGATGATGATGACAACTATCATCCTTTGACATCTGAGAGTTGGTGTTAAATTATACGTTATTTATTTAAAAAAGACTTAGTATTGAAAACATCCTGACTATTCATTGCCTAACTATACTAGTGAACATTTGCATACTTGAAATGAATGGAGTGCCATTTACAACAGTAGTATTTTTATTCCAAAGTAAATGGGGAAATTATTTTGTATACTTAGGCTAATATTATTATTTAGCATAGCTTAAAAAACGTTATACTCTGTCAGCTGTAATTGCAGCTGTTGGACTATTTTTCTAAGTGTATTTATAAATAAATTTATTCTGATGTTAAATGCACAACCATCGAATGCACGTTTTGAAGGGTTAAATTTTTTAAAAATAAATTGAAGAAAACGTATTAGATGAAAGTATAAATAACTTAGAAATATTGGTAATTATTAAACATTTGACCAATCGATTTTTTTTTTAAAAAATACGTTATAGCGCTTTTGCCTTTAATTTTAGGATTTTTTTTTTTTTTTTTTTGTATGGATCAATGAACACTCATTATCTTGTTCGGACTCCTGGTGCTAATAGTATTGGTCTCATTGTTCAAATTACTTTGGATTTCGACTGAGTAGTCTTTGGGGTGCGGGTATTAAAATAAACTTCCTAATAATTAATCATCTCAACCATTTTTTTCATGCTCTCGTGTGGATCAATGTTTGAGTGTGGACGATAGAATTTTTTCTGAAATTTCTTTTCACTGTAAATTTAGTCTTGGTAAAATTCCTATTTTGACATTGTTTAAAATTTACGAATATCATGTGAGGAAAGGAATAATAATGAATGTAAGTGTTATCAACACACAATATTGCAGTAATGTGTGGTGCAAGCGTGAATTATTCAATTTTTAGAAGTTAATTTGTATTGTGGGTTATTATTACCCCTATAACAACGTTGTTAGCGTTAAATCAGTTGTTCTTGAATCTGCTTGTTCTTTTTAGATTAAAGTTATCTTTTATAGCCTATCTTTAATGGCAGAGCAATCAAGATTCAATTGTATAATTATGATATTTATTGATTTTAAACAATGCACATTAATTATTGTGAATTATAATTACATTTCACTTAACATTTATTTATTGTTTACTTTCAAGAGTATTTTTTTTTTAAATTAAATATTTTTAATAGTTAATTTAATAACTAAATATATATCAGGATTGCTCCAAATATGATATTTCTTAAATTTTGTTGATGTAATTATTAGAGGAAATGTATATCAATTGAATTTGGTTATAATCAAACATTATTTCTTCTTGTAAAAACTTCCACAATATCGAAATAATTCGAGTGTAAAGTTTTTTTTGTTATTCAATTTTTAAGTACATTAGTCAATTTATTTTCAGGATGGATCAATTTCCATTTTATATTTAAAGTTGTTATTATAGAATTTTAGAAAACTAAAATGAGCCTTTGCATGGTTTCGTCGAGTTTGTTATTTTAAAAAAAGGCTGACTGAAAAATGCTTATGTAAAGAATTCTATAGTTAATTTTTAATATTGGACTTAGTCTTGCTGTCATGTGTTATTATTTAAGTTTATCTCTTTAATCATTGTCAGTTATTACAGTATTTTGTATATTCGTCCCCAGTTGTGTACAAATTGTCATATTTAAGTAAAATGTAAAAAAATAAATGAGTATCAGAATGGGTACGGTGTAAATTAGTTTTGTTTGAAATAAGTTGTCTATATTTTTTTCTACTTCTTCATATAGGTGTTTCCTAAGTAATATCTTGGCAAAGCAGGGTTTTATATTGTACTCTATTCTTTCAACGAGTATTGCAAAATTTGTTTTCTTTCATTTTTACTTAGAGTTTTTTTACCAATTTGAAACATTAAATGGGAAGCTCAGGCGTTCATGTTAAAAAAATATATCCTCTTGTTCGTTGCTCATGACATAGATATTAAGATACTTAAATAATTCTAGTTGTATTTTTGGAGCACTGTTTTAATTTAAATGTAAATGTGTACATAATAGTAATAATAATTCATTGAGAACCACGTGTATCATAGTATCATCCTTCTAAATTGTATTTGACTTTAGATGCTCATTTATTCTGAGCGCTAAAAATGAAAATGCGTTTGATCATGTTTTCATAATTATGTACATTGCTTATCTGGGTTATAAATTTACGATTTTGTATTTGTTATTGTAAGTGACTGTGACATTGTTAATGATTCTATATTGTAAGCCAGTATTTGTGTTTATTATATAGGCCTGAATGAGTTATTTAAGATTTAATTTAATGTCACCTATAAACATGTTTTTAAGTTGTGATCTCAAGTAAAATTTTGTTTTCTTAAAATTAAAGGTATCAGTATTAGGTAGTACATTGATGGTTCTATGTACATAGCACACATGACTGTATCCATTGAGTGTGCTTATACTTAAATGTTTTAATTTTCAATCTTTAACAGTTCCAATTGTATATTAAATTTGTTTCCAAATAATAGATTTTTCGATGGCAGTGTTATTAATAGCCAACTAATGTTTTTTGAGTTTTGAAAGCAAGCATATATATATAAATATATATGTATGTGTACCAAATTAAAAAAAGTCAATAGATTTTTCATATTACAATAAATATTTTAATTCATCACACTCGGTTAATTAGTACCTAGACTTCTCCTATTACTTTCTTCATTTGTTCCTTTTTATGATAGTGAAGTTTGTTTGTTGAGCAGTGTGTTTGTGGGCTTTAATTTGAGTGAGTAAAACTGCATTGATAATTTATAAAAATCAGTAACTTCTGTTTCCTGTTTACCAATGATAAAAACCAAGGTATTCAAACGTTTTTGGAAAAAATGATTTTGCTCAACTTTTGGGAAGAAGCAAGGATTCTAGTACTAAATATTCTTATTATTTACAACTCAGTAATTATTGTTATGCTATAAATTTGACTCACCCTAAAAAATTGCTTATTGAACTATTAGCCGAGACTTTCGTTTAGGATCTTTTAGGTTATGTTATTCTAGTCCATTGACATTAATAAGAAGAAATACACACACACACACACACACACACACACACACACACACACACACACACACACACACCACATATACATACACACACACACACACACACACACACATACACATATACATATCCATACACATACACACACGCACACGACAAGACATATATTTCGATATCAGTCGTCATCAGGACGATATTTTCATGGCAGGAGAGACCAAAAACCATGACGTACTGCTAGTTGTACAAGCGAGTGGTGAACTACACTCTGACTACCAAAAAGAGAAAAAAAGGTGGGGGAAGAAGTAAATTAAATAAATATAAACCCAAAAATATGAAATAAATAGAAAACAAAAACCATAAGCCTAAAAAAATGTTTTCAACAATACAGGTTGATACTCGGAGTAATTCTGAAGTTAGCTAAAGATGAAAGCCATTGATTTATTCTGTTAGCTGCTGACATTTAGTATTTACTCCTCGACGACTCGATTCAGATCACTGTACAAACATATTTGTTATAAAAAAATAGACTGATCTTTTTGCATTTATAGCATGTTGAAATTGTATCTCTATGCACAAAGACCACTGACATAATTCATTTCATTAATGATTGGTGGTTCTGTTGAAGTTGTAACAGCTGATTTATCTGGTTTCTTCTCATATAACTTCACTATACTTTAGATAACTATAGGATCCAAATAAAGTTCAGACATGTTGCATATTCCATTCGGAAGTTTATATATGGGTTGCATTATGGAGTTCTTATTAGCTTAGTTATAGTATATTTAAGCCCTATAGTGTGACCAATTTCAGCGTATGAAAAAAATATATATGTCACAATTTTCAGCCAGATTCATCAACATTCCCAATTATAATCCTCATTGTTAAAATGTATTTCAAACATGTCATCGTATATTCCTGTTTTTGGAGGATATGCATGAGCTAATATAACTGTCTGAAATTTCTAGTACAATGTAACATTGTTTTTAATCAATGTATAGTTCGCATCAGTGAATTTTATAATGATATTTGGGTTACCTTTGCTTTTACCAAAGCTTATATTTCCAAAGGAAGAAGATTTGTTCAACATATTAGTGCGTTATTCCATTATCGTATGTGTAGCATTTTAGTGTATTCACCACCTTCCATTTTGGATTTTCTGATGTTTCATTTGTGGGTAACTCAACGAATCATCTTGTATTTTCCAGCAGCTTTAATGTTTCATTTTGTAAGTTTTCACTGTTTTCTAGGTTGAAATTATTTTAAAATAAATTATTGATATTTTTAACGACATTTTCGCTATATATTGTAGCAGGACCTTCTTTACTAATGTCTTCCAATTATCCGAACGTCTTTAAGTATTGAATAAAGCTGACAACCTTACATAGGGCTAAGACTGAAATAGAGAGTAGTAGAGTGTATAGCATTATATCCTTCTCTTGCGGCTGATGATCCAATCAAGTTTACTAATGTAGATTAACACTTTAAAATGGTCCAAGGATTGTTTTATTTGTACATCTGTGTTGTTGGATGATGGACTCTGCTATTATCTGATTGAATGCGGTTGCAAACAAATACCACGTCTGATGTATCTGTATTTTTATCTCTCTGTCACAATGTAATCTCCCTTTAACGCTCCCTCCCTTCCCCTGTCTCTCTACATATCACTCTCAATACTTATTATCACTGCTCCTTGTGATTCTCTCCTATGCAATTTTATCTCACTGACTCAACAATAAATATAATCTTTATTTATTTATTCATATTTCTATCACATTACGATATTATTTTATCTCTGTTTTTTCTTTCATTCTAGCTGTATTTATATAACACTCCCAAATACATTGTAACACTTTTACTATTGATTTTTTTCTTACATAACCCATTGTGTGACAAACATATTTCTGCATTTTTATCCCTCTGTCCCACAGTAAAATAATCTTTCATGTATACATGCCCCACCGCCTAAAAAATTGGCAACACTCCAGTCCAATACTAAACACAGGACCCAGGGAAGTGGTTCCCCCTGGTGACGTCACACTCAACCATTAGATCAGGGGAACTGGCTCACTGACACAGTTATAAGAAAGTGAAAGTGTTTCTGTATGGGTAGTTTCTTCCTACTTATATATTGTTATTATTAAATGTCATATATGTACAAATTAACAAAGAATGAAACATTATACTTCGTAAAGTTTCCTCCTCACTCAACCAGTTTCAGATCTTGCACATCTTCTAGAGTGAAAGTGAGGATTTTCAGTGTGAGATCCTAATTTATATTTCAGTATCCATTGTTCCTATTCGATAATTTCTTTTTTATTACATATTGTATGATTAAATATTTTATTTATTTTCTTTCTCTTATTCCCAAAATATACTTAGTTAATTTTTAATATCTTATGTTTATATATTTTTCCTTCATAACCCCTCTCTCTCTTTCTCTTTTTACAAACGTCTGTGAGGCCGTGAAATGTTTAGATAAATAATCTGTCGAGTGGTTGGTTTGTATCTTTATAATTGGTCTTATGAAGCGCTTTATGTTTAATTATATATAATGCTACTATTTTAGTCAGTATTTTATATAGGATGTCAATAGAGTTCTCCGTGTTGTGTGGTTTTGTTCATGTGCCATGTGCCAGTAAATGACGTGCGAAATTAGAATTACTTTTTTGGTATTTAAATACATTAATGTGTTCTTTATATCGCTGTGTGAAGGTTCATCTTGTCTGTCCAGTGTACCACTGCTTAAATTCTTTCATTTTATTCTCTCACTTCCACCATGCTTAAATTTGGTGTCTTTATTTCGTGTATTAAAAAATGTTGGTTCTGTTTAATAAAATTATTTGATTTCAGTACGATGTTTAAATTTCCTTTTTTTATAATTCATTCTAATAAACTCTTAAAGTTCCATTTTTTTACTTTACTATAAGTAAAGTATAGTGATCGTGAAAAAATTCTATCTCGATTTTGACGGAATTACATGCTTTGAGGTCCCCAAAGTCGTTTTACGATGTTTTTTCGATGATGGGTGTATGTACGAGTATGAGTATTATCCAAAGTTTGTGGCCACGGTCCAGAATCCTTGATGAGTCAAACTGATGTTTTACACAAAAATGGGTCTCATAGTGTCGATGGGCCATATTGTTTGGGAGCAATTATGCATGATGGGAAAGTAACTTTTATTGTCAAAAACCTGTTATAGACATTTTTTTTCTCTTAAACTAGTACCTCTTGAGTCTTGAAATTTTGATATTATCTTTGAGGCTACAAAAGCAATAACCGAAAAATATCCTCAAATTTTTAAAACAACAGAGAATATTTTTTTTTTCATTAAAATGTAAAAAAATTTGACTTATAATTCAACCAGAAAGCTTTTGAGAGCAATACAAGCCATACGGTTTGACGGATCAAAATAGAACTTTATTGGAGATGAGGTGAGATAATTTATTTAAAAATTACGTTAACCAAAGGGCCGTTAGTGAACAATTTCTGTTTTCAGAAAATGTCTTTTTGACTCTTAACGACTCATTATAGAGCAATGAAATCTTGCCAAAAAATTGAAAAGGAAATTAACAATTTATATAAATTTTTAAAATAAAGTCATAAAAACTGAATATTAGTCCTGGACTAATGGTTTACATGCCATACTTCTCGATTTGTTCACATTTATTGTCAGTGTTTACATTGACTTAGACATTTTTTGAGTGAATCCATTGAAATATAAAGAAATGTTTTGAGTGCATCCATTGAAATATAATTGGTGTTTAGAGGTTGAATGAAATATTTTTAAATGATTTATATAGATATAAGAACAATAATATTCTTTCATGGAAAAAATCAGAGCTAATGAACATAAATTGCTGATGCTTTGCATGGTATGGTGGATTTGTCTAACAAAATGCCCTAATGAAAGAAACTTCTATAAATGTATCAAACTGTAAAAGTAGTAACTGAAAGGTTTTATTCAAATGTAGAACTCTAAATGAAGTAGTGGCAGCCCAGAATGATCTCGCTATGGTAAGCTCGACTGCTGTAAATCAGTGCTGCCACACAAACACACCTGCTCATTGTTGCTAGGTAATTTCCCGTTTCAGCACTTCTATTATACCTCTCTCAGTTATACTGATTCTTATTTTATTTCTTAACGGCAAATGTCAACTTGAAATTGTTTATACTTCATAAATCAAATGTAAATTCCACATAATATCTGTGAGACAAAAAAAAATTGAAGTGGTCTAAACTCAATGTCACTAGTAAAAACACCTCTAGTAAAAAATAAAGAACTATTAATTTAATTATCTGATTGATAACTCCAGATTGAAATCAAATTTTTATCCCACAAAAAAAAACCTTTTTCATGGGCGCATTCTTCATAAATTTCCATTAAAACCCACAACTGCAATTACACGATATATAAATCATGATTGATGTATTGACCGCTGGATAGAACATAATACAATTTTTTATCAGAAATTGTTCAGTTTTCCAGATTTTGGATACATAAATCTACTTTTATTCAAAAATAAAAAATTTATATATCCAAAAATTATGCAAAGTTTTTTGGATTGTTCCTTTTGATATTATTTCTATCTATATAAAAGAAAGGTTTTGTCTGTACATTGCTTAGAACTGACTCGTTTCGAGTTTTCTTTACGTTTCTTGTATTAGAGAAACCGAATCCACCCTTAAAAAATTCTAACTGTCGGTTTATCTGCAAAATTTTGTCACAAGTAAACTCAGCCACTATAAGTCATAGAAAGCTGAAACTTTGACAGTAGATTTGTGTATGTCTAACTTAAAATATAACCTTTCAATGGATTGCAAACTCAACGTAGAAGTGAATTAGAACTTTTAAGCCGTGTTTAACTAACTTCACAGACATGTTTATTTTGAAAATATACAGGTGTATCAAGTAGGTATTGTTAGTTGATTTTAATTTCATTTCCGTATATGAATATATTGCGTATTTGTAGCGTATATTGAAATTTAATGTAGAGTACCAATGATACTGTGATTTAGTAGCAGAAACAAAATTCATGTTACTAAACTTGAGTTTTGCCCTAAAAATGTGCAACTGGACACGACTCTGAGTTTGTGCTCTGCACAGATACACCATAGAGGCGTACATCATGACTGGGTGTGGCACTGAGGAGTCTGTGTGTATACCACCCATACCATTGATTCTGAGCCACTATTTTTTTCCATTCAAACGGTTGCAATGTCCCGTCAGCGTCTGTTTCACAATGACGACAACTAAGTCGCAAGAGGAAACTCTATCTACCGGAACTGAAGTGAGTGGATCATGTTTTCCTCACATGGTCAACTGTAGTTTGCTTGCCCAAGACTCAGAGGTTCCAAGTCTTTGTTCTTCCATGAACTTGAAGGACAGACACCTAATGCATACAGAGAGGGATTTATTTAACACTGTGCTAATAATCATATTTTCTACTATTCTATAATTTCGAATGATATTTTAAAATATCATGTATCATCTCCGAAGTTTTGAAAAAGTACCCGTCAAAGACGGGTACGTTTACTAGTATCTACAGGTATATAAATAAAAGAAAGGTTTGTCTGTACATTGCTTAGAACTGACTCATTTCAAGTTATCTTTACATTTCATGCATTAGAGAAACCGTATCCACCTTTAGAAAAATTTCTGTCTGTTTGTTTGTCGGTTTTATTTTTTATTTGTTTGTCCGCAAAGTTATTTTACAAGTAAACTCAACCACTATATGTCATAGCAAGCTTAAACTTAGAAAGTAGGTTTGTGTATGCCTAACCTAAAGTCTAAACTTTAAATGGATTGAAAATTCAATGTAGAAGGGAAGTTATGGACTTGTAAGCTGTCTTTGGCTAACTTCACTGACATGTTTATTTTGAAAATGTACAGGTATAGCAAGTAGGTATTGTTAGTTGATGTCAATTTCATTTGCATTTAAACTCCCAGCAAGAGATAATTGACAAGGTGTTTCCTGAAGTTCAAGATCTGCCATCCATTCAGAATAACTGCCGTTAAGAACGAGCAATTCTCACCTCCACAAATGAAGAGGCAGGAAAAATTAATAAACAAGTTCTTACGCTATATCAAACTGATGAAAGAACTTAAAAGGCAGTGAACAGAGTGATTAGTGATGAAGAAGCAGTTCATTATCCAACTGAATTTCTTGACTCTATCACTGCTCCTGGACTGCCTACTTATGACTTAAAACTTAAAGTAGGGGCACCAAACATGCTGTTACGAAACTTGAGTGCCCCAAAAATGTACAACGGGACACGACTCCGAATTCGTGCTTTGCAAGATACGTCATAGAGGCTGATAACATGACTGGGTGTGACTCATGTAACAAGAAATACATGGGATTTAAATTCGCTTAACTTTTGGCATTCTGAGATGAGTCTCAGGCACTCAGTTTGATCGGAATAATAAAAACTTGTCTGATTGCTCTAGATCAACGAGTTTAAACTTGTTATAACTGACAAAATGTTTAAAGCTTCAACAAAGCATATAAAACCATTAAATTTAATATCTTCAAGTTTTAAAGTACGTTGTCTCAGTGTTTATTGGGTTAGTCAATATAAAAAACAAAAGTTGAATTGATTATCAATGAATGTGATATCATAATTACTTATAGTAAAGTTGAGTGTAGGCCACTCCAGATTTTTTAAGCTCACTATTATACTCTACTGTAGAAAAAGGAAGTTTTTAATTGATGTTTTGTTATTTTACTATAAGTAAAGTATAGTGATCGTGACAAAATCTGAATTCGAGATTTTGACGGAATTACATGTTTTGAGGTACTAGAAGTCGTTTGATGAAGTTTTATCGATGATGTCTGTATGGTTGGGTGAGTATGTATCCAAAGATTGTGGCCACGCTACTGTCCAGAATATTTGATGGATCAAATTGATATTTTACACAAAAATAAGTCTCATAGTGTAGATGAGCCATATGGTTTGGGATCAATTATGCATGATGGGAAAGTCACTTTTTTGGCTAAAATGTGTTTTTATACACACTATCTTTGGAGAAACAAAAGGAATACTAACTGAAAAAATCTTCAGATTTTTAAAACAATTAGAAATATTTTTTTTTCAAAAAATTGTAAAAATGTTATCTTATCATGGAATCTGAAAGCTAATGAGGGCGATACAAGCTAGACCGTTTGACGGATCAAAATGATATTATACCTAAAAATAGAACTTTATGTAGAGGATGATTAAAGCCATTTTTTCAAAACTACATTAACCAAAGAGGTGTTTTGAAAAGCAATAAATGAAAAAATCTTCAGATTTTTAAAACAAATGGATATATTTTTTTCAATAAAATGTAAAAAGTTTGACTTCTTATTCAATCTGAAGCTTCTGAGGACTATAAAGCCACAGCGTTTGACAGTTCAAAATGAAGTTATACCTAAAAATAGAGAATTATGTGGGAAAAGGGTTGAGATATTTTTTTTTTTTCAATTTACATCATCCAAAGAGGCGTTAGAGAACATTTTCTGAAGACAGAAAACGGATCATTAAAAAAAAAACTTGCCAACAAATTAAGGAAAAAATTAACAGTTTATAAAAAAAATTCGTGAAATTTCTATTGCCGCAAAGAGCAATAAAGCTATAAAAACTGAATGTTTATCCTTGACTAACGGATCACCTGCTATACTTGTCGGATTTGTTAAAGTTTAGTGGCAATATAATCAACGAGTCTCTAGGTATCTGAGAAACCAAAGAATAATAATTACTTTTAATCAGAAAATGTTATTAGTGGCTCATACATCAACTGGAAATGTAAGTGCCATTGATTGTTAAATGGTCGGCAACAATATAACGAAAAGTATGAAGGTATACTAAACTTGAAGTATTCTAGACGTAATCCTACTACTTAACCTCAAATGTTGTGAAGAATTCGATAGTAGTTACAATCGATTTTAGTTGTAAACTTAAACTCTTTTAGAGACTATTACAGTTCAGGAAGTTCTGTGAAACTTTTGATTTCAGCATTTGAAATGTAGACTGGTAAATTAAGACCGATAATGGTGTTGTCTGGCGTAAAAAACAATTATAAAGCTCTTACGCAATCCTTCCAGGGTTTAAAAAATAGCTATTGAAAATGACCCCGATTGTAGTAGGTCTATTTATTTTTCTTGGAAATTTCATGTGAAACGAAATATTCAACCTGTCTGCAACAAAATGATGTGAAATGTCTATACATTTACATACAAATGAATTTGTATATCCACAAAACTGATTTCATAGCAATAAATCAAAGAGGTTTATTACTCAAGTTGTTACAACTTGTAACAACTCCTTGTTAAAGACTCCTTTACTCCTTGTTCATTTAATCGAATATAATAGCGAGTATAAATTACTAAGAAAAAATTAAAAAAAAGGTATCCAGATTGAATTTAGGTAATCCTTTTCAAAAACTGATGTATGATGAATATCGTGATAATTGAAATTAATTAAATATACATATAATTTACTTGTATTAAAGTGAAAGAATTAGTTCTGAGTTAATTTAAATGACAATGTGTATTTATGGAAAGCACTATTTGGTGAATTTGTTTGAAACAGCGCTTGGAGGGAAGAGGTAAAATCAATATTTTGGAGTAGGCTGCCTTAGTCAAGTGCTACTGCCAGTCCGGTCCCTTGCCTGCTTCAAGCCGACTCTTCCCATACAGTCCAGTTTTTCTTTACCGTCATTAACAATCAGTGCTTATGTTTTTTAAACAACATTTGCAAAAATCAGTGGTGCTGCTGTCATCATCCTGGTCACAAATATGTTTTAACCTATCATCAAGTATTAGTCCTTAATATTGTTTACAAAATAGTTTGTTTCTAATAAGTTTAATATTGGCAGGGAATAATTTGTTCGTTAAACTTAAATTTATATGATACATAATAATATTAATTCAAGTATTGTGGTATGAATCATTAATTTTTTTGATAATTAACTATACTTATGGTAATTTGCTTTCTTTTTTTGTACTATTATTTACTAATTAAATAAACCAGTTTACATATTATTAAATTTTCTATTTTTTGTTTTAATAATTATAGTATGAATAAAATAAAATAATTTAATATAAAGAAAGCATTTAGGATTTTTTTTACATTTGGGATGTAAAAAAAATTCTTTGACACAAAAATGAAATTTTCAGATCATTTCGTCTTTAGAGATTTAACTTTTACGAATAAATATAATAAACAATAAAATAATATGTATTATCCCTTTTCATATGTTTTCAACATTTTTAATGTAAAAATTTCAAGTTTACTTAAATATGGATTCTATTTGTAAGATTGTTGCAACGAGATTAAGGTGACTGCCGAAAGTTTAAACGATTCTCTTTATTGAATCCACAGATGTCTACGTACTTCTATCATAAGAGGATACAACAGGTGATTTATGCTTTATTTCTGGTTTAGCATTACTCTTTCATCTCTTAAATAAATCCTGCTTAATTATAAGAATAAATAACAGTAGAAAAAAAGTCGTTTATTTTCCGCAGATTTGAGGATATAGATATAGGTCTTTTTTGCTATAAGCATATGGAGAAAAAATAAAAGAACTTGCTTCCTTCTTAACTTAAAAAACGATATTACAGTTTGAATTGGTTTTTTAATAAAAGATTAGGTTAGTGTATCTTACAGGGACATTAGGTTGTATAAATTGCAACATTACTTCTTATCAATCGTAATAGGGAGTGTTATGAATATTAAACACAAATCAATAAACGGCAATAACAAACGATTCGATATTATTATTGACAATAATAATACTAAAAAAGTAAATATTTTAATAATTTGACACTTTTAGTACGTTTAACTTAATTATAAGAAACTTGTAAATGACTGTAGACATATGCATCGTACTTAATGATGTTCTTCTGTTACTGTGTTATCTTTTTCTTTAAATAAAAGTATTTCATCTAAAGTTACAACTTTAAAATAATAATTACCGAGTTAATACCATTTTTCTTTCGAAATCTATTAATTTAAAAAATTTAAATATTAATAATTTTGCTTAAATATGAATACCTTCACTGTAATATAACACGTGCTCTGAGATTGCTTAGCTATATCTGCTTCCTCTTTACTAATAACACAGTTCTAGTTTGTGTAGAAAGACTTAGCTTTTGACCCCATTAGTAATAAATTTAAATTAATATAACTGAGACTTGAGTTCTAGGACTGCAAGTAAGTTTGGTAAAATAAATGACTTTAGTAATTTTTGCATGCTGCTAGCGTATTATGCACAAAGAGCGTATTAGGCAAGAACCCTGAACGCGTTATTACTTTACTATAAGTAAAGTATAGAGATCAAGAGGAAATTCGATCTCAAAATTTTGGCGGAATTACATGTTTTGAGGTCGTTTTATGATGTTTTTTCGATGATGTCTGTGGGTGTGGGTGGGTGGGCGAATATGTATCCAAAGTTTGTGGCCACACCACGGTTCAGAATCTTTGATGGATTAAATTTATATTTTACAAAAAAACGAACCTCATAGTGTAGATGTGTTGTACAGTTTGGGATCAATTATGCATAATCGGGGAAATCACTTTTTTTTGGCCAAAATGTGTTTTTAGACTACATTTTTTTCTCCTAAACTACTAACGTTAGAGTCTTGAAATTTTTGTACTATCTTTGGAGCTACAGAATAACTGAAAAAAGCCTCAGATTTTTAAAACAGCTGATAATTTTTTTTTCAATAAAATGTAAACATTTTGACTTATTCAATTTGTGATTTAATTAGAGAAGGAATAAATGAAGGAATTTTCATATTTTTAAAACAATATAAAAGGTATTTTATTCAATAAAATGTAAAATTTGAATTATGATTAAGTGTGAAAGCTTATCAAAAGATAAAGATCATTATGTTATTAACCAGTTTGATATTTTTTTACTTATAGTAAAGTAGGGTGTAGGCCTCTCCAGATTTTTTTAAAATTGTTTTTAATAAAGGAATTAAACAGCTTTACTTATATTAATAATTATTTTATGTTTTCATATGCCCATAACTAAAGCGAGAACTTCAACAACAGGGTATGTCAATATTAAGGGATCTTTCGTTGAATTGGAAGAGATAGGATGTGTGAACCACCATCACAGTCGGAGAAAGAATGAAGAGACAAAATGTGAGGACTCTTTCACTTGTAGTTTGCACATTTACATACTTGCTGGTCGGTGCAGCAGTTTTTGATGCCTTGGAATCAGAAACTGAAAGAAGACGTTGGGAATTCTTGTCAGGTATTATGTCCTAATATACTTTAATTTTAAGTTATATTTTTGACAAAAATGTAAATTGTTTTAGTAAACGTTACAATTTTTACTGTTTGAAACTGTCATATTGTTATATTTTAGATTTAAAAGATAATTTACTTAAAAAATATAATATTTCACTTGAAGACTATCGAATGATTGAAATTGTTATAATTGAAAATAAACCTCACAAAGCTGGACCACAATGGAAATTCGCTGGAGCATTTTACTTTGCCACTGTTGTTCTAGCAATGATTGGTAAGTAACAATATATTTATCTGTTATAACTTATTACATCATAATAGGTTTCTTTATGAACTACCATTCATGTTCTATTAATAAATTAGGAATATAGGGACGTAACAAAGCTCTTATTCTTTTGTAGGCTATGGACACTCAACACCAGTAACTATTGGAGGCAAAGCTTTTTGCATGGCATATGCCATAGTAGGGATACCTTTAGGTTTAGTAATGTTCCAAAGCATAGGAGAAAGACTAAATAAATTTGCTTCAGTTGTGATTCAACGTGGTAAACGATACCTTGGTTGTCAACAAACTGAGGCAACTGAAATCAACCTGATGATGGCAACTGGAATGCTTTCTTCCGTTATTATTACAACAGGAGCTGCAATGTTTTCAAAATATGAAGGCTGGAGTTACTTTGATTCATTTTATTATTGTTTTGTTACGCTGACAACAATTGGATTCGGAGATTATGTTGCTTTGCAAGTGAGTACATTTAAATTTGAATTTTCAGTATATAACTTAAATTAAATGTATTTTAATCAAGAATCATAAAGTCTTATCCTATTTTTCTGAAGTGTCGGTAAATTTACTATATAATTTTTTATTGAAATTAAATATCTTATGAAACTATCTATAAAATTATGTTGCGTGCGATTTTGTAGCAAATTTATTACTTTTTTGTCTATGAAAACTATGATTACCTTTATATAAGTTTTGAATACTTATCAGTTTTAGGGACTATGGTCCGAGAGTGTTATTGCCACTTTGGTGAGAGATTGGGTGTGTTTTAAAATAAAAACCTAGTTTAAAATAAAATAAAAACCGATATGGTTCGAAATCCTTTTATGTGTTCGCTTCAGATTGTTTTTACAAACTTTTTCGACCACACTGGTGCAGTGTACGTTATAATTGGCTCTATCGCACATATCCTTACATATACATTGTACTGAGAGCCTCACTGTCGAGCTCACAACAAAATCTTTGCTGAACGTGAAAGAACGTTTACTATTTGCAAAATGTTTTGCAAATGTAAACATGGTGATTAAAAATGTATCTATAATCGAATGTTACTCTCAAGTACCTAAGGACTTGTATGATTCTATTTTTACATTGTTTAAGTATACCTTCATTTCATCTACTTTTTCTTTCCTTTTGAAAAACAATACTTTTGATTCGGATGGATTAAACAGCATTTTATTATCTTTTGCCCAGTTGTTGAATAGATTCATGTATTAATATTAATTTCATGTAATTTATGCATGGAAGTAGAAAACACTACAAGCACCAAGTCATCTGGAAACGCCACAACCTCCACATTCTTTGAATATGGCAGTTTGAGCACTGAATCCAACTAAATATTCCAGAAGCCCGGACTACAACAGGACCCCTGAAGACAGCCCTTCCATACACTTCTTGAGTACTGATAGTTGTTTATAGATAGGGAATCCTTCCTGCCTGAGAAGTAGGAGTCGCTTAATCGACAGATGTTTTTAGGATACTTTGCAGTTTTTAATTAGTTCAGGATAGCCGGTCACCAAGCTGTGTCTGATGATTCTTTCATCTTTAAGGATGTTAGCGCCACTTTCCTCCTCTTTTTGAAGTTTTCTTCGATTAAATACTTCACTTTCATTATGGCGTCCACTGTGCTGGTCTGAGAAGTAAATCCCATCTGCGGATTACTTAAGTAGTTGCTACTTCTTAGATAATGTATTATGCGATCAATTACTAGACGCTCTAGAACTTTTCCCGCTAGAGGTAAAAGGATGATAATCTGTATTTACGAATTTTATCTGAGTGTTCTCGCCCGGGTTTGACCACCAGAATCAACGCTGAATGTTTCCATTCTTCTGGAAAGAGTGTCCTCTTATCAGACATTCAATATAGACTTTGGTATAAAACTTTGAAAATGAGTCGAATATTTTACAAATAATTTCTTTATTAATCGATTCATGGGCTTTCCTTGAACCCATTTTGTTAATTGCTCTTCTTACTTCATCTGATGCATATTTGACGTCATCTCCTGTTGATATTTCCTTTGCATCCTCTCTTACTTTCAAGTGATAATCGTTTCTATGGTACACTGTTTCAATGGTGTCTTTGAAGTTCCAAGTATAGTTTTTGTCAGGTTTTTTCCTTGTAGATAATATCAGGTTATTTTTAACTTTCCTTGAAGTCAATATGTAGATCACATCCCATGAATTGTCACCTGCTATAGTGTCAAGAGTTTTTCTAAGAATCTAATTTGGCTTTCATTATCACTTCCTCATATTCTTTCTTGCTTTTGAAGTATTTGTTTTTGATGTTATTGTCATTCTCGTGTTTCCTTCTGATTTTCTGATAATTTCTCTTATTTTTCATTACCTCCTTTCTCTTGTCCTTAAAATTGTCGTTCCACCAACATATCTTCTTTTGTTTGTTTCTCGACCCATTTGATTTAATTGGAATTGATTAGTTGCACGTTTTCTTTATTTATGGTTAGATCTATGTTACTACTTCCATTACTATTGTGGAATGTTGGCAACCCATCACCTTCATTGTGGACTATCAACGAGTTTGCAACAACAAATGATTCTAGAATCTTACTTTTGGTGTTGGTTTTTCTATCATACCAAGAATGAGCTCTTGAGTTGGTGTCGGTGCAGAGAATAATATTTTTATTTCTTATTTTATTAAGTTTAAGTTTTAAATTATAAAGGTCTAACTTCAGGTCTTTGTCAATGTCCATAGAAGCGCTTATCATGATCAAGCATTTGCCACTGCTCTCATTATATTTAGCCATGCTGACGACATCCTCATTACTAGCGTCGCTAAGAAGTATAATATTTTGAGCTGGATCGGTAATAACAATTGCGGCCCTTTTCCTGCCTATTTCTTTGTGGTAGGTTCTATACCTCCTAGGAAATCCTGCAACGTTGTCTAATATGTGAAATGGTTATTGTACGAATAATACCTTATATTGTTCTCTGGACAGCAGTTCTATTACTTTGTCTGTAGCCTTTCTTGATCGCATCAGGTTTATTTTCAGGCTCCTAATTTCTGGACTTTTATTGTGTACTATCTGAGCAAGATGTCTGTTATTATGTTAGTATTCATAATAAATTTTACATTGTTTTTGTTTGATTTTTTCCAAACAGATTAAGCAATTCAAATCTAGAGCAGAGTGATATGTGTCCAGTTTATTCTTGAGAAAATGGTTTTGGCAAGTGCAGTTTGTACATCGATACATAGTTTTGCCATTTTTTACCTGGCAGTCATTGAGTTCATGATCACCGCAAAAATAGGGACAAGTAAGCTTGTTCTTGCAGTTACTGGCTACACGATTATATCCGAGTCTTTATGGATAGCTCTTCATTTTGCACCTTAATTGCTCTGAAAATATTTTTCTCGTTCATATTTCCTGAAATATTATTTTTTTAATTTCTTCAGCAGAAAAATCGGATGACACTGTGTGTTGATTTCGTCACACAGTTTTGTGACGTTTACTTTTGAGTCCCCTAAACCTAGAGACCCCTACCTGTATTTTTGCTGGATTGACCCTTTCCTTTAATAGTTGCTTGGCTTGCACTCTATCCATAGACCATGTTGGTTAACTTGACAGCAGAAACTGATTTCCTTAATAGTTTTATTTGAGCCTAATGGGGATTGTTTTTGTTGCTAGCCACTTGAGCATATCTATGACACTGAACAGCAGGTATAGAAACACTATGATAGCTCATTGATTGCTTTACCTATTTCTTGCCTATAGGCTTTAGGTATATTCCCACTTTTAGTTTTAACTTTTACCAGTCGATTTATCGTCACAGTGACCAAACTATTAAAATTAATGTCCGCCTACTTCAGTTGTAGTCGTCGAAGGGAATGTTGTGGAGTGAGGTCAAGGTCGACAGCAGGTAACCATTGCAGTGCCTGACAAAGTAAACAAGGTCTGTTTAAGAGCCAATCCCACTCAATACCAACTGCCGGCCACTGCAAGCTTCAGTTATTTAGCCCTCCTAAATTCTTCCCTTTACTCTTAATTGGACAAAGCGTCTGTCACTAGAATACCCACACGAAGCAAAACCGTGTATTCCGGAAAAGGACGCACGAGTTTATCCGAATATTGACGCACTCTTGACTTTCAGGTCTTTATGTGACCACGGCCCGGAAAGACTCCGCTACTGCTACGTGTAACCTATTGTATGTATATTAAGTAACTCCATGAATAAGGTCACCAACAAATCTTTTAAAATTATTCTACAAAACGGACAGAGTTTTCTGAATGTTCATTCTATTGTATGGCTGTTAATGAACTTTTAAAACTTTGCCTTTATAACTCCTCTATTTTTCGCTTATGCTCAGTTAGGAATAACATCAGATATGGAAAAGGTCAACTATGATTTCATGAAATCAAATATAGCAAGATGTTTTAGATATGTTAGGCATCTATCCATTTTCTCACAATGGCATTATCATCTGTACTACAACCCCTATCCTACAATTACGAATCCCTGACCTTCTCCAATACTTCTACCAACCGTCAAAACTTTAATTCTTCTACTGTAATATATGCGGGCATCTTATGCTACTCAATCCATCTGCTCTAGATACTGGTTTGATCCAGTGTTTCATTTTGTAACTTCCATTGTATATCCCCGGTACCCATTTTTTAAACATTGAACTTTATTGTTTAATATTAATGTCCTGATAAAGATTAAAGGCATACCTCTAAACAGTACAAAGAAACAGGCGATAATAAACTCCCTGATTGGGAACTCACCCATTCCCAATGGGGAAGTACCCATCCTAGCCACATATGTTGTTTCCCACCTTAATATAATTTTCTTAACTCTTCTCCCAACGACCAGTTCTTGCGCATGCCATAGAATATTTATTGAAATGCACCTTAATTCCAAAATTAACTAAATAAATGGACAACATGACAAATGAAAGTATTTTTCAGAATGACAATGCGTTGATTAATAAACCTGGATATGTTGCATTGAGCTTGGTGTTCATATTGTTTGGACTAGCTGTTGTTGCAGCTAGTATTAATCTACTCGTTCTTCGCTTCATGACCATGTAAATAACTTTCATTCTGTTCTATTTAATTTTCTTTATGTTGCTTACTTATTATTGTTCAGTATAGTGAATTATATTATTAGTTTTTTATGTTGGTACAGTTAGGTCTTAGTAGTACACACAATTTATTTTGTGGTTTCAAAAATTATCATTTACATGTTATAAAAACTCTGGTTATTAATATAATGTGGACGCTGCTTAATGTAATCACTTTCGTAAACACCAAAAGTGATTACAATAACCAATTGATAACATTAAACGAAGAAATGGAAATTGCCATTATACCGTTCGTGAGGCTAAAGCTGTAGGTGTAGCAAAAAGGACTCAAATAAATGAAATATTTAATCTATCTTTATAAATAAAATAATGATTTTGTCTGTACATTGCTTAGAACTGACTCATTTCAAGTTTTCTTTACGTTTCATACATTGGAGAAACCGAATCCACCCTTAGAAAAATTTCTGTCGGTTTGTCGGTTTGTCGGTTTGTCTGTTTGTCCGCAAAACTTTGTCACAGGTAAACTCAGCTACCATAAGACATATAAAGATGAAACTTTTACAGTAGATTTGTGTAGGTCTAACTTAAAATATAGGCTATGAATTGATTGGAAATTCAACGTAGAAGTTAAGTTATGGACGTTTAACGCAAAAATGTTTGTCACAAGTAAACTCAGCCACCATAAGACATAGCGAGCTGAAACATTGACACTGGATTTGTGTGTGCCTAACTTAAAATATGACCTCTAAATATATTATTAATTCAGTACAGAAGCGAAGTTATGGGGCTCTTAGCTGTATTTTCCTAACTTCACAGACAAGTTTGTTTTGAAAATACACAGGTGTGGCAAGTAGGTATTGTTAGTTGATTTTAATTTCAATTGAGCATATGAATATATTGCGTATTTGACATCATTGAAATGGTGTTTCGCAGAGTTGAGGATGTACTATCTATTGAGAATAAATGTTTTGTAAACGAGCAATTCTCAGCCCTTAATATGAACAGGCAGGAGAAATCAACAAACAAGTTCTTACGCTATATGAAGCCGAGGAAAGAACTTACAAGTCAGTAAAGAGATTGGATTAGTGATGAAGAAGCAATTCATTATCTAATTGAATTTCTTGACTCTGAATTTATTTCTCCTGAACTGCCTGCTCATGAGTAAAAACTTAAAGTAGGAGAACCAATCATGCTGCAATTTAGTAGCAGTAACAAATTTCATGTTACGAAACATGAGTATTCCTAAACTGTGCAACGGGACACGACTCTGAGTTCGTGCTCTACACAGATATGCCATAAAGGCGGACATAATGACTGGATGTGGTATTGGGGAGTCTGTGTGTATACTACACATACCATTGATTCCGAGCCACTGTCTGTTTACGTTGAAATGATTGCAAAGTCCGGTCAGAGTGTATTTCGCAATGACGTTAACTAAGTCGCAAAGGGAGACTTCATCTAACGCTGGAATACAAGGTAGCGAAACCGAGTTTTTCTCACATGGTCAAATGTAGTTTACTTGCTCAAGGGTCAGAGGTTTCAACTCTTTCTTCTAGCATGAACCTGAAGGACAGACAGCTAATGTAGTGTATTTCGAGGCATTTGTTTAACACTGTAGTAATAATGGTATTTTCTACTATTCTATAATTTCTAATGACATTTT
This sequence comes from Hermatobates lingyangjiaoensis, assembly GCA_026182355.1. Classification (NCBI taxonomy): domain Eukaryota; kingdom Metazoa; phylum Arthropoda; class Insecta; order Hemiptera; family Hermatobatidae; genus Hermatobates; species Hermatobates lingyangjiaoensis. The sequence continues at coordinate 14,068,108 of JAPFBL010000084.1, read as the reverse complement.
GAAATACCAAAAATGACGGAACTTCTGATTCCTCCGTGGTATAGCCGAAAGGCAATAGGCACACGGCAATAAACCAAAACAGGAACTTCTGATTCCGTCAAAGACGGGTACGTTTGCTATGTATTATATATAACTGTCAACTTTTTTTTAATTTAATATTTGCTTAATAAATACACTGGTAATAATGTAAGGTATGGGACCAGAGTAGCCCAGTAGCTTGCGTGATCGCCGATGACAGTAGTGCAAATGTATTATAAATAAATATAACAAACAAATATTTTTTTGAATTTAAAATGTGGATAATATAAAAGATGGTAATAAAGTAAAGGGATCTAGCCAGGGTAGCCAGTAGCTTGCTTGCTCACCGATGACAGTAGTGCAAATGTATTATAAATAAATACAAGAAAAATATTTTTTTTAATTTAATATTTGCGCAAAATAAACACTGGTAATAAAGTAAGGTATGGAACCAGAGTAGCCCAGTGGCTTGCGCGCTAGCTTTTGACTGGGAGCACGTTAATTAGAACTAACTCATTTCAAGTTTTCTTTACGTTTCATACTTCAGAGTAGCCACATGTACCCTTAGAATAATTTCTGTCTATCGGTTTGTTGACAAAATATTGCCACCATAAGACATATAAAGCTGAAACATTGATTGTAGATTTGTGTTTGTCTAACTTAAAATCTAATCTTTGTATACAGAGGCATTTGTTTAGCACTGTACTAATAATGGTATTTTCTACTATTCTATAACTTCTAATTGTAGTATTAGTATAATACTATAATTGATATTTTGGAATACCAAGTATAATAGAATTTTTGATTCCGTCAAAGACGGGTACATTTGCTAGTATACTTATAAAACTCTGATGCTCGTGTTTAAATAATTGCACACATTCAAAAATAAATAAAATATTACAAATTTGGTGGGAATCAAACCCACGCTCTTGGCATTGGATGTCCAGCTCACTCCGTCTTCGCCACGGGAACTTTTCTAAAATAAGCTTCCAAATCCTGATATAAATGATGTCGAGAGATTAAATAATAGTTTTTTGACCTAAATTATAATGATTTAATTATAATAACTTTAGAAAGAGGGAATTTAATGAATAATCGACGAGAATATGAAATTAATCATAGGTTCATTGAATAATTTCCAGGAGAATTTAAACAATATCTGTCATATAACTCGGTTTGTGTATGAACAAAATCCACATATGTTAATATTAATTTCTTGACTCACTAGAGTTGTCTGCATTGCTCCAACATAAGCTAGAACTCGAAAAGGAAGCTCCTGTCATATGGATATATGAAAAATACTGATCTACCACGCTTATGCAATGAAACAAGACTAATAACTGAGGAGCTTTATGATAAATTAATTGTTTGTAAAATTATCGCATCACGGTTTCAATAAGAAATAATTTTAATTCCAAGATTGAAAATTGTTTTATCTGAAGAGGACAACATTCCTTTTTCAAGGTTTCAATTTCCAATTCAGTTAGCATTTGCCATGACTATTCATAAGTCTCAAGGAGAGGCTGTAAAGAAAGTTTTAGTTCATTTAGGTAAAGTAGTATTTCAACATGTCCAATTACATATTGCTCTCAGTAGGGTCAAACAAAAAGAAAACAAACTTTTTTAGAAAATTCAAATTATCCAAAAAATGTTGGAAATAGAAGAGTTAAAAATATGTTCATTATTCTCTTTATTAGAAATGTATTAATTTAGAGTTTATCTGAATTTATGCGAACATGATTTCATTAAAAAGGAAGTTGTTGGATGACCCAACGGGTAAGTAAGTAAATAGCTTACTTACAGTAAGCTATTTATTTAAGGAACTGTCCAGCTTTGTCTGTTCTCGTCTTTTCGCAGCAAATTATTTATAAAGGACTCGTACTCATAATGAAGTTCAAAGTCAGAAGATCATTTTTGCACTCCAAGCCGTAACACGCGAAGATCTTCCCATATTTCCTTATTTGTTGGAATGTGCACTACTGGTCGATCATCCTCTGCTTCATCGTCACTATCTAATTTATTCTCCCTAGCCTGTGTAACAACATCGCAGACGTCACCCTCCGTTAATTTTGTAGCCACTGGAGGTCATTGTCCACTGCTGAAGTCGGTTAGCGTCATGTCATTTGGTTTTTCAGTAACAATGCCCTCTATTATTGCGGTGGAGGTGGTACACAACCTTTCTTGAAAAAGTTTTAAATTGTTTCTTCCGAAACATGCTTCCGAGTCATCTTCTCGGACATTTGTAAACCACATTTTCAAAGTGAGTTCAACTTCAGTGTCTTTTCCAGTCCGTCTTCTTTTGCACAGCAAATTTTGGATACTTTTGATATCCATCTCGAGGTTTGTGCAGCTTTTTAAAATTTTTTATAGAAGTGGCTGCGATACTTGCAGTTTTGTAGAAACCTCACGTTACCCCTTCTTTAGCAGCCTATCATAGCTGTCTAAAAATGCAGTTTTTTCTTTGATGCTTAAATCTCTGCGTTTCTTTACTTTGAAGGGGTAAGAAAACAAAAAAGTCACTCTCACGGAGCCTTTCTTCTGTCTGTAAGCGATCTGTCAGATCGCTTATCACAACTGGTAGCATGGTAACATTAACTGAAACTGAGTGATTTAGGCAACAGTTAAAATGGCAGAAAACTGACGCAGAGCATTGAAATAAGGAAATCTTATCTCTTGTTTGCGAGATTATATCAGGATCTTAGAACAACAACTTCTCACTGGGCATTTATGTTAGAACTGAAGTCAACGAAAAAAGTCCCCAGATTTGGAAAAAAAATTGATAACAATAACCATTGTTCTTATCACAATAAGTGATGTATTTGTAATGCATATTTTATGTTGGGGCGGAGATCAGGAAATCTGATAATATTAACCGATTGATAACATTACACGTGAAGGCATTAAGTGCGTCCACTGTACATACGTATGCAAAGTTTAAAACACAGTATGCAAGAATGACTAATTCAAAGTTTAAATTAAACTGTTGTTATCTGTACTTGGTTATATGGGCATTGCAACTAGGCAGCTGATAATTTATTGCGTTTACTTACAGGAACGCTGAGGACATACGAAGAGAAGAAGGAGAAAACAACCACTTGAACGAAGAAGAGTTAATAACTGGAAGTGATGTTTTGTGTGGTGGGAGATTGTTTTTTAGAGCTAGGAGCAAACACATGGAAGATAGTCTACTACTAACCTCTACGAATTGTTTGTCTACGAGCAATACACAAACAGTACCATATATAACATACTTAACTAGAACCAAAAGAGCCTCCGTGTGAAATGAATGAGTACAATTTATATGAGAGTCTGTCTTATGTCTTCAATCGTCGTAAATAAAAACATCATATATCATTTACCCTCTTTAAAAAAGTGACACAACATGTATGTGATGCTGTTTTGTATCAGATTTACGTCTTTTTATTTATATATGTGATTGGCGCTTATGTTATTGAATTAAGTATATGTATAAAAAAAGAAATGTGTACAAAAAATAAAAAAAACTATAATTTTTTATAAAAAATATTTATATGGAGTGAAATATTAAAATAATTTGTCTAAATGATGGAAAAATAATCTATTTATGTAAAATACACGTTTTTATTTTGAAACTTCCGTAAACTATTCCTTTGTTTAGATTATCTGAGTTTATTTAAACAAGCTTAGGCGAACATTTGTAACGTTGCTGTCCGACACATATGAAATATGTGAACGATTTAAAGAAATTACGATTACTTTAGTATTCTTTCAGTACTTTACTTTATATATTCCAAGCACTTTTGATTTGACGCTCATAAAAACAAAATTTTGCTAAATTAAAAACTTAGCTTCATAATTCAACACTCATAAAAAGAGGTGAGAAAAATAACTTTGCTTTAGAAAAAAAATGTCCTACATTCACGCGCAATACTATTAATAATACCTAAACATTATAATGTTACCCACGAGTTAATGAAAGTGTATTAAATACAAACCATGAAAAAACATTAAACAATATTGACATTTTAAATGATGTATAATAATAAGGTTACTCAGTGGCTTGATATGCAAAGTTATGGAAATAATATTCTCAGGTGACATATTTTGGAGGGACATTTTATTAACAATATTATATCAAATCAAATAATTATAACAATATTGTAGTTTACAAATTCGATTCTGGTTATAATAAGGATGTAGTTAAAAGGAATAGTCGATGACCTTGGCTCAGTGACTCGATGTCGATATTTTTATTTGGTAATGGAAACCTTAAGAAAACAAGCCTTGTGGTAATGACAGGAAACTACACTTACTTTCTACGTCGCTTTAAAGAAGTAAGAAATAAATTGAAATATAGAAATTATAACTAGTGTAAATTATTCTTTAAACTTGATAATGTATATGATTACTACTACAGTAAATTACAAATAATTTTTGGGACTCTGGAAGAGTTCTTTTATTTTTCTCGTCTCCCACGTATAGGATAATGTACTCTGCGTTGCTGGGTTCGGTAGGCGCAGTGTAGAAACTGAATGGAGCGCAAGTGAAGAAACAGTGACTATTTAAAAAAAAATCTGGAGTGGCCTTCACTCAACTTTACTATAAGTAACTTAATATCAAATTTCTTGAGTATATAATATATAACGTCTCAATTAAGCATAATGTAAACATCTAAATGGAATATGATTATTAGTCTTTCATTCCTGAAGAAGTACAGATAGTGATTGAAGGACATATCAATATATAAGCTTATTTTGGTACATCACACAGCTGATGCAAATAATTTCATTAGTATAACTACAGCAGTAATAATATTTTTGAAAAACCAAAGTGAATATTTCTTGATACGAAATATTCTCCTACAAGAGAACATGGCCTCTGTTCAAATAGCCAGTGGATTTCTTACATCGTTTACTTGACATCCTTCTACATTGAATATTAAAGTAAAATTTTCAAATTTTAAACAGGAAAATACCCTTATTTGCTATGAATTAATAAGGGTATGTTTGCTATGAATGTATATTGAGAAAAAAATATATTAGTAATATATTAGTAATAAACCAGTTTACATACTCAAATCGAAGTCAAAGCCAGTTATTCAATATAATTTAAATCTTTTATAGTTGGGAGCTTCTAATTTTTGAAAATAATAAATATGAACTATTAGACTAGAATTGTAAAAAAAAAACTGGATATTTCTCAACAAACATAAGTCATCTTTCTTGAGGAAAGAGTCCATTCATTACATTTCAATATCATGGAAAAGTACTACATTCACAATTATAATGTAATTGTAACTGATATTAAGTTTTGTTCAAGAGTACAATATATTAAAGCATTTTATGAGACAAATCCACATGCCATGGAAGACAAAGGTAATTTATTTATGTTTATTGGCGGTGATTTTTTTACTTGTAACAATATTATTCCTCTTACATCTCATATAAGTCAATAAACAATTTAAATTGTTCCTTTATAAATATCAATTTTATCTCAGTGGAATCGCTCAAAAAATTTCTAAGTCAATGTAAACAATGAAAAAAAATCTGGAGTGGCCTACACTCTACTTTACTATAAGTAACTTAATGTCAAATTTCTTGAGTATATAAAACATAACGTCTCATTTAAACATAACGTAAACATCTAAATGGGATATGATTAAATGGAGAATGAAAACATTAATTTTTTTGGAAACAAAGTTGCACAAAACATGTAAATAACAAGAATTGTCTAAAAAATCTATTCAATAAAAATTGCTTTTCTTTTCATCTGTCAAAAAACGTATATTCAAATTTACTCTGAGCGAGTGTTACCTTTTTCATGCTGCTGTACTCTGTTATAAGGTTGCTTTGATTGTATATTGAGAAAACAAATTATAGTAATTATCAAGTTTTCCATACTCCATTCAAAGTCAAAATCGGCTATTCAGTATAATATAAAGCTTTTATAGCTGGAAGTTTCTAATTTTTGAAAATAATAAATATCAACTATTAGACTAGAATAGTGAAAAAACTGGATATTCGTCAACAAATATAAATCCTCTTTCTTGAGGAAAGAGTCCATTCCTCACATTTCAATATCATGGTAAGATACTACAATTCACAAAGATGAAGAAACTATAACTGTTATTAAGTTTTGCTCAAGAGTGCAATATATAGATTTATTAAAGCAGTTTATGAGACAAATCCATCATACCATGGAAGACAGAGGAAATTAATTTATGTTCGATGGCGGTGATTTTTTACATGTAATAATATTATTCCTCTTACATCTCTTATAAGTCAATAATATATTTTCATTTTTCCATTAGAAACATCAATTTTATCTCAGTGGATTTGCTCAAAAAATTTCGAAGTCAATGTAAACAATGTAAAAAAATACAAAAAAATCGACAAGTATAGCAGGTGATCTCCTAGTCTAGGATAAACAAAGAGTTTTTATATCGTTATTGCTCTTTCCCGTAATTGAAACTTCATGATTTTTTTTTTATGAATTGCTAATTTTTTGTTCCATGTTTGGTCAAATTTTCATTATTTTTTAACGAGCCGTTTAGCGTCAAAAAAACATTTTCTGAAAACACAAATCGTACTGTAACGCCCCTTTAGCGAATGTAATTTTGAAAAAAAATATCTCAACTCATTCTCCACATAATGTTCTATTTTTAGGCATAGTTTCATTTTGATCCATCAAACAGTATGGCTTCTATCGCTCTCACAAGGTTTGAAATTGAATTAAAAGTCAAAATTTTTACATTTTATTGAAAAAAAATATTTCCTGTTTTTGTAAAATTCTGAATATATTTTTCGTTTGTTGAATTTGAAACCTCAAAGATAATGTCAAAATTTCAAAACTCTAGGGTTATCAGTTTAGGAGAAATAAATGTTTTAAAAAAAACGGTTTTTGGCAAAAAAAGTGACTTTCCCATCATGCATAATTCTTCGCAAACAATAGGGATCTTCGTCTAAATGGGGCCCATTTTTGTGTAAAATATCAACTTGATCCATCAAAGATTCTGGACCGTAGCGTGGTAACAAGCAATGCTAACACACGCACCCACCCACGCACCCACCCACGCACCCACCCACCCACCCACCCACCCACCCACCCACACACACACAGACATCATCGTAAAAACGTCATAAAACGACTTCTGGTACCTCAAAACATGTAATTCCGTCAAAATCTCGAGATCGAATTTTTTCACGATCACTATACTTTACTTATAGTAAAGTAAAAATATAAAAAATTCGACAAGTATAGCAGGTGATCTCTTAGTCTAAGATAAACAAACAGTTTTTATAGCGTTATTACTCTTTCCCATAATTGAAACTTCATGATTTCTTTTTTATGAATTGCTAATTTTTTCTTCAATTTTTGGTCAAATTTTCATTATTTTTTAATCAGCCGTTTAGCGTCAAAAAAACATTTTCTGAAAACAGAAATCGTACTGTAACGCCCCATTAGCGAATGTAATTTTGAAAAAAAATATCTCAACTCATTCTACACATAATGTTCTATTTATAGGCATAGTTTCATTCTTGTCCGTCAAACAGTATGGCTTGTATCGCTCTCACAAGATTTGAGATTGAATTATAAGTCAAAATTTGTACATTTTATTGAAAAAAAATATTTCCTGTTGATTTAAAATTCTGAATATATTTTTCGTTTGTTTCATTTGTAACCTTAAAGATAATGTCAAAATTTCAAAACTGTAGGATTATCAGTTTAGGAGAAATAAATGTTTTAAAAAAAACGGTTTTTGGCAAAAAAAGTGACTTTCCCATTATGCATAATTCTTCCCAAACAATAGGGATCTTCGTCTTTATGAGGCCCATTTTTGTGTAAAATATCAACTTGATCCATTAAAGATTCTGGACCGTAGCGTGGTAACAAGCAATGCTAACACACTCACCCACCCACCCACCCACACACACACAGACATCATCGTAAAAACGTCATAAAACGACTTCAGGGACCTCAAAACATGTAATTCCGTCAAAATCTCGAGATCGAATTTTTTCACGATCACTATACTTTACTTATAGTAAAGTAAAAACTTGTTAAAGTTACTTGCAAATTATAAAGGAACCTCCAAGCAAACATAGTTTGTTTTAATAAATAATGTGTTTTTGAACACGTAATGTTTAAAACGTTATATTTTTTTAATAAAACTGTTAATCTATTGATTTGCCCTTCTGCTCAAGTACAGCAAATAAATAAGATTTGTTATAATTATACCTTGTATTCCATTTATTTTACTTATGAAGGAATATATTTAAATAATTTTCTATGATTTCTGTCATATGTGTTAGTAAATACTACGGCACTACAACCCATGAACAGGGGGGAAAATGGAGAAAATATGAAATAATAAACGTGTTACTGTTATCCAATAAATTATATTTATTTGTCAAGTCCGTTTTAATAATTACAAATTTTTCTATTTTGTTAACCAAAGTTTTTTGAACTGACTGTCAGTTTTCTGTTCTGACAAATTTCATAATTTTTCGCTTATGAAAGATGCTTGCTTACTAAAACTTTTTATCTTCCTAATAGAAAACAGGGTCTAACTTCAGTCAATTGTGAATTTGATCGATCAAACATTACACCTGCAGCGTGCTCACAATTTTTTGGATACTCACCCACCCATTAGACACATAAACATCACCAAAAAAAATTTCGAAAAAGGACTTTAGGGTCCTTTAAAGATGTAAATCTGTCATAATCTTATGATGGAATTTTTTCATCATCACTATACCTTAATTCAACTTATGTGTACTTCAAGTAAAGTTCTTATACTTTAAATACTTAGAAACAATGGGGTTCTTAAACATATCAACAACTGTAAGTTGATTTGTTTGATCAAATTTCATTGTTCCATACTTAGCCTTTTAACAAAAAAGAACCTTTCCTGAAATAATAAAACGTATCATAAATAATGCGAACCAACGACTCTGTCGGATTATGTCATTTCAACAAAAAAGTATTCAGTTCATGACCTTAAACTTTTTTATTTTTGGGTACAATTCCATTAAGATCCGTCAAGAGGTGTGACCTCTATCTCGTCCACAAGCTAATGGAATCAATCGTAAGTCAAATTCATAGTTGACTAGGTTAATGATTTCATTTGCTTTGGCTGAACCATTTTAACAGTTTTTATAAACTTGAAATCATTGCTTAAGAAGAATAGGATTTGTAAGTATTATTATTGAGCAGTGACTCCTCGGACTCCACCTCTGCTGTATCGTTCCTATTGTGTTTCATTCTCTGGTTTCTAAATTAAATTTAAGAAGCTATTCAGTGAACTATACGCTCAGAGAAGTAACTATTACTTCCATTAGTTTTAAGTATTGCAACAATCTTGAACCTATCAAAGGGAATGGTCTCATATTCACATCGAAGGTGATAGTGATCAAATATTATTCGTATAATTTGACAACTTATAAAAGTGATATACAAAACAATGTTGGGTTATATATTCTGTATATATTTTTAAATCGTTGCATTCTAAATTTATTAATTTCTCTACAAATTTATGATCAAGTGCAATTAGCTTCTTAGAATAAAATATGTCGTACCTCTTTTTTGTAAGGTAAGGAAGTAATATTTATACTGAAAATTACTTAAAGTGGGTGCAACTCGCCATTACTTATTTGACATGACAACAACGTATTTTAATAGGTTAAAGTAGTTGGTATTTTACGTGGAGTTCTTTCGCCACATACGAAAAACCAACCATTCTCTCACGAATGAATCAAAACGAGACAGTCCTCGTGCCCAAGGTTGACCTCGCGGAGGCAGGCTTCCAAGACCTGCGTCAACAAAAGCTATAAAACTTAAGTGCAGCAGTCTCTAAGAGACTGATGGTTATTTGATGAAAGAGACCATCAAGAATCAAGTAATCAAGAGATTACAGGGGAAAATATGAAAAGAAAAAAAACTAGAGTAATAGTTAATAGGGAGTTTTAAGAAATAACAAGGAATAGGTAAATAAGGGAAGGAGTCAGAGATTACAAGAAAAGGTACGAGTATAGGGGGAAAGAAGGAGAAGCATACAGATGATAAACACATCGCGACAGGAAAAGCAAACCGAAGTCCGCCAAGACCAGCCGCAACTAACCTCGTCCGAATAAATCTTCAGCCTAATAAGTAAAAAATGTTGTCGGATGTCAATGGGAGGCGAGAAAAATGTCTTTAAAAAGACAGGCGCAAGCCGAAAGAAGAAAAGGAGACTTAGAATCGAGGTCCCAACCATTGCGTGACTGAACAGACTTTCCAGCCGTGGACACCAGCCAAAGAACATGAACCTCAAGGTAGGAGCTAAAGCTGTTGTTGTGTCACTACAGTGACGAGACCAATAAGGACGGACCGCCACCCAAAACAATGCACGAACCAGCTTTTTTTCCACCCCTGGACGCCGGCTCAGGCTATCACCCCGTCCATTGTTGTCCCTCTCTTAGTTCACGCCATTCAGGCATGTTAACCCCCCCCCTCCCCCCCAAACCAAGACAAGTTAAAGGGGGGGGGGGGCGACAGCTGTAAGCACAATAATTTTTTTAACATTATGGATGAAATCAATATATATGTATTAATGATATATAATATTTTTATAAACTTATAATAAGTTAATTATATTTTTCTGTTTCTTGTATCTGAGAAACATTAAAAAACAATTCCTTAACGAAATATAGGTCAAGTAGTTTCCACGGCTAGTTTTGTTAAAATGAGAGAGAAAGCAACTTTTTAAACAACTTCATTCAACTTTGGCGCCGAATACAACTGTTTACTTCTTCATGCAAAACTGTTACGTGGGATGATAACATGATTTCAAATTGGGTGATACAATGAAGAAATGGAATAGCTTTTCGAAACAAGAAGCATAAAACTTTTGGAAAATGGTTCAGAAATGATAATTTGGCAACAGTTCGTCGTACTTTGGTAGATACAATAAACACTACATTGGAAGTCCTAAATTTTGCCTAACTCAAGTGCCTTTAGAATAGAGATTTTTAACGAATACATGACATTGTACAGGTTTGGGTTTAACGGTGTAACGTCCTCTCCGAGGTGCGACGTGCTCAGAACGTGGGTATCGAACACCGGATGCACCAGTCCAGAGGAGAGTAGGTAAGCCACTCGGCTACTATTTTAATATAGATTCACTGAGTGCTTTTTTTTTTTTGTCATAGACTCACCAAATGATGTTCGGACACTTCACTTAATGATAGAATCAATTTGTGTGATTTAAAATATTATTTTTCCTTGGTAAAGTTGCGTAACTGTTCCATTCATACCGGTTGTTACATAATCATCCTTACTAAACCGATCAGGCTAGACCTCTGTTTTTATTTGTGCCTCACTCAATTCACCACCTAATATGTAAACAAAAGCCTAGAAATTATTTCCATATGCCAATACATCATTATTATTGTTGTGTTGTTGTTTTATAAATGACTGCATGTATTAATATATAAACATTAACTACATTTAAATCATGACCGTCACTTTCATCTTTCTTTTGTATAATGATAATGATCTCAAACTCAGCAATTATATTTTTTAAAGAGTTTTTATTAAACAATAGGTAACTTTGTTCGTATAGTAGTCTCCATATAGGTAGGTTCATCTATTGTGCAATTTGTATTTCGATCATACACTTTGTCAGCTTTAAACTTAAATAACTATTCTTTAGATGTAGCATATCTATATTTATACTCAATAGAAAACGTTACAGCTAGCAACTCAAATTTGTTTTAAACTCTACTAAAATGACGTTCAGACTGGTGCTCATAAGTTTAAAGAGCCTAGAAAGCAAACAAAAAAAAAAAAGAAACAACATACTCTAGTTCATTCTGCTGTTGTACTCCAATCAAAACTGGAGTAGCATCCTAGCATAGTATGCATTATTTTTTCAGTTGTGACAAACATGTAATGAATGGAGTTAATCTTTAAATAGAGTTAAAGAGAAGAGTGTTCTGCAACAGCTATACATTTGTAACTGGATAAAATTGATTTAGTTATTATCCTTTTATAAGAACTAAAAATTATTTTACCCACATTTTTGTTCATACAATTTGAACTTAAGTTATACTTATATTTATTTTAGAAATGACAAACGTTATTCAGAGATTAATACAATTTTTTTTAATTTCCTTAAGACGATTTTTTTTGGCATTATCTTTGAGGCTACAAAAGCAATAAACGAAAAATAACCCCAGGTTTTTAAAACAACAGAAATTTTTTTTTTCAATAAAATGTAAAAATGTTGACTTATAATTCAATCTGTAAGCTTGTAAGAGTGATATAAGCCATTTATCGGATCAAAATGAAACTATACCTAAAAATAGAGCACCATGCGTAGGATGAGTTGAGATAAGTTTTTCCAAAATTACATTTACCAAAAGGCTGTTCGAGTACATTTTATGTTTTCAGAAAATGTTTTTTGACGCTAAACGACTCATTAAAAAATATTAAAATTATGTCAAACAATTGAACAATAAATAACCAATTTATAAAAAGAAATAATGTAATTTCAATTAAGTCAAAGAGCAATAAAGCTATAAAAACTGAATATTGATCATGGACTAATGGTTTACTTGCTATACTTGTCGTATTTATTTACATATATTTACATTGACTTAGATATTTTTGAAGGTATCCGATGAAATAAAGTTGATGTTTAGAGGTTTAATGAAAAAGTTTTGAATAATTTAATAACTTAATATAAGATGTAAAAGAATAAAAATCATATTAACTTTGGGTAATATTGAAGTGTGATGAATGGATTCTTTCCTGTAGAAAGATCTATTATATTGTTGACAAATGATCTTTGGAAAGAAAAATGATTTTTTTAAAAACACTAGCATGTCCTAAAATCCCAAGTATAATAATTTTTATGAACCACCAAATATGTAAAACATAATTCAAAATTGATAACATGCTTTGAAAAATAATAAATGAAATTATCCTACATATTAAATTAAAAATTATCTTGAAACAACATTTTTTCTTACATGTTTCAGATATTTTTGAGACAAAATAGGAATATTGTCAAGTTTTAAATGGGAAACTTTGTCTTAAATCTTCTATGTAGAAGGAAGTCAGATAAAATGTGTAAGAGATCCCACTGGCAATCGGAACAAAAGTCATGTTCTTCTGTAAGAGATTATTTTGTAACATGAAATATACACTTTCGCTTTCAAAAATGTTGTTACTGCTGTAGTTATTCTAAAGATATTATATGCATCAGTGGTGTGATATACAAAAATAAGCATTACATTAATAAGTGGATCGATCTCTATCTGTACTACGTTCAGGAATGAAAGACTAATAAACGTTTCCCATTTAGACATTTACATTATGCCTAAATGGGACATTATATATTAATTACTATGTCTCCAAAAAGTGTGATATTATATCTACATATAGTAAAGCAGAGTGTAGACTACACAATATGTTTATAAATGTTATTCAATGGAACGAAAGCAGTAGAAAACATTATAAGAAAAAATATTAATTGCAATTAATAATTATGATGACAGTACCAGTCATATTTTATTTTAACTAACTGTGGATCTGGCAGCGTTTTGAATCGACAATATCATTAATATTAGGCTTTAATTTATTACCAGATACTCAACAATGCTTACAGATGCTTATCAGTAAGCCGACATCTTAGTGCAGACTTCTTAGACTTCATGGCTGAGAAAAATTGTTAACATACTTTCAATTCCAACGTACTTCAAATCATTCCCAAAAAACTTGCAGCAGCAGATAATAACTTAGGAAACCTTTCTCGAGAAAGATATTTGTGGAATTCTGGCATCCTTACTTCCGCTTATTTCTGCTTTAGAATAGTATCACACTGCAAAAGTGACAGCAGGATAACCGATTTGATGGAACTGTAGAGGTGAAAGTGCAATAAAAAAAGTTTTCCATTTTTTACTAACTAAAATAAGTTAGCAAAACATGTAAACGCAACCAGTAGCATTTTAGCGAATTCAGTTAGTAAAAATTTCATATTCGTGGGTCGCATTTGACCCCCGGGCCACGTGTTTGAGATCTCTGATGTAAATCCTTCAAAATCTGGAGATCGAATTTTTTACTTAAGATCTCTATGCTTTACTTATAGTAAAGTAAAATTATTCTACTGTCATATTTTTATATATTTTATCACTAACAACGTTTAAAGATTTAGATGTACATAATATCTAAAAATCTGGAGCGGCCTACACTCAACTTTACTATAAGTAAACATAATAGCAATCTCATTAACCATCAACGGATGTTTTATGTTGTTTACATTTAAATAAATATGTATCATATATTAATATTTGCCTGTAATTATTTTGTTATTTATAAAAATCGTGAAATCAGTGATGAATCTGAAATTGTATTGAAATTATGAAACTGAGGATCTGAAACTTATCGGACTCATATGAAAGATTTCATATTGTCTATGGCATTGTTGTAACTAAATTCAACTTTAAATTTAAAGTTGATTAATGATATTCATAAATGTAGATAGAGAAGTATCCCTCACTTCTATAGTTTTAGACATCATATGACAGAAATCGTTGTCCATTCTGAGATGATTGGTCGGAGAATACAGATAAAATATTATCAAACGTTTCTAACTCTTCTAGACATAGAGTTTATATTCTTCGTATGATGTCAAATACAGCGTCCATTCATAGTAGTTAAGTAAACAAATTCTAATAAAATCTACATATACTTTTAAATCCTCTCTCTGAAGATATAATATTCTTTACAAATGTAAGTACAGTTGTATCCAACAACTGTATTGGCACAGTATCCAACCAACATATATATCAAACTCTTTATGTTTCATTCTATTATCTTTTTGATACTTCATATCCCATATAATTCTTCTAATTTTGTAAAATAAAGAGAAAATAAATTTTAATATAAATCTGTAAGTATTTAATACTATAGAATTTAAATGGAAAAAATCTGGAGTGGCTTACACTCAACTGTACTATAAGTAAACGTATTATCAAACTATATAATGTCTCCTTTAGACATAATATAAATCTAAGCGGGAGATATGTATTAGTCTCTAATCCAGGAGGTACGAGTATCACAAATAGTGATTGATCCAGTTATCCGTATACATGCTTAGTTTTGTATATTACACAACTAATGCTTACAATATCATTGGTATCAGGACATTAGTAAAAACACTTTAGTAAAGCCAAAGTGAAGATATCCTGTTACAAAATAATCTCTTACAGTAGATATGGCTTTTGTTCCTATAGTCTGTGGATCTCTTACGTGGCCGTCTGTAACATTATATGGCCAGTGGATCTCTTACGTGGCCATCTGTAACATTGAATGGCCAGTGGATCTGTTACATTCGAGGTCGTTTATCTAACCTCCTTCTACATTGAAGATTTAAGGGAAAGCTTTCCCTTTAAGACTTCAAAATATCCCTTTGCCTCTAACTGCCTCTCGAGGTGGATGTACCTAGTACTGGCGTCCCCGTCGCAGAGGTGGTAATTGTGTAGTCTGCACAGCGCAAGCAAACAGTACAGGGCAGCCTGATACAAGTGCGGTAAAGTAGCCCAGACGGCCTTGCCAGAAAGGTTTTCTTAAAGTGTTTCGGCACAACTTGGACCCGTTGGGCGGTACGGGATGGTAGCCTCTCACTTGGCGAGTTTAAAAGGTCTTCCAACAGAGTGTCAAAATGGTAGCCTTGTGCAGCACCACTTGTGGTGGGTCTTCCAAACTGTCACTCATCCGCCCGCCTCTTGCCCTACGTGGGGCCATCAGTCTTAATAATAAGGTTGCATGGCTTAATCTCCACACGGTTTCTGAACCGGGGCTACATTAGTGCCACTATACGGGACCATGCAGCCGCGGTGCAAGCTGCATTGGTCTTCCTGCACAAGGTTCTACCGGGGGCTATAAGGGCCACTGACCCTACCTGCAGCTGAGCAGGTTCAGTAGGACTTCGGTCCGGAGTTTTGATCTGAAACTCTTAAAATAAGTCGGTACTACGGGCTGTGGGGGCCCATGGAGAGTTTCTCTCCAGCCCGCCCTTGAGGTCGGACTCGTAGTGGTTGTAGTTCTCACCCAGGTTGGGTAGACCCTTGTGGTCACTGCGTAGGAGCAGTCTCTTCTCGGGCGGATGCCTGCTTAGCATCTAGGGGAGCTAGAGCCCCAATCTTTACCAGTAGGAACGGACACGATCTCAGCTAAGTGGGCTGGAATACTGGTAGTTGCTTTATCCTTTTGGCTTTGATGGACTCAGGGTGGGAATGAATGGTAACCCCCTTCGAGCATTATATATCCAACAACAGAGCGAGACAAGATCTCCTCTACATTTATTATCTTATTGACCAGGTGGCGCTAGCCAACGAGAGGTTTTAATCTCTCTATTTTACTTACGTTCTTTATACCAAGACAGCCTACAGTGGGGCCCGGATGGCCAAATATCATTCCAACCCCTGTTCCCGGGGTAACGGGAAATTTTCCCTCTTCGGAGGGGGACAATCGAATCCTCACGGATCCTGTGATAGTTCTTAAACTGTAGACCTAGTAGGAGGTCGGCCAGTCAAAATATCCCTTTTGTCAGATTTACAAAACATGTAAGAAAAAAATGTCAGCGTCATGGAATCACCGAACAATCAGCTTAAAATTAGTATCTGTTTTGTAATATAGAATGAAAGAGTATTCCTGTTACCTCAACATTACCAAAGATAATAATATTCAAAAACACAAGAAAATCTACATCTAATATTAAGTCTTGTTCGAAGGTGCACATACAGATCAATTATACACTTCGTTAGACAAATACATCATACAATTGAAAGAATTAAAAATTGTACATTTGATTGGTGTTTATTTTTTGCATGAAAGAATTTTATTATATCTTCTTATATTTCATATTAAGTCATTAAATGATTTCATTTTTTTTTTTAAACTTCTAAACATCAATTTTATTCTGTCGATTTACTTAAAAAAGTTCTAAGTCAACATAAATAATGTAAATAAATTTCAATAAACACGAAAAAAATAGGAGGTGATCCATTATTCTATGATGAAAATTTAGTTTTTATAAATTTAGAGTTATTTAAATTTCACACTTTTTTTTATAGATTGCTAATTTTTTGTTGAATTTTTGGGCAAAATTTCACTGTTTTTTTTTAATGAGCCCTTTAGCGTCAAAAACATTTTCTGAACAGAGAAAATGTATTATAACAGCCCTTTGGTTAATGTAAATTTTAAAAAAATTACATCAACTCATTTTCCAAATAATGTTTTAATTATAGGTATAATTTTATTTAGATCTGTCAAACGGGATGGCTTCTATAGTCGTCAGAAGCTTTCAGATTGAATGATAAGTCAAAATTTTTACATTTCATTAAAATGTAATTTATTCTATAATTTATTGAACCGAATTTATTCCGTGTAATTAAATTGGTCGAGTTATGGTTTATATAATAGATTTCTAATCGATTCTGGGGATTCACACATGAGCTGTTGGCCTTGATGATGTCTTTTAAAATTTGTTGATCTGTTTTATATTAATACGAATACTGATTTTGGTTTATCCTTGCCTCTCGAATTCCTGTTTACTTTTGTCCTCACTACTACTGTTTTGATTATTTAAATATTTCTTCAGCAGAATGTCGAATTGCCCATTACTATATGTATTGTTGATTAGTAGTTACTTTATTCTTTGGGCCCCTTTTGTCGAAAATATTCCAGTTCGTAGATCTCTTCCATTACATTACAAAATATAATACATATATCTCATAGGGTCTATGTATTAGGGCCTTAGCTATTCTATCTTTGTAACGTTGTGGGCATTCATTCTTTGCATTTAAATATATACCTAAGTGAGTAGGTTTTATATGAACTGAAGTTGTTTACTCTTCATTTCTTTCAAATATGGCAACCTATAAAAAATTAACACTTACGTTGAAACACATTCGTTGGTAAACTTCACTACTGAAGCCGATTCCAAGGCTGTTTTAACTTAGTCAATTTGATGGGGTTGTTTAACTAACAGAAAACAATCAACATGTTTGCTGTATACTTGAGGCTTACTTATTGACTCATCCATTTGAACCTTATTTTCAATGTGTCACTTACAGAAGTTGGCAAATGCTACTCCTAGTGGGGACCTCATAGCAACACCACTCTATCAGTATAGAGTTCCATCTATATGTGTGAAAATATTTATCATGGTGAAGCTGGGCAGTAGTTCTTCAATTGTTGTTCTATCTAAAAGTGGAGTGGGTAGTTCCTTACTGTGAAATCTTGTTATATATATATATATATAAACAGATTCAATAATATATCGACCGTTTGATAGAATAGGTGTGTTCTATAATCGGGATTCGGTCAATTTTCTAGGATAAAAAATCAAACTCTCGTTGCCAACGTTTCGGTTTTATTCAAAACCTTTTTCATAGGTAGAAGTAAGAATTTTTTAACTAAAAAAATGAAATTTACATTATTTAAAGGAATAACAATGTTAACCGGACAACCGTGTGATGGTACAACAGTCTAGTCGAAGGTTTGTCCGGTTAACATTGTTGTTCCTTTAAATAATGTAAATTTCATTTTCATAGTTAAAAAATTTTTACTTCTGCCTATGAAAAAGGTTTTGAATAAAACCGAAACGTTGGAAACGAGGTTTGATTTTTTATCCTAGAAAATTGACTGAATCCCGGTTAGAGAACACACATATACCATATATATATATATATATATAGACGGCATACATTAAAGCAAACACATATAGATATCCCCAATTATGAACATACATTTCCATATATACATATCAATGATCAAACCACAATAAGTCAGTTGGGTTTTTGACTCTGACGAAGACCGCTTGTTACGGTTGAAAGATCTTAGTCTTGTTTTCCCATTTCTTATTGTGGTTTGATCATTGATTGTTATTTCACGTGTTTATGTAAATCTTTTTATATATACATATATATGCACAACATTCATATGCTATTGTACGCATATCACTTACATACACACTTTCACATACAGTGTTGTACACCTGCATATAAACACAAATTACAAATGGATACACCCATATAAATGTCGATAGTGAATGCTATTATATTTACTGGCATATGTTTTTCATTTCAGATGCTTTGTTTTAATATGGTTCGCAGTCACTTACAAATATAACAGACCTTATTTGTAACCAAATATTAAGGTTTTATCGAATTTTATGAGGAATACATTAAACTAATGGAGTTGATAGAAGTACATCTTATTTATTAGGTTTATACTTATCTCGATGAGGTGAAGGCATCACTCCTTTTTTCAGAGGACTTTGAAACCAGTTCCTTCTTAAATACCAAAGAACGCTTAGAATAGTTTAAGGAATTAGAGGATAAGCATAATAAATCTTTCAATTGGGTTTGGTTGCTTTAACTACACCAAATTAAGTGGTCTGTAAAATTGATATGATTAAAAAACTGCTAATCATACTAATTAATCACATTAATAAAGATTTTATTTAAAACAAGGTGTCTCATTTTTTTTAAAAAATGAACCATGCTGTTATGGGATTATAAATCTGCTTTACTGAAAGGGAAATTTTGGCAAAACTATTGAACCCACTTTACTCTTGCATTTAGAAATGTACTACTAAATGATTACAACTTAAGAGTTATTTAACGATCCGGAATGCTGAAGTACTCTTCAGAGAGCAGTTAGTTGCTTGAAACCACTTAGGAATACAACTCCTCAAGAAGTTTTTACAACTACTCTGTGACGGAGTTTAATGATATCAACAATTCCCTGTCAAGAAAAGTTCAGCTGTATTTTTATAGACAGAGTTTTTTGAGAATAGAGATCAACTAAATATATAATTTCTTAAGTTCTGAATAAATTGAACAAGTAGATTGAACATTTCTTATTATCTAATAACAAAAAGATAACCACTTGCACAATATTTAGATTTTTTTCAAAGCATTGAAAAATAATTGACTGTAAATTGAAGTATCCAGAATGTAGAGCAAATACAAAATTGTAGAAAAAATAAATTAATGTTAAAAATGCTACATTTCATAAGAATTTTATAAACGTATCAATATGGAAAGGACTTTTGAATGTAAGGTTTAGTGAAATCGAAACCTTAAAAATGCCAAAAAGACAGAAAATGGGAGGGAGTTAAAGGGTAGGGAGGCAGTCGACACAATGACACCGAAGTGGACACGTGTCCTGCTGAACCGCCCACACTTGATTCCCTCTAGTCCCTCCAAAAAGTACTCCACCAAGCCTCTTCCTGATCTAAAAGGCGTTTTTGTGCCTCTTGTAACAACATTTGAATCAGCCAGCAAACAAGCCATCTGTTATAAATCTATGAAACACAATCTAAATATGTACGAAAAAACATCTATATCAGGTACTTATATTAAAATAGCATGAATATTTTAAAACTTAAGACTGTTTAAAAATAAGAAATGATAAACTTAAGTGACTTTAGTTTATTGACCAGATTTATTAACACCAAATACGTTGATGTAAACTTTGTAAATATTTGTTCTACATAAAATTAACATAACAATAATAATGAATTTAGAAGTTAAAAACTGACTTTCATTATTTTTAAAATTTGATAAACAGGACTGGATTTAATTTTCTCACTTCATATACACACAGATTTCGTTGGTCTATATTTGACTTTTCCTATTCACAACCATCCCACCAGATCGTATGCCGTTAAACTCTAAAGAAGTTCTCTTGTTAAGCACAGGCGCAGACGTCTTTTTCTTTCTTCGGATATGTATATATATGAATTAAATACCACAATAAACAATATATATTAACTAAAATGCTCTAAGGCCTTCCGTTACAACACGAAAGGCCTTTGTTGTGACGAAAGGCCTTAGAGCATTTTAATTAATATATATTGTTTATTGTGGTATTTAATTCATATATTATATCGAGTTATTGTTGATTATTAATTTATATTAATATATATATATATATATATATATATATAAAATATATTCACAAAAAGAAAACAGAAATAAAACAGAAACTCACTACTATATTTCGATGGCCTCGACATCAGGAAGATAATAGTGAGTTTCTGCTTCATTTCTGTGTGTTCTTTTTGTGAATATAGTTTATTTAGTTTGTGGAACCGTTTCACTTGGTTCGTTTTATACATATATGTATATCAATGATCAAACCACAATATGAAATGGGAAAACAAGACTAAGATCTTTCAACCGTAACAAGCGGTCTTCTTCACAAGACTCAGTAACTGACTCAGTTGGGTTTTTGACTCTGACGAAGACCGCTTGTTACGGTTGAAAGATCTTAGTCTTGTTTTCCCATTTTGTATTCTGGTTTCATCATTGATTGTTATTTCACTTGTTTATGTGGAATCTTTATATATATATATATATATATATATATATATATATATATATATATATAACACTTAAAATAAACAGTGACACATAGACTGAAACATAACAAAAGACTCATTTTTCAATATTTCGACCGCCATTACGGACAAAATATTGAAAAGTGAGTCTTTTGTTATGTTTCAGTCTATGTGTCACTGTTTATTTTAATTGTTGTCGGTCCTGCCGGACCGTTTTTCGTTTATCATGGTATATATATATATATATTGGTATAAGTAGGCAGCAGATCTTCTTTCAAACATGTATGGTATCATTAAAGTGAACCGCAGTATCGGTATTCACGATCTTCAAACTGAGAGATTCGATGATTCTACGAACTAACTTCTTGCAAACAGGATTAAACTGGAAAAGTAGCTGGCCAAGTGACATGTTAAACAAAATCAATGAGGTAGTCAATAGTATAAATAGATTAATAGAACAAATAGATTAATAAATATTAAAATAGTTAAAATATAAAAAATTAATAAAGAACAAGAAACAAAGCGGTTAGAATAAATGAGTTGAAAGGTCAATAGTATAAATAGATTAATAGATAATAAATAGATTGATAAAATTTAAAATAAATCAAGAATAAAAGATTAATAAAGAACAAAAAAAATTATTAAAATAAAAGAGTTGAAAGAAAGTAAGAATTAATAGGTATTAATAATTAATAGAATTAATGTATAGTTAGAAATAAAGAAAATAAGTATTGAAGATAAAAAAAAGAATATAACAATATAAATATAAAATAAAAAAAAAAATAAAATAAAATAAAATATAAATATAAATATATATAACAAGTTCAAAAACGAAGAATAGTAACTAGTAACACACAGAGAACATTATTTTGTACTAAATAATGCTAATGAAGATACTTTACTTCTTGTAAAACTCACGGTCGGGTGAATGTTTTTTGTAAACTTTCTCAAGGTTCGAAGGAGTGAGGATTTATATTTCAACCTCGAAACATGATAGTCTAGTAACAAATGTCATATTTATGCATAAATTTTGCCTCATTTCTATATTTAAATTTTTATTTTAAGCTTTTTTTACTACTAACTGATGTTGTTATGTAAGTATGAAGTTTTTTTGTAAAGGTTACATTGTTGGTGGTTCTAATGGTGAGTCTCCATATCTGACACCAATTGAAAAAGTGGAACTTGTTAAATTTGTCAGAGACAATACTTCGAAAAATCGACCAGTCATCGGTGGTTCATCAGCTGAATGTAATTTTTTTTTACTGAACTTTTATTTATAAATAAGTCAGTTTTCCAACATGATGTAATTGACTTGATATATATTTAAGGTAGGTAGGAGATTAATTCTCTCGGAAAACTGGAGGAGTAATTGAGTAATTGGGCTACTGAATAATCAAAACAATTTAACGAGTTTTATTGATCATACTTAACATTTTTGGTGCATGTAGAAATATCCCTCACTGATATAGTTTTGGGTATGACTGGACAAAAATCTTTACCTTCCGTAAGGTGATTGTCTCGCATTCAGCTACAATTTTATCAAAGATTTGTTTCTATTCTCGAATGATAGTCTGCATTCTATTTATGATGTTAAATGCAGCTATCATTTTAACAAAATTTCGTAACAATATTAGTATTTTTTTAAAATAATTTTATCTATTAAGCTATATATAAAATTTTTCCAGGAAAAAAGAGTACTTTGAGTACTCAATTGTTGAGCACTTTTTACTGCAAAATAATAATGCATAATTATTACATGCTCAACTGCTCAACTTTTCTTAAATTATTCATATAAAGAGAAAAAAAGTTTTATTTTTTTGTTATTTTTATTTGAATAATTTTTATTTGTATTTCGTTATAAAATGCAAAAATAACCATTGCACCAACACAAATGCACCGAGAGGAGCTCGCAACTCCATCTAGCAAAGAAGCCTCGTTCTTACTAAAGATAAACAATGATGAGCCGCCTGAATCTACAGGAAAGGTGTCACGTGTCTTATGAAGGCTTAGAGGAGCCAAGGATTAGCAACCACTTTAGACTTAGCCACAAGGGCTTACCTTTCCTTCCTCCTCAGTGTCGACAAACTTTCCCCCTGTTAGCTGGACTATGCAATAAGCATAACCTGTTGCCAACTCTCGCGGTGATGACGCTGACGATAATTACGTGGGAATTGGGGGTTCTAAAAAATTAAGTCTTTAGTCAACGAAAACTGACGTTTTATTTACAACATTTGAGTTAACTGAATAAAGGAGTATTACATACACTCGACTATTTCATCATGACACCATCAATACCTGGCAAACCTAGTTAGTAAGTGCACAGGATATATTTGAATGTTTGCTAGTGTTATCCTTACAGGTGGAGTTTTCCTTCCTCCATTTGTTTCGGTAGTTGTACAGGTGGAAGCGCTTGCAGGTTTCTTAGTCCACAGAACGGATTGACCTAAAGAGTTCTAACTCCGGTGGAGTAATGGTTGTGATAAGCTGCCTGGCATTACTGTAAGAATAAGGGTATATTTTTGTTCAATACACTCTGCATACAATAGCCATGCAGTAATATGCATAAACACATAGTTCTCATTCTTTGAATGATAACTTATTATTACATAAATTTATTAGTTATTAATGCAAAATTTTATTACATTATTAATGAAATACTAATATATAGGGAATAAAGATATTGACTAAAGTGCATAATTATAAAAGTATTTACAATGTTGAATATTATTGCCTAATGACTAAATATTTTTAATGTACTCGAGTGAAAAGATGTATAGTGTAGGATAATTAGTTTGAAAAAGGTGCAACTATTAGTTAGGAAATAACAAAGAATTATAAATTGTAAAACTGAAAATTGAAAACCAAAATAAAGTTATTCAAATAACCATTGTTATCATGTTTACAACTTCTGCTCAATGCAATTTAATAATACATGTTGATTATGTATACGTAGTTAACACATTTTAATATTCCTTCTGCAGTTGCAGATGCAGGACGGTATTATTTTTAAATATTTAGATTGTTTGTAGGCACAGAGGCATGTATTGAATTGACTAAGGACATGGCACGCGCTGGAGCCGATGGGGTTCTTATAATGCCTCCATTCTACTTCAAAAGAAAAATGACGGTAGGTACTATCTCCTTCAATTGATTTTGGCAAAATTTATTTTAACACTAACTGACATATGGGATACTAGAGAAAATTGTTGTCGGATGATGAATGATTATATAATGAATATATTTGGTCATGTATTTTGTAGCTACATGGACCATGTCCAGGTACCTCTAGTTGTGCTCCAATTGAGGTGAAGAATAAATCAGTATTATAAAGTCGTATATGTTCTTTAGATGTTTGAAATAATCATGTGTATTAGATGTTCAAGTTTTTTTACAGGCTATATAAGCTTGCAGGTGAGAGTAAATTACCTATTTGTAGCAATAGGTAAAGTTTGTTCGATTATGTCTGTCTGTGTGTGTGTAGTGTGTGTGTGTGTGTGTGTGTGTGTGTGTGTGTGTGTTTGTGTTTTTTTTTAAAAATATCTTTATTGCACATGCTCCACTTACAGTAAGTAGTACATGTTCTTTTGACCTTTGATTACAATAGTATATTCAATTTTGTTTTTATATATATACATCAAACTTATATTTAATTTTGTAATTACATTTTAAAGTACGTTATGAGACTTAAAACTATTTAGTTGTTATCTAAAACAATTTCAAAAATTTTATTTATATAATGATATGTATTAGTCCAAATGTCTTTTTCCAGAAGTTTTGATTTTTCTGGGGGCCACTTTCCTTTTCTTATTGTGTATGTCTTCATAAGATGTGCTCTGGGTTGTTGTAGTCTACAGCAGTCCAATAGTAGGTGATCTATAGGTGAAATTCTGTCACATGGGCAGGCGTCTGTCGGTGTTAGATTAAACCGGTGCCAAAAGGTATGACAACATTTTCCCATGGCCTGACAGCACTTGGGTTATCTTGTAATTGATGTCCATATATGTCATCCTGTATCGCATTCTTGGAGATGGTAAATACTGCCTTGTATGTGTTCCTACTGGAGAACAATTCCAAATGGCCTCCCACTCGTGATACGTCTTTTCACGTGCCCAGTTCAACAATACTGAGTAGGGGAATTTTTTATATTGTATATCTCCACTTCTCCTCCTTGCAGATTCTTTAGCCAGTTTGTTTGCCCGTTCATTTCCTGCAATTCCTACATGGGCCTGAACCCAGGAAAAATTGAAACTGACCTTTGATTGTAGATATATGTCCTTCCTAATTGCTTCTATTAAGGGTAGATGGTCCTTCCAGTTCTGCAAGGAGTCGATCGCAACCTGTCTGTCAGTTAGAATGTTAACCACTACGACCCCTGCCAGGTTTTTAGGAGCCCACTCTACTGCCTTCAGTATTGCCAGCTGCTCAGCTTGATTGTTCGTGCATATACTATCGAGGGAATACCCTTCTTCATACAGTAATCTATTATTCTCATACGCTACAAATGCACAGCCAACTTTATCACCATTTTTACTGCCATCTGTATAGATGTTAAATTTCGCTGCTTCTGCTTTTCCAAAATGAATCCCTTTTCCTTTTCCTGGATGATGCCAAAGCGAGAAGTGCACAGACCTGTCAAGTTTGGTGCAATCAATACCTTCTGCTTGTTCATTTCTCTTAATCCTCACAATAAGATTATGCTCTACTGCCTTTAAACAGATAGGTGGTGTGTGTGTGTGTGTGTGTGTGTGTGTGTGTGTGTGTGTGTGTGTCAAAAGTAAAAAGTAAAAATATCCAAAAGTAAAAAGTAAATTAAATTTATAATTTATATTTAAAATAACGGGCACACTTTGAGCTTCACGCTTTTTGTGTTATTCAAGGGGAAAAAGTGTGATACATTTGTGATTCGACACCATTAACTATAGGTGAGCCACATTACCGAAACTAATTAAAACTTTGTTTAATTATTTCAATTTTTAGGAAGAGGCAGTGGTGAAGCATTACCTAGATGTAGCAGAAAATGGTGGACTACCAATCATTATTTACAACATGCCTGTAGTTAGTGGAATTGATATCAGTACGAAAGTTTTGGCAGAACTTTCCAAACATCCCAATATAAGAGGCGTTAAAGATTCAGATGTAAGTCATACTTTAAAACAAATATAAGAAAATATTTCTTTTCTATTATTAACATATTTTTAAAGGTGAGAAAGTGTGCAAATACAGTTCTGCAGACGAGAGGAAATAGATTTGATGTTTTAATTGGATCTGCGGGATACCTTCTACCTGCACTCATGCTTGGTAATTTACAAGATATATTAATAGGCTGTAAGTTATGAATAGTGATTCTGTATAGTTAATAACAGTTCTGCAGAGGGCTATTATTACTTGAAAGGTATCAAAGATATTGTGATAGTTTATGATAGAGCTGACATATTACTTTTTTGATTCAAGTGTTTTTCATTAATGATAGGTGCTTGTATAACTGTTTTCCTTTTTTATTTACTTTTAAAAACTAAATAAGAAAAAAGAATATTGAAAGTAGTTTCTGTTGTTAGTTATAGAACTTAGCTACTTTTTTAGTAACAGATTGATCAAATTATCAACTAAATCGGTAAAAATAAAAGCAATATTTTATTGAAACGGTCCACTCAGCAAGTCAATCTTTTATCTCATATTATTTTATAAATCCGTGTTACCTCCTTAATTATGACCGGTTTAACACTAGTGTATCTTCGAATAGGTCTACCTTGAAGATGCACTAAGTTAAAAACCGGTCGGACGACTTCAGTAATGATTGACGAGGTACGACGGATGGCTAACATCTGTGGTACTAACAACATGCAAGTATTTAATGTTTCTATGTTGGTCATCAGTCAACAGATGATTTGAAAGGGTATGCAGAACGGATGGCAGTCTGCCAGTGCATGTGTAGTGACTACGACTGGTGCTGTAAGATCTATTGGAGCAGTTCTAACGCTATCTTGACCAATCTCAATATGTGCGGTCAGAAATTGACTTGTTGAGAAATTACCACATGCCACTTAGCATATTCATGATGTTTTCCTTAATGCTAGACTAAAACAGGCTGTTTGCTTCTTTGCTTTAGTCTATTTATCTACAATAAATCTGATAATTAAGATGAGTATCTTAATTCTAATAGAAAAAAATTATAAAGTATGAAGTCCATTCCACAAATGGATCAGTACCAAATCTGACATTTTCAGTGTTATATAAACTCATTGTTTAGAAGGACACCATATAATATGTACTTATCGTCATAAATTTGATTTGCTTTGTTACAACACTATGTATATTGCTACCAATCACAAGATGTAAGAACATTTATACCTTGTTGCACTCTATTTGCTATAGGTTGTTCCGGTGGTATTAATGGTTTAGCAGGTGCATTACCTGAAGAAGTTTCATGTATATACCATTTTTTTGCAAGAAAGCAGTACGAAGATGCCAGTGAGAAACAAAAGATGTTATGTCCTCTAGACTCTCTTGTAAGAAACTGCTACAATTTTTATTTCTTAAGTATTTTTTTAATTTTACATTATAATAAATCTTGAGTCAGGAATTTTTAGATGGAAATTATTATTGATTATAATTTACTTTGTTTGAAGGTGACAATTATAACTCAAGTATTAAAAAATTACTACATTTCACACAAAAAGAAACGCGAAAATTATGTACAATCAATCACTTAAGGAGAGTCAAATTTTCGAAAATTCAATTTTTTTTCATGACGACTACATTTATTGTTTTTATTTGTCATAAGCAAAAGGTTTTAAAATAACGGTAATTAGCGCGTTCCAAATTGGTATCTGTTAGTTAAAAGAACACTTTCACAGATTCCTGCAATACCAAGTTGCTATTTGGTATAAACTTCGATATTAAAGTGTAATTCGGTTTCACAGCTTCATCAAAGACAACAGAGTTGTCTACCTGGACAGAGAGACGAGGCGGTTTCCTTTCAGATAATTTAGAAATTTTTTTAATAGTAAACATTTGGTAATTTTTTTTGTTTCAATATTCGACTGTTGGTGCAGCTCTTCGCTCATTTTGTTTACAAATCAAAAACATCATTTTCAACATCGCTGAACGTGACAGTAATGTGGCTCAAATATAACCGTATTTGCAACTGTGCCGTGTCTGCGTCACTGATATGCGATAATCTGAATTATTCATCTGTACTTCAACATTTTTGCATATTTCGGAAGATGCAGGTCGTTTTCTTTCATACTTTTTTCGCATTATTCTATTAGTTCTTCGTTTGGTTTCCTTGACATCCACAGTCCCTATTTTTCCAATGCCATATTTTCTTTGCAAGTACGTAACCTTAATTCCAAAGGTGGAATTTTTTCCTCTTTTACAAATGCCATTCTTGCACAAATACACTTATATATACAGATACACATGTATCTGAAGTATTTCTTACATGAACTGTCATTAGCAACAAGTACACAAATACAAGCCAAGTTATCACAACGAGAGCATTCTTTCTCCTTGAAATTGTCAAGTTTAAGTTTGAATGCTGGTTTATCTTTGTCACGATGAAACGACTTTATAAGTTTACTGTATGATTAATAGTAACAACTAATTATCTGGATGACATTGTACTCTATAAAGTTGGGATCGAGGCTTTGTCATATAAACCGATAATTTTCTTTGCCACTGTTGAGGCTACTCTTGAAGAATATACACTCTCGTTGTTTATTGTCACAGCTAGTTGCTGCGCGCATCACTGGCATTGTAACGTACCTGTCTTATAGCCATGTTTATCTTATATGCATGGATTTTATTGGATTATTGTAATGTAATTAAACTATAGCATCTCTATGATTAAAATTTACTAAATAGTCAAATTTTGAAATTTTGCAAAAAAAACTACTAATTTTACTCATTTTGAGTATTATGTTGCACAACCGGAGGATATGAAACAAATGTATAGTAAGTGAATATATATTGATTATACATACTTATAGTAGTTATTTAATGGTGTAGGAACGCAATTAAACCCATCAAGCGTGCTTAAAAAAATTATGGAAAATTATGATTCTCACATTTTTTTGCTAACTTTGATGGCATTGAACGACCGGGAGACAAATTAACAAAAAATATTACTCAGTGCTTTTTTCATGTCTATACTAATGACATCTCTTGCGCTCTATAGAATTTGAAATTTGAAAAAAAGTTTTTTTCAAACTACCCTATTATTTGAGTTCAATCGATCTTTTCTGGAATCTTTATAAATAAAATAATGATTTTGTCTGTACATTGCTTAGAACTGACTCATTTCAAGTTTTCTTTACGTTTCATACATTGGAGAAACCGAATCCACCCTTAGAAAAATTTCTGTCGGTTTGTCGGTTTGTCGGTTTGTCGGTTTGTCGGTTTGTCGGTTTGTCGGTTTGTCGGTTTGTCGGTTTGTCGGTTTGTCCGCAAAACTTTGTCACAGGTAAACTCAGCTACCATAAGACATATAAAGCTGAAACTTTTACAGTAGATTTGTGTAGGTCTAACTTAAAATATAGGCTATGAATTGATTGGAAATTCAACGTAGAAGTGAAGTTATGGACGTTTAACGCAAAAATGTTTGTCACAAGTAAACTCAGCCACCATAAGACATAGCGAGCTGAAACATTGACACTGGATTTGTGTGTGCCTAACTTAAAATATGGGCTCTAAATAGATTATTAATTCAGTACAGAAGCGAAGTTATGGGGCTTTTAGCTGTATTTTCCTAACTTCACAGACAAGTTTGTTTTGAAAATACACAGGTGTGGCAAGTAGGTATTGTTAGTTGATTTTAATTTCAATTGAGCATATGAATATATTGCGTATTTGACATCATTGAAATGGTGTTTCACAGAGTTAAGGATGTACTATCTATTGAGAATAAATGTTTTGTAAACGAGCAATTCTCAACTCTTAATATGAACAGGGAGGAAAAATCAACAAACAAGTTCTTACGCTATATGAAGCCGAGGAAAGAACTTACAAGTCAGTAAAGAGATTGGATTAGTGACGAAGAAGCAGTTCATTATCTAATTGAATTTATTAACTCTGAATTTATTTCTCCTGGACTGCCTGCTCATGAGTAAAAACTTAAAGTAGAGCACCAATCATGCTACAATTTAGTAGCAGTAACAAATTTCATGTTACGAAACATGAGTGCCCCAAAACTGTGCAACGGGACACGACTCTGAGTTCGTGCTCTACACAGATATGCCATAGAGGCGGACATAATGACTGGATGTGATATTGGGGAGTCTGTGTGTATACTTCACATACCATTGATTCCGAGCCACTGTCTGTTTACGTTGAAATGATTGCAAAGTCGGGTCAGAGTCTATTTCGCAATGACGTTAACTAAGTCGCAAAGGGAGACTTCATCTAACGCAGGAATACAAGGTAGCAAAACCAAGTTTTTCTCACATGGTCAAATGTAGTTTACATGCTCAACGGTCAGAGGTTTCAACTCTTTCTTCTACCTGAACCTGAAGGACAGACAGCTAATGTAGTGTATAAGCTGGAGGCATTTGTTTAACACTGTAGTAATAATGGTATTTTCTACTATTCTATAATTTCTAATGACATTTTGAAATACCAAAAATGACGGAACTTCTGATTCCTCCGTGGTATAGCCGAAAGGCAATAGGCACACGGCAATAAACCAAAACAGGAACTTCTGATTCTGTCAAAGACGGGTACGTTTGCTATGTATTATATATAACTGTCAACTTTTTTTTAATTTAATATTTGCTTAATAAATACACTGGTAATAATGTAAGGTATGGGACCAGAGTAGCCCAGTGGCTTGCGTGATCGCCGATGACAGTAGTGCAAATTTATTATAAATAAATGTAACAAACAAATATTTTTTTGAATTTAAAATGTGGATAATATAAAAGATGGTAATAAAGTAAAGGGATCTAGCCAGGGTTGCCAGTAGCTTGCTTGCTCGCCGATGACAGTAGTGCAAATATATTATACATAAACACAAACAAAAATATTTTTTTTTAATTTAATATTTGCGTAATATAAACACTGGTAATAAAGTAAGGTATGGAACCAGAGTAGCCCAGTGGCTTGCGTGCTAGCTTTTGACTGGGAGCACGTTAATTAGAACTAACTCATTTCAAGTTTTCTTTACGTTTCATACTTCAGAGTAGCCACATGTACCCTTAGAATAATTTCTGTCTGTCGGTTTGTCCACAAAATATTGCTACCATAAGACATATAAAGCTGAAACATTGATTGTAGATTTGTGTATGTCTAACTTAAAATCTAATCTTTGTATACAGAGGCTTTTTTTTAGCACTGTACTAATAATGGTATTTTCTACTATTCTATAACTTCTAATTGTAGTATTAGTATAATACTATAATTGATATTTTGGAATACCAAGTATAATAGAATTTTTGATTCCGTCAAAGACGGGTACGTTTGCTAGTGTTTTAATATAATTTCATCTACTAGAACTTACAATACTTACACAGTTTGAACTTGGATACGATTGCCAAACTTGTCAGAGGTAACAAAATTTCCAAGACAGGAAGTAAATACATTGTATCTGTCAGAAAATAAAATGATTACGGTACCTAACTTTCTTTTTATTTCCAACATTTTTGTAAAGATTTTTTTGTACGTACAATATATTTAACATACATATGTAATATATCTTTAAAAAAAATCTTTCTATTAATTCGAGGAATTATCTTTCATAACAGCTTTTGGCTGAGCAAGGAGTTCCGGGTTTGAAATACGCAATGGATCTTCTAGGATTTAAGGGAATGCTGAGTAGAAGACCAATTCTTCCTTTGAGTCCTAACGAAGAGCTCACAATCAAACAGTGCCTGCAAAGTTACAAATTTTTGTACTCTGAATAAATATTTCTAACGGAACTGATTTATTTATCGGACTGGTGATTGGGATACTTGTTTTCAAGTAATTAAACTATATCTTTCTACATAAGCTATTTTAGCGATCATGATCAAGGTAAAGAAACAGTTATTGAAATGGACGCAAGTCTGTGAAGTCTAGGGGCAGTTTAAAAAAAACGCAACGGTAGCTGCACTTCGAATGAATAGAATAGGGGAAGAAACACCAAGTCTCCACACAAAAGGCTTTATCCAATATCGATGCGTCACTAAGGTGTAGTAACATGATGAACGTAGCACTAAGTGTTCGAAAAGCGTCGATGTTGGACAAAATCTTTTGTGTGGAGACTTAGTGTTACTTCCCCTATTCTAATCAGGAGTAAATGCCACACAATAAATGTTGCATAGCTCGTGAGTTACTCAGTTTTTTATTTTTGTACGAAATTAACTTCTAATCAAATGAAAAAAAAAATGTATTTGGAATGTGTTTCGATAAATACAGCCATTATACATTGGTAAAATACACATAGGCAAGACTTCCATAGTGATGGCAGACTAAACACCAATACTAAATTTAAATATACATCGTCAACAGATAATGCTTTGTGTGACTTGATGCATCTATCGCAATATATGTAAAATAATTTATAAAATAAGAAATGATAAGATAGAAACTGGGACAAGATCAAGAAATCGAGTTCTAGAAAGTTTTGAAATGAAGATGTCTATAATCTCATGATAATAAACTTGGCTTAAATAGAAGAATCCATGAATGATAAAACACTATTAAAGGCGAAATAGAAAAAGATAGAACAAAACTCTCAAAGATATAAGATATGGTGAAATTAATTTTAAAATATTAATTTAAAAGATAAGCTATGTGTTAAATGATTTGCGTTAAAAAAGATAAAGTTAATAATATTTTTGCGTTCTTGTTAGTCAAAGTCAAATATTGAAAATGTTAAGATCATTCTCTTATTTTAAAAACATGTATAAACCTATTTACCAATATTGTAAGTTATGTGAGATATATATTAAAAATAAATTTAGGTCTGGTAGGCCAAATGTTAACTATCTAACTAAGGTACAAAAGAATATCAATATCACAGCATGTCCTTTGACATTTAGTTACAGTAGATCTGTAAAGAAGATCTGCAAATCTGCATTTACTAGTCGATCAGCTTTCTAGGTATGCGTGGATTCGAACGGAAAGCAGCCAGAATGCAGGTGACTTATCAAACTTATTTATCTATTCATTTATTTATTTATTAACAATGGAAACCTGATCAAAATATTGAAAAAGTAATAAAAAATAATAAAAATAGAAAAGAACATGAATTTAAAAAAGATGAGACGAGTAATGGAAATAAATTAAATAAAATAAACATGAAGTAGATGAAGACGAAGTAGAAAAGGACAATTCTTATTTAAAAAAAGGATATTGTCATTCATATATAAAGTTAAATGTGACACTAAACAATGGACTGTTGACTATTTCCAAAGCAGTAAGTCAGTACCTCACACGTTATCTTATGGAACGGGTCTCTTACCAACAGAAGTAAATAGAATAAACTAAACTAAACTAACTAAACTTCTTAGCTATTTTTTTGTCATACCTGCAAGTAAGTTTAAAGGTAGTGCAAAGTTTTATAAATATAATTAGTAAACACTTTTTTATGTAAGCATTTGCACCATCATACAATTTAGAAAGATAAATAAATTTCATATATACATTTGTATAATTAATTTTTACTAAGTAATATGAATATTTTAACAATACACTGTGCTAAAATAAATTACACAAATAAATTAATATTAAGCAAAAGGGAACCCTTTATTCAGTAGAGAAAAATGGCAGAGCCTCGAGTTTAATATTCCCGTCATTCAATCTAATCCGGTGTCCATGTACTTAAATCTAAAACTATAACACTATCAGGTACTATAAGAATAATTTCAACGGTTGAGTCATCAAATAAGGTTGTGCAATCCGCTGTTACTATAGAAGCAACAGTATATCCTTTGTATATCTTTCAGCCGTTGCTAATGCTATTGCCACATGTGACGACACTCCAATAGTGAACCTGCCATCCGTTATATGAGAACAGACCTCAAAAAAATGGTTAGTCAACAAAAACGCTAAGGACCGACAAAAACTGAGATCATTCTGGATGAAAAGGTAACCATATGTAAGCATTGACACTCTCAATTGAATTAACATTTTGTTTTATTCTCATTCCCCTTATCTTTTCCACTCTAACTTTTCGACATCCATTTTTTGGACTTTTAGAAAGTATCTCTGTTTAAACTTATTTAGGTGAGCTAGGAGGCTTGTTGTTTGGTTGCAGCGCGATTATACTAGTATTATTATTCGAACGATGCACACTGCTACAATAAGAGTGCAAGTGCTCCTTTATGGTGTCAGTATAGGTTACCCGCCGCACCAATCCCCAGCACACATGGATTAACAAGCTTTTTCCTATGTACAGTCGCCCCGAATAGACTAATATGAGCCCACGACTTGACCAGCAGAGCCCTACTGTGTCAGTTGGAATTTTCTATTGATGATAGGTCAGCCTCTCTCCTGGCTAATGGAGTTGGTAATCTCTCAGATGATCATACATAGATCACTGTCTACCGTGGTGGTGTTCGGGTGAAGTCCAATAAACTCTCAGTAAGTATCTCTAGGCGTCTAGGGGTCTAGGCGAGTTTATTTAAAACAATTTGTCTAAAATACAATTTCTCAAAGCAATTTGGCTAAACCAATTAGTCTACAACACAATTCATGTATAAACAATTAGTCTAAAAACGGATAGTTTAGGAATGACTGAGAAACTGGTAGATTTAATTAATAATTTATAATAAAGTACCTTATTCATAAAGCAAATCCTTATTCAGTTTACATTCAAAATGTATTAATGCAATTTTATTAAAACATTCTAGATGTATAAACAAAATAAAAGCTTCATTAAAGCATTCTAAATTTATCAGCATAATTACAGCTTTATTAAAACATACAATAAACAAAAAGGATTTCTAAGCACCATTATGGCTTTAACTAAACAGATTAAGTTAAATACTAAAGCCATAACAGAGTGCATATTTTTCAATTTCATTTGAGATATGAGTATATTTATTAATTTACTGTTGCACACTTATTCCATCTCCTTTTTAAATTTATAAATAAAGTTTTCTTTTATGAAAGGAAGATATTCCTTTACCTCTCAATGTTTCAGAGCAGAAATCAAAAAACACCTGCAGTTAATCAATATAGCTTAGAAATATGAGCAAATCAAAGAGAGTCATCTTGTGGGGGCTTGGAACGAACCTACTTCTAGAAGAGTTCCCAAATGGACCTATAAAGGAGACAGAAAGAATGAGCAAACAAGAAAGTATACAAGAATGATCTGAAATCATTAATGACAAGGGAAGTGAGGAGCTAAGCACTAAAGTTTAGTGCCAAAACAATTATCTTGTGAGGGCTGTAAGACACCATAAGCCCTGACTGAAGCCTTTGAGTGGTAAGACGGGGGAAAAGAATTACTTATTTAAGGAGGAAATATACTAAACGATAAGGGGAACCATATCTACACAAAAAGGTTCATCCTTCAGAAAGTAAAGCTCCTGTGGTGCGAGAAAATGGTGGAGACAATAAAATATAAGAAAAGGCAGTGGCAAATCCTTACAGATAAAGGACCCACCAAAAATGGAGGAATTCAAGAGATGGCTTGGTAACTGAGGCAGAATTGTACTGACTGACATTGTACAAGGTAATAACAGAAGTGATACAAGAATGTACTGTAAGAGAATAAAGAAATTATTGCCGGTGTCTTGTTAATACTGATGTGAAACGTCACAGCAGATGAAACCTGCTACTTGAGAGTGGATAGACTTCCTCTTATATGGAAGTCCGTGAGTTTTAATCTGTAGGGACGTATATTCAAAGTTACAAAGCAAAAAAAAAAACTACAAATGTAAAAGAAACATTTCTGCAACAATGGTCGGTTCATAGCTGTCTCACCCGGGTTGTCTGTCATTCGGAAGCTGTTAACAGAGTTCAAGCTAAACGACAATGGATGACTATGAATCACCCTCGCTCCCATGGTTGTGTAGAATGGTCTTAATGGAATTTTCACTGAACACCTTCGTCTTCTTAAACTGAACAAAGGCATAGGAAGCTCTGAAGTAATATTCACGGCTGTACTGGCTTATAGCAAGTTTATTCATGTTAGAAGAGATCACGCACCGCTGAAACTTGGCCACCACCGGCTCAGAAGCAAGAGCCTGCAGAAAACAGCAAATAGTTGAATCGTCTCAACGCTAACGCGGAGTACCAACGTTTTCAGAACAAATGACCTA
This sequence comes from Hermatobates lingyangjiaoensis, assembly GCA_026182355.1. Taxonomy (NCBI): domain Eukaryota; kingdom Metazoa; phylum Arthropoda; class Insecta; order Hemiptera; family Hermatobatidae; genus Hermatobates; species Hermatobates lingyangjiaoensis. The sequence continues at coordinate 14,031,472 of JAPFBL010000084.1, read as the reverse complement.
GTATCTCGACAGAATTTCCAGTGTCCTCGAAAGTCAGGACCATCGTATCCCGATCCCTACGAGTATAGCTGTGGCCTGTTTGGAAAGACACACAAGTCGTTGTCGTTTATCATATATAGGAGTATGGTAGATGTGTGCGTAGTTCGGGGTGACAAGCAGTATAGTAACCAGACAAGCGTTTGAATAAATCATTGGCATAGTGCCAATTGCAGTCATTTTTTTGCATATAAACAAAGATTTGAATTACCAATGTGATCTCCTATACCACCAGTTCTTGCAGATGTAGTCATGGTTGAATGACTGAACTACTGCATAATGGAATAAGCAACAAAGTAAAATTCATTATTGTTAATTATTGAAAAAACATAGACACAAAAAATGTTAAATATCCTTCATTCATATCATCTTGCTCTTCAATTATATTCTTCCTTCAGTAAAATCGAAATTAGGGCCTTCAAATGCAGTAGATAACATTTACCCTTATAGAGTTTGAGGTTGGTACAACTACTCTTTTAAAATACAGCTTTTTTTCTGCTTCATAATGCACTTTTTTACAGTCTTTAAACTTTATTGCATATACCAGATTACTTTGTAATTCTATTCGAATTTCCACTTTCAAATTTGAAAACGAAATTTTCATCTTCCCTTTATTATAAAAGGTAGGATTTACTTCAGGTAATTTCATTTTGGAAACTTTTTTAATTGCCTGTCATAAACATTGAACAAATGATAATTTAAAAACCACTTGCACGTCATTATTTGTTTTGTTTCATCGAATTTGTTGTTGCCTCACGTATTTAAACCAGAATTGTTCAATTAAATTTCAGGGGTTCTTTTTCTTAACACAATGTTTACTCTTTTCTAATTTTTCTCCAGGAAAATATTCCTGGATTTGCTTATTCCAATCACATTTACCACGAAGTTTTGGACACGATTCAGTTTTTTGTTCATAGTATAGGAACAGCAACTAATTAATAATTCTTCTAGTACTGGCACCCTTGTGTGCCAACAGTTAAAATATTGCCATTTTCACCCTTTAAAACTTTCATATCACGAAATGAAAGTATACAATCTTTCTCGACGATTGTGATATGAATTACGCATATTTAAAACATGCTGGGTTTTCCCTTTTTCAATTATTAAAAATAAATCTTCGAGGCACAGTTTAATAAATTTACTTTGTTGTCTATTTCATTACTGCAACAATTCAACTATGACTTTACCGGCAATAAATAACCGGTGATATAGGAGACGCATTGGTAATTCAAATATTTGTGTATACGCAAAAAATAACCCTGTAATTGTCACTATACCAATGACTCATCCAAACCCAGTCTGGTTACTATGCTGCATGTTACCCTAAACGACACGCAAGTCTTCATTTCCAATGTTGTTTTTCTTTACTCATCTTGCTCTCTAGTTATAATTCGTTCTTCAGTAAAATAAAAATTATATATATTGTTAATGTGTACCGCAGTTTCGACATTCATGACTTTAAAACTAAGCTGTTCCAGTCTCCTGACACTCTTGCGAAAGGATACTGGTAATTCCCAAATAAGTTGTCCAAAGGACATTGAGACATTTTTTTAAACAACACATGACTAGCAACATTTTAACAAAACTGATAAACTTTACATAACAAACATTCGATTATCATCAGATTTAGGTCTTTAATATATAAGGCATCTAATGTCTGGAGCTGGACTGACGTTCCATTCACAAGCACTTCTCGAGTCAGGGGACATTGTGTACTACTTCTCTGGATTGATTTAGGGGCTCCTGCTGTAAGGTGAAGAGTGAGGCGTCGGGAAAGCTTATGTATCTAGTGGGGAGCGCTTCACAGATCCCTTTATTACAATGGTACTGATACACAAGGTGGCTATTCTGACGGTCCGGGTTATTGTTATGAGCGGAATTCCAAGGAATGAGATTTTTAGTTTTTGTAATAAATCATGACTACTAATTCATCTTCATTACTAGTAGGAACATTTCTATAAACAATCTTTTTTAGAGTAAGTTCGTCCTGTTTATAATGAGAATGCATATACCCGCAATAGTAGTTCCTGAGTTTGTAGTGGATTCCTTATCAGGCTTAGTGTACCACTTATTGTTTTATGATGTAAGAAACTTCTTTAATGGAAAAACCGCTATTCATAAGAATTTGAGAAACTGTCTCAACTTCTCTGTGGAACGCGTTTCAATCAGTACAATGGGTACTCTTTCAACGTAGGCTGATAAGGTGGGTCGGCGGCATTGTTCAGGGCATTCGCTATGGCCGTTTAAACATAGTCCGGGATAGGGGCGGCTTTTCTGTAAACAGAAGAACTAAAAGTATGAGTTTGTTTGGTCAGAACAGCCGAAAATGTAAAATACCGATGTTACTGTGCTCTACTGTTAGGTCAACTCCTGAGGCATTCAGTCACTCTTGGCGTAAAAGCTAAATCTGGTTTTTGTCAGTGGCGAATGGAAAAATACCATCGATTTAATGAGCATAAATCAAAGGTTCTTTATATCGTTTCAATAGGTCACGTATTATTAAGTTATAAAGAATAAATGATTCTTATAGCAAAATATTTTTAAAAATCTGGAGTGGCCTACACTCAACTTTACTATAAGTAACTTAATATCAAATTTCATGAGTATATAATATATAACGTCTCATTTAAGCATAATGCAAACATCTAAATGGGTATGATTATTAGTCTTTCATTCCTCAGGTAGTACAGATAGTGATTGAAGGACATATCAATATATAACCTTATTTTTGTACATCACACAGCTGATGCAAATAATTTCATTAGTATAACTACAGCAGTAATAACATTTTTGAAAAACCAAAGTGAGCATTTCTTGATACGAAATATTCTCCTACAAGAGAACATGGTCTCTGTACAAATAGCCAGTTCATTTCTTACATCGTTTTCTTGACATCCTTCTACATTGAATATTAAAGTAAAACTTTCAAAATTAAAACAAGAATATACCTTTTTTTTCTCTGAAAAACATCATAAACACCGAAGAAAAAATGTTGTTTAAAGATGATTTATAATTAACTATGTACGATAATTACATTTATTAATCTCTAAACGAAAGATTTCAATTTTGAATTATCTTTTACATTTTCGGTCTTTTATAGAATTATTATACTGGGAATTTTATGACTTCTTAGTATTTAATAAGATCATTTTCCTTCCCCTTTGTCAAATAACATATATACGAATTTTTTCTGAGTGAGTGTTATCATTTTCCTGCACAAAATTATTCCTCTTACATCTCATATAAGTCAATAAACATTTTAAATTGTTCCTTTATAAATATCAATTTATCTCAGTGGATTCGCTCAAAAAATTTCTAAGTCAATGTAAACAATGTAAAAAAATATAAAAAAATCGTCAAGTATAGCAGGTGATCTCTTAGTCTAGGATAAACAAAGAGTTTTTATATGGTTATTGCACTTTCCCGTAATTAAAACTTCATGAATTTTTTTTTATGAATAGCTAATTTTTGGGTCCATTTTTTTTGTTAAACTTTCATTATTTTTTAATGAGCCGTTTAGCGTCAAAAAAACATTTTCTGAAAACAGAAATCGTACTGTAACGCCCCTTTAGCGAATGTAATTTTGAAAAAAATATCTCAACTCATTCTCCACATAATGTTCTATTTTTAGGCATAGTTTCATTTTGACCCGTCAAACAGTATGGTTTGTATCGCTCTCACCAGGTTTGAGATTGAATTAAAAGTCAAAATTTTTACATTTTAGTGAAAAAAAAATATTTCCCGTTGTTTTAAAATTCTGAATATATTTTTCGTTTGTTGCATTTGTAACTTCAAAGATAATGTCAAAATTTCAAAACTCTAGGGTTATCAGTTTAGTAGAAATAAATGTTTAAAAAAAAACGGTTTTTGGCAAAAAAAGTGACTTTCCCATCATGCATAATTCTTCCCAAAAATAGGGATCTTCGTCTTTATGGGGCTCATTTTTGTGTAAAATATCAACTTGATCCATCAAAGATTCTGGACCGTAGCGTGGTAACAAGCAATGCTAACACACTCACCCACCCACAGACATCATCGTAAAAACTTCATAAAACGACTTCTGGGACCTCAAAACATGTAATTCCGTCAAAATCTCGAGATCGAATTTTTTCACGATCACTATACTTTACTTATAGTAAAGTAAAAATTACACTATTTTATTTAATTTAATGATTTGTATTACACATACATAGAAAGCATATAATGAAATATGTATAAGAAGTACGAAAGTAATGCTATATGAGTTTTTTCCACCTTGTGTATATAAATGAAACACCATAATCACGAAAAAATTAAACCATATGCATCATTGAAATTGCAGAAACAATCAAGGATGAAACAATATTTTCATAAAGATAACTAACGTTGTTTACAGCTAGATAATAAGTTATTCTCTTTCAAAATAACAGTCCGCATTAATAAATTCTTGAAATGTTTTTTAAATTAAAAAGGATTAAAATTTTAACTGTTCAATTAATAGTAACAACAAACTAACAACAAAAATAAATAAATACAAATAAAAGCATAATAGAATAACAAACTTTTTAAAGAAAGGAATGAAAGAAGAAACTTTATTTTGATCAAGACATTTTAATAAGGTTTTTAAGTGATAATAAAATACATAAATCCTCCATAATAGATAATCTAAATTAACATAATATATCTAAATTAATCTGTAAACGTAGGGACATAATTATTATAAGTATTTACATAATGAAGCAAAAAAGAAAAAGCAGTAAACTCAAAGGAAAATTTGTTTATCACGATGTACAAAATATACAGCTGTTATTTAATCTCAAAGTTTCTTTAAACTTAAAAAAATTACAATAATATGGCATTTACAATAAATCAGAGTAATTATAATATGAACAAAGAAAACTAAATTTACAATAGCGAATATAAATTTGGTTGCTAGTTTATTTTGGTTAAAGATAACTCATAGAACACAATACAAAGTATAATCTGAACAAAAACGGATAAAAAGTATAGCAGATAAGTAATGCAATTCACATTTTCAAAGCAGAAGTGATTTTCAAACTAGTTTTATATTCTTAGGTAACCCTAAAATAATTGCTATAAATTGAACTCAAGATATTAGACTAAGAACTGGAAAATTATTTGGATTGAATAAGAAACTGGTTATACTGATTGATATATTAAGCCTAATACAGTATAACGTACAAGCATATTTAGGAAAAATTAAGGAAGTGTAGTTTACAAAATTAAAAACGGTGGTTTTCTTTATAAATGGTACAAAGTTTTAAATAATAGTAAAGAAATAATTATTTAACAGAATATATATTTGGTAAGCTTCCGTTAAGAATTGCTTCAGTTTTAGCTCGCTTCTTAACATTTCTGTATTTTAATAATGAAAAAATCGCTCCCAGCATGATTTTGGCACCAATGATAACTGTTCACAACTATATATATATATATAAAGATTTCACATAAACACGTGAAATAACAATCAATGATCAAACCACAATAAGAAAATGGGAAAACAAGACTAAGATCTTTCAACCGTAACAAGCGGTCTTCGTCAGAGTCAAAAACCCAACTGAGGGTTTTTGTCAGGTCAGTTGGGTTTTTGACTCTGACGAAGACCGCTTGTTACGGTTGAAAGATCTTAGTCTTATTTTCCCATTTTCTTACTGTGGTTTGATCATATATACATATATATTTAAAGTCACGTTATAAAGAGATATCTATTACTTTCAGATGCCTTGAAAACAATCAATATTGTAAATCATTGAGGGTGTATGAATAATAGTACATTTAAGCTCATTACAAAGTGAACAGAAAACTAAAAATGCAATTCATTTCATTTTAAAGCAAAATATACGCAGTGACTACTTTGATGCTGAGACAAAAACCAAATGATCTAGCGATGTTCGTGCGAGAACCATCCAGTAACATGATTGTGAGAAAAGAATCCAAGACGCCTAAGTCTAGCTGCAAGCATACAATAAATTAATGAGATTATTTATCCATGAAATAAATGTTAAATATTACCTACTGTAATGTCAATAACTAGAAATAAAAAGTAGGGATGAAAGTGAACCTAATACTTCATGAATATTTCTTCAATTAAGAAAAAAATAAATATGTTTGACTATTTAATAAACTTTTTATACACCCATTTTATTTTACAAATACTTAAATTTGAGATATGATTTCAAATTTTCGAGCTGGCGTGGTCTTGTAAAAATGATATAAATGACTATTAATACTTCTATCAAATATCTAATGATAATGAATTTAAAAAAAAAAACTTGTAAACAGTAAGACACATTTTTATCAAATTAAAGTTACCTATTATCAAATTACAAACGTTTTAAAACAGAAACACCATGAAACTATAAAAATGAATACTAATTATGTAATATGTCTAAATCTCCCGATCAACGGTGTTTTCTACGATAGACTTTCATTACATACTGATCAGAATTTCTTGATGAGGGCAATCGATAGAGAAATATTCCACCCTTGAAGTTGTTTATTGTTCAACCCAACACCGTCTCCCTTAGGATGTTTCTCTGATTGCCGTGAAGATAGTCATGCTAGGAAATTATATAATACTATAGAGATTATACTTGTACATTACATGTCCGATTAGACATTACTAGAAATTTTGCTAACCTAAATTCACTTTCAAGATTGATTAAATATAACAAATTCCAAAAAAACCAGGTACCTGATTTACTTTAAAATACATTCGATAATGACCTTTATAAACTGACACCACTAAAACTAAACAGCTGGTTCGTACAAACATGCTAACTATGAAATCAGAAAGGAAGAAATGATTAAACTGAGTTATAGAATAGAAAATAAATAGTACCTAGGTAGATGTTGGTCTAAGAGCTCCTTGGCTCTGCCAGTCTGCTTTTTCTTACTGGAAACACACACAGACAGGCAATCAAATATCTTTCTTACTTGAAATCCACTTGTATTAAGTACAATCATGCTACCTCAATAGTGCCATATGTATAATTTTTAAAAATAATAAATCGTGTCAAAAATAACATTTTTTGTTGATTTAGTAAATTACTGTAATAAAAAAAAAGAAGGAAGATTACATATAAAGGCACTACTGAAATGACCATTCATACATTTGCAACCAGTAAAAAAAAAAATTAAACAAACCATGTAAATATTTTCTGTGTGAATGTCATGCAAAACGTCAACTCACCAATCAAACAGATCTAGTTCACATTTAGCAAGGAAAAGTTATTAGTTTATTAGACCAATAAGTTTGCGAAGCTGGAGAGGAAGGAGTTAAGTAAAAGTCATATAGATAAAATAGTTGTAATGTGAAGAAAAGACCTATGCGATTGTATTTAATAAATTAAGGCATACAGCGCATTATACCTAGGGGTTGGTTAATATTCTCTTATTTGTGTGAAAGTGTTTTAAGTACTAAATTTACAATAGTTACACAAGATGTATATATTACGACATTAAGGGCATCAAATTTGCTTACGGTGGTTGAATCTATGTAGCCATGCAAAAGCACGACTGGAGTTACCGAAGAAGCACAGACTGTATAAGGTAGAAGAAACTTCCCAATAATATTTGAGAAGAATTTCAATTCAATTAATTTTAATCCAGACACAATCTGTGACAGAAGGTAGTTAGAAGCTTTCCAAATCGAAGCTAGGTCACTCGAACCATTAAATATGTACCTTTCAACATACTTTCGATACAAACACATGAGAAGGTAGTTTCTACTTGATCTGTTTTTTCTGTCTCAGAGGATTGTTAAAGAATCTGAACCTCAGCTTCAGGGAGAGGTCCTTCCGTACTAAACAAACGTTTACAATTAATTACTATAAACCCATATACGTCAAAAAAAAGCACACATAATTTCCATATAGTTCTGTTTATGTGATTATTACTATTTCAAGTGTAGTGTTTATGTATTTGTTTGTATAAAAGCAACCTAAAAGAAATAAATTATTCATAAAGGTTTAAGACAATTGCATCCTTCAAAATCAAGAAAACACCACTCTGATGAAACATGTTTGTCCTGGAATGTAACATGTCCTTGCAAAAAGAAAACCATAACTGAAACTGACCATGATTTCATTATAAATAAGGAGATTTAATTAACTATAAATAAGGACAAGATGATCTTTATGATGTCACTTTCAAACAAATAGGTTTAAATATAGCTTTTAGCTTAAATAAGTGTTAGTTCGAAGTGCTCCAATGCCTATCTTCTAAATATAGGAAGTGTTCAAAATTACACATAGAATTTAAACTAATTATAAGTAAATTATACTAGATATATATATATATACTTTACATTGTTAATAATGAATTATAAAAACCACAAGTTGCATACTAATATATAATAAACAAATAAACTTTTCCATTGCCTTAAATCATAAAAAAACCGTCTCCATATGGTAAACAAACGAATAGTATACTTTTCTTCATTAATTCTTTTAACTGAATTTTCGAATTATTAACTGAAGTAATGTCCCAAAATAAAGAACATAATGTTCACTAAAATTTTCCTAAAACTCTTCATATCATTATAAAATCAGTACTCTAATTTGGATCTAATTATTATTATTATTATTATTATTATTAGTGTAAAATGTGATATGGAGAGTTAAGATTCTTTATTATCATAACATCCTAATGATGTCTACAAAGTTTAAACTAGCATAGTCGACCTAATAAAATATTTAATCAAAAAATTTAAACCTGTATTTTTCTTTATCTATTTGTAAGCATCGATTTGTTTTGTATTGCTTGATATTGACTTTGCTCCCAGCTATCACTTAGTTGATTGTAAAGTTTAAGTAATAAAAAGAATATGAACAGATAGTATTTGCCCAAATTAAAACACCAAATGTTAAATGAGAACACTGTGTGTAAATTTCTCCCCTTAAAGTCAAACTAGAGATCTATTTTTAAAATGTCAGTATTGAGATAGAAATGAAGATAGCGATAGGTTCTTGATTTCCACATTTAGGTTTGATAATAGCAATATTCACGTACAAGGCCTATACTCCAAAGTAAAAGTGAGCATATATTAAAACTAAGGTTTTAAAAACAAACTAATATTTTGTAAGATATTTCCAAATAAGCATACACGTTTAAAACTAAATTAGGGACAAGTTGTTTCTTTTTAATTTCTATATGAAAATCATAGCCAGTTTCTGTAAGGAAGGGGAAAAGATAAGTGTAAAGGGCTGGTGTGATTCGAAGAAGGTAAGACAAGGAGGGCAAGCAAATGCATCAACAACAGACCCCAGGGAGTCAGTAGACATAGAGAGAACTCCGCCTCCTGGGCGTAGTTTCAAGCTCAATGAAGCCTCCGGACCACGAATCATCCTACCTAAGAATCACTCAGTCAGTTGATATGATAAACAGACCTTATCTAAAAGCTGAACAGAATATCCTTTCTAAGTATCTTAAATCATTGTATACTAGTTATGAATACTATATCATAATGTTTCAAGTTTTGGGCTTCTATAACATGAAGCAAAGAAAACAGAGAAATTCAAAATATTTTGTGTATAATTCATTCAATTAGCAATTACTTGTTTTGTAATAGTTTTCATCATCATCTCGAAAACGATACTTGGTGTCATTTTCATTTCATGTACAAACAATAATAATTTTAAATTGCTTTAACATAAGAAACTAAATTCTTTATAAGCTTGGAATGAAACTGTATTGAGATATATTCAATAAATTTTTGAATATCAGTTATTGATTTTACAATTTACTCAAAACTGCAACATTTCACTTTAATATTATTAAAGATCAATTGTAAAAGTTAAAGAAAAATAACAACTTAATGAGTAGTCATAGAAAAAATTGTTCTACATTTATACTTAACTATTATGCAGAGTAATCTCAATTTCAGCATTTCATTCATTACGTAGCAATTTATTTTTATAGTTATCAGAATTGATTAAAAACAATATAATAAAATAACTTAAAGTATTACTTCTGGGAATATATGAAGAAAAATTCCATATTCTGCTCTCAACCAAGTAAAACGTTAGCAGGATGTTTTCTTTAATATCAGATTAACGAAGAGACGATGAAGTTAATTACTTAAAGTATACAAATGTCATGTACATATTAAAATAAACGTAACATTTATATTGGCAAAAATATATATTAATGAAAAATAATGGCATACATAAAAACCTAGTGTTAAATTATACAATTTAAATAAGAAAGAAAATAGTGATACGAACTAAAGAATCTAATGCGTAAAATTCCATTCACAACTGACGATAGGAGTTCATTGATATGCATAAAGTAAACATGCAGGGTCAATGTTTGAGACCTTCCAAAGTTATAGGGGTTTTGTAATGCATTTAAATTCATTAGTGAAGAAACCTATTTCAACTGTACACCTCAACAGATGGGACGAATTCTGGATGGACATTTCTCTTCACTAAAAATCTAAGAATTGCAGTTAAACCAGCTCCAATAGTTTACTGCTTCTCAAGTCACTCCTAACATCAATAAAGCAACTAACAGAAATCATAATATCTGTTCTCTATATATATACGAAATCAAGGTTTCAAGAACAAAGTTAAGATTACGTGACTTACTTCTATCAATATTCCTCTGAAGATGGGTCGCAATCCTCTGTCGAGCATCATTATACTCTAGGTGGAGTCCAAACCTTAGAAGGGTAGGGTTCTGTTCAACCAAATTTGTTATTTCCATTTCAATTTTATTTCCCAGAACTTGTGTCCTCTGTCATTAAAAAAACACATGAACACAAATGAAAATTGGAATTATCAACAATTGCACCAATTAAATATTAGTTTTAAAGGATTAAAAACCAAAAATTCCTTCAAACCTAGAAATGATTTTGGATGGCAATAAAAAAAACTATATTCTAATAATACAGTATGTTCCACAGCATTCAAAATTTCTAACATGTTTGAACAATTAAAATTATTTAAAAAATATGTTAAACAAACTATTTCAATTAAATAAAAACATATGGACTCAAATTTAATTAAACTAGAACAACTGCTACCGCAACAGCTTATAAACTATAATAAATTGCGAATGGTTTTTTTTTATCATAATTTCATGTCTTGTACTTTAATAAGGGGTTTGTCAGGGATAGATCAGGTACGGCACAAATCGTGTAATCTGATTGAGATCTGATCTCGTGATTTGATAAGTACGCAATGACACTAAAATTTGTAATAAAAAAAATAAATAGTTCCTTCATTAGCTCATAAACGGTAAGTTCTTTCGGTAACATACAAAGAAAGTCCGGATATAACTGAAATTAAATTTGATATTGACTAGTCGTCTTCACAACCACCTCTGAAAACGATATCTATCCAAATATCAAAATCAGTTACTTGTACGTTCCCTCTTTCTCGGAAGCTGTGTGTGTCGACTTGCTGAACCATTATAATTTCCTCTAATTGACAATCCCTTTAAAAGTGGTGGGCAAGATAACATTCAATAAAAGAAAATGCACGAAAACATTAAGATTTTGTTTCTTCATCAGAGTAACAAAATATTCGAGAAGAGAGCAAGAATGTGCCAAAAACAGCGTCGAAGTCGATAAATAATAAAGTACAGATGGACTGCGTTAAAATTAAAAAGGTATGTAACAAGAACTTTTTACATCTGCGATGATTAAATAAATCCACAAATGCAAATAAACATAAAACCATTTTCTATTTTAAGAAAATGGGTTGCGTTGAAGAAAATATGGATATCACTGCTCTACATTACTAATTAATACTAAATTATTATTATCTTCTAGTTTTTACAAAGTACATGTGTAAAACATGGAGAATAAATAAAGTCATAATAAAAATTATGAACTGCCAAGATACAAACGAATTCTTTTTCAAATATATAGGAAATATACAGAGAGGTGTAAAGTAAATATAAAGTAACATCACATTAGCGGTTAGTATCTTATAAATTCATTAAGAATCCTAAAAGCAATCAGTAAAACTAACTTAACAATTTAATTTAAATTAAGCATTTTCTTCATTCGCTACGATATAGTACGAGTATAACTCAATGCTTCAAAAGTAAAAAAAAAAATTAACTAAGTAAATCATTTTAATGAATTCATACCAACCACAAATGTGATGCCACTGTACACCTACTAAGGTAATGCATACCCTATGTGAAATTAATTTATAATGAAATTTCACCACACCTGATTGGATGCACGAAACTCCTCCACGGATTTTTGAGCAAGCAGGGCTCTCACAAGTCCTACTACAAGAGATGGACTAAGAAAATTCGTTTCAACGCTAAAAGTAAAAGGTCAATACAGAAGGAATGAAAGTGGAATAGTTAAAGAACAATATGAATATGCAATTCAATTTACTTGACAACTTTAAGAGTTCCATTTTTTTCAAGTGCTTCACACAACTTAATGGCATGTTTATCCATAAGCCCAACATTTGTTAAACTTAGTGTTTCAAGGTGGGTATTTTCTTTAAGAGCTGAGAACAGAGTATTCCATTTCTCATCTGATATGTCCTAAGAACAAAACACAATATATTATTAATAATAAGATTACATAATTATGACCTAGTAAAAAGTACCAGTGAGAATTATTGTAAATCTACGTTTCCTTGAATACAAACGGTTACCTAAATTTAACATTTTAACTTCTCAATGTTTACTTAGGATGTATTTACTATAAAATTAATTTTACTGTAGACTAAATTACCCTTATATTGTTGAAATTGAGGTTCAGAAGACTGTAATCGTTACTTTTTACTTTCTGTATGACTTTATCAACATCAGTGTCATTTGGTGGCTCTGATGGGAATGCCTTGGGTTGAGAGGCCTTCGTAATACCATCCCAGCCTAATCCAACTGGTTGGCCTTTATTCAGCAAACTAGCATGGTACTGGTCTTGATTCATCATGGAATGGAATCCAAGGATGGCTGTAATAAAAAACTATATTACCTTTCTATAGTCCTATTAAAATAAAGGAAATATTTGTTTACATGTTTCTTTGGTTATAAAGTAAAAATTAATACTCAAGTACAATTTTGTATCAAACGAAGCACCTTTTAAGGCAATTAGAAATGTTATAAAAGGTTAAAGTAACCTTTAAAGAAAGAGATGGAAACTGTCATATAATAAGATGAAATCACTTCATTTGGTGCATGTTTAATTTTATCACGAAAAGACCTACATTAACTCCGGTCAAATAACTTTAAAGCATATTAATAATAATAAAAAAAAGGGGTGTAATCAAAACTATTTGATATACAGTTACGACTGTAATGGAAATTTAATGGGACCAGGTAAAAACACAGCACAATATAAGGTAATTAATTAAGTTCAAAATTAGTAGCTAACAATTTCATTTTTAAAGATTTATAAATAAAATTCCAATTAATTTATTATTATTAATAAATGAAAAACAAAGATAATTAAATTAAGAATATTTAATAAGTATATTTATGGTTTAACAAAAATGTCATTTTGGTTAAACCAAAAAGAACATTAAACAAACAATGATTATTTATATTTAAATAATATTATATTATTTAATATAATATAATAATAATATTATATTTACAATGATAAAATTATATTTAAACAATTTATTCGTATACGTAATAAAAAATCTTACCAGCTAGATCAATAATTTCTTCTTGAGTGGCAGCAGAGAGGGCATTTTCATATTCATCACCAAGATCTATGGCAATTTTTTCTTCTGTTTCTTTTTGAATAGGATTCTCTGGAGGTATCCACTGCAGCATGTAAATCACATATAATAATTAGATAAACATGAAACTACAATATATTTGTAATACATTTTATCTTACACTTGAGAAGTTCATTTTAGATTCTTTTATAAAATCTACTTCGGCTTCAGTCTAAACCACATTGACAAAGTTTTGTTATTCGACCAAAAGTATGAAGAAAAGCGTTCACACCCACTATTTATTATTAAATTGGATGTCTGAATTCAGTTAAATCCTCTGAATGATTGTGCAGAGCACACTTCCATGCTGGTAAAATATATTGTGTTTACCTTTATTTCTTCTACTTTTTAAATTTTTTACGTTATTTTTTGATGCAATAGTTATACAAGAGATATTTTTAGGCTCTAAATTTGTAAAATATTGAACAGATCAAAGACAATCCATGAATACAAATCACTACCTTCTTTCCTCTGATTGTCCCAGGTATATACGGTTTCAATTCTGGTTTATCTGGTGTTTCCAATGCTTGCTTGTTGATATGGTCAATTAATTTTTTTCTATCCAAAGGCCCCGTGGGCTGTTTGTTACAATCATAGGAACATCTCTGAGATGGGGGCAAGAAACTATCCTGAATTGAAACAAAAATACAGCATTGATTAAACAAGTATTTCAAGATCTTATGAAACCTTTTGTAAAATACTTGTAAATTATTAAGCCCTAAATTGTTCTAACCAACTGAATACTTTCAGAAGAGTTCTCTTCAAAATATATAAGGATCAACTAAACATTACATGAATTTTCATGCAAAATGATAGGGAAAATAAAGAGGTCAGCTATACAAACATCAACGTTATAGCTTAAACATAATGAATAAACATATTCCACTTAAAAACAAACATATAACTAAAATTTACTCACATCAGGATCAACTTCTTTGGCCAACATTGAAATTTCCTCAGGAGATAACTGAGATAACAGTTGATCAACATCCAATTCTTCATATTCACTCAAATCCCTTCCATATAGTTTCGCTGGGGCGGTAGTCATGGTGGTCGTCTTCGTCGTTGAAGACGTCTGAAAAAATTGTATATTCAATTACTTAATGCAGAATACTAAAATACTTTTTTTAATACAAAATAAGGAATGTAAAATACATATTCTGTATACTTATGATGGGCGTTTCGTAAACTAGCAAACGTAAACATAATGACAAATCGTTCCCTTTCCAAAATCACAATTCTTTTTTCACACGTTTCAAGCATACAGGAAACTTCACATCATAGCATTCACACAAGTTTGACAATTTAATACCATTAATCAATAATTTTAATACATAATACAATGATTATATGCATCCCACGAACAAAATGATTGTGCAGCATTATATATGTATTTGTTCACTATAGAAATATTGTTCACGCAAGGTAAAATTAATAATTTAACTAAACGTTCAGAATACATTTATTTTTACTAATAATCAATTTCACCGTCATTTTGTAAGAAACATTCTACAGACCATCACCAACAAAAAATAAGTAGTGTTTAACTTGTTCTAGTAGTATTACTAGAGGGAGTAATAATGAAACATTCAATTTTAAATTAATCGAAAGTGTTTGGCTCTAAATTATATAATGATTACAATTGGACATTAGGGCAATGCTGTAACATAAATTGAAAAACACATTTTACTGAAAGTAAGTAAATAGATAATATAAAATGCAAAATTAAATGTATATTACGTGTGTTTATAAACTAACAAAACCAATTCAATAATAACATTAACCTTAAAAAAGATATTATTAAATAGAAATTCTTTTAAACTGAATAGATGGAAGTATACAATTAATTCTACCGTGACATAAAAATATGAAGGACAATGAAATCAATAACAATCACTTATATATTTTGGAGGATCTTTTAATTCCTACTGAAACATGTATTCCATTAATTTGCAATTGCTGTAAAGTTGTATAAGAAATGATTATGATTAAAATTAAAACATATTTGAAGGAGGAATTAAAAATGTATAATAAAATTTTACCTTGAAATTGGTTCTAAAGAAAGGAATGATAAGATAGCTTAAATGAACATTGGTACAAAATTTACACTTATATTACAGTACTTATAAATATTTACTGATAAAAAAATGATAATAGGTGTTAATGGTAACACGCCCACTGCAGTCAAAATTACACACCGTTGACTGGTCAACCACGAATCACTGGGACATCTAACCGACGTGTATAAAAGAGAGAGAGTGAGAACATTGAAGGATTGCTACACCAGAGCTCACAGCGGTCAATGATGAAACTAAGAGGAACACTGTTGGAAGATTCATAAATCGCTTTGCGAAAGGCAAAATATTGTATTAGTTTAGGTTTAATAAAATATTATATGTTTCAATTCAAATATTAAACTAAAATATAGGAAGCAACGTGGAATGCTTTTAATAATTGTTGAAAACATTACATTAAAATATGGATGATACTATCCGAGTCGTTCAAATGATTACTCTTCGGAAGCATTAGAATAGCAATAATTTGTGCAATTCCTTTTAATAAACTTAAAATTACTTCTTAGTCTATATATAAATTCTCTTCGTGGCTCTGTATGTATGTATGTATGTATGTATGTATGTATGATCAAACCACAATAAGAAATGGGAAAACAAGACTAAGGTCTTTCAACCGTAACAAGCGGTCTTCGTCAGAGTCAAAAACCCAACTGGGGTTTTGCAGTTGGGTTTTTGACTCTGACGAAGACCGCTTGTTACGGTTGAAAGATCTTAGTCTTGTTTTCCCATTTCTTATTGTGGTTTGATCATTGATTGTTGTTTCACGTGTTTATGTGAAATCTTTTTATCGTATGTATGTATGTTTGTACCTTATGGATTCGGCCTACAATGGACCTTTTTCAAATATTCTTTTGCAAGGCACTTTCTATAGGTCTTGGGGTGGTTTTAGGCTATTAAACTCTTTGGGGCATCCTAACCCCGGCCCCCTAGGGCCCAAAAACCTCAAAAATTTGCCGATTTTGAGTTTTTGCATTTTTTGTGAAGAAATATGGCGTCTACGGCCTTAATGCATAAAATATGAAATGTTGGAAATAAAAATCGAAAATCAGAGTTGTGGTTCATGTAATATCCCAAAAATATTATAATAGATAAGGTTTGCTGTATAACCTGTTTGTTTATATTTTGACTTTAATTGGTAATGGCGGCCGCAGGTAGGTTAATCTTTATGATAATATTTCCACACGCTTTGTTCAATTGGAAACAACCAGGTACCAGAAATTCTATTGTTTTCAGATTGATATTAAAGACAATTATTGTATTTTTTATATGGGTTTCTTATTAACTTTAACAAAGCTTTAGCTATTATCAATAGTTTCTTAAATTTTTTTAAAAGTCTCAAATTATAAATTCCAAACAATTATTTTTTTGCCACAAGTTTCACATAACAATTTCAACTATTAAACATTTTGTCACAAGTTTCACATTACAATTTTCAAAAATCAATTTTTTTTGTCCCAAGTGTCACATTATCTTTCAAACAAATTTCATTCACAAATTGTAGATTTGACCTTCATTTTTTGAACAAGTTTCAGAATCTATATATAAATTTTCTTCGTGGCTCTGTATGTATGTATGTATGTATGTATGTATGTTTGTACCTTATGCATTCGGCCTACAATGGACCTTTTTCAAAAATTCTTTTGCAAGTCACTTTCTATAGGTCTTGGGGAGGTTTTAGGCTATTAAACTCTGGGGGGCAGCCTAACCCAGGCCCCCTAGGGCCCAAAAACCTCAAAAATTTGCCAATTTTTAGTTTTTGCATTTTTTCTCAAGAAATATGGCGTCTACGGCCTTAATGCATAAAATATGAAATGTTGGAAATAAAAATTGAGCTCAATGTTATATAATGATTTTTTGCTCTAGGATGCTTCTTTCATAGCCTAGGTACCACTATTCTCCTGAAAATGTTAAAAAACGTCCAAGGGACTGTAGATCATGAATGAAGAATCGTAAGACAAAAATGCATAAAATAATATTGAACCCAATTTTCATTTCGATCATTTCAAATTTTATACTTATAACTTCTAGACCCGGGCAACGCCGGGTATTTCTGCTTGTTCTAGTAAAAACTGTATTATGCAATTTATGCAATAATATATGTCTTTAATAATTACTAGTGTAGTGATACATTTTACGACTTCAGAAATGGTTTTATCGATGAATAGTAAATTATTGTAGTAATTTGGTGAAGGGAACGGAACTTGGGCAACAGTTCTAGATAGTGATCTGAGTGGTTGTACCCAAACATCCCATCAAACAAGAAGACCGTAAGGGCTGACGTTTTTGGACCCGCAAGGGATCGGTTTTTATTCTATCCAGTGAAATAAATTTATCTTTTCAAAATTTAGTAAAAAATCTGGAGTAACTTACGCTCAACTTTAGTATAAGTAAACATAATATCATAATTCTTTGGTATATAATATATAATGTTCCATTTAGGCATAATATAAATGTCTAAATGGGAGATGTTTTTTAGTCCTTCATTCCTGAAGGTAGTACAGATAGTGATTGATCCACTTATCAATATATCTGCTAATTTTTGTATAATACACTACTGATGAATATAATATCATTAGTATATCTACAGCAGTAATAACATTTTTGAAAAGCTAAAGTGTAGATTTCGTGTTAAGAAATAATCTCTTATAGGAGAATATGACTTTTCTTACAATTGCCAGTGGATCTCTTATATAGTTTATCTGACCTCCTTCTACATTGAATATATAAGAAAAATTATCCCATTTAAAACTTGAAAATATTCCTATTTTATCTGAAAAATATCAGAAATATGTAAGAAAAAATGCTGTTTTAGGATCATTTTTAATTTAAGATGTAGGATAGTTATATTTATTACCCTTCAAAGTATGTTTTCAATTTTGAATTATGTTTTACATTTTTGGTCGTTTATAGAATTATTATACTGCGAATTTTATGGCTTCCTAGTAATTAATAATAATTACTTTTCTTTCCATTTGTCAAAAATCATATATACCAATTCACTCTGAGCGACTGTTATCATCTTCCTGCCTGTAAGGTTTACGGTAACCTTAAACTCTGTAATAAGGTTACTGTGAGGTAACCTTAAACTCTGTTATAAGGTTACTGTGAATGTATATTGAGAAAAAATATATTAGTAAATAGTCCACATCATCGAATAAAACTTCATAAAAAGATTTCTGGGACCTCAAAACATATAATCCCGTCAAAAACTCGAGATCGAAAAAACTTGAATTTTTTCACGAACACTATACTTTACTTATCGTAAAGTAAAAAATAAAAAATATTTTAAGAGTTAATATGTTATGTAAGAAGAATAAAATTCCTAAATGTAAAAATTAACGCCAGTCAAACATTTTATTGTGCTTTCCAGGGTATGATAGATGGTTGACTAACAAAGGGTTGTAATCAAACTACATACATATTGCACCCTTGAATAAAACATAATGCCAGATAGATGTTGTTTTTGGTTTCTTTAAGAACCCAATTCTCTTCGGGTAATATTTGGGAAACGCACACTTCCGTGCTTTATTACAAAAAGGGATACTAATTTTGAGCTACTTTCTCGGTGATTCGATTAACTTAAAATTTTGATAACATGCTCGTAATTCATTAAATTAGCATTAATGCAGGGATGTATGATTTCGGGAACTGCATTTTGAGATTAGAACAAATGAATGCAAGAGTAATAAATGTTGGGTCTACAATAATGTTGGATCTTAGATCTACCACAACTTGAACTATGACTATTAACAGCTTCTCAAGCAGGCGTCTCGTCACAGCGATTGTGAAGATTATTTGTAGATGACTAGTCTATTATTTGTCAACTTTACTATACACAAGGATAGGTAGATGAAATTGCTATTATAAGAAGGGCCGTGCTAGCACCACCTATGTATTTATACAGCATCCTCTTCAAATTGTAGAAGATCACCATCGTATAAAGATCTAGATATAAATACTGCTAAAACGGTCCTTACAACATTCTCAATGAGAAACGAGGTAAATGTCTAACGCTTTAATTGAAAATATTATAGTAAAGTATCAAAGATGTGGAAATCTTCTTAGAGTAATTTTTGTTGACTGGAAAATTCTGCAAGGTTACACTGTGTAATGTCACCAATGGATTGTAATGTATTGTACGGAATTCTTTTGTAGAGCGTGAGGTCTTAGCTACTAATCTACACTTTATCTATAAAACTACTGCTATTGCTGCTATAAAACTAATGGTATGATATACATTAGTTTTATGCTATCCTGAGATAAATGAAAGAGGTACCCATATTATCTACACAGAGAAGTGTCAAAGGATAACAAGAAAACTTTCAGGGTGGATAAGTTATTAGAAGCCTTCCTTTTAGACATTTTTTATCAAGAAAAAAAATTCCATATTATAGAGTTTAGTACAAAATAGAAAATCTTCTTTCTGAGATAAAACGTGGCTGGAAAAATTGTGTCTCTTTTAGTTTAAAAAAGTACATTCTAAATGAACATACATTTTTATGAAAATTATAAATCCTGATATTAAGTATTTAACCCGACATAATTCTTGTAACATAGCTCTTAATCAAGCCGCAAATAATAAGTTATTCGAATAATGCAGACTCTGTACCGATGAGGCTTTAGAATGATTTATCACATTCTATGAAAATGCAAGGTAACAATTAATGCTTTTGTGAGGTTAAACTTTTTCGCAAATCATACATAGCGACACCGAAAACCGTGAAAAACAAACCGAAAAAAGTGAGAAATACTTGTCTGAGGATAATTATAAAGCTCATTAAAGAACTTAAAATCTAAAGTTGATTTTAAAAGGAGAACAAACTCAATTTTTCGCAACGAGTTTGCTATTATATATGAGTTTGTTATTATGTTTACTTATTGTAAGGTTGAGTGTAGGCCACTGTAAATTTGTTGTGAGATATTTTCTGTTTGGTATGATATATGTAAGTTTATTCGGATATTTAGAGATCTTTTTCTTAAAGTTAAAGACGTTGAAGAGTATTAATTTTTTTAAAAATATTTGAAGCTTGATTTTTAAGATATTTTTCCTCATTTTGAACTTAATAAAATTTAATGTCCCTAAATTTCTATCAAAGTCGGCTTTTCTGCTTTTTTTTTAAGTCTGGAAGTATAGTTTCATATATAGCATTTCCTCATGAATATTCAAATGAAAATGTTATGGTCCTTATACTTCCAAATACATCATTCAACTGATTTATGATCAAATCATTTACCTCGTCAAAGAATTATTTTGATTTATCGTTGTCTAAAAAACTGTTCCATCATCTGCAATATCTTTATTTGATATTACTATCTTTTGACAGTCTCTCGTACTGGCTGAATAAGGCTGCATATCAGGAATTGCGCATATTATGTAATTAAATTTTACACTTTCAAATTGTTTTGAAGACTTGTAATATACGTATTAATAGAATGTATCGATTACAGTATTCAATTTAAATGTTTAAAACATTAGTTTTTTCATCTTTTAGTAGTAAAAGCAACAAAATTAACTATTTTTTAACTGCAGTTGTATCATTCCTATTTATTATATGCGTACCTTTCTATTTTTCCATGGGTGGTTCTTAATTTGAACGAATTAAACGAACAAATTTGGGAGGTATTAATTCTTTGTTGTGGATCTTTTCACCTTCAGCTATATTGTCTTCTTATATCTTTATAAAAGAATTAATTTTTTTTTAACTTGTCTAAGTAGTTCTTTGCTACGGCATCCATTGTATGTCTATTTGAAAAAATAAAATGGATGAATCGCTCTTCTTTGGTCACATTTTCTAGCTTATCATGACAAATCATATAATCTGAAACAACTGGATCTAACTACAAGTTGGTGAATGGAAACAAGGATGAATTGTGATTCTCTGAACAAATAGCACACTATTTGAATTGCTTTTCAGGACTGGCCAAAGTTTTAAAAGTATATTTCCTATAAAATTGCGTTCATGATTGGATGATGGATTGGCAAGATTATCTTTATCACCAAGTAGAAGAATATTAACAGATACTTTTTGACAATGAATCTTAGAATCTTAGGAAGCACAAAAGATTGGCCCAGTTTACCTTCTTTTGAAAGTTAGAATCATTTGCTCGAATGAATGAATGAATAAATCTTTATCAAGAGCATAATGCTCAAGTTATACATTGTTGGGGTATCCGTACAGAGAGCACTACGTACTACCCACCAGGCTTTTCCCCTTCATCCATTAATAGAGATACTAGAAAAACTATAATATGTTTACTACTAGTAGTAAGCTAAAAAATCTGGAGTGGCCTACACTCAACTTTACTATAAGTAACTTAATATCAAATTTCTTGAGTATATAACACATAACGTCTCATTTAAGCATAACGTAAACATCCAAATGGGATATGATTATTAGTCTCTCATTACTGAGGTAGTACAGATAGTGATTGAAGGACATATCAATATATAAGCTTATTTTTGTACATCACACAGCTGATGCAAATAATTTCATTAGTATAACTACAGCAGTAATAACATTTTTGAAAAACCAAAGTGAACATTTCTTGATACGAAATATTCTCCTACAACAGAACATGGCCTCTGTTTAAATAGCCAGTGGATTTCTTACATCGTTTACTTGACATCCTTCAACATTGATATTAAAGTAAAATTTTCAAATTTAAAACAGGAAAATACCCTTATTTTCTCTGAAAAACATCATAAACATCGAAGAAAAAATGTTGTTTTAAGATGATTTATAATTAAAAATGTACGATAATTACATTTATTAATCTCTAAACGAAAGATTTCAATTTTGAATTATCTTTTACATTTTTGGTTTTTTACAGAATTATTATACTGGGAATTTTATGGCTTCTTAGTATTTAATAAGATCATTTTCCTTCCCCTTTGTCAAATAACACATATACGAATTTTTTCTGAGTGAGTGTTATCATTTTCCTGCACAATGTTATTCCTCTTACATCTCATATAAGTCAATAAACAATTTAAATTGTTCCTTTATAAATATCAATTTATATCAGTGGAATCGCTCAAAAAATTTCTAAGTCAATGTAAACAATGAAAAAAAATATAAAAAATTCGACAAGTATAGCAGGTGATCTCTTAGTCTAAGATAAACAAACAATTTTTATAGCGTTATTGCTCTTTCCCATAATTGAAACTTCATGATTTTTTTTATGAATTGCTAATTTTTTGTTCCATTTTCGGTCCAATTTTCATTGTTTTTTAATTAGCCGTTTAGCGTCAAAAAAACATTTTCTAAAAACAGAAATCGTACTGTAACGCCCCTTTAGCGAATGTAATTTTGAAAAAAAATATCTCAACTCATTCTCCACATAATGTTCTATTTTTAGGCATAGTTTCATTCTTGTCCGTCAAACAGTATGGCTTGTATCGCTCTCACAAGGTTTGAGATTGAATTATAAGTCAAAATTTTTACATTTTATTGAAAAAAAAATATTTCCCGTTGTTTTAAAATTCTGAATATATTTTTCGTTTGTTGCATTTGTAACTTCAAAGATAATGTCAAAATTTCAAAACTCTAGGGTTATCAGTTTAGTAGAAATAAATGTTTTAAAAAAAACGGTTTTTGGCAAAAAAGGTGACTTTCCCATCATGCATAATTCTTCCCAAAAATAGGGATCTTCGTCTTTATGGGGCCCATTTTTGTGTAAAATATCAACTTGATCCATCAAAGATTCTGGACCGTAGCGTGGTAACAAGCAATGCTAACACACTCACCCACCCACCCACCCACCCACACACACACAGACATCATCGTAAAAACCTCATAAAACGACTTCTGGGACCTCAAAACATGTAATTCCGTCAAAATCTCGAGATCGAATTTTTTCACGATCACTATATTTTACTTATAGTAAAGTAAAAATTTCTTATATAACTATGAACTACTAACTCGAGATAATATTTACAGTAATGTATAGAATACTATTAATAATTGTCATGACTGTAATTCTAATAATATGATAACAACAATAATAATAAAAACTAATATTAACTACAGTAAAATATAGTCTCTTGATTATGAAGGAGTTTCTTTCCTTCTTCCCGGCTCTTCTTTTGGCCAACGTCAACATTCACCCACTGCCAGGTCCCTGCTGGATCGGTGGCTGTAGCAGCCTCAGCGCTGGCCATTCCGACCTCCTCCTCCTGTATCACATCTTGGGGTAATAGCCCCTAAATACCCACAATCCGAGGGTTGGATGAGTTTCCAACCCTCATCCAACTAGTATTATTATGAATATTATTATTATTATTCCACTTATCTCAGATGCTGACTGGCCATGGGAATTTTGAGATATATTTACACAGGATGGGTAAAGTTGATAGCCCTCAATGTAGGTACTGTAACTCGGGGGAAAACGACGATGCAGAGCATACCTTCTTCTTCTGTGCTAAATGGAGAGTGCTGTGCCAGGAATTAATAGCATCACTGGGTGAGGTCACTCCAGAGACCATAGTTCAAAAGATGCTCCAGAGTGAAGAAAATTGGTCAAATTTAAGTTTTGTTCAAGGGTGCTCATACAGATTGATTAGAGCATTTTGTTAGACAAATCCATTATATCTATGGGAAGCATCAGAAATTTTATGTTTGATTGAGGTTGATTTTTCACATGAAAGAATTATATTCTTGCTATATCTCATATTAAGTCATTAAATCATTTCAAATTTTTTCATTATACCTCTAAACATAAATGTTTCAGTTGATTTACTTGAAAAATTTATAAGTCAATAAAAACAATGTAAATAATTGTAAACAAATTTGACAAGTATAGAAGATGATCCATTAGTCAAGGATGAATATTCAGTTTTTATAACTTTTTTGCTGTTTACGGTAATTGAAATTTTACGGAATTTTTTTTTAAAAATTACTGAGTTTTTTTTCAATTACCTGGCAAAATGATATTGTTCATTAATCAGTTGTTTAGTGTCAAAATAGTTCCTCTGAAAAATGAAAAATTAAAATTGACTTTAAAGCCCTTTTGGTTCATGTAATTTTAAAAAAAAATCCCTCTTTTTATCCCCCACATAATGTTTTATTTTTATGTGTAATTTTATTTTGATCCGTCAACCGGTATGACGTTTATCGTCCTCAGAAGCTTTCAGATTGAATGAAAAACCAAAATTTTTACATTTTGTTGAAAAAAAAAATCTTTCCTGTTGTTTTAAAAAACTGAGGATTAATTTTGTAACTACAAAGATAATGTCGAAATTGTAAGACTCCAGAATAAGTAGTTTAGAAGAAAAAAAAAGTTGTTTAAAAACAAATTTTAGTCAAAAAAAGTGACTTTCCCATTATGTATAATTTCTCCCAAAACAATAGTGTTCATCTTCATATGGGGCCCATTTTTTGTAAATTTTATGTATCAATTTCATAAATCGAAGATTCTGGACCGTAGAGTGTACACAAGCTTTTGGATACACTCCCCCCCCCCCCCCCCCCACACACACACACTCATACTTCTTCGAAAAAACGTCATTTGGGGACCTCAAAACATGTTCCGTCAAAATACTTGAGATCGAATTTTTTCAGGATCACTATACCTTACTTATAGGAAAGTAAAAAAATTATGTAGAAATAAAAAAATAATTTAAAAGTTATATAGTTTAAATTTTTCAATTAACAGCCCTTTGTGTTTCACAGATGATTAACTACTTGCATACCCGATCAATAAGAATGATTAAGTACAAATCCCCACATATACCTGCTGTGGGGATTTCCAGGATCAAAAACATTTAACATTTTTAAAATATAAATGTATTTTTCTTCATCAATTTTATTGAATTTAAATATCTATTAAAATAATTAAAAATTAGTAAAACTAAAATTACTCTATGATATCTTTATTCTTATATTATAATGTAAATCAAAATTTTAATACAGCTACCAGTTATATTGGAACTTAGTTAGAAACTAGTTATTTAGAAATAAGAGGTTAAATTATAATAATTTTTCTGTTGTGTCTTTGTTATTATTTAAAGCTTTTAATTATATGTGGAAAAATAGTAAATCATGATTGTGATCTTCAGCAACCAGACGTATCATACTTTGGTAACAATCGAGTTTATATATTTACAAAAGTAATATTTTAGTATTGAGATAACATCTTTAGAAGAAAAGAGCAACTAAAGATGTGCATTTTTAGCTATCTGATATTTTAATAATAGAATTTTAATTATCGAATAATTATTTATAATAAATTAGTAACTAAGGAAATCTCATCTTTATATTAATCGTTGTTGTTTAAAATAAAAGTAACAAAATCACGCTTAGGAAATGCTGTTTCTTTTCTTATTGTTTACATTTTAATAACAAATTGTTCTTGAGTAGAGTGTAATAGTAGAAAACCGCTTAACCATTGCATAAATTTTTATCAAAAGCCTATTTTTAGCCTACATAAGTGGCGTCAGTGAAATGTGGACGCAGAGGTTATTCCTGATGAGATGAAGGTGAAAGTAAATTCCATCGAAACCTACTCAGTTACTCGACTCATCAAACTCAACTCTTTTATAATTTTATACCTTACCATTAGTAGAGTATAGTCAATATGAGGAACATTGATTTCAAAATTGTTACATGGTGGATATTTGTATGATTGTATGTTGTGTGTGTGTGTGTGTGTGTGTGTGTGTGTGTGTGTGTGAGTGTGAGTGTGAGTGTATGTGTGTGTGTGTGCGTGTGTGTGTGTGTGTGTGTGTGTGTGTGAGAGAGTGTGTGCGTGTGTGTGCGTGTGTGTGTGTGTGTGTGTGTGTGTGTGTGTTTCTACCTGGTCGGTTCTTGACTTTGACGAGAGTGACCCAGTGATCTGCTTGATCTGCTTGACACAAAATGGTCAAGATGTCTAGGGTAAACCTCGGATGGAAAGAAAGAAGATTATGCAAAGAATTAGTTTAAATATTTCTAAACGAATACGCAACCTATGCACGCTGATGAAATTTAAAATGACAGCGAGTTTGATTTTACGAGTGCCAATTTATTTATAAGAAAAAAAGGAAAAACATATTCATTAAAATGAGAACTATGGGATATATGACTTGTAGTTACTGTGTTATAGCACAGGAGCAATACGAATAATTTTTCTTCATGTTGAAGTCAATGTTTACATTACGTAGAATTTAAGTAAAAACATTTATATAGGGATTGAGATACAAAAATATTCATAATAGCAAAGGAACCGTATAATAAATAGCGATAATCAAAAAAAGCAAAAAAGTATAAAGCAGAATACGAGTATATAGAATGCAAAAGTAAGTAATATTTTAGATGAAATGAAATTTTTTTTAAAAAAGAGCAATAGATTCAATAAATAATCAAAGTAATAGTAGATTCAATTGTAAAATATATAATAAAAATTATTTACACCAGTTAAAATGTGGATAAATTATGTGAGCAAATAAATCTATTTCAAAAAATGAATAAATTTCTACCTTTCTGATGTAACATGGTTATATTTAACTGATAGTATGAAATAGAAATGAACATTCCAGCCTTTACTTCAACTGATATATGTAAGTCACATTGTTAACAATAGCATAAATACAATAAACGTAATATTATATGCATGTTTAACAGAACTTTCCAACCACTCTGAACGTCTCGTTTTGATAAATTCTACTGTTATTGTCATCTCGCAAAATGAAATCCTTAATATTTCAACTCAGTAAGATTTTATGGCAACCTCAAATGTAGGGCGAAGCCTTCAATGACAAATTTTGGACATTTTTTTTAAAGCATGAAACCAAAAATTACATTTTTATCATAATTCGCAAAATCATATTATTCTCATTAGAATGAACGAATCAATTACAGTTTTTACTGACGTATTTAATAACTAATAAGAAAGTTGGGTGTGACCCACTCCCGATTATTAAACAAATCATTTGCTCAAGCATAAATGCAAATTAAACTTACATTTAGAACCACGCTTATTGAATTTGGTGAGCAGTATAGTCGATCATTATCATAAAAATCCAGAGTCAACTTCTTAAAACTTTCTATTCACTATGGCCAAAGTCAAAGAAGAAAAATGGTAATGACGAAAGCAATTAGCTGCAAAAGGTTTTTCTAAAACTGTTTATTTCTAAAAACCTTTAAATATTTCTAAAAACCTTTAAATTTTAAAACCAAATATCTAGCAATAATTGGGTAGAGCAAATTATGTCGATGACCACGATAAAAAAAATCACTAGGTTATAAATTTTAAGTTGAATGAACTAGGAGTACGCAGTAATATGTAAAATAATGCTCACACAACAGAATCTTAAGACTAACTACAATATAACAGTACTATAATACTTCAGTAATGAAATATGACTTTCCATTTTTAAAATTAAATTCGACGCTATCATAATTATGAACTTTACTTTTAACCTTTATTGACATTTTAAGTCAAAAGGAGCAACTTATTGAAAATATCAGATTTCTCTTTATACTCTTCTCATTTCCAAAATTCGACAATAAAATTAAGGGAAACCAATTTCCTCCGAAGAATATTTTACTAATATAAGACAAACAAAAACTCATTTATTATATAAATATACAGGTTTTTGATATTTTATTTAAAACTCACTTTCATCCTTTCACTTCACTGACTCATATGTGTGTTACCAGGATGTAAAAGGTACTAAAATTAGACATTTCAGTTTAATGTGTCCCTCACTGTTATGACTGTAATTGGCAGTAAAGGAACAGTCTAGGTTGTGAAACTGTTCCTTTTATACAATGAATGGAAATAAAATCAATTATGAAAATTAAAATTTCATATGCAGGAATTTGTTCCATTTTGGTTAGGAATAACACAAGGAAAGGGCAACGTGGCTATTGCGGATTGTGGGGAGTTCCACATGCCTGACTCGACTCTCCCAGGTAGACCTTTAGTCTCTAGTTATAGCTGTTTGTCTGAGATATTATGCACTATTATTAACTACTTCTACAGCTATTAGTTCGTAGTCAACCATCTTTTTGCAAGGACAGTTTTAATTTCCATCAAATCCTGAACAGTTTTTCTCCTCCCACATACCTTGATCATCCCCTTTCTCATAACAAGCATAGATGTCACAACTCTTTAGACTTCAATTGACCATAATGAAGGTTTGGATGCTCTCCGATTTTTCTTAGATCGGAGAACTTCACCTCTCACTGCATCTACCAATTTTATTTTTCATTTGGCTGATTTTTCCATTAGTCATAATGCCTTCTGTTTTGATGTATTACCTTCAGATCATGATCACTGCTATGGGCACTATCATGCTCCCTATTTTTCCACAGAACTACCTATGTGTCAAATGCAATCAAACGTTTTCCAATGAGGCAATGCGACTCTGTGATCATCCATTCAGTTTAAGGCTTCAACGCATCCATGCAGACAAAAACGCCAAGCCTTTCATTAACTGTTTCTGGGTTGACATAGTTAGACTTTTCATTGTTTTGTTTTTGTACTCTGTTGATATTAGATTTGGTCACAAATTGCTTGTTTTGTCTTGGTGGGCGATAAGCCAACAACGTGTATAAAGTGGGTGATACGTCCAAGAAGGTTGGAGACTACTGATGTAAAGTATAGTGTATCTACTCAAAATCTATCACGTTATTTAGTCTACTCTACACGTTTAAGGTCCCATGAATACATTTTAGACATATTTTTAATTAGGTCTGTTGGGATGTGTATATCTAAAATTTTTTCATACAATATATACTACATTGACTTCTTCTTTTCGTTAATGTGAAAAGACTATGGAAAAGAAAGTGATGATATACATATCAATACACACTTTAACACACGCTACAGGTCGCGCCATTCAATAGATTTTAATGAAACATGATATATATATATATATATATATATATATATAATGCTTGGTATGGAACCTAATGCTGTCATTTTTGGGTAATATTGAAACATGGAAAAGCTACTTCATGTATTTTTTTACACAAAACGGGAGCTATTTTTTTCCGCTGTTCTGGTAATTTTAGAATCTTGAAATTTCTTTTACGATAAGTTCAAGTTTATGGATTGAGTGTTTTTATACACGGCATGTAATTTTTATCACGAATCTTACATAATTCATTAGTTACAGTTGCTACCGCACTTATCATTTTTGTACGCAGGTAGACATAAAGCCTTATGTTGCGTGCCTCTATGGTGTCGTAGTTGTTAAAGATAATTATTCTAAACACCTTGGGTATAGTAAAATTTAGAACTCCTGATCCAGCTAGCGCAATTAACTTTAGCAGTTGATACATAATAGTATGGCAGTTAACACACATAAAAAAACTTAAGCTTTAACTCTTTGATCAATTAAGTAACTGTTTTATTTACTTGATAATTTTGTGAAATATAAACTTCCGTAGTAATCACAAAACCTTCAAAAAATATTTATCAATATTAGTAAAAGTAAACAAGCTTAGATATCTGACAAAGTATGTATTTGAATAATCAATTTCATTACAGCCAAATACTTGTCTCATAAAAGAAAACTCATGACTGTGTGAACGTTAGAACAGAACTTTCTAAAGGGATTGAGAGGTGCTAGAGAGTGGTAAGAAGAGTTGGGACCTCCTTTTTCTAAAAATGTGATGGTCCCACCAAGGGAACGGGATTGTGGCTAACTCTCTCTTGGTGATTCTAGTGTCAGCTCAGCTGAATGTTATACTTTACCTCACTTTCAGTCTCAATAGACATGAAGTAATGCACACCCTGCTGGCAAAGGTCGTGAACTCCTTTAAAATGAAAGTGGCAGATTTAAGATGTTGCTAATATTATGTTAGGTAAATTAACTTCAAAGAAGAAGTGGAATGACTTATTTATTTTGGAGATCAATTTTAAAGAAATTCAGTCTTTTAACTTATGAATCAAGTTGCTTTTAGTAATTTCACAGTACCAATTTACTTTGAAGCTGAAGAACTGATCGAGTCCTGATAAACTTTAATTTTGTTTCTATTTCACAGTCAATACTTTTATGAATATATATATATAATTAAAGTTACAACTAGAAAACACAAAAAAGAGACTACAACTCACGATTCTTTGGATCGTTTTCCTGTTTACAATATATATATATGAACGTCCTAAATCATTTAGCAGTCTCTAAGTAAACACAGTTAAAAGTTTGGAATGGCTTTAATGATTGATTTTAAATGTCTCATTGAACAAGTTATGATAGAACACATTGAATGGTATAGGCCTTTGATGTGATGTCTAAAATTTTGCCCTGAAGCACTTCCCTCTATCAGAGGGTCTTGAAATCTTCCGAAGGAGATAAAAACCTTTCGTGATGCTCAATGTCTGTGGTTCAGATTTTATTAGAATCATCAATATTGGTATTATTTTCTTTTAATAATGACATCCTCATCGACATGATTAATTTGGAAAGAGTGAATCCATCCTTTAATCAAAATTGAACATTTCTAAATAAAGAAAAACTTAAATTAGGGAAAAAAGTCATATCTTCTTTAGAATCTATTAAAGCATGGCTAAGATTTTTTTTAAAAACACTTTGCTTACTTCAGGTAGCAGGTAGGTAGTACTTAAACAAATTATGGTACGTGAATAAATAAATTTACATGAAAGAACAGGTAGTCTTTAAAAAAATGGTCATTTAAATTTTATACTGCCTTTTCCTATTTGTGAACATTTTTATTATAATATAATGTTGTTACGATAATCTATATAATCGTTACTTCAGTGAAAAAACCTTAATTTCTGTTTTTAAATAAAGTACATTTCATATAAAGAGTACCATGAAGAAATACTTTGTTGTTTTTTATACTATAAAATATATTGTTGAAATCTATTCTATAGTTGCTGATTTAAAACCTCTATATATATTAGTTCTAAAGCATGCTATTAAACGCTCCTCCAATACCCGAAAATGATTGTCCCTTATTAAGATACTTGGTGACAAAAAACTTCTCATGTTGCTAATATAAGACCTAATAGTTTTATCATTAGCGTAATATTGGTATCAGAGCCTATTTTTTGTAAAATATTAATTTGATCCATCAAATTCACTTAATTTAATTTTAAGTGAAATAAGTAATAATAATATTTTATTACTTATTTCATTTTATTTTATTACTTATTATTTATTTCAAGTAAGAGAGTAATTTAAAAGTCACTTCTGAATCAAGTGACTTTTTTGCATATCCGAGACTTTGTTGTATTCGGACCGGTTTCTTATGAGTAGGGAGTGTGTTTTCTGGTTGCTATAGTAAATCCTCAGTTTCACTTTATCATCAGGGTTGGTGGTTGCAATATTGTGGTTAATATTATTCTTGACAGTTGATTTAGTTTGTTTGTATTGCTTGTTGAGGAGCCTCTGTAGTGGAGCAAAATGGTCACTCCTGGTGAGGCAGTTGGGTTTTCTTTGTTACTTGTCCAGTTACTACCACTTATCCATCAGCTCCCTCGTAACCACTGAAATTTCATTATTAGAAAAGCTGTTATTTACGAGCACTTGAGTAGACTTCTCTAACTTATCGGGGAGCAGATTCCAATTGCTCATTGTGTATTCTAATACACTAATAATACTTACTATAATACGCTCTAACAAAAACTCTTCTTAATGATAGCCAACGAACTTTTAAAGAACTCTAGTTTGTATTGACAAGGATATTAATCAAAAGACAGTAAAACATAGATGTTAATATCAAATTAGATCAAAATTATTTCAACTGAGAAAGAAAGAAATCAGGAAAAGAACATTTGTTTGGCAAATAGTAAGTACACAAAGCACCAATCGTGTGGTGTCACACACCAGATGTTTACTTCCATTTACTCACTAAAAAAGTAAAATGTTATAAAGATATCTTTTGGTTTAAAAGTTTGATATCGAGTTTGTAACCTAAATGCACATTTTACACGTCCAGAGTTCAATAAAACAGGTTTTGCAAATTGGTTCGTCTATTGTCTGTGTGAGTCTGCTCATTACGCATGTGTAAGAAATATAACTACAATAAAATTATAAAAAAGTTAAAATCGCAAAAAATCAACTTCGAATACTTTCTTCTTCCACCTCTACCTAATCCATCTTCAGTAAACCCCCATCTATTTCCTACCGTAAACGGCCTAACCTCAGGAATATTTTCACTACCTTCTCTCCGAATATGGTCCGTGCTAGCAGGGGAATAAAACAATGCGGACGGTGTGGCTGTCAATCCTGTCCGATTTTCGACCCGCTCTTATTTTACATCCTCCCTAAATAACAATCTTTAACCCACCCCTCGCCACGACCCCTCCACTTACCGAAACTACGTTTATCGTTTGGATTGCACTCAATGTGTTGCTTACTACGTTGGTTTCCCCCCACTAAGTTAAGTTTTCGTATGAATGACCACACGTCGTTCATTGGTCAGCACAGAAACCTACTCATCGCCATCCATGCAAGTTCCCATGAACTCATTTTAATGATTGCTTCATGAACTTATCTTCTTTTTCTTCTCCTTCTCCTGATGACGACGAGGTCGAAATTAAAAAATAACCTTTTCAGTACAAATGTCAAACTGTGAGATGTTTATTACTCTTTAATCCGAGAGAAAGCACATATAGTGACAGACCCGTTCAGTTCCGTCCATATGCATGATTTTGAATATCACACAACTGATGTATACAAAATCATTGATATTACCGTAGCAGTAATAACACTTTTGTAAAGCAAAATGGAAGATTTCGTGTTGTACGATAATCACTCACAGGAGAACGTGACATTTGTTCCTATAGCTACTGGATCTCTTTCATGGCTATCTCTAACATTATATGGCCAATGGATCTGTTATATTTGATGTCCTTTTTTTTTACTTACTTTTACATTGGATATTTAAGCCAAAGCTTTCCTATTAATTCTTCAAAATATTCATATTTTTTCTTGAAAATATCAGAAACGTATAAGAAAGAATGTCAGGGTCATCGAATCAGCGAAAACTTAACTTATAATTGGTATCCATTTTAAGTTAATAGTCCATTCCTCATACATTAATATTGCCCAAAAATAATATAATTCACAAGCAGAAGAAAATACAGATCTGATATTAAGTTTTGTTCAAGGGTGTAACATGTAAATGATTAGAGCATTTTGTTAGACAAATCCATCATACCATGAAAAGTGTCAGAAATTAAATGCCTTAATTTTTTATACTTTACTTTTTATTCTTCTGACATCTCATATTAAGTAATTAAATTATATATTTTTTTTATTAATCCTTTAATCATCAGTTTTGTTTCAGTCCAGTTTTCTGGACTTACAAAATTGAAAATTTTTATTTCCTTTGTTTTCAAATTTAAAGTTGACACACTTAAACTGTCGTTTATGCACTCTTTTTAATTTCCTGCTAGTAAAACATAGGGCACTTCATTGCATATACTTAAATGATGTAATTACGTATTTTTCTTAATCACATATAAAAGTATCAATAAGCGCTCTGACCAAGCGTTAACACATGCATGCATGGGCACATGACCAATTATAATATCACCACTTTCAATACATTTAGGTAGGAACTTTCACGATACAAAATCGGGAGGTGAAACATGTAGGTCCAAGCAGTGGATAGTAGCGGTACCCAATCGAGTAGAGAGACTGGTTATCGTAGGGTATTCGTCGAGGAGACTACTTTCTCTTTTCCTTGATCTTAAATTACATGTCTAGACGTAATATATCCTCTGAAAGAGCCGAAGACGTAGCATGAACTATATAGAGAGCCTCACATAACGAACTGCATATTATTATTTTTTTTTTTTTACAAATATCGTCTCTTATTCAGTGAAGTGCTGCAGCACAGAAATTTCTCTTTTTCTCGCCCTATGAGAAAGAGAGAGATGTGAGAGTACAAAGATGTCATATTTACTTCATTCCCAGACCACAGGAAGAAAACAATCGTTCATAGTGAATTATTAACTGGCATGAATTATTAGTCAATCATGGTAAAGGATTGCAGTTAACAGTGAAGGAACTAATAACAAAGTACCTGACTAGCCCATTGATGGAACCCTGGGCTGTCAGATCCTTCCATATCTCACACAAATTCAATATAATGAACATCTAGAGAAAACGAAGCAAGCGCCTATTGAAGTTACAGTACAACTCCATAGGTAGAGATTGATAGACCCTACATGGCGCAGAGAAGATACCTGAATACAATAGAGATCCATGATTGGAATATTTAAAGAAAAAAGAATAAATCTGGAGTGACCTACACTTTACTATAGTATAAATGGGTCACTATAGTGTATACTTTACTAAAGTATACACTTTACTCAACTTTACTATAAGTAAACTATAATATCAAACTCGTTGACCATTAAATGAGTTTCTATTTATTTTAATGTGATTATTGAATGAAGTGATTATGAAATAATAATATAAACTTGGGTAATTATTTATCTATTAGACTTAGAGATAATCAATTTATTGACTTCATTTCTTTTTTTGGAGCTATAAAAATCTTGTCAAGTATAACAAATTTGGAATCACTGATCTCGAACAATCAGACAAATTCTTATTATAAGGATAAAAACTGATGGCCTCAGACTCATCGAATTCATGTGCAGCGAGCAATCTGACCTCTCGAGCTTTCCTTTTCCGTTTTTAAAATCATCACTGGAACTTAATTTCTTCGTTGAACTTCAAAATTGCCTTTAAAAAATTATCACTTACTTCTATTGATAAGTATGGTCTGCCAAAAATCTTTATTCTATTCATGGTGATTGCTTCGTATTCAGATAAAATCTGACCAAAGGTTTCTGCAACTCTCACAGTATGCATTATTTGTATGGTGTTAGTTGCATCATGCATAAGCAGCAGGTAAGAATTAACAGATTGCAGTTAAATAATCTACATGTATTTATAAATTTATTTATTAAACCTTCCATTGAAGGTATTGTATTTTTTTACAAAGGTAAGTTCAGTTGGAATGAGTTTTAAAGCGACTTAGACATTGTTGTTGTATGAGGGCGGTTTGATAAGTCCGTGACTTTTTGAATAAAACAAAATTTTTTCGGCAAAGAAAACTTTTTATTTTTCTACATGGTCACCTTTTAACCCGATACATTTAGTCCAGCGTTTTCCTAATTTTTTTATTCCCTCCAAATAATACGTTTTCTCAAAGCTCTCAAAATACACGTTTGTTTCGGTAATGACTTGTTCATTCGACTCAAATCTCTTACCGCCCAGCCATTTCTTTAGGTTTGGAAACAGAAAATAGTCGCAGGGGGCAAAATCAGGAGAATATGCTGGATGCGGTAGCAGTTCGTATCTCAATTCGTGGATTTTGGACATCGTGACTAGACAAGTGTGCACATATGCATTGTCTTGATGGAACAGCACTTTCTTCTTTGCCAAATGCGACCGTTTTTGCTCCAAATCAACGTCAAATCTGTTCGATTCGGCTTTTTTCCTTAGTTTTAGGGATGGATTTTTTACCTAAAAAGTAATGCTTAATCAGCATACGAAATTCACTTTTTTCCATTTTCGTAAAAATACACGAGGTTGTCTGCTTTGAATGACTATCAAACACCGACTGCAAGTGGTAGCTGGCTCATAATTAGATAGTTGTCCACTAATAGATTACAGATGACGGCAGCATTGTTGCATTTGGAGTAACTGGGAGGGAAATTCAAAAAGACACTGATTTATCAATCCGCCCTCGTACGTACGCTACTTTTATCTGCTTTCTTCTTCATCCATTCATTAATTACTCCAAACGGTCGCCTGCTTCACCTCATGAATTCCCTTGTTTTGAGATACCCACATGAGAAATAACTATTCTTACTGCTTCCATTATTAATTTTTGAGTTATTAGTACACCAGACTGGAGTCCTTTCCTTGAAATCAAGAAGCTTCCAGGTGACTATTTGTAATCACTTTGAAAACCTCTGTAAAATCTGTACATAACCTAAATATTCTTCACGTTTGCATTGTATAAATAGATTCTGTTGTTTATGGATTAATAATAATAAATCTATGTACTCCTGATGATTCAATGTATGACAAGGATGTGCTATCAAAAGTTCTTTTTATATCCAAGAAGTATAGAATAATTCTTTTAATCCTTAAATATTTTCCAATTTTGTTAATCGAAATTTTTAGAACTGTGTTGTTCTGTCCTTGTAATAGGTACTTCGTCCCTTATGAAGATGGTTGTTTATTTAAAACTTCTCCTATTACTATATATAGAACCTTTTGTCACTTTTTAATGTAATATTAATCATCTAATATTATAATATCAAGAAATGTTCATAGCATGACAATATATAATAATAAATTTTAAGTTTTGTAGAATCATACGAGAATTGGATTGATTGCCAGTTTGCGATACAAAATATAAAAAATGAAATAGTACCTTTCCCAGTCTTCAACATTACCAGAACTAATAGAGTTTTTAAACACACAATAATATGTGCCCTTTTAATTAGATATCTTGAAGGTATGATATGTAGACTGATTATACATTCTCTCTTGATAACTATGTATATTTCACCATGGAGAAAATTATAAAATACATGCTTGTTTGGCGTTTGCTTAAATATTTTAAGTATTTTATTGTTCTTACATATTATAGCAAATCATTAAAACATCTCCTCATCAAATTTATTCCATTCACCCTAATATAAGTATTCTGTTCAATGGAATTCAAAGAAAAATTGTTTATGTCAATGTAAACAAATGTGTCAAGTACATCAGGTAATCTATTATTGCAAGTTCAGTTTTTAGTTTTTATGACTGTATTACCTTTTCTGGTTATCAAAATTTATTGAGCTTTTTTAACCTATCTTTTAATCTTTTTTATTTAATTTTTTAATCAATTAAAAAGTAAATTAATCAATTAAAGAGTTGAACTCATTTAATTAATGGATTCTGCTCATTTACATAAATCAAGCTACTTTTGTGTTCAATGTCAGACGTTTCGTCAGACGATGTCATCCGCTCCCGCCCACTAACTTTCACAATCAATCATAAGCCAAAAATTAAGTATTTTATTTCAAAACTGATCTTATCAGTTAGTTAAAATTCCGATGTTTTTTAGAGTTAATGATATTGTCAGTGCCATAAAAATGCCGAATTTTCAACACTACAGTTACTAGTTTAGGAGAAAAAAGTATCTAAAATCACATTTTGCCTAAAAAAGTGACTTTTACATCATGCAATATTGTTTAAAAACAATAGGGTATATGTACATTATACTGCCGATTTATATGTAAAGTATGACTTTAATCCACTGTGTTCCCACAAACTTTCAAATACACACCCACCCACATATGCACAGACTTCATCCATAAAACATCCAAAAGCATATTTCAGGTCCTGAAATATGCAAATCCGTCAAAATTTCGAGATCAATTTTTTCCGTTATTACTATACTTTACTTATAGTAAGTAAAAAGGCAGACCTAAAAACATATGGAGTTCAACAGTCCTGAAGAATGCAAGCGCACCAGGAAAACCTTGTCCTAAATGAAAGTATTATCCCAACAAATGGTTGAGCTTCGCTAGTGCTCCATTCAAGAAAAACCACAGAAACTGTATGAATAAATCCTATGAAAAATTATTAAATTAATATTACAAATAAAGTAATCTACAGTAGGAAATAAAATATAGACATTTTTGTTAGAAAACCTTTAATAAGGCATATTACTGCAGCAACATAATACTGTTACTGTAGTTCAAAACTGTCTCGTTATTATCTGCAATAACTCATACATATATATTACCTATAAAGTATGTAATTTTCTCAGATTGGTCACACTCCTCACAAACAAGTTAATTCTTTAAGTTCTGATTATTCATAAGTTTCTCTTATACCTTAAATAAATAATAAATAAGTAAATAATAAATAATTAAACAATAATAAATAAATTGTTTATATTGAACTATACGTATTAAGTATCGTTAAAGTGTTGTTTATGCTTTTGAAATTTGACCTTATCAATAAATAGTGTTAGTCTTTCGCAATAACAATGAGAAGGGTTTGGGTAATATGTATTGATTATCACAAAGGTTATTACAATATAAAAAAGTAGTGAAAAAAGTAGAAGTCTACATTGAACTTGAAGTGACTTTGATTAAAGAAAATGGTGGCCAAAAGTAATAATAAAATTAGTGAACGGTAAGTGAGGCTGTCTGGCTGAGATACACTGGGCGTTGATAAATAATTTCTGCAACCTCTGGTTAGCTGCCAACCCTTCTTTTGCAAAGACTTATTCCATTTCCTTCAAAATATCAACAGTTTATTCCTACCTAAACCCCAACTATTCCCAATATTTTCTTTTCACTTATTATTTACCAATTTAATTTGTGCCTCTTAGATTATATTGAAATTGATTATATAGAAATTAATCAGAAATGGTGCAAAGAGATTACATATATCGCAGTGAGAAAACACTTAAAAAATTCAATTCGACATTTCGCGAATCGAAAAACATATAACAGATAACGCACTCAGTGTATACGAGTGTGATTCGCTTCTTAAACAGAATATACTTTCCTCTCTTGATAACAATGTTTCGCCAAAGTGTTTTCTTTTAGAGGTTTTCAAAGTGTCTTCAGTTTGTGCTTTATATATATATACAAGTTTCGGTCTTTATTTAAAACCTTTTTCATAGGCCTACAAAAAGGTTTTAAATAAACACCAAAACGTTGGCAATGAGAGTTTAATTTGAACCTGAAGAACTGACCGAGTCCCGATAAACTTTAGTTTTGTATATATATATATATATATATATATATATATATTCACCACTTATTTTCCTGGTGCTCATAGGCTGGGTGCAGTTGTCAGGGAGTTTTTCCCTATACTTTCTTCTTCCTCCTGTACTTCTTCAGTCTTTAGTGAGGCACCTTCCATTTCCTATCGCAAACCTGCTAATCTTCAATCTATCTTCTCTCACATCTCTTCTCCTAAGCCTCCAAAAACTGCTGGTGGTATGGTTCAATGTGGACGTCGTGGATGTCTTACTTGTCCTATCATCAATCCTGTTCCTTCCTTTACCTCTGTCCATAGTAAACGCACCTACCCTATCTCTCACAAGACCTCTTGTACCTCTGGTAACTGCGTTTACCGTTTGGATTGCACCCAGTGTGATTCTTTTTATGTGGGTTTGGCTTCCACCAAGCTAAGCCTGCGTATGAATAATCACAGGTCATCCGTTGGCAAACGCAGTGACCTTCCCGTTGCTACTCATGCCAGTTCTCAGGGACTCAGTTTTAATGACTGTTTCCGTGTACAGGTCCTGAGGCAGATTGATCAGACTAATTCGAAAGTTACTCTGAGAGCTTCAGAAGAAGCACTTATTAGTCTTCTGGGCGGTAGATCGGCTCCTGGGCTTAACCTCAATCGTTGATATTTTTTTATTATTTTTTTTTTATTTTTTTTATTTTATATTTTTTATTTTTTTTTAAGTTGTTATCTGCTTTTAATTTTATTTTAGTTAAATGTTTTCATTTTTTAATTTTTATTTGGCTTTTATCTCTTTATCTTCCCTGTCTACCTTTCCTACGAAAGTTGGCTACACTGTTTGAGTGCTTCAGTTCGAACGCCAAGTCAGTCGTTATCAGCCTTTGGAGCGATTCACTTCTTTTCCTGAAGACGAGGACATCGAAATATAGTAGTGAGTTCAGTAGTTTCCTTTCTATGTGTTCTTTTTTAAATTCTAGTTTATATATATATATATATATATATATATATATATATATATATATATATATTGGTATAAATAGTCTGCAGATCTTTTGAGCATGTCTCATTAAAGTTAACCGCAGTCTCGGCATTCACAATCTTTCAGACTGAGAGATTCGATTCTACGAACTAACTTTCTGCTAACAGGATTAAACTGGAAAAATAGCTGGCCAAGTGACAGTCATAAAAAATTAATGAGATAGTCAAAAAGATGGATTCTTTTTATTATATATATATATATATATTAATAAAGAACAAGGAAAGGTAAATTAATATGGAAATAAAATAAAATTATTCAAAGCAGTTAACGTAAAATAAAAATGTTGTTCAAATTTCAACCCATCCGCCACATAATGCTCTATTTTAGATATAATTTTATTTTAATTGGTATGGCTTGTAACCACCACAGAAGCTATCAGATTGAATCATAACTCAACATTTTTACATTTCATTAAAAAAAAAAATATTTCCGGTTGTTTTAAAATTTGTGAATTTTTTCAGTTATTTCATTTGTCTTCCATGATGATGTCAAAATTTCAAGAGTCTAGAGTTAGTCGTTTAGGAAAAAAAATGTCTGAAAACACATTTTGACAAAATAGTGACTTTTCAATCATTCATATCTGCTTGCTCTCAAATAGGGTTCATCTACACTAAGAGGTCCATTGTTAAGTAAATATTATTTTACCATCAAGGATTGTGGCCTGTAGCTTGTGTACACAAACTTTTGAATACACACACAGACATAATTTTCTTTCTCCTTGTTTCATTTGTTTCGTTTATTTATTCATTATTTTTATTCTATTTATATTTTTATATTTATTTATATATTTATTATATAATATATATATTATATATTTAGAAATTATGTATAAAACATTTTTTCTATTTTATTTTATTATTATTCATTTTTCTACTGTTCACCTTAATCGTTAATTTTTTTTTATTGGGTATTTTTTTTCTTCTCAAGCTGTATTGTGACTTGAATTCCTAGCTGTTTTGTTACTTCCTTCTGCAACTGATATGCATATG
The DNA here is from genome assembly GCA_026182355.1 of Hermatobates lingyangjiaoensis. Lineage (NCBI taxonomy): Eukaryota > Metazoa > Arthropoda > Insecta > Hemiptera > Hermatobatidae > Hermatobates > Hermatobates lingyangjiaoensis. The sequence continues at coordinate 13,989,941 of JAPFBL010000084.1, read as the reverse complement.
ATTACTTCATTAGCATAGTCACAAACTTTGAATATACACTCTCTCATCCTCCACCCACACACACACACACACACACACAGTCATCATAAAAAAAACTTCATAAAACGACTTTTGGGACCTCAAAAGATGTAACCACGTCAAAATCTCGAGATCGAATGTTTCACGATCACTATACTTTACTTATGGTGAAGTAAAAATTTTCTGCGTAGTTATTTAAGTCAATATATGTTATATTCATTATTAGAACGAGACTTAGTAACAACTACTTGAAATGATCAATTCGATTTCATTTTTTTTACACAGATACATATAGTCAGAGTTTTTAAAACTTACTTATCCGATCCCAAACGAATATTCGTGAGATTAGACCAACTAGAACACAAACCAATTACGATATCGGTCGATTAGAACAGGAAGTTCAATTTTCAACCATTTGTACAGAAACGGTTGGAGCTAATGGATGTATCTAATTCATAACGATAGTTATATAAAAATAAAAAAAAATTAATTGGTTGTCAAGAAGTTTGATATTATGGTTACTTATAGTAAAGTTGAGGTTGCTAACTAACTAACTAACTGGTTGCTAACTCCAGATATTTTATATGGTTTTTATGAACTAATTCTTAGTGGAGTAAATATAATATTCATTTATCTGCAAGGATTTAATTCTGAAAGTATAGAGTATGATGTATTACTATTTAGTCCATAAACATTAATAAAAAGAAAAAACGTGAATATAAAAAGTTGTAGGAACATTGTCATTTTTAAAGAATGTTTTTAAGCTTTTAAATTATCAGAAATGATTAATAGTGAAATAACTACAGAAAAGAATATCGTCACCCAATTCGAAATGTGTTAAAAGCCAGGCATATAAAAAAAAACAGGCTAACTTTGATCTAGTTTTATTATAATTACTTCTGGATAACTTCTATAAAATATTATTTAAGTAATATTTAATTACTAATAATAATTAACTTCAAAATGTTAATTTAAGAAACAAATAAAATAACATCTAAAAACGAATTAACAGAGAAGATTAACTGGTGAAATATAATTAGGAGCAGAAAGGACTGAAGAATAATAGGACCGTAATTAAATGAGTGACGTTTGGCTTAAAAACAGAAAAGTCATTTGCTAAATTTTATTCACCCGTTCTGTCTAGATTTTAAAGAGGACTTCTTTCATTTCACTACTTACAGATTATATGATTTTATTTATAAATACACCAGTTCAGAAGACTTCGTTAAAACCATTACCGAAGCTTTAATGAAAATGCTATAATGAAATAGAAAGTAGAAGTTAGAAATTGCGAGAAGTTGGTTATAATGAGGGAAATGACTCATTGTGTGTAGGTTCCTTTCCCACTGCTTTTCACTAACGGCACAATGAAACTTTAGCTTCCAGCTTTCATCAGGTGCCACTCAACCCAATACTGTTGCTTCCTCATGCTATAAAAAAGTTCAAAATCTGTACCAAACAGAAACAAAATCAGTCTATGATTAGAGTGTGAGTGACACATTAGCGGTAAGCTATTATCATTAGTCAGGGCAAAAGAAATAAGAATTAATAAAGTAATACTTCGCAGAGCTTCTGACAAAAGAAGAAGAAAAGGTATTGGAAGAGGAATACTTCCTGATCGGAAAATCAAAGAGGAAGACAGCAGTGGACTCTTGAGAAGGTAATAGACAGATGAGACTGAATAACATTGAGGTTTCCCTTGATGATGGGCTACTTCCGAAACCGGTGGATTAATGAAGACAACGTACAACATAAGACTGTTTTCTAACAATATTTCTAGCACCCTCTGTGGTAATAATAATATCAACATGTAGATTAATTTTTTAAGAGCAAAGATTAAAGTTATCAGCAATATATAAATATGGGAGTATAATATACCATCAATAAGTTGTAAGGTAGGAAAGGGCTCGCAGGTCCCACCTAAGACAGTAAAATCGTTTGTAGATACAGAAGATAATATAGTGTTAACTAAACCAACAAAATAATCAAGGGCAAAAAAAATTAACAAATTAGCCTCTCTGCCCAAAAACAAACCTTTTTGTGAAGCAATGGTTGCTACACTGAAATGCTAGAATACATATGACAGTCGATTGGTTGCACCTCAGGATTTCATCAAACCTCTAATATATTGGTGCCTCAGTAATAATCCCTCTAACATAAACTCCTCAGATCTATGTATCCAAAAAGCCATAACCCAATTATTTAAGATTCCTTTTTGTTCTGACTTCGCAGTAGAAGACGTTGCAATGCACTTGCTCAGTTTCTCTTGTCAATAATACCCTCACACCCTCACTATTTTAAAAAGAGAATGATCAAGACACCTTCTCTCACAGTAAATTAATAAATCGACAACCACTTTTTTTAATTAATCCTAACAGTTATTTGTAAAAGAGAATTTCTCAGAAATTCTAAAAACAACAAATTGTAGTTTTTAAAAAATGAACTTTATATATAAAAAGATTTTACAATAAACAAAGGAAATAACAATCAATGTTCAAACCACAATAACAATTTTTTTTTCTTATTGTGGTTTGAACATTGTACTTTTTATATAGAGCATATTGGCTAAATAAAATATCTTGGACATTTCTAGTCCTTTTTGAAACATCAAAAGTACAAAAATATTATAATTCCATTCAAGTAAATAATTTAAATCTATGTTATATCAATTACTCTCTACATGAAATATAGAGAAATAAAAGTATTGTGGTTCGGGCAAAAATTTAGAAACCTAGTTTTCAACGGAATTACACGTTTTGAGTTCCCCTGAATCTAATAAAATAAGCTGCAAATTGGCCCATGCTGACTATGTGTGTGTGTGTAAGATATCCCAAAAACGAAAAAGAAAAGACCAATAATCAAGAAAATTCATATATATGTTTCTGCTATCCCTGAGACGGAAAAACACGCTCAGAACCAAATTTGCACCTTTTAGAAGTACTTTATATGAAACAATAAGGTTTTTCGTTTTCTTAAATATCATTCCACACGTTTTCGACTAAAATCGCTGTGATTTTGACCTTTTGGTTGACTAAATCATAGTATGCGATGGGCACAGAAATTGTTCTTCTGGGTCAAGAGTTCAAAAACTCTTCTTAATGATAGCCAACGAACTTTTAAAGAACTCTAGTTTGTATTCACAGGGATATTAATTAAAAGACAGTAAAACATAGATGTTAATATCAAATTAGATCAAAATTATTTCAACTGAGAAAGAAAGAAATCAGGAAAAGAACATTTGTTTGGCAAATAGTAAGTACACAAAGCATCCATCGTGAGGTGTTACACACCAGATGTTTACTTCCATTTACTCACTAAAAAAGTAAAATGTTATAAAGATATCTTTTGGTTTAAAAGTTTGATATCGAGTTTGTAACTTAAATGCACATTTTACACGTCCAGAGTTCAATAAAACAGGTTTTGCAAATTGGTTCGTCTATTGTCTGTGTGAGTCTGCTCATTACGCATGTGTAAGAAATATAACTATAATAAAATTATAAAAAAGTTAAAATCGCAAAAAATCAACTTCGAATACTTTCTTCTTCCACCTCTACCTAATCCATCTTCAGTAAACCCCCATCTATTTCCTACCGTAAACGGCCTAACCTCAGGAATATTTTCACTACCTTCTCTCCGAATATGGTCCGTGCTAGCAGGGGAATAAAACAATGCGGACGGTGTGGCTGTCAGTCCTGTCCGATTTTCGACCCGCTCTTATTTTACATCCTCCCTAAATAACAATCTTTAACCCACCCCTCGCCACGACCCCTCCACTTACCGAAACTACGTTTATCGTTTGGATTGCACTCAATGTGTTGCTTACTATGTTGGTTTGCCTGACACTAAGATGAGTTTTCGTCTTATGAATTTTTTTTTATAAATGGCCAAACGTCGTTCATTGGTTGGCACAGAAACCTACTCATCGCCATCCATGCAAGTTCCCATGAACTCTGATTTAATGATTGCTTCATGAACTCATCTTCTTATTCTTCTCCTTCTCCTGATGTTTATTACTCTTTAATCCCGGAGAAAGCACACATAGTAACAGACCCAGTTACCCGTACACATGCTTGATTTTGAATATTACACAGATGATGCCTATAGGATCATTGGTATTACCATAGCAGTGATAACACTTTTGTAAAGCCAAAGTGAAGATTTCGTGTTATACGACAATCTCTCACAGGAGAACATGACATTTGTTCCTATAGCTAGTGGATCTCTTGCATGGCTATCTCTAACATTATATGGCCAATGGATCTGTTATACTTGATGACGTTTTTCTGACTTCCTTCTACATCGAAGATGAAAACCAAAGCTTTCCCATTAAGACTTCAAGATATTCCTATTTTTTCTGGAATGTATCAGAAACATATAAGAAAAATTGTTAGCGTCATCGAATCAGCGAAAACTTAACTTAAAATTGGTATCGGTTATGTAATAGAGACTAAAAGGGTCCATTCCTCATAAATCAATATTGCATTATATCAAAGATGATATAATTCACAAGCAGAAGAAAATTTAGATCTGTTGTGAAGTTTTGTTCAAGGGTGCAAAATGTAGATGCATTTTGTTAGACAAATCTATCGTGTGGAAATTAAATGTTTGTTTTACCTTGATTTTTTATATTTAACCTCATTATTCTTCTGACATCTCATATTAAGGAATTAAATTATGGGACTTCGGGGACCTGAAATATGCAAATCCATCAAAATTTCGAGATCAAATTTTTCTGTTATTACTATACTTTACTAGTAAAGTAAAAAGGCAGACCTAAAAACATATGGAGTTGAACAATCCTGAAGAATGCAAAACCTTGTCCTAAATGAATGTATTATCCCAACAAATAGCTGAGCTTCGCTGGTCTCGTTATTATCTACAATAACTCTTAAATTAAAGCATGTAAGTATGTAATTTTCTCAGATTGGTCACACTCCTCACAAACAAGTTAATTTTTTAAATTCTGATTATTTATAAGTTTCTCTTATACCTTAAATAAATAAGTAGAAAAATTGTTTATATTGAACTATACTTTTTAAGTATCGTGAAAGTGTTGTTTATGATATTGAAATAAATATTTGACCTTAATCGATAAATTGTGTTAGTCTTTTGCTGTAACAATGAGAAGGGTTTGGGTAAATATGTATTCATTATTACAATGGTTCTTTTGTTTTATAGGAAAAATTAGTAGATATAGTTTTTCTTATACCAGATACTTTCGACCTAGGGAAGTGGGAGGCGACACTTTAGTGGCTCAACAGCCGGACAAGCGATAACTAAGTAAAGTATGTCATCAATACAGGTAATCCGACTTCAAAAAGCTTTAATTTTGTTTCTGAGAGTATATTTTTCCTGTTGTGTTCAGTGCTTCATAATAACAATTTTAAAGAGAAATGTAGTTGTTCTGATTTGTTAGAGGTCATTTGAATTTAGAATTCTATAATAGTTTAATGTTAGTATAATTAGATTCTGTTAATAAAAATTGACATTCCTTCATATTTATGAAACAATAGGACAAACAATTTAATTTTTACAATAACAGCTCAACGGATAAAAGCAATTACATTAAAAAAAACACACAAAAAAACGACTCAATGATATATCAACCACTCGACACAAATACCACATAATCTTGACGCCATCTTTATCACATGACGACATTAGTTTGGATGTATTTCTATTATTAAAATCTCTTAAATTAGAGTGACATTTTAGAAATAAATTTAGCAGAATTTCTTCTTCGTATTTTAAATGAAACATTTTATTTTATGATATTGCTTAACTTTTCCATGATTGTCACACTTGATTTGACATTAATTGATAGGGTTTATATAAATCAGTTGTATGCTTTCATATTGATATTCTATGTATACTGAAAGCTTGAAGGTACTCTATACTATACCATTCATTGTTTATTTGATAATCAGGAGACTATCACTTCAAACGGTTTTCAGAAATCAATAGTAACTGTTACATTTATCATAAATGAAATTCTAAATCTTATCCATTGATAGTTGAAAGCATTCCAATAGAAACAATTGACTTGGATAAGCCTTTATCTCACCACTGCTTCTGTTTATTTCCTTGTTTCTCACTTCTAATCTCATAAATCTAATGGCTTTGTTCTATGAAGAGTGAGTCACTTTCACATGAACTTTATCGTATTTGAAGGCTATCAATTTTTGCATAATATTAATTAGAATTTTATGTTAGATCATAACAGTTTGTTTTAGTTGCTACCTTTTTTCTAAAAATGTTTAATTATGTTTTTTTGTTTACATTAGTATAGTAATTATGAAAAAAATTCGATTTCTAAGGCTTTTTTAAAGTTTTATTGATAAGGTGTGTGTGTGTGTGTGTGTGTGTGTGTGTGTGTGTGTGTGTGTGTGTGTGTGTGTGTGTGTTGTGTGTGCGTGCGTGTGTGAGAGAGAGAGATAGAGAGAGAGAGAGAGAATGTGTGTGTATGTGTGTGTGTGTGTGTTGTGTGTGTGTGTGTGTTTGAGTGTGTGAGAGTGCGTATATGTGTACTTTTGTTTTCCCTCACAGGCATTAACCCTATCATGAGTGAGTTTATTATTTAAGTATGCATCGCAATAAAGTATAACATACATTTACATTACTTGCATTTCATAAATTACGTTATGTTGTATTCTATTCCATTAATATTTTACTTACATTAAATTAATTTTTTTTTTGTAACTTTATTACTTACTTCATGAAGTAATGTTACTTTATAAAGTAACATTATATTAAATCAAATCTTATGAATCATATCATTAATTTGATATATTAAGATTCTATATACAGTTTTTATTTTAGAATATTTCGTTGTACACATTATATACGAATTTTTGAAATAGATGCACTATGTCTTCACTGAGTAACTCCTCTGACGTAGGCCAGTCTTTTCCTCTTATTATAATACCTTGTTGCAAAGCTGATCTTGCATGGTCTAGCAGTGTACATTCATAGATCAAATCATCTGAAGAGGGAGTCATACTGGATGGTCCAGAAATTCGGACCACAACGCAAACCCTGAGAACAGTCCTTTGTAGCATTCCTAGAGATGCCGAAGGTATTTCTGCTTATAGTAGTCTGTCTGTTTAAGAAGAAATTCTTGATGAGCACATAAAAGTTAAGGGGGAGTTGAATTTCTGTAACTTCGACAGGTCTGCTAGCCACCAGACGGCGTCGACCACCTCTCTGGCGTCTAGCGCGATCAATAAACTGACACGCCTTTGATTTAATGCATTTCAACGAATTTATTAACTTCCATTGTGCCATTTCTGCATTGTTTTGTAGAGTTAACCCATACTGCCTACTGCATTGTTTTGTGGAGAAAACCCATATAATCTGCATAATGCATTACTTGTAAATCGTTGGTTTGCAGGTAATGCATTATGCAGTTAATAAACCTTTTTTCCAGAGTCTTACCCCTGGCTGATATGCGGATAATGGGTCTATATTTATCTACTTCATTCATAACTGACAATAAAGAAGACTTCTCCCAACAAGACAGGAATACACCTCGCCTTAGACATTTATTGTATATGGCTAAAATGGACAAGGGCAGTTTTTCAAATATACGATTTATGATGATATGATTAATTTCTTCATCTCCTGGAGTTTTCTTGATATCAAATTTCTCAATTTTTGACTTGACTTCGTCTGTGTAAAAATCACATCACATATGGTTTAGGAGTATAATCCTAAGAAGATTTTCTTGCCGTTTTGTTGCAGTCATTGTCGGATTGAGAGTCGTCAAATGGACATTCCTGTCCAGCAGCACATTTCAAGTTTCACATAATGAGGTCTGACTTTCTTAGTGTGATGAAGACTGCAGTTTGAGCTTCCCAGCTGCCACATTGTACAAGTAGTTCAACAGCTTCTATTTCTCGCGTTGCAAAACTCTTTCCATGAATCCAACTTTGCTTTATTTAACTTCATTTTGTATTGCTTTTTTATTTCATAGCATTCAGATCTCAATTGAACGTTATTATAAGTTCTTTGATATTTCCTTCTTCTCTGATTTTTCTGTTATGTAGCCATAATGTAGTCAACTCACTATTCCACCATCTGACTGGATTTATAGCATTGTTTTTATATTTTCTTATCTTTGGCATGCTCAGATAGCAAGTACTATTCACTATACCCATAAATTGTTGCAGATGTCCAGATCTGTAGTTTGTACGAAGACATATTTTTGTCTACTTCATCTTCAGTTCTGCTGAAGAAACTTGTAGTAATTCTCCAAAAAATGCTTTAAACTAATCAATAAGGATTGATGAAATTTATTCCAATCTGTTTTATACACGTTATATTTATAAAAACTACTGTTTGAGTTATTAAATATCTCTTTCCTCTTTAAATAAATATCAAGGATAATGAAATTGTGGTTAGACGCACTCTCATCTTGACTAACTTGCCAATTGTCTGTAAGATTTTGCACAGAGAGAAGTTTGTAAATGTCAAGTCAATATTGCTTCTACTCCGTAATGTTTTAAAAGTATCTTGTTATTATCTGCATTGTTCAATAAAAATAAGGAATTAGATTGTATCCCTTCTTCTAAACTTGCACGCATTCATTACTAACAGCATCGAACTAAGCCAATGACCGAGTATTAGAATCGATAGCAAAGAATACAGGGTTGTTACCCGACAGTTCCAGATACAAATCTCTTATTTTAAGATCATTAGTAATATTTTTCAGACGACAAAATACATACAGGCCAGGTAGTTGAAATTTGTTTTTACAGACAATTTCTATCACAACTCTGTCCTCGATTGAATATTCAGTGAATAGAATCACATCAATAATGTTGTTATTGGCTTGAACAGCGGCTCTTTCCCGCCTATTTCCATTACATTAAATAGATGCAAATAAATAACAATATGCCTAGAATACCTTCTATATTGTTATTTATGTTTTAAGGTTCCCGCATAAATATGAAGTCAGAATTATTTTCATTATAGTAGGTAGTTGATAAGATAAGATACAAATAAACCTAAAATGATCTAAACATTTTAGGTTTATTTGTATACATCCACTGGAAAATTTCTCATTTCTGGCCAATGGTAAACTTTGGTTTCCTGTAAATCATATCTCTATATGTGGGGCATTCTATTCCAAATGCTGCATGTGAAATATCCAATGTTTGTTTTAAATTAATTTGTTTCTTATGATAAAATTCACGCTTTCAGGGTTGTGGATTTACAGTGCTGTGATTTACAGAGCAATATTAGCATACTGGTTCACTTGCGGCACACAGGTGATGTATGGTTAAACTTAAACATTTAAAACACTTGGTTATTTTCAAATAATCTTTCGCTCCGCAGAAGTTCCATATCAGTTTTAAACCACAATCCGTAATTAACTGTTGTAAAGATGGCGGCTATGAACTCTCTTTTGAGAAAAAGTTCTGAGTTTCTTTAATTTTAACGACAGCATTATCAAGAGTAATTTCAGGCGGGACTTTATTTATCATCAGTAACTGTTCTCAGGGAGGTGTTCTGCCGCTCCTATCGTGGAGATTAGTTGTGGATGCACACTGTATACATAGTGTAGACCACTCCACGTTTTTTTACATTCGTAGACCTTAGTGATGTCATCTATAAAAATGTCATCTATAAAATAATGATTTTTGTCTATACATTGCTTAGAACTGACTCATTTCAAGTTTTCTTTACGTTTCATACATTGGAGAAACCGAATCCACCCTTAGAAAAATTTCTGTCGGTTTGTCCGCAAAACTTTGTCACAAGTAAACTCAGCTACCATAAGATATATAAAGCTGAAACTTGTACAGTAGATTTGAATAGGTCTAACTTAAAATATAGGCTCTGAATTGATTGGAAATTCAACGTAGAAGTGAAGTTATGGACGTTTAAAGCAAAAACGTTTGTCACAAGTAAACTCAGCCACCGTAAGACATGGCGAGCTGAAACTTTGACACTGGATTTGTGTATGCCTAACTTAAAATACGGGCTCTAAATAGATTCATAATTCAGTACAGAAGTCAAGTTATAGGGCTTTAAGCGTATTTTCCTAACTTCACAGACAAGTTTGTTTTGAAAATACACAGGTGTGGCAAGTAGGTATTGTTAGTTGATTTTAATTTCATTGGAGCATATGAATATATTGCGTATTTGACATCTTTGAAAAGGTGTTTCCCAGAGTTGAGGATGTAATATCTATTACGAATAAATAGTTTTGTAAACGAGCAATTCTCAACCCTTAATATGAACAGGCAGGAAAAATCAACAAACAAGTTCTTACGCTATATCATACCGAGGAAAGAACTTACAAGTCAGTAAAGAGATTGGATTAGTGATGAAAAAGCAGTTCATTATCTAATTGAATTTCTTGACTCTGAATTTATTTCTCCTAGACTGCCTGCTCATGAGTAAGCACCAATCATGCTGCAATTTAGTAGCAGTAACAAATTTCATGTTACGAACATGAGTGCCCCAAAACTGTGCAACGGGACACAACTCTGAGTTCGTGCTCTACACAGATATGACATAGAGGCGGACATAATGACTGGATGTGGTATTGGGGAGTCTGTGTGTATACCACGCATACCATTGAATCCGAGCCACTATTTGTTCTCGTTGCAGTGATTGCAAAGTCCTTTGAGAGTCTATTTCGCATTGAGGTTAACTAAGTCTCAAAGGGAAACTTTATCTAACGCAGGAATTCAAGTTAGCGAGACCAAGTTTTTCTCACATTGTCAACTGTAGTTTACTTGCCCAAGAGTCAGTGGTTTCAACTGTTTGTTCTTCCATGAACCTGAAGGACAGACAGCTAATGTAGTGTATACAGAGGCATTTGTTTAACACTGTACTAATAATGGTATTCTCTACTGTTCTATAATTTCTAATTATAGTATTAGTATAATACTATAATTGATATTTTGGAATACAAAGTATAATAGAAGTTTTGATTCCGTCAAAGACGGGTACGTTTTCTAGTTAATAATAATATTCGTTATTTTAAAATGTTATCCCTTCTAATATACATTTAAAAGAAAACAACTTTGAATAAAAGTTATTTCATTTCTAGAAATATCATTTTCATAATATTCAGATAAATTTATTTAAAATATATTATTTAATGCATATTTAAGGACCAAACTAAAGTGACAATGATTTTTAAAATAAATTAAGTTTGTTATTTTCATAATTTTGTTCTTACATAAGTTAACCTATAGTGAATCATAAATACATTAACTGTCTTAACTCTAGCATTGTGCCGATAACTGAATGAGCAGGCTATGCAACTTAAGCAAGACGACTTAATGTCTTTATAATTCTAGAAATTAAAAAATGAGCTAAATCTTTAAGTACAAAAGTTTGTCCTCTATCGGTTCTATAAATTTAGCATCACTCTTTTGAAAGGATAAAAGGAAACTTTCTTTACGGTTATGGTTTTCGTTTTGAGGAAATAATGATGACATGTAACGGTATTTTGCGGAGTAGATGGACGTACTGGGGTTTGTAGTGTAGGGATGGACGAGGTAGAGGTAGTGTTCATCAAGGAAACTAGTGTAGCATAACTAATAGGAGAGGGGAGGAAGTGGGGCAGTCGAGTGACAGTTGTCGCATGGTAGTGACGCCAGGCGGCAGTCTGGTGAACGACCTCAATTGTCAGGACGTCCAAACACCCCCATTAGCAAACTCTCCATTTAAGTGGAGTCCCCTGTTTTGTTACAAACGTCAAAAATAAACATTAGTTGAATGACTTCCAAAGAAACAAAACATTATATATAGTGTTAATTTATATTTCTTCACAAACAGATTTATAACAAACGTCAAAAGGATTAGAAAGAATGTTTTGTATTACATTTAAAATGTCTACTTAGGATTTTTTTAATTATTTATTTCGTACATTTCTGAAAAAATTACAAATTTATATAGGATATAATTTTCATTGATCTTTGGAAAATGAGGAAGCAATCAAAAGAAATGATTTTCAGAGACCATGAGGCATCTTTGATTAGTTGCACCAAATATAGAAAATCAAGGATTGCTCTACAATTGTAATTCCACAGGGGATAAAAAAATAAATTATACCTTCTGTTTGGTAATTATTGTAAGTGAAAATTTGTTAACTGTGAATAGAATGAAAAACTAATTTATCTGATATTTGCTATCAAGGCTACAGTCTAAATGAGATAGATCTGTAAATTTAAAAAGTCCCTCCGTCAATTCACTTCTTCTCCTGAGGATGACCGCCATAACGGTCGAATATATTGAAAAGTGAGTCTTTGTTATGTTTCTTTCTATGTGTCACAGTTTAAGTATATATATAGGTGTGTTATCTAATCGGGATTCGGTCAAATTTTCTAAGTTCAAAAATCAAACTCTCATTGCCGACGTTTCGGTTTTATTTTTAAACCTTTTTCATAGGCAGAAGTAAAACTTTTTTGACTAAGAAAATGAAATATACATTATTTAAAGGAACAACAATCTTAACCGGACAAATCCTTCGACTAGACTGTGTTCCTGATTAGATAACACACCTATTCTATCAAACGGTCGATATATAATTGAATCTGTTATATATATATATATATATATATATATATATATATATATAAAGATTCCACATAAACACGTGAAATAACAATCAATGATCAAACCACAATATGAAAATGGGAAAACAAGACTAAGATCTTTCAACCGTAACAAGCGGTCTTCGTCAGAGTCAAAAACCCAACTGAAACACTAGATGCAGAAAACATCTGGTGAGGGGTTGAGAAGAGTGGGAGGGAAGAGTGGTATTTTAAAAGGGTGAAAGCGCAGGAAAGGACTAATGTCCAGAAAGGGATGTTTGGGGAAACAAAGAGTACAGTAAGAAAGAGTAAAAAAACTATCCGCCAGCTGTCAACCATCTTAGAAGAGGCTATTGCCCTCGTAACGAAAGTATGAAGTTTGAAGAGACCGTTACTAATGTTTATAATATTTGATCTATTAAATTTAATTAGAGACGATTCAACAATATTTCTTAACAACATTGATTTTTCATAGGTAATAAATTTAGCTCCTGTCCAATCAATATGATGATTTTCATTTTTTATATGCAAGAATAAGGCACTACTTTTTTCCTGCCTACTTGTAACGTATGATTTACCAGTTTGACCAATATAAATTTTATGGCAGTTTTTGCACGGAATTTTATAAATACCACCGGACTCCAATTCGGTCCGGCAGGACTGAATTAGCAGGTCAATGATACCTTTGCCTCCTGACGACGACGATGGTCGAAATATAGATGTGAGTTATTCCTTTGTCTGTCTTCTTATTTTTAATCTTATTTTTAATTGGTTTTATATTTAAAAGTCCGCTGCACCGTTTTTTTTAATTACTATATATATATATATATATATATATATGTATATATAAATAAAATAGAATGCAATAAGGTATATTATTATATATAATATATATTATAATATATATAAGTGTAATGAAATATAATACAAAATGAAAAGGGAAAAAAGACTTTCAACTGTAACAAACGGCCTTCATCATAATTTAAAATAATTTCATAAAAAAAAATGTATAACATTTCATTATTCCCCAGAGAAGGAAGAGTTAGTAATTTAGAATAAACTATTATTTTTCAGCACATTTCATTCTACGTGTCATTCCAATTACAAATTTACTGATAAATTTAACTTTAAAACACGTTCTGCATCATTTGCTTGATCCCACCAAATTGTTCTACTTCCTTATATGGTATACAGGGGTGCTGGAATATTAACACTCATTTTCGTCTTTCCCAGGACTACTAGTTAATTACTATACAACTTGATCTTTCTCCCTTCAATAAGTTTTGTTGTACTATTTTCTTTATCTATTCGATTTATAAATATAGATCCACGTCTAAACCACAGTATGAAAATCACAAAGATGGTTAAGAGTATTCAAACAAAACAAGGTTTTCGTCTTCGTCAGAGTTTCAATGATACTTCTTAATACTTAGCCATTTTTCTGATTTTCTTACAGTTGTTTAGACGTTGATTTTTATTTCGCATGTTTATTGTGAAATCTTGTTCTATATATATATAAACAGCAGAGGTTATTGAGGATTGGTCTACACAAACAAACACTTCACTTACGCCAACGTTTCGCTATGTTTTTATAGCATCATCAGGGCTGTATAAATCAAAAGATATACGTCATTTTTATTTATATGTTATTATAATATAAATATGTTATTTACACAGCCCTGATGATGCTATAAAAATATAGCGAAACGTTGGCCTAAGTGAAGTGTTTGTTTATGTAGACCAACCCTCAATAACCTCTGCTGTTTGCTGTAATTTTTGTGATCGAAAAAAGATGAAATTATATATATATATATATCAATGATCAAACCACAATAAGAAATGGGAAAACAAGACTAAGATCTTTCAACCGTAACAAGCGGTCTTCGTCAGAGTCAAAAACCGAACTGAACACTAGATGCAGAAAACATCTGGTGAGGAGTTGAGAAGAGTGGGAAGGAAGAGTGGTATTTTAAAAGGGTGAAAGCACAGGAAAGGACTAATGTCCAGAAAGGGGTGTTTGGGGAAACAAAGGAGTACAGTAAGAAAAAGTAAAAAACTATCCGCTAGCTGTCAACCCTCTTTGAAGAGGCTATTGCCCTCGTGACGAAAGTATCAAGTTTGAAGAGACCGTTACTAATGTTTATAATATTAGATCTATTAAATTTAATTAAAGACGATTCAATAATATTTCTTAATTTTCTTATTTTGGTTTCATCATTGATTGTTGTTTCACGTGTTTATGTGAAACCTTTATATATATATATATATATATATATATATATATATATATATTCCATATAAAATTCACTAACTCTCAGCAATACCTTCATTTTAACAGTAGTCACCCTTCTCAAATAAAGAAAGCTATCCCTAGATCCCTTTCAATTAGAATCCTTCACATAAAGTAATTCCTTAAATAGCAGAAAGAAACATATTAATCTTTTAAAAGAAAAATTTATAGAACAAGGATACCCTCGTAATGTAATCAACAGTTCTATCGTTCCCACGATAGAAGGAACGTGTTCACCACCCTACACCTAGAAGGGATCGTAGGAATACTAGTCCCTTCATTTCTACTTTTTTCCCAGGCTCCCACAAACTCGGCGCTGTTATTAAGGAGTTCTTTCCTATATTTTCCTCTTCTTCGTCTACTTCTCCTACTTTCAGTCAACCCCACCTTTTCCTACCGTCAACTTTTCAACCTGAAATCAATTTTCTCACATTTTTCTTCCAACAGTCCCTGTGCTAGCAGAGGGATGAGGCGATGTGAACGCCGTAACTGCCAAAACCTGTCCCTTAATTAACCCCAGTACTTACTTTACTACCCCTCTAAATAACAACTCTCACCCTGTTCCCTCTGATACATCTTCCACCTTCTGTAACTGCATTTATCGTTTGGATTGTACTCGATGTGATGCTTTTTACGTCGGCTTGGCTTCAACCAAGCTGAGCCTGTGTATGAACAATCACAGGGCCTCCGTTGGTCAACGCAGTGACTTACCCATAGCCATCCATGCCAATTCCCATGATCACCGTTTTAATGATTGCTTCCGGTTACAAATCTTTAAACAAATCCCGGGTCTAACTCCTATATCACCCTTAGAGCAATACAGCGGTGGTTTTACGTGTTTCTCTGAAGGCCAGTTGCGGTATGCTTCTCAACGCCCGTACTTCGTACTTCTTCCTGATGACGATATCGAAGTAAGTTATGTAGTGACTTTCTCTGTTCTTTCCTATACGTTAAAGTGTGTATATATATTCAAAAAAAGTGCACACAAAAATAAAACAGAAACTCAATACTACATTTGGATGGCCTCGTCATCAGGAAGATAGATGTGAGTAGCTCCTAAGACAGGCAACGAATGGCTGGTGACCTTGAAGAAGCACTCAAACAGAGTAGCCAACTTACAAAGGGAGGTGAGTCAAGGATAGATAAATAAATAAATGCAAAATAAATAATAAATGAATGAAAACATTTAAATAAAAACGATTAACACATTGTAAAAACCCAACTAAAAATAAAAATAAATAAGTAAACAAAATATAAATTAAGAGACTAAAATAAATAAAACGAATAATCAATGACTGAGGTTAAGCCCAGGAGCAGATCTACTCCCAGAAGACTAATAAGTGCTTCTTCTCAAACTCTCAGAGTGACTTATGAAATTGTTTCAGTTATCCGCCTCGGAACCTGTACACGGAAACAGTCATTAAAACTGAGTCCGTGAGAACCGGCATTAGTAGCAACGGGAAGATCACTGCGTTTGCCAATGGACGACCTGTGATTATTCACATGTAGGCTTAGCATGGTAGAAACCCAACCCACATAAAAAGCATCACACTGGTCGCAATCCAAATGGTAAACAATGTTTCCAGGATCACCTACTACACTTATCGGATTCGTTTACATTTATTTACATTGTTTACATTGACTTATGTTAGAGGTTTAATGAAAAAATTGAAAGGATTTAATGACTTAATATGACTTCTAAGAAGAATAAAATTCTTACATGTAAAACATCAACGTCAATCAAACATAAGTTCTGATACATGTCATGGTATGATGAATTTGTCTAACAAAATGATCCAAAAAATCTATATGTTGCATCCTTCAACAAAACTTAATATGGGATGTAGATGTTGTTGTATTTAGAATCATATGATATTTGGTTGATATTGAAGTATAAGAAATGGACTCTTTCATTCTATATTGCAAAAAAGATACTAATTTTTAGCTAATTCTCTGGTGATTCCATGATACTAATCTTTTGTACTTTACTATAAGTAAATATACTCATCGTGAAAAATTCGATCTCCAGATTTTGACGAAATTATATGTTTTGAGGTCCCAAAAGTCGATTTTTGAAGTTTTTCGGATGATGTCTGTGTGTGTGTGGGTGGGTGCGTGGGTGGGTGCGTGGGTGGGTGGGTGAGTGTGTTAGCATTGCTTGTTACCACGCTACGGTCCAGAATCTTTGATGGATCAAGTTGATATTTTACAAAAAAATAGACCCCATAGTGTAGATGATCCCTATGGTTTGAGAAAAATTATGTATGACGGGAAAGTCACTTTTTTTTGCCAAAAACCAGTTTTTAGAAAACATGTTTTTTTCCTCAACAGCTAAGTCTAGAGTTTTGAAATTTTGGCATTAACTTGCACTTACAAATGCAATAAACGAAAAATATATTCAGATTTTTAAAACAAGGGGAAAAATTTGATTTTCAATAAAATGTATAAATTATGACTTACAATTCAATCTCAAAGCTTGTGAGAGCCATTCAAGCCATACCGTTTGACGGATCAAAATGAAACTATGTTTAAAGATAGAACATTTTATGGAAAAATGATTTGAAATAACTGTTTTGAAAATTCCAGCCTTCAAAAGGGCGTTATAGTATGATTTCTGTTTTCAGAAAATGTTTTTTTGACACTAAACGGCTCATTAAAAAATCATGAAAATTTGATAAAAAATTGAGCAAAAAATTAATAATTTATTAAAAAAAAATGCATGACATTTTAATCAGGTTAAATAGCAATAAAGGTATTAGAACTGTTTGTTTATCCTGGTCTAAGGGATCACCTGCTATACTTGTCAAATTTTTGATATTTCTTTACATTGTTTACATTGACTTAGAAATATCTTGAGCGAATCCACTGAGATAAATTTGATGTTTATAATGGAAAAATTTAATGAATTTATTGTCTTATATGAGATATAAGAGGAATAATATTTTTACATGTAAAAAATCACCGCCATTAAACATAAATAAATTTCCTTTGTCTTCCATGGTAAGATGGATTTTTCTCATAAAATGCTTTAATAAATCTATATATTGCACTCTTGAACAAAACTTCATAACAATTATAATTACTTCACCTTTTTGAATTGTAGTATCTTACCATGATATTGAAATGTGACGAATGGACTCTTTCCTCTAGAATGAGGATTTATGTTTGTTGACAAATATCCAGTTTATTCACTATTCTAGTCTATAGTTTGTATTTATTATTTTCTAAAATTAGAAGCTCCAACTACAAAAGTTTTAAATTTTACTGAATCGCTGGCTGAATAGATTACCTACAAGTTTTATCCAACAGACTTTCAGCTCAAACAAAGTTGGAAAGAAGTACTGTTGTCATATGAACATAACCTTTTCAAATACCTGAAGGCGGTTAAAAGGAATATAGCTATAAATTTAATACTAAATAGACACATCACAGTTGAATCATTCTTTGGATGCCACCTATGAATGGTACGTATGGATGATACCTGTGGATGCCACCTGTGGATGTCACCTATGGATGACGCCTGTGGATGACACCTATGGATGGCATCTGTGGATGCTATCTGTGGATGATACTTCTGGGTCACACCTGTGGATGTCACCTATAGATGTCCACTCGATTCCTGTTAATCCAATAGTTAAATCACGAGGCCAGAGTCATAAACACTTCTACAATACATATGATTTGTAGTAGAAGTAAAACAAATAACTAGAATATATATCCGAATAGTGGTGAGTTGATAAACAGATGTCTATTTCTAAATAGAAACTCTTGCAAATACAAGGAAAGTTTGTTATAGACCAATTATGCACTTTTAGTTGTCATGGTAACTGCAAAATTAAACATTACTCCCATTATAAATCCTAAAAAATAATTATAACATAAAACGAATTAAATCTAATATATTCAATAACTTAATTATTCAGCAAACTGGCTAAACTCAGTATACATTCTTAGCAACCTTATAACAGAGTACAGAAGGCAGGAAAAGATAACACTCCCTCAGAAAAAATGTGTATACTTGATTTTAACAAAGGGGAAGGCAAATGATTTTATTATATACTAAGGAGCCATAAAATTCCCAGTATAATAATTCTATAAAAGACCAAAAATGTAAAACATAATTCAGAATTGAAATCTGTCGTTTGAAGATTAATAAATGTAATTAACGTACATTCTTAATTATAAATTATCTTAAAACGACGTTTTTTCTTCGATGATTATGATGTTTTTCAAAGAAAATAAGAGTATTTTCCTGTTTTATACTTAAAAAATTGGCTTAAATATTCAATATAGAAGGAGGTAAAGTAAACGATGTAAGAAATCCACTGGCTACTTGAACAAAAGCCATGTTCTCTTGCAGGAGATTATTTCGTATCAAGAAATTTGTTTCTTTGGTTTTTCAAAAATGTTATTACTGCTGTAGTTATACTAATGAGATTATTTGCATCAGTGGTGTGATATACAAAAATAAGCTTATATATTGATAAGTCTATCGATCACTACTATCTGACTACCTCAGGAATTAAAGACTAATAGACATTTCCCATTTAGATGTTTACATTATGCTTAAATGAGACATTATATATTATATACCCAAGAAGATTGATATTAATTTTACTTATAGTAAAGTTGAGTGTAGGCCACTCCAGATTTTTCTTACGTGTTTCTCATATTTTTCAGACAAAATGGGAATATTGTGAATTATTAAAGGGAAAATTTTGGCTTAAATCTTTATGGCAGAAGGAGGCCAGGTAAACGACACCAAATGACACTGATCAACAATCCATGTAATTTTACAGATGTTCATTGGCTGTAGGAACAAAAGACATGGTCTGCTGTAAGAGATTATTTCGTAACACGATATCTTTTACTTTGGTTTTACAAAATTGTTATTATTACTATGGTAATACCAATGATTTTGTATGCATCAGTCGTGTGATATAAAAAAACAAGCATCTGTACGGTTAACTGGATCTGTCAATATGTGTGCTACCTCCGGTATTAAAGAGTAATAAACATTTCCCAGTTTGACATTTATACCAAAATTGGTTATTTTTTCTTTATTTTACAAAATGAGAAGATCTCTATGGGAGACGAAATATCAAAAAAATAATAAAAAAAATGAAAGATAAAGTGTTTGATCTATATGTTAGTTAGAGTTCCCTTCAGAGATAATTAAATCATGAAGAAAGCAGTTAAAGGATGTCAGGAACTTCTGGGTTCAATTTATATAATAAGCATTCCAACTGTACTTACAGTTGTAAAGAATACTACATATTCAAAGAGAGGATTTAAAAATATATTTTGAACAACTACTAAAATTTGTTTACTTAAATATTATGAATGGAAGCCGTATTTGACATCATACGAAGAATGCAAACTCTGGGTCTAGAAGAGATAAAAACCCTTGTTCACATTATATCTTTATTCGAGTCAGTCATCTCGTAATGAACAAAGATTCATCTCAAATCATACTAAAACTATATAAGTTTTAGTAATACCTTTAAACTTTAGTTAATAGTAAAACTTTAGACGCTATATAATACCAAAGATATTATATGCATCAGTTGTGTGATATGCAAAAATAAGCATATATAACAAGCTTATATCAATAAGCGTGTATATTGATAACTGGATCAACCACTATCTGTGCGGTCTCCAGGAATGAAAGACTAATAAACATTTCCAAGACAAACATTTAGATTATGTGTAAATGGGAAATTATGTACCCAAGAAGTGTTGGTATTATATTTACTTATAGTAAAGCTGAGTGGTTCTTTATTATTACTACTATCATTATTGTAATAATTATTCTTATTAATAATTGTTATCATTATTTTTATGATCATATCATTGCCATCATTATTTTGCTTTAATCAAACACTTTCAAAACAAATATTTGTGATATCTAATTAAGGTTAGAAGTTTAGATATGTTTCATTGTTCTACTTTCATTTTTTGCTTATCCATTATTGCCGTTATACGAATGTCACCATTTTTACTTTGCTGTGATCAAGTAAACAGCTCAAGATATATAGCTGCGATTGCAATTAAACTTAATCCAGTGTCGCATAGATTGTAAACTTAGTGGCATATGCAGCAAACAATCTACATTATATGGCTTGTACCAAACAAGCCATACAATAGAATCACTTGATGCTTAAGAGAATCAAGTTTGTTTGAGAATCAGATTGTTTAAGAGAAGAGGTGTTTAAATGTTACCATGTTGTTTCTAAATTAAAAACTCAAATTACACGGCATACTCATTGGATATTTTTAGTTCAGTGATAAATCTAATTGTATCGTTCCAAGAAAGATGGATGAATGTATTGAACATTCACATGTCTTTCAAGCGATGTGTTATTTCTCAACTTCTTTTATTTAAGAACAAATTGCTTTGCTTATACTAATTTTATAAATTCTCACACTTTTTAAAAACAAAATAAAGAAAGAAAGAAAAGAGTATAATGAAATTTATAAATTCTGCTGACAAGCCATGAACTTCAAGGCCATAAACCTTATTTGCAATCCATCAACTAAAATTAAAATTAATTCTTTTTTATAATGTTGTAAATATTTTTTTTAGGAAATCATTTTAGCAATATCATTTTAGGAAAAATAAGATGTAACTTTCTGTTACCAATAAACACTTTTCTGTTTTTCATGTCAAGTTTGATTTTAGATTCTATAATAAAACTATTTTACAATGCACTTTAGATAAGTTCATTACTGAAAAAATTGCTTCGCATGAATAATGTAGAGCTTAATAAAGAAATAATAAAATGCTAAATTCGTTAACTAATTATACTAAACTACGAAATAGTACTGAGTATTAGGGATAACAGTACTGAGTCTTCCGAAGACATGAGTTTAAAATCTATCTGGCCCATGATACTGCATGAAACTCCCGTTTTGCAATTCCACGCCTAGGGAATTTCAAAGGTTGAAATTGTTTAATTATACCATCTTTATATTCTACATCTCAGTGTTATCCTATGTTAGTTTTGACGGAATTTAACCCTTTTAAGAAATATTTTTTCCATACACTATACTGCTTTGAAACATATAACTATGAGATAAGAACAGTGAAAGTGTTATATCAAATTTATGTTAGTTTTCTTTGAAAGAGAAAATAGCTTAGCTTAATTTTGAAAAGCATGTTTAAGATTTTAAAAGTACACATTGGAGGGAAACGTAGTTACCATAATCAATTTCTTATTCCTAGTTGGCGTTGACATATTTCCGATTTTGCAGTTAGTCACTAGAATATTTTACTAAATGTATAATACTGCCATCTCAAATTGCTTTCACACGCACAGTATAACCAAATTTACAAACAACATTACAAGTAGGACGCTTAACAAAATTATTCAAAATTATCAGTAATAACACTGAAACAGAAGAACAGGGAAAAAAGGGCTAAGAAGTATTCAGTCGCCAAAATGAGTTCTTTGTGTGATTTATCTGAGAAAGGTAAAATAAGAATGGTGACAGAAATCAAAGAATTGATAAGAAAGTTAGAGTCAAAGGAAATGTGTCAAGAAAAGGTAAAACCAGCGATAAACCACGTGAGGAAAGAGGATCCTAAACCTCTACCACCGTATAGAATCTCCCCTGACCCAACCCCGTTTATCACAGCTAATCCCGTTCTGGAAATAAGACCAACCAACACAAAACTCCACTTCCACGAAATCGTTAGTATAAAACATTTTCTCAATAATTTCTTCAAGTAATCGTGTTTATGAAATTTAAGTTCTGTTATATCTAAGAAAACCTCTGGATACGTAAACCTTATTTAACTGGTTTACCTTATCAGTATGAATTACAGATAGAAAACTTGATCAAAGATGTTTCATTAGAAAACAAAACTCTGTGATACTGACATTGATATTTTATTTTTAAAAGTTGCTTAGGTTCTTGGTTATGCTGGTAATTTTGTCAAAGAAATAAATTAACTTAATGACAATGAACAACATTTTTAAATGGAATTTACTTACGTAATTTTTGATATCTATGATTTAAAAAAAAAATATTTTTACGGGTCAGCTATTAATGCGTCCATGACATGAATGGCATCGCAGATCTCATAGTATAGCAAGTAACGTCATGATCTGATTTATTCTGAAGACTACTTTGATTTATTTTACTAAGTCTAAAACATTAAAATATTAAGCAAAGTACTACAGTGTAATACCATTAATTTATAGCAAGCAATGACCATGAACTTTAGCAATTAATGGTGGTTATAAATATGTTTTAACATATGTATCTGCTAATTTATAAATTCATAAATTTTAACTTTAAAATGTACTGTATTCTTTAAAATCTATAGGAATCAAGTATTTTATGTATGTTATTGACACATACCAGATGATATATCACATGACATACTGAAGGTTTATTAATATGTAATGCTCTTGTTTAGTTTAAATATAGAGATTGACACAACTTAATTCCAGGGGCAGTGATTATGATAAGCAAACAATGTTTGTTTCCTTATCTTCCTTTTTGAAGGGAAAGATTTATTTTATTCAAATCAATAATGAAGTCATCATACTTAGAATATCTTCCTGCTTGTATCAAAATATACAAGATATGATGGTTCTCATTCTATGTATTTGATAATCCCTGTGATAGTTCAACCTGTGAAGTCCACAGAAATGCAGATGAACAGGCTACTCTACATTACGATTGCGATATATTCATTTATTGCTCCCAAAATTTTATTGATATATTACTTATATAATTTTATAATATTTTATTAATATTACTTATATAATATTATATTATAAATATATAATGACCCATTTAGACATAATACAAATGTCTAAATAGGAGAGGTTTATTAGTCTTTCATTCCTGGAGGTAGTACAGATAGTGATAGATCCACTTATCAATATATATGCTCTTATTTTTGTATATCACACCACTAATGCTTATAATATCATTAGTATAACTACAGCAGTCATAACATTTTTGAAAAGCGAAAAAAGCGAATCTTTTTTCATAGGTGGTTATTTCTTTATAGAAAAGTATTTTCTGTGTTTTTCTCTGTTATTTAGTTTCTTATCTGTACGTACTGTTTCATTGTAAAAGAGCTCATAGAAAAATCTAACATAGTTCACCTAGCTGACCACTTCTTCCCTTTCTGACCACGCTTCAGTTTTTTATTTAAAACCTTTTTCATAAGCAGAAGTATTTATCAATATTTATATGTATATATGCATATATTTGGAGCAAACCTTCATTTAAACATGTTTTATTAAAAACTTTGCCGTAGATGTTGATGTGATGCATTTATTACCTGAAAGGTTCAAATCATGTTAGAAAACTGAAAAAATAAGCAGAAAAGAAGAAAAATGAAAATCTGCAAACTTTTTAATAATACATATATATATATAAAAAAGATTTCACATAAGCACGTGAAATAACAATCAATGATCAAACCACAATTAGAAAATAGGAAAACAAGACTAAGATCTTTCAACCGTAACAAGCGGTCTTCGTCAGAGTCAAAAACCCAACTCTGGGTTTTTTTGGTTGGGTTTTTGACTCTGACGAAGACCGCTTGTTACGGTTGAAAGATCTTAGTCTTGTTTTCCCATTTTCTAATTGTGGTTTGATCATTGATATATATATATAGTCTATTGAAACAAATACCAATTTCCAGTTTACACATTTTCTAATTAATTTTTCTACTTTTCTCACGTAGGACTTCCATAAATTTGGAACAAGATACACTAGTTAATAAAAGTTTTTATTTCTATAATCCGAGATGTTTCGGTTTCCTTCGTCCATTTTCAAGGATTTTATAACATAACAAGTTTCATAACGTACATTAAAACACAACAACATCTAAAATTAAATCTGCTAATTAATTTTAGATTAATTAGAGACCCGGGTGAAACTTCACCATGCCCTCAACCTTTCAATAACTTCCCTTACTATGATCATGTGTTACGTTTACTTAGTGTTGTTTATTTAATTGATTGTTTAATTAGTCATATTGTTGTGTTTTAATGTACGTTATGAAACTTGTTATGTTATAAATCCTTGAAAATGGACGAAGGAGACCGAAACATCTCGGATTATAAAAATAAAAACTTTTATTAACTAGTGTACCTTGTTCCAAATTTATGGAAGTCCTAAGTGAGAAAAGTAGAAAAAATAATCAGAAAGTGTGTAAAACTGGAAATTAGCATTTGTTTCATAGAACTTGTATGAATGAAGGCCGGCTCCGCAAATATACGAATATATATATATATTGTTAAATAACGCCCCATATTTGGATTGTATCTGTTTCTTTTGTGTTATTGTGTAAAAAACAGATACAAGCCAAATATGAGGCGTTATTTAACAATATATGTTTAAATGAAGGACTGCTTCCAACTTTTACAAATATATACACATTAGCTTTGAAAGTTAAACTTGAATCTAGAAAACTGACCAATTCTCTAAAAATTTTGATTATTAATATATACACAAGATTTCACAGTAAACACGCAAAGCAAAACTCAACGTCAATAAGGTGTTAAGACTTAGCTAAAAAATTAAACCCCTATAATGTGATATCACAAACGTCCAAAGTTTGGCCTATGTGTGTTGCCTTGTATGACTGCCACTGCAACCTAACCTAACCTAAAAATTAAATGCCAATAAGGAATTTAAAAATGGGACTAAAATCTTTTAATCATAACAGCTGGTCTTCGCCAGAGTCACACTAGAACAGAAACAACTTCGTTAAGTTTGAGTGTGATTCGTATTCTTCTTTAGATAAATCTGCTCTCTTGGAAAGGTGACAAGCACAGTGTACTTGTTCTGTACAAGTACTTGCCACCATTCCAGGACAGCAGATTTATCTGAAGACAACACTACATGTTCGAAACACGTTGCTTCATCATTATGACTTCTTCTCATTCTTTGAGAAGGACTCCTACACACTATGTAAACACAATGAAAGCTGTATATAGTTTTATAATCACACGAATATCTCTCTATATAAAGCCTTATCATTATTGCTCTATGTCTATGAAAACGCCGCAGTCATTACCTGATTAGAGTCATGATTTCACTACTATCAAGATATTGATACGCAAGTGAAATCAAATTTACAATTATACAAAACTTATTATGTCATTTGTATTACTACTGTTCAGTTTCTACTGCAGCATACATTAATTCGTTCCAATGAAATCTGAATTCCCATTGAGACAGAATACAAGAAAATGAATTACTCAAACAATGAAAGATTAACATTTTTAGTCTTAGGTGCCCTTGTAGCTTGAGTCAGAGTAAATTGCTAAGAAATAATCAGTTGAGTGTTTGTTATTAATTACTGATAAATAAATAAACGGAATTATCTTTCCATTTTAATGTCTAACGATTTATGGAGTTCGCTAATGATTTGACCATGCCCAATAGTTTCAGAAATCTCTAGTATCATTCAAAACGAAGACTCACGGGAAAATTATTTTTCTGGGGCCATAAAGAAGAACTTGTTTCGTAATATTGCCAACTTAGATAAAAATCTTGAAGCTTGGTCGCACTGCACGCACAATTATAGTACAATGACACCAACAATAATGACCTGTTAGAAAACCTCCGCACTAAGAACAACATGCAGGAATAGTTAAATATCAAATAACCTTTGAACACTCCCTCCCAGTCCTTCTTCAGCTGTTGTATTCACATGAAACTGTTAATAAAACGACATGATAGCATTTTATTAACTTAAAAATAAGTATTATGAAATAAGTGAATATTTATACCACTAATGAAATATCAGAAATATTTTATTTGTGAACCTTCTATCTTTAGCATTAAAATTAAAAACTCTTAAGTTTCATTTGTAAATTTTATTTGAATACAATGACTACAAGAACAGAAATATAAACTAATTAGTTTATATTTGTAAGAAAGGAATACGTAAAATATTCTTTATAGAAGCAATTTAAGATGGAAACACTAGATCATTTTTTAATCTATAAATTCTCATACTTTCAACAGAAGGCTTGGACTAATATTGATACTGACCTAAGAGTTTTACTGACTCTCTCAAACTAAGCAGAACTGTTTCAACAATTATTCTTTCTCATATCTGCAGCTTATTATACATATATATTTCAATGTTTTCTTATCTCGACAACATATATTCAACACTATTTTTCTTTATCGAGGTTTGGTCGAGCTTCAAACAATAAAACACCTTTAAGTCAGCGTTTCATCTATATTTGTAGACATCTTCAAGGATACATCAATACAGAAATTAATTGCAATAACATGAAAAAAGAAAGTTACATTATTTATATGAATATACATTATTATCTTTGAATTAATCTAAAAGAAATTGTAGTTTTTGGTATTTGGTAATTTTTTGGTATCAGAAAAGTACCAAGCTAATAATGAATATTCTTATAAAAAATGTAACATATTTTTTGTTATGTTATTGAAATGAATTTCTGTATTGGTGTAGCCCTGAAGATGTCTGCAACTATAGGCGAAACGCTGGCTTAAAGGTGTTTTATTGTTTGACATTGGACCAAACCTCGATAAAGAAAAAGAGTGTTTTATATATATAGCTTAGGTACATTACGATTAAAACTTTAAATAGTGTAATTGTTAAATTAAATTTATTGTCATCAAAAAACTCTATTTTTACGAAACATTTTAATTCTATCTAGAAAAATCAAAAGTTGTGCCTAATGAATAAACTGCTCGTCCTACATCTATGTAAGGTTGTTACTCAATGGTGCCCATCGACATTACAAATTCTTTGTAGTGCTTCCCATTTGGGTATTGTTTGAGAAACTTCCAAAACTTATAAATTATTTACTTCTATTTGGTTGACTTTCTTCTGTTAATTTGACATTGTCAATATTAATTAATGTCAGTATTGACATTACTTACAGACTTACTTCTGGTCCTGTCCTACTTACACTACTTTAACTGTCAGATCCATTAAAAGTCATTCTTTCAAGAGCCCTACCTTGAATTAATTTTAATAAAGCAAAATTTAGAATTGCCAATCTAGGATTTTTTTTTTACTCCTATAGTCGTAAAATAAAAGAAAATACAAGAATCATATGATTTTGAAAAAAATAGGAATAAAAAAATAGGTGCTGAAATAATCTTCAGACGAGTTGAAAAAGCCAAAATAAAAAGAACCATTTTGAAAACATTGATCATATATTTTTTTTAATTCCTGATACTAAATACGTTTTTTTAATTAATTAATTTTTTTAACTAATTACTTAAACCATGATTCTAGCTGATTGCGGTTACTTTTTTAATTGTCTGAAAAGGGTGATTAGTGCTAAGCTAGACGAAATGTAAACATTTTAAATATTTGTCAGAGTTAATACTAAATGACATTAATGAAGCTCTTGATGTCATATTTGTAGACAGGTCCAGTTTTGAGATCTCGACTCCGCAGTAATATTTGAGAATAAAAAAACAAGCATCAAAGCAAAGATCTAAAATTAACTCGGAACAAATCATTACACTTTATACTTTTATTAGATTTTGCCTGCTGAAAAATGTCCGTATCTTTTCATATTTAATCTTAATTTATTAATCAAGAGAGAATATTAAAATAATTCCTGCTGTCAATGGAGGAGATTTTTTACAATTACAATGGTTAAACTTATGTGTATTATTATTTAAGAAAACCGGTTTTCATGATGTTAAAATATCATGGATGTGTTCAAAATAACTTCTCAGTAGTTTATTTAAAAGATTAATAATTATTTATCTATAATATGTTCATTTGTATATTAATTTTATTATTATTAAAACTTTGCGAACCAATAGTCAATAACATTAGTTATTGAGTTTGAAACAAAAACCTGTCGATAAAATCCATTAATCATATTTTAATTATCGGCCGTCTTTACAAAATAAAAAGCAGGAGGAACTTTGATTATCACATATAGTCAAATGTTTCTGTACGAGACAAATGAGGTTAAAGGGGTTGGGACCAGTTGCGTAACTATTGATATTAAAAATTAATAAGCATTAATGAATGAAATTATTTTTATTTAGGTAAGAATATTTCCTTGATAAGCCATTGTTTTATTAATCAAGTTTTAACAGATGATTCCATTTGGTTAAACAGATTCGCAGACTGAACTTTTTAAAATGGAAGTACACTAATATTTAAAAGATTAAATATGTTACTTTTGAATATTTTATACAATATTGAAAATTATCTAAGAAATATGTTATTCCGAAGAATACGACTCCTCAAAATTTAAAACCATGTTGTACTCCTTGCCAAGTAGCTTTAACGGTGCCACTTGTTGAATGCACGTTACACTAGGCTGAGGTTACACTCATGCCTGCCAACTAACATGAAATAGTACCGTCATCTCCCTCTTCATGCATCTAAGATTTTTCAAGATGTTTTAAATAAGACCAGTAAACATTGAAAATACAAGTTTCAAGTATCCGTTTTTTGTTTACTTATTATATCACTCGCATTTTCATGTTTGTTTTTGTTTGTTTATTTGTTTCTTGCTTATTATCTAAATTATTTGTTAAAGACATGTGGACGAGTGT
The DNA here is from genome assembly GCA_026182355.1 of Hermatobates lingyangjiaoensis. Taxonomy (NCBI): domain Eukaryota; kingdom Metazoa; phylum Arthropoda; class Insecta; order Hemiptera; family Hermatobatidae; genus Hermatobates; species Hermatobates lingyangjiaoensis. Next base: position 13,960,523 of record JAPFBL010000084.1, on the reverse strand, counting down.
TTGCCGATATCAGAAGTACTCCCCTATTGTCGACGCACAACTTCGATTACTCCACATTCAGAGCACACTCTATCTCATTCGGTTATTCAGAAGCAAATACAGGAAGCCTAATTACTCACCATAGAAACAAAAAATTGAAAAAATAACAAATGTTCAACAATTTTGTGAGAAATGAACAAACACTTAAACATGGAAGTTAACTTTTAGGATAAGAAAAATTAACAATCTGAAATGAGATACATCTCGAATAAATGGAAAATGAAATGTTCAAATAATAGAGATATGATTTCAAATAAGAAATAACGTCTTTTTTATATTGTCATTTACCAAATTTACGTGAATCATAAATTCTGAAAATGGTTCAATTTAAGTTTGTCCACCTTTCAACTTGACTGATGATTACTTTTTAATTTTTTTAACTCATAACCTTAATATGATAAGAATGGTAAACAGTAAAAGAAAAACATTTAACATGAAAGAGTGTGATTAATACATGATTTCTATATCAACTATTTATTATGTTCTATAGTAACTTTGCACTGGAGAAGTTATGAACCTTTTAAAAATTAAAAAGACATATTTAGTGACTGAGTAGAGTTTACATTATAGAACTGCAGGATCAGTGATTACATGTTTTATGAATGTGTCTGTGTATACATATGTTTAAATAAAGAATTTGCAGTGTGTACTCTGTAATTTGACGTGTTGTCCTTGTAGACCGATTCATTTTTGTATTACTTGTTATCTAGAAATATATAAGTCAAATAGGCATTATTTCACATATTTATTGTAAAATATTATTGTAGACATACATGCATACAAAGTATCAGCTAGAAACAGTATGATAAAACGTCTTATGTTGAAAGAAATGTGTCCCTATAACATAAAAAAACAATGATTTATGTCCATCAGTCAAGTGGATGCTCAAATCAAATTAATTATCATGTTATAAAGGTTCCAAACGTGAAGAGGATTTGGTTTAATGGCCCTACAAGCACTCACAAGTATCCTCCTTGGAATCGGCCGAACCGGTCAAGGAGCATTGAGGTAAGGGGTGGCGACATTTTCGACGCCTGTGACTGCTCCAAGAACAACGGACTTCAAGACCGGTGCCCCAGGCTCGAGTGTGGTGGGAGACCTCTATGCCTGTGTCCAGTGCCCGCTTGCCCGCCATCCCTGCTGAAAGCGCCAGATCTACCGAACAACGACAAGGAGCGGCTGTGCCAAGAAGCTCTCCGGGACCTGCTTTAGAGATACCCACTGTCCTTTTTTTGTGCTAGTTTCACATTCACGACTCATGTCCTCTCTCAAACTATTACTTCACTGTATTTACTTCTCATGCATACTTTTCAAATAAATCTATTATTAATAGCCTCGAGGATTTCAATACATTAATTAACAAAAAGTAAATTTATTATCGTATTTATTATTATATTATTTCATTTGTATAAAGAAAAGGAATGCTACAAAAATTTACCTGTCAAAAATGTGTCATTTTTTTAACACACCTTTATAACATTAACCTTTGCATTTACGAGTTTATACTTTGTATATTAACTTTTAAGCTTTGTATAATTAAATTATGATCTATTGTAGATTTCCCCAAGTTACCATAACTCTGGTCCTTAAAATAGTTATTATATCCTACTTATCTATATATTTTTTTAAAATGAATTAAGTATTCAAATATAAGAATAAAGAGAAAACGATAAATGTCATAACAGATTTTAATGGAAATCTTAAATATTAAAATATTTATTTTTAATTTACACTTACAAAGTAAGAGATTACACGTGAAAATATTATGATAAAGCAATGTTCAAAGTTTGAATAACAGCTTGTTTTCCATAACTTTTCTCAGTGAGTTTGATTGCAGTGGTACTCATTTCAAACATTTTGTTTTTGGTATGTCCCGAGCCAAGTACATTTCTCTTTTTTTGTAATTTCTGGACTTTTAATTATTGAAGAGATATAGCATTTCCAATACATTTTGAATCCAAATACATTTCAAATCAAATAATTCTAATTATTTCTTAAAACTTTTCAGAGTTGTCAAGTTCGTCATTTTTATTTTTTTTTTACTTTCAGGATTTGCCCTAATGGATAAAAGTTATGTTTTGTTATTTTTTCTAAGTCACTCTAAATCCCAAGTCAAAAAGTATTTCTCCAATAAAAGAACTTACTTACAGGTCCATAAATAAAATTATTATGGTGATATTTCCTATCAGGCAGATGTGAATAATGAAATGAACCATTAGGAAATTAGTATACCAACTTTTCGTATCAACCAAGTATTAACGTTTAAAAAAAATAGTGTTTTTTTTAATTTCATAGAATATTTGTTACAATGCAGTTTAAATCCAATTTTAAAACAAGAATAGTAATTATTATTATTATTTCACTGCATTACATTTTCCTTTACCTTAATGCTTAACTAATTAAAAGTAAGCATTTAACTACTGAATAAATCATTTCGTTTTTAAACTGATTAAAAATAAAAAATCTGAAAAATAGTTAATTATTAATATAATCATAAGAATTATATTTATAGATGGAATACATTGCTGATTAGAGGGGGACTTTATATTGTTAGTAACTATAAATATTGAATGTATTTATTCTTAATCAAGTGAAACCATGAGGTCACAACAATTCATTATTTTGTTATAAAAACAACGATTTAAATATATCTCTATCATAAGATTGTAGAAAATAATAAATTATAATTGTTCCTTATTATGTTTCGAAATATTTTTTTTTCTCTGAATAATGTCTCGAGTAAATATTATTATGAATAGATTTTCTTAGAAAAAAAGGTAGCACAACTGGGACGCTGAAAAATTAAAATGAAGTATATTAATGCGAAGGACAAGATATAGAGGAAGGAAAGGTAAGTTTAGTTGAAGGATATAAATGTAATGTTACGGAATTATTTTAGTGAAGGATACAGAATTGAGGATCGCTGGGAGTAAATGTCTTCCTGGTCTAATTTTATAAGCTCTAAGACATAAATAGATTGAGATCGCCCTCTCTTCCATTTGTTGAACTCTAGTTCTCTACAAATCACTTCATCCTTCTTCATTTTAACAATTATCAAATTCAAAAAAATACTAATTCCATGTTTTATGAAATAATAAATTAATTATTATAACAAAATATAAAATTCCATTTAAGAATAAAGAATTAAATAAACAAGAACTTCTAAAATGGTAGTCATATTCAATGCTTGGAAAATGTATATAATAACATTGTTAAACCAATATAAAGCAATACATTTGTTTCCATTATCCATTATAGAAAGAAACCTATCATTGTACCGATTCTGAAACTATTTTTGATATTCACTTGAATATTCAACTTCAATATTATTAATTTACAAGTAACCTTTGGAATAATTCATTGATTTTAAATTAAGAAAAGCAATGTTGATCTATCAAAAAAATATTTTTTTTCATCTAGGACTGATAAAACATTTTTGCGTGATAAACTATTACTAATCAACGCTACTGTTGCCAATATTTTTAATAGTTGAACGTAGACCTTAAATGCAAAGGGTTTAGATCATAAAGTACATATGTTTATTAAGTCTATGTGCTTTCATTATCGCACTGGAAGATTATCATCAATAGAACTTAGAAGGAGAAATATTCAGAATTTGTTGTAACTATGAATTAAAACGTTTTACAGGTTAATAAATAAAGACCTTTAATATTCATCATAATGATGTAAAATATATGTCTGTTAGCCTAGCATAAAAAAAAATAAAAAAAAGGTCTGTTGACGGCAATCAGAAGAAGAACCAGTCACTGAGAGTGAATGAAGATAATCCAATACCTTCCCAGGCACAAACGGCTGTAGGAAGGTAACCAGAACCCTGGGGAAACCTCACCCTGCGGATACCTTTCTACAACCTTCCACTTATTATGACTGTTAACCTTGTGCGTTTATTTTGTTATTGTTTAGCTTAGTAATTTATTACAATTATTTAGTAATGTATTTTAGTAGATTAGTATCATTGTTATGTTGTTATTGTTATGTAGTGTGTATAATTTAGTTGTGTAAAAATAACCTTGAAAATGGTCGATGTGGACCGAAACATGTTGGTGTATAAGAATAAAAATTTTGGGGAATTGATATATCTAGTCCCGAACTCTTGGAAGCCAGAAGTCAGAAGATGGGAAAGTTAACCTGAAAAAGTGTGAAATTAGAAATAGGCATAGGTTTTAACAAAACTTGTATAGATGAAGGCCTGCTCCCTAAATACACACACACACACACACACACACACATATATATATATATATATATATATATATACATATATATACATATACTATATATATATATATATATATATATATATATATATATATATATATACTACTCCAATAATACATTGAAATAGTATTGAATAGTATATTAGTATAAGTCAACAGCAGGTATTCTCTCAAACTTCTCAATATTTGAAGGTCTTCTCAATATTCTTAAAATTAGTAGCAGCCTCTGCACTCACAAGTTTAGCACTGGTGGTCTTGGTCTTTCGGGCAATTTACTTTAGTCTCACTGAAATTGACAATCATCTGACCATGAGACATTGAAGTGGGTTTTCAGTACACTGGCCTCAGTCATCATTAGGTAGAACATGGCTTGTAATCGAATGCTCATATAGCCATCCCATATTGAGGATGGTTATATGAGTGTGTGTGTGACACACACACACACACACACTCACACATATATATATATATACCTATTCTACTATTTTTACTTTGCTATAAGTAGCAGGCTTCTGGTTACAGCTTCGGTTACATTTCTCGTTTGATTAATTTCATGTTCGGTTCTAGGCCCTGTTTGTCGGAATTACAAAGAAATTTATTTTTTTCTTTTATATTCAAAGTCTCTAAGTTATTAAGTTCTCTATGTTTTCCTGCCGCTGGTTCATGGTCAGATCCTGACAGGGTGATGTAAACAATGTTCTCTCTTGTCAGTCGTACACTGTTTGTATCTTTGAGCATACTTTTTGGGAGCACTAGAATACATATATAAAAGTCGAATCAATTTAAAAGTGGTAATTTCAATTCAATATACAATAGGAAATGTTTTACACCATTAGTAAGATAAATAAATGTTATAAAGTCTACAGTATGCATCTGTATAGTATACTCGACCAGTTTTGAATCTAACCCGTCTTCAAGATCAAATAATCATATCTTCAAGATGGATAATGATCAGATGCGTAACTATTTATAGAAGTAGGCCTTGAAAATGGACCAGATATGCTGTTTGAGGACACCATACAACGTAAGAGGTACGACATAATGATGTACGTCTAATGTGACATTTGGTAGACTGCTATATATAGCAATTTTACAAGTAGAACTAACATCACCAATGATAAATAAAGTAATTCAAGAACTTAAATGAAACTTAGGTAACTCTACAGTCAACAGTGTTCACTGTGGATAAGATTTCGTAATAACACATAGCAATGAATATTACTTGCAATACATTGATCAGAAGAGGCTAACAGCTCTAAAAGGAAATGTTAATGTTATAGGCAATTGAAAAATGCGCTCAGACCTTTGAGACTAGAATTAGTAATCAGGAGTCCGATATAAAGACAATTTTCCGATTCTTATGTTTTCGTTTTCCGTTCCAATTCAGTAGTTCCTGAAAAAAAGCGTCTCCTATTAGTTTTGAATATGTTGCCAGCATTAGTAGCTGTCAAGTCCACCATTACCGTTTTCATGTTAGTTCTTACTGATAACGCTGATATAAAAACTGTGATAAATTAACAATCTTTTTGAACAAGACCTGTTTTCAAAGTAATGTTTATTTGTCAAATTTAGTATCACATGGTTTTTTAATATAAAATATATGAAATTATAAGCCATGAAGACTTGTTGAAGAAAATGCCTCCTTCATTTTAAAAGGGAAATGCCTCCTCCTGTGTCTGTTTAACCTGGTATTTTCGACACAGTAATAAAGTAGTCAATATGTTTTGACTTTGCCTTTTAACTAAAATACTAAGCTAGAAGATATTTTTACTTTACTATAAGTAAAAAGTATAGTGATCGTGAAATAATTTAATCTCGAGATTTTGATGGAATTACATATTTTGAGGTCTCCAAAGATGTTTTATGAAGTTTTTTTTATTGATGTCTATGGGTAGGTGGATGGGAGTTCACAAAAAAATGGGCCTCACAGTGTAGATGTGCCCTATTCTTTGGGGAAGAATGCATGACGGGAAAGCCACTTTTTTTGCCTAAAACCTGTTTTCAGAAAACAATTTTTTTTCCTAAACTATTAATTCTAGAGTACTGAAATTTTGGCAGTATCTTTAAGGTTACAAAAGCAAAAACTAAAAATATCCTCAGATTTTTAAACAAACAGAAAATATTTTTTTTATTAAAATGTAAAAATTTTGACTTATAATTCAATCTGAAAGCTTGTGAGAGCGATACAAGCCATACCGTAGTAATTGAGCCTGATTTAATGGTTTATATGCTATACTTGTCGTATTTATTTAAATTATTTATATTGACTAAAGATTTTTTCTAAGTAAATAGACTGAAGCAAAAGAGGTTCAATAAAAAAAAAATTGAAATGATTTAATGACTTAATATGAGATGTAAGAAGAATATAAATCATTCGGATAAAAAATCAACACCAATGAAAAATATAATTTCTGATGCTTTCCATGGTATGATTTGTCTACCAAAATTCTCTAATCAATCTGAATGTTACACCTGTGTACGAAACTTAATATTAGATTTATGCTTTCTTGAGTTTATGAATCTTATTTTCATTGTGTAAAATTGGTTAAGAAGAACGGACTTCTTTGTTTTACATATGATTCTTCCTTCTGTGATTCGATGACACTGATATTTTTGTTTACATTTTTCAGATAAAATAGGGATATTATGAAATCTTAACGCAAAACTTGGACTTAATTTTCAACTTGAAGGAGGTCAGATAAACATTATTAAATATAACAGATCCATTGGCGAGTTATATCTAAATGGAACATTATATACCCAAGAAGCTTGATGTTATGTTTACTTATAGTAAAGTTGAGTGTAGGCCACTCCAGATTTTTTCCATTTAAATTCTATTTTATGAAGAAAAATTATTGAAAATTCATGTTTTTCATCAAATAAAATCGTTGATGTTTTAATTATTCGTTAATTGAATTATGACATATGTAACATAACTTATACAAATATATACATAATTGAAATTGCAACTAGGAAACACAAAAAAGAGAGCAACGTTCAGGATTCTCAATCATTTCCGCTATTTTCCATCTTCATGAGATAAGAAGAAGGAACATAAGTAAGAAGGCATGAAAGAGTTCACCGACCGATGAAAATGGTACGGTGTAACCACCTTACGATGGTGAAACATTTTGAGACAGTTAAAGCAATGAACAGATAATGTAACTAGTAAACATGATGAAAATAGAAAACATGAAACCATAAATTAAAAATTAATTAGAAAGTAGAAGTGAGAAATAAAGATAATATAGCTCAAACAAATCAAGTGCAAAGTAAATCGTTTATTGCTTAATATTTATTATTTGTTTTAACTCTTAGCTGTAATTTTTTATTGATTTCGTCTGAACACACACACACACACACTTATATATATATATATATATATATATATATATATATAAACTTAAAAACTTTAACACATAGGAAATATATATATATATAAATTAATAATCAACAATAACTCTTGACATAATATATGAATTAAACACCACAATAAACAAATATAAATTAATTAAAATGCTCTAAGGCCTTTCGTTACAACATCATCAGAGAGTTAAATGAACCAAACAAAAAATATAATAACAAGTTAACCTGGTTGATTGAAGTCTTCAACCAGGTTAACTTGTTATTATATTTTTTGTTTGGTCCATTTAGCTCTCTGATGATGTTGTAACGAAAGGCCTTAGAGCATTTTAATTAATTTATATTTGTTTATTGTGGTGTTTAATTCATATATATATATATATATATATATATATTTCGATTCATACAGAATAAGGAAACACACAATCTTAATTTTCCAAAACTGGAGATTTTGTATATTTCTACAAAACTCGAGTTTATTTCACAACTTCTGTTCTTCAATCTTGTCGTTTTTTATCGTTCAAGTGTTATATAAATAAGTCAAATATTTTTTTCCCCAATAATTAAGAATTTTATAACATATACTGGAGTATATTTTTTTCTTCCAGATGAACTACATATTCTATAATTTAAATAATTTTTTTATTTCCCTTTCTTTATCAAAGAATAATTTTACAATTTCCTTTTATTAAATTAGAAGTTTTCTTATAGTTGATTCAATAGGAACAAAAAAGAACTATGAAAATGAAAAATATTACTAAAATTATTAAGATATAGTTAATATAGAATGCTTGTTTAAAATCTTACTTGATCTGAATAAATAAATTCTTCAGTTTAGATCAAAAATATTTATATATCTTCACTGAAGAAACAACATGTTGCAAAATAAATACCCAAACCAAATTGTATTTGGTTCATAAACCTTTCAAATGACTTTGAGAGTAGTTTAAATTATTATAAAAGTTTCCCATCGACTTCAATTATAAAATACTTAACTTCCTCACAATATTATTTAGAATTTATTTAATCTTTCAACATTTTTTTTTCAAAAATGAAATTAATTGAACTCTTTGATAAAATATATTTTGTATGATGAACCAAGAAGGCACACTGAAATATATATGCAAGCACAAGTACACATATACAGACATACATTACAAAACCACAACAATAACCATAAGAGGGACTCATGAATAGAAAACAAAGAATACGTTTGAGGAAAGTGAAAAGAAAGTAAATGGGAGTGTTAGCAAAACGATTTACATATAATCGGTGTTAAGATACGTTAACCTTCTTGTAACAGCCCAATAGCACTAGTAATTAAGTAATATCCATTCAGCAGTGCGTCATCAGAAACTGTTCTAAAATATTTACAATTTCAGATTCATTCCATTCTCTTCTATGCATATTTCATATGATGGACAGTTGAAAGTTAAATATACTTCTTGCTACTAAAGTTAATTAAATAAAATTTATACTTGAGTCATTTCGTTTGCACTTTTTTTTTAATTATAACAGATTATAAAATGCTTGCCACTTCATAATATAGAATAGTGTTTTTTATTTGTTTGCCCCATTAACATATTAAGTTGGGAAAAAAATTGTTAGTTTTCTAAGATCCATTAATATATTAATAAAGAGAAACTTAGCTTTACACCAAAGCTAATAATAATAATAAAAATAAATATGAAAAATAATAATTTTTTTAATTTAATATTAGTGGGTAATTTTAATGATATTACTGTTGTTTCAGAGGATGCCCATTCGGTGAAGAACTCCTCCGTTCCCATGGCTGTCTTACACAAAGTCCAGAGTTGAAGAAATGATCTAAACACAGAGATCGTTCACCAGCCCTATTTCCTCTTCCAGGCCGTTCAAACTGTCTAAAGAAAAGTCCAAACGCCGTACCCACCCCACTTCTCTCTTTCTATATTTACGGATCCTCCTACGCTCAATAATGTGTCCAACCAAACTTTCCCACACCCTGAGATTTTCACCACCGTAACAAGCTGCTTAATTATTGGCATTTCATAAACCACATGTTAATATATCTTTACATATTACAAAATATTACCAACCATTCAACGCATTAATATCTTTATTTCGTTAACAAAATAATTACTTTTCGCGTTTGGCCCACCTGTAGTAACTTATAACTATATACAAAGGTAATAGATATATAATTTATAATTATACATATATATTAAATTTGGGTTTCTAGATATATAATTTACATATCTAAAAAAACCAAATATGACGCCATTGTCCATAATGAATTGTTGTATAATACATACTTTATTTACGTTCTCATATGATTCTGGTTGTGCACTACTGGAAATTGTACAGATGCATACAACATAGTCTAAGCAACAAGAATATGCCCAGCATTGATTTAACGTCAAGGCATATCAAACATTTTTGTTCTAATTTTTTTTTTAATCTTAATCATGGTAGGAATAATTACATAAAATAAAAGCTCATGTGCAGTGGTAAAATCTCTTTTTAATTAATAGTAACTAAAATATAACAATACGCTACGCTGTTTTCCAGAAGTCTTACACGAGAAGAGTAAAGTCTTTGTGAATTCCAGGCATAAACTGCAACTACCTTTTCTCTTTCATTTAACCTTTAGGTTCAGATATCAAGTATTACCTATCTTTCTATTATCTGTTTCGGGTGATTTTTCATCAATTTCTCTCTAGTATTCAATAACATAAAAACTTCCATTAATCAATTGGTTAAGAGTATGAAAACTAAGGCTAGACATTAATAAGAAAACGTGTTCTTTCATAAGAATGTAGTGAAAGCCTTAAAGTGATTCCACAGAGTAATACAATTTGCAAGACAGCAGGCTACCCAAAGACCAGAATAGCTTAGAGCTCCATATTAAAGTGAAAGGACTGAATGTAAACTCCCTTTCGACTTTTCCGTTCACTTTTCTTCCTCTTTCTCCTCAAATTGCTAACCTAAAAATGTTAATCATGATTCAATTCACTTAGTTCAGTTATAAAGTTAACATATTAGGATAAAATTCAGTTTTTAACTTTTACAATAAAAAAAAAAGTGACTTTCCCATCATGCATAATTCTTCCCAAACAATAGGGATCTTCGTCTAAATGGGACCCATTTTTGTGTAAAATATCAACTTGATCCATCAAAGATTCTGGACCGTAGCGTGGTAACAAGCAATGCTAACACACGCACCCACCACCCACCCACCCACCCACCCACCACCACACACACAGACATCATCGTAAAAACGTCATAAAACGACTTCTGGGACCTCAAAACATGTAATTCCGTCAAAATCTGGAGATCGAATTTTTTCACGATCACTATACTTTACTTATAGTAAAGTAACAACTCATAATAACGGAAGTAAGAAGTCTAACAGCACGAATTCTCTCGACAACATTCATATTTATTCTCATGCTTTTGTCTATTTGTAATAAAAATCTATATAATATCTACTTTGAATTCCTTAATTAAGGAAATGGACGCTGATTATTAATGAACCATTTAACAGTTCTAATGATTGTTTTAGCTTATAATTCTAAATCAGATTAACTTAATTCACTCATGTTACTTTAAGAGCTTCAGAAGAAGTACTTGTTAACCACCTTGAAGCCACATTATCTCCCTTCGTATTACACGGATATATTTCCGTGTTAAGCTATATATTACACCAGTTAAGCTGCTGTAATAAAATGTTTATAGTAATTACGCTGTCTCTGTGAATAATTTAATTTCAATAGTTAAGAATTTATTTTTATCACACTGTGCTTTGATAACCCAATTGTTGCTTCAAAAATCACAACCAGTTCAGCTTGCTAATTGGACAGCTGTCAGCCGTCTATCTATACTTACTTTCTAATACCACCAACGATCAAATATCAAAGAATTCATTTCCATGTTATTACTGATTATATTCTCAGTGTAATTCTATCAAAATAACGTTTATCATCCACATTCATAGTTTGTAATTTTGTGATAACGTGGCGGTTCTAAACAACTGAGAGGCCGAACGATTCCATCTGCTTACAGTGTTTGTAACCTGAAGTTTTGTCATGTAAGTTTATATAAATGAACTATATCTTGCAATTTTAAATCTATAGAACTCATATCAGCTGTAAACAAAAATTCTAATAGAATATTTTTTGACACGATTTAGTAATTCTAAACAGAAATCTTCTTGTATTTTATGTGATCTTTCCCTATTTCCCGTGTGATTCAAGCTTTGTGCTAAAGGTAAGATGCATAATTGATTAAAGGCACCAAGGTTCATAGTGTGTTGTTTTAAGGACTCTCTCCTCAGCCCCATTTCATTTCATCTCCATTAAAAGTGACATTAATTGGGTCCTCCGCTCGTTTTTAGTTATCAATATCCTCTTGTTTTTAGGATTAGTAAAAATTATTTTCTTTAGTGTAGCCCACGTATTTTGAAGTTTCAGTACACTTTTATCAACTTTCTCAAATTTCATCTACCTTTATTGTTTATTTATACCAAAATGTCATCAATAAACCAAGTGCGTTTGGTTTCCCTCTTTTATCTCTCTTGAAGACGGCTCAAACCGAAAATTAGAAACTGTAAGTGTGTTTTTTTAATCTCTCTACGTTTCTTTGTCTACATTGAACTTTATTTGTCCGTTTCGGAAAAGTATTTTCATCGAAATATATTTTGAAAATTTACTATCAATAACAGTATTACAAACACCAACGAAACACTAGTCGTTGAGCCCTTCGATTGTAATATTCCCTTTGAAACCTAAAGAAAATAACTATGGTTGGCAATGCCTTATTGGTCTTAAGAATTTAAATTGTATTATGAAATTTTCAGCATATTGAAAATTTCCTTCAGAATTAAATACCGTTAATTTGTCTGCCTACAACGTTGCTCTTCCAACGTGCTTCATCTAGCAACTTTAGACTCATCTTCCATAAACTAACAGTCTAAAGGATAGGAAAGAACACATAGGTTAAAACGATTACGGTTATGCTGTTTAGAAAGAACCATTACACCTATTTGGTGTAATTACTTTTGATTATACTATTATATTATATTATTATTAGAGGAGTACGTTACTTTTTTTCAGTTGAACATATTATTTCATTGAGTTCTCATTTTCTAAATATAGACTATTTGAGCTGCCGAAAATACCACTTCGGTATGAATAGACAATGGTCTCCATAGAGAAATAAGGAATATTGAGCCCTATTGCTAACAAGCAAGTTTTGTACATTCTTCCTCTCATTCTAAACTGTATCTGCTGTGTAACTTTACTATCATTATTACCACAGAGGTCGTTAATAATATTATTAAAAAAATACATTTTATTAATTCGTGAAACAGGTCGAGTTATAAAGACAACCTACGAGGCAATAATACGTCTTATGATGCAGTCACAGTTAATGACATTTTGTTGTCAACAAATGTCATAAACCATGACGTCAACTACAGTTACAACTGTAAGCACAATTCTGTGGTATAAAACCTAGATAATAAAATAATCAAGGGTTAATGTATCTTAAGGTAACTCTTAACGTATTATATTCTGCACTCTCGCTCAATCTAATATTTCCACAAATTATTATAATATTATTATTATTATTATATGTTCAAAATTATATATATGTTCAAACCACAATAAGAAATGAGGAAAAAAGACTAAGATCTTTCAACCGTAACAAGTGGTCTTCGTCAGAGTCAAAAATCCAACAGAAAGACGAGATGCAGAAACATCTGGTGTGGGTTTCAGAGGAGTGGGAGGGAAGAGTGGTATTTTAAAAGGGTGTAAAGTGCAGGAAAGGACAATACTCCTCTAAACCCCTCATCATGATGTTTCTGCATCTTGTGTTTCAGTTGGGTTTTTGAGTCTGACGATGACCGCTTGTTACGTATGAAAGATCTTAGTCTTTTTTTTTTCCATTTCTTATTGTGGTTTGAACATTGGTTGTTGTTTCCTGTCTTTATTGTGAAATCTTGTTATCAATGAATACCATGTACGATATATACTCCTATTTCTGTCATCTTTTTCCTTTCTTCATCCTGTAGTAAAAAATTGTTTGTCTAGCTTGACAAAAGCCCATAAATTAAAACTCAAATTAAAGTTTTTAAATAATAGATTAAATGAAAAAGTAATACCTAAATATCTAATTCCTAAATGTTTGCTAAAAATCTGTGAAGGTCCCTTTGATAATTTTCACTCTTCGTTGCTAAAAAAAACATATTTATTTGTGGCGGAGTGATGTAATGGTGCGTAAGACAAATCATCTTTTTCACCTCATTCCATCGGATTGGAGGAAAGTAACCTTTGATTATGTTTATTGTCAGCTTAGAAAGGTGTGTACACATTTTTTAAAAGTACATAATAAAAAACTTCAGACCTTAATTGAGAATAGCCCTTGGAATCAAAAGAAAAATAGAAATTTAGTTCTTAATTTATTGGACAGAATATTAGACAATAATACAGTAGCAGCATTAGTATACGGTTTAAATGTTCTTCCTAAAAGTAAAAATTTAAATTATGTTCAGGTTGCTAAAGGTTTTTGTAAGGTTGAAAAATTAAATAATATAGATATTGATAATTTAAATATTTTAAAAGGAATGGTATGCGGACTTTTAGAAAAACCCGATGTTGTCACTCTCCCTAAGCGTGTGTCGAGTCTTATTCAAAACTTAAAAAAAGATAATACTATAAAAATTACTAAAGCCGATAAATCAAAAGTAACTGTAATACTAAATAAGAAAGATTAAGTAGATAAAATTGAGACTATGTTAAAAGATAAAACTGTGTATACAAAGTTAAGGTCCAATCTTTTGGAAAGGGTCAGTAATTCGTTTAATAAAAAGATTAAAACGATTTTAAAAAATCAACCTGAACTAATTACTAAATTTTTATCAATATCCCCTTCTTTACCATATATGTAGGGGTTGATCAAGACACATAAGGATAATTATCCAATACGTTTAATTGTGAGTTCGGTTGGTTCGGCCTCATATGGCTTATCCAAATGATTAGTTATCGTTTTGAGCACATTAATTGGAAAAACTTCAGGCAGAAGTAATAAAAACAATGTTGATTTAATTAGTAAATTAAAAAGCGTTAACATGAATAAAAATTATAGATTGATTAGTTTTGATGTTAAGTCGCTATTTACCAATGTACCTTTAACTGATCTTTTCAGCTTGCTCCATGAGGGATTATTAATTATTCCCTTCCCCAACCTTCTACCACTATAATAGAGTTAATTAAGTCATGTGCAGTAGATTGTCATTTTTAGTTTGAAAATAATTTTTATAAACAAAAATTTGGTCTTGCAATAGGTATCTGCTTATGCCCTCTCCTGAGTAATTTATATATGGAATTTTTTGAAATTAAAATGTTAAGCTCAATATTACCTAGTCATGTTAAATGGTTTAGATATGCTGACGATATACTATGCATTTGTCTTAAATCTATAAATAAAGATTCTCTTCTGATAAAATTAAATTCATTAGTGCCAACAATCCAGTTCACAATGGAAGAAGAAGTAAGTAGTAATTTGCCCTTCTTAGATGTCCTGATCCGCAGGTTACCTAAAAGTTACGCTTTAGTGTATATAGTACTAATGTACTTGCATACCTCCATTTTTATTCTACCCATCCAAGAATGTTAAAATTTTTTTTTTAAATATGTTTTTGGGCCCGTTAGGAGTGTGCTCCCCTGAATTCCTTAATAATGAGATTAATAACATTAGGTCAATTGCCCTATCATTAAAATACCCCACCTCTAATATCGATTTAGCATTGAAGGGTGCTAAAAAAAACCTTCTCTAATATTTCAATGGAACCCTGTTCATTGACAAATTCTATAGTTTTACTGTATCATTGGACTCAGACCTTCAATCTCTCTCTCACAATAAAAACGGACAATACTCTCTTCCTAAGCTTGCGCGTAAACTTGATTTTAATATAGTGTCATCTAATCATAATAACGTAGGCAATATGTTAATAAAAAATCTCGAGTGGCCTACACTCAACTTTACTATAAGTAAACTTAATATCAAACTTCTTGGGTATATAATATATAATGTCTCATTTAAGCATAATGTAAACATTTAAATAGGAGATGCTTATTAGTCTTTCATTTCTGAGGTAGTACAGATAGTGATTGATCGACTTATCAATATATAAGCTTATTTTTGTACATTCCACAACTGATGCAAATAATCTCATTAGTATAACTGCAGCAGTAATAACATTTCTGAAAAGCCAAAGAGAAAATTTCTTGATACCAAATAATCTCCTACAAGAGAACATGGCGTTTGTTCAAATAGCTAGTGGATTTTTTATATCGTTTACTTGACCACCTTCTACATTGTTTAAGTCAAAATTTCAAATTTAAATCAGAAAAATACTTTTATTTTCTCTGAAAAACATCATAAACATCTAATAAAAAATGTCGGTTTAAGATAATTTATAATTAAGGATATACAATAATTACATTTATTAATCTTCAAACGAAAGATTTCCATTTTGAATTATGTTTTACATTTTTGGTTTTTTATAGAATTATTATACTGGGAATTTTATGGCTTCTTAGTATTTATTAAAATCATTTTCCTTTTCTTTGTTGAAAATCATATATACCAATTTTCTCTCAATGAGTATCATTTATCCTGCGTCTTGTACTCTGTTATAAGCTTTCTATGAATGTATATTGGGAAAAAATATATTAGTACTTAATCAGTTTACATACTCAACTCAAAGTCGAAGCCAGCTATTCAATATAATTTAAATCATTTATAGTTGGGAGCTTCTAATTTTTGAAAATAATAAATATGAACTATTAGACTAGAATAGTCTAATTTTATCTCAGTGGTTTTGCTCAAAAAATTTCTAAGTCAATGTAAACATTGTAAAAAAATATCAAAAATTCGACAAGTATAGCAGGTGATCCCTTAGTCTAGGATAAACAAACAGTTTTTGTAGCGTTATTACTCTTTCCCGTAATTGAAACTTCATGAATTTTTTTTATGAATTGCTAATTTTTTGTTCCATTTTTGGTCAAATTTTCATGAGTTTTTAATGAGTCGTTTAGCGTCAAAAAAACATTTTCTGAAAACAGAAATCGTACTTTAACGCCCCTTTGGTGAATGTAATTTTGATAAAAATTATCTCAAATCATTTTCCATATAATGTTCTATTTTTAGGCATAGTTTCATTTTGATCCGTCAAACGGCATGGCTTGTATAGCTCTCACAAGCTTTGAGATTGAATTATAAGTCAAAATTTTTACATTTTATTGAAAAAAAATTTCACGTTGTTTTAAAATTCTGAATATATTTTTTGTTTGTTCCATTTGTAACCTCAAAGACAATGCCAAAATTTCAAAACTCTACGATCATCAGTTGAGGAGAAAAAAATGTTTTTTAAAAAACGGTTTTTGGCAAAAAAGTGATTATCCCGTCATGAATAATTTTCCCAAATAATAGGGATCTTCTACCCCATGAGACCCATTTTTGTGTAAAATATAAACTTGATCCATCAAAGATTCTCGACCGTAGCGTAGAAACAAGCAATGCTAACACACTCACCCACACACACATCATCGAAAAAACTTCATAAAACAACTTTTGGGACCTCAAAACATATAATTCCATTAAATATCGAGATCGAATTTTTTCACGATCACTATACTTTACTTATAGTAAAGTAAAAACTATCCCAGGGAAATGGAGTCCGGTGGTATTTATAAAACCCCTTGCAAAAATTGCCATAACATTTATATTGGTCAAACAGGTAAATCTTTAAGGACACATGTAAAACCACACCAACAAAACGTAAGTAGACAGGAAAGAAAAAAATGTTTTATTATTGCAGATAAATAATGAAAATCATCATATTGATTGGACCGGAGCTAAAGTTATTACCTATGAAAAAATCGATGCGTTAAGAAATATTATCGAATCCTCTCTGATTAAATTTAAGAGATCAAAAATTAAAAACATTAGTAACGAACTTTTCAAACTTGACTCAGTCTTGAGGAGGACAATAACCTCATCTAAGAGGGTTGACTTAATAGTTTTTTACTTTTTCCTACTGTACTCCTTTGTTTTCCCAAACATCCCTCCCTGGACTATTGTCGTTTCCTGCATTTTACACCCTTTTGAAATACCACTCTTCCCTCCCACTCCTCTGAACCCCTCACCATGAAGTTTCTGTATCTTGTGCGTCAGTTGGGTTTTTGACACTGACGAAAACCGCTGGTTACGGTTGAAAGATCTTAGTCTTTTTTTCCCATTTCTTATTTGGTTTGAACATTGATTGTTGTTTCACGTGTTTATTGTGAAATCTTGTCATATATGTATATATACAATTAAAATAAACGGTCCAGCGGACTTTTTTAAAATAAAATAAATTCAAAACGAAGGAAACACACAGAAAGACACAGACATAACTCACATCGATATTTCGACCATCGTCGTCATCAGGAGGTGCGAAGAGCGAAGAGTCCCGCAGGAAGACTTCCTGTCTTCCTGCGGGACTCTTCGCTCTTCGCACCTCCTGATGACGACGATGGTCGAAATATCGATGTGAGTTATGTCTGTGTCTTTCTGTGTGTTTCCTTCGTTTTGAATTTATTTATTTATATATTATATATATATATATATATATATATATATATATATAGATTAATACATTACTTAATCAATAAGGCTTTTTCATATAATTAATTTATTTAATTTAAACCATAATTTATTTAATATGAACATTAATCATTATAAACTTAAGTTGTTGAAAAATTGCCACTGGTAGGCCAGTTCAAGGTTCAAAGAAAATAGTTCTTTTCTATTCCTTCATCCATCATAATAGTTATTTTTGGTATTACCCTTTTACAGATATGGCTAAAAAAATTACTGTTTTTTTTCTTACAAGAGTAACAATTGATTGAATTTATATTCGAATAAAACTTAGTATAATATAAAGGTTTACTGTTACACAAATTTAAAAGTCTCACACCTTTTGATTTAACTCCACACTTTGTCCTGATATTTGACTAATGGACTGTCTGTAATATTCACTTTGACAAATGATCTCACCAAGAAGACAATGCCAAGGTATAGATTATAAATATTTTTATTTACCGTTCGTTTCTTGACAGACACGTACTTATAAAGACAAGAAATTCAAACAAATGTCCAAAAACAAATGTGTTTAAGATTTAGTTTAAACTTAATTTCTTTAATTTTAACTTAATTATTGTTCAATGAAATGTAAAGATAATACTGAAAGTTAAATTTGACTTATATACCTTAATACTAGAAATTGCATTTTAGGATTAAAATTTATTACAATGTAAAATGTAGTGTATTTGAGTTTTAAATGGTTGAGTTCAAAACAGTTTCTCAAGTATTTTTGATGATTATAACTATTCAAAAGTAAAAAAAATTAAAATCTATACATTAAATATACCTAAATGAAGTTCTAAAGAATAGTCCACAACTAGAGATTTACATTGTACTCTATATTTGTATAATATAAACACATTAATACTCGTCTGGACATCCTTTGTGTCCCAGCATAAATTTGTCGTACTTGTATGGAAAAAAAAAGCTTAGAATATTTCTCTTAACAAATATATTATTTTTTTTAATAAACAATCAAACTAAAACTGCCAAGGCTGTGGAGGTTTTATTAAGGCCATCAACCAAATACCTCTACCAGCACCAACTCAAAAAAATCTGGAGTGGCCTACACTCAACTTTACTATGAGTAAATATAATATCATACTTCTTGGGTATATAATATATAATGTCCCATTTAGGCATAATATAAATGTCTAGATGGCAGATATTAGTTTTGATCCCTAGAGGTAGTACAGATAGTGATTGATCCACTTATCAATATATATATATATATATATATATAAAGATTTCACATAAACACGTAAAATAACAATCAATGATCAAACCACAATAACAAAATGGGAAAACAAGACTAAGATCTTTCAACCATAGCAAGCGGTCTTCGTCAGAGTCAAAAACCCAACTGCATATATATGTATATATGAATAATATTATATATATATATATATATATATATATATGTATATATATATATATATGTATATATATATGTATATATATGTATATATATATACGTATTTAGGCTTCTTTTTGTATATCACACCACTGATGCATATAATATTATTAGTATAACTAACTACATAATATAATTAGTATTAATACAGCAGTAGTAATATTTTTTAAAAGTTAAAAGGTAGATTTCGTGTTAGTAAATAATCTCTTACAGGTGAACAAGGCTTTTGTTCAAATAGCTCTTACATAGTTCTACATTGTAGATATCAGATCCATTATAATCATAGGATCTGACCTCCTTCTACACTAAAGATTTAAAACAAAGTATCCAATTTAAAACTTGAAAATACTCCTATTTTATTTCAAAAATGTAAGAAATATGTAAGAAAAAATGCCGTTTTAAGATAATTTCTAATTTAAGATGTAGGATAGTTATATTTAATACTCTTCAAAGAATGTTTTCAATTTTGAATTAAGTTTTACATTTTTGGTGTTTATAGAATTATTATACTGGGAATATTATGGTTTCCTAGTAATTAATAAAAATCACTTTTCCTTCCATTTGAAGTACCAATTCACTGTGAGGGAGTGTTGTTTTTTTCCTGTGTGCTCTGTTTCAATTCGTACTCTGTTTTAAGGTTACTGTGAATGAATGTATATTGAGAAAAAATATATTAGTAATTAGTCAGTTTCACATACTCAGATCAATGTCAAAGCCGGCTATTCAGTATAATTTAAACTTTTGTAGCTGGAAGCTTGAAATTCCTAAAAATAATAGATATTAACTATTAGACTAGAATAGTGATAAAACTGGATATTTGTCAACAAACATAACTCCTCATTCTTGAGGAAAGAGACCATTACTCACACTTCATTATTACCCAAAGATTGTATGATTCATAAACACAAAACAATTTACGACTGATATTAAGATTGTTCAAAAGTGCAATATATAGATTGATTAGAGCGTTTTGTGAAACAAATCTATCATAACATGGAAAACAACAGAAATTTAAGTTCATTGGCAGTGATTTTTTACATGTAAAAATATTATTCCTTTTATAACTCATAAAAGTCAATAAATTATTTAAATTTTCCATTATAAACATCAAGTTTATTTCAGTGGATTCACTCAAGAAATGTCTAAGTCAATGTAAACAATGTAAAAAAATATCAAAAATTCGACAAGTATAGCTGGTGATCCCTTAGTCTAGGATAAACAAACAGTTTTTATAGCTTTATTGCTCTTTGTCGTGATTGAAATTTCATGATTTTTTTTTATAAATTGCTCATTGCTTGCTAAATTTTTGGTCAAATTTTCATGGTTTTTTAATGAGCCGTTTAGTGTTAAAGAAACTTTTTATGAAAAAAGAAACTATACTGTAACACCCCTTAAGCGAATCAATTTTGAAAAATATTATCTCATCTCATCTTTCACATATAGTTCTATTTATAGGTATAGTCTCATTTTTTCCGTTAAACGGTATGGCTTGTATCGCTCTCAAAAGCTTTCAGATTGAAGTATAAGTCAAAATTTTTACATTTTATTGAAAAAAATATAATCCCTGTTGTTTTAAAAATTTGATGATATTTTTCGGTTGTTGCTTTTGTAAACTTAATGATAATATCAAAATTTTGAAGGGTCAAGAATTGGTAGTTTGGGAGAAAAAAATCTCTAACAACAGGTTTTTGACAAAAAAAGTAACTTTTTCCATCAAGTATTCTCTCAAACAATAGGGCTGATCTACACTATGAGACCCATTTTTATGTAAAATATCAATTTGATCCATCAAAGATTGTGGACCGTAGCGTGGCCACAAACTTTGGATACATGCTCACCCACGCACTCACATACACATGGACATCATCGAAAAAACTTCATAAAACGACTTCTGAGACCTCAAAACATATAATTCCGTCAAAATCTCGAGATCGAATTTTTTCACGATTACTATACTTTACTTATTATAAAGTAAAAATAATTTTACGCTGGCGTTAAACATTGAGTATAATGCCATGGAGGGTTTGAGTCAAATTAGAGTCACTCGTATCAGCTGACACATACATGGGAATATGCTTGAGTCATTTATCTCCCCCACTCTTGTGTCTCGTAATAACAGACTTCCCCAGCGGTCGATTTAATGCTTTCAGCTAACCCTCAAAATAAAGTAAAACACAGGTTTCAAAGGTTATTCTCATTTTCATGATTGATATATTCACTTAGTTTACCCTTCTAATTCCAATCACTATAGAACTTCTATAGCCTTATTATATCACTCTAAGTAGGTTATAGTAATAATTAAAAATGACTGATATTCATAAGAGTCACACTTTGGAACTAGTAGATATTCCCTTTCCTTGAGCTTACCCTTCCAAATTTTAATCAGGTCTTGAACCATCAATCTTTGTAACTTCACTAAAAACTCTATAGCTTCTAGATCAATTTAAACTTAAAAAAATATCTTTTGATGTATTTTGTTTCAAATGTTGATGTAAAAAATAACTTTTCTGTTTGTTTGATTTAAATTACCCTGGTTAATTAAATATATTATTATTCACGGAGCTACAACTTGTGTAGCTTTCTGGCCTCCAAAACAACACTCCTCTATTCATCTCTGTTCTGTACTCTCCTCCATAGAAGCGAACACCCATCCTCTCAGGTCATGCCGGACATCATCCAGCCACCTCCCTCTGGGTCTTCCTCGCCTTCTTCTCCCATCAGGATGTCTGCCCATCACAATCTTCGGGACCCTATTCTCGCTCATCCTTACAACATGCTCCAACCATCGGACTCGCCCTTTTATTACGCTTAGAATGCCTGGTGGGGCAAACAGGTCCCAAACTTATAGTTTGTACGAATTCGCCAAAGTTCATTTGAGTATATTTCCCCGAAGATCCTTCAAAGCACCTTTTGCTCAGAGCACCTTCATCATTCACCATCAAGGACCAAGTCTTTGGGCCATAAGTTGCTATTGGGCAAATGACTGTTTTATATATTAAGAGTTTGGATTTGCAACTATATTACGGGACCTGAGTAGCTATTGGAGGGCAAAATAACATCTGTCCCCTGAGACAATTCTTGCTTTAACTTCTTGTGAAACCTCGTTATTTTTGTTAGCAGGGATTTTAGATATTTAAAGTCCTTCCCATGGCCAAAATATTTTCCCCCACTTTCTATCTCTTCTTTCCACACAATATTCCTACTTGACGAGAGCATATATTTAGTTTCACTCCTTTTTATATGGAGTTCCATTATACTTGCTTAATCCCTCAGCCTAATATAATTTTTTCTAAATCTACTCGTCGCCTACTAGTCTATATCATCTAAGTTGGCCTGAAACTATTTTAATCTGTTGTAAATATAACCGCTTCTGTCACCAATGCTGAAATTTAATATATAACATTAGCCGCTACTGAAATCATAATATGTCTACAAATAATAAGAATGATCGGTCATGGCAGCAGTCAAACAGACTGCTTTCCTTTAACAGTACCTAATGCATAACTCACATGGGGACGGCTAACAAAGACATTGCTAAGACAAATTATATATTCCAAAATACTTGGTTAAGACTGATCCTTGTCGCCTACAAGGGAATTATATTTCCGAGTAAGCTTGATTCAAGTTTATCAAACATTGTTTGTTTCATTTATAAACGACTGGTACAGATATGAAAGCTGTCCTATTAGCCTAAGTTGATAACAAAAGCAATGAATGTTATAAATAAATAAAAATGTACGCAATCGAATTCGGTTGTTTGGCAATTTAAATTGGATCATAAACAAACTCCTATCGGTTTTCAGAAAGGAGAAAGCAAGACACCAACCATTTCTAACTAACCAAATACTTGATGCTGCATCCTTAAAACTCTGCTTCCTGAGGAAGAGGATAACCTTCTAGGAGCTCGAAGCATCATTGCACGCGACCAGCTTGAGCTGCCTTATAGACACTAATTGCAGTCTAAAATTACAGCAAATAATATCAACTCGATTCTTGTTTTATGATGTCAACTTATGTGCAATGTTTATGTCTTATTTAAATAATACTAAAATATAGTCTCTTTTATAGAGACTGTGACTTTCTTACTGTTTTTATTTTTTTAGATCATTTAAAAATATTCTTTATGATTAGAAAAAAAAACATTAATATTTGAATACCATAATTAAATCTAATTTACTATATAATAAACCAGTATTTCAAACCTATAATTAATGTTTCAAGAAATATATCATATTTATAATTGTATTGCGTAAATAAAAAAAGATTTTAACAAATTATGAACATGTGTATATAATTACTTAAGGCATTCTGTAAAAATAAAATAGATTTATGACTAGGCAGAAGAAAATTAATGGGAGCATTGTAGCTGTAGCAGTAACTAGAGATAGGAATCACTAAGAACTTGGAGTGGCTTCCCTGAGTTATACCAGGGCTATATTTGCCGTCGGACCCAAACCGAACGTCACGCCCAAAACCAAGAATAACAGCTCTACATCTCATCAGCTTCGCCTTATCCAGTATCAGTCAAAGTTAAACAAAACTGGCCTTAATTCCATGATTGATTATTCTTAATAATAATTTATCAAATTTTAATGTTTAAAATAGTTGTTATTCAGCTATCTTAAAATAAAAAAAAAACATAATAAATAAATCATAAATAGCTGATTTATTACAGTCCATTTACTCTGGTGCAATGTAAATTATTACAAATTGTTAATAAATTACTTTTTGAAATAATTTATTGATTCGAAAGGGCAATCATTTATTTGAAATCAACTTAAGACATATTTCAATCAGCTACGGTTTTCAACAAACCTTGACAAATTTAGATGTGCCTGTTACATAATGTTTAGATTCAACTGAAACATTATGTAACTAGAAGTAACAGGCTAGGTAAAATGAAGAATTAGATGCTTATGAATGTATTTCTCAAATATATTTATTTAATCTTTTTAAAACGACATATATTTACTTAATTAATATATTTACTTATAAAGTTAGCGTGTTGTGGTGAGTATCCACATTAACTATGCAGCGTAATCAAAAGATTGACAGTACTACTGACACTTCCAACTGCACCAAGGATATCTCCTATCTCCTTGGAGTTTTATTTCCTCCTTATCCCATTCGTATTCATTATGGAGTAAACAGACCATTTTCACTTCCAATCAAATTTCATCTGTACCCTACACCTTGAAGTTCTTTTTAAGTATATTAAATTAATAAGCACTGTCATAATTTTGTTGTAGATGACTTAACCAAGTCAGTTTATTACAGCATTATGTTGTAGGCAATGCAAGGCATATATATTGTAGGCTACATTTTAGCACGCAATCCTAAAGCGTTCTTCAATAGGTTTAAGGTTGTTTACGTAATAAGTGAAGATATAAAAGCTATTATTCATGTCAAAGGATGGCTAAAGAAATAAATACATTGATGTCACTTCTTTGTAGAAGTGCTTGATGGACTATTGAAGGATTAATGGAATTAACTATTACATTGAATATAGTAGTTTTATGTTAAGAAAAACTGACATTATATCAGTAACTAAAAAATCATGAGTACTAAGATCAAAGTATTGATTTCTATTGATAAGTACTGTGAAATATTAGAGTTGAACCCCATTCAAATCACTAGTTATGTGGGGATTACTATAATTTTAATTTATATTGTTGAATCGTATCCTATTTATAAATATTTGTTATATTCTTAAAAAAATCTTTGTTTGTAATTATCATAAAGAGAAAATAAATTAAAAAAGCTCATTACAGTTACTAAAATAAAATTTAAAGATCTAAAATATCTAAAAAATTGTAGAATATGTGGTAAATAGTAAAGAATAGTTATACATTTTTGTAAAAGAAGTCAATGATATGTAAACGTTTCAGAAACGGTGGAATACAGGGTATTTATAAAAATGAAACATCCTCTATTCTCTAATCTCCGACAATTGAGGAAAACTGTAAGAATGCTCTAAACATTGCTATAAGCCAGAGCGTGTCTGTCCTACCTGTATAATCAACACCAACAAGAAATTTAATCAATTTCAAAAAAAATAGCAGTTCTGAAGAAAAGTACTTCTGCAAATAGAGATATTTTTTTGGTACTAATACGTTTTCTTAAATTTTATATTTTTTACATTTAAAAATAAAAAAAAATAGAGTTGGTCTAATCGAAACTTGCTATAATTGAAACGGTACTTTTGAGAAGTTCATTTCACAGAAATAACAACAAATTTACTTTTTGAAAGGAGTAAAAGTGTCAAAAAGAATAATTAATAATAACAATGAAATGAAGTTTTTATGAAATATTGCGTAGGTCGTATTTCTCTAAAATGAAAAACATATTTCTTTGTTTTTTGAGGTTTTATGTTTCTTATAAGTTATTAATATAATTCACTGGAACAATATGTCATTTGAATCAAGAAAACTCTGAGAAATCCGACAGCTGAAATGAGAACAACTCACTCAGATAAGGAAATCTACTATTACTTTTGTCGATAAATAGAGAAACAGTTTAAACATGCATAAAGACATACATACAGACACAACCACACACATATGTATATATATATATATATATATAATAAAACACATTTAAACAAATATTGAACGTCAGAGTTTAGGAAATTTGAAATTCTGCCAAAAACAAAAATAAATTTTCTAATATTTTACCCAGGTAAAACTGAACATGGTAAAACATAATAATAATAAACGTTTAAAATAAAATTTACTACTGGAATATTAAACAAATGAGTACATTCATTCTATGAGTAAACACAAATATATTCAAATTAAGCTACGTATATCACGATAAAGTAAAAGTAATTACTATTATTTTAATTAACATATTAGTATGATGTATATTATTTTATAAGTTTAGTTAATGAAAATAATTTGGTTAAAATATAAATTCAGTGATTACCTCTTCGATTTTAAAACTTGTCCTCCGGGTCACTTTGCGAACGACCCCGGTGTCGTACGATTCTTCTACCATACTCATTTTGATGTTAACTTAGTACTAATTGTGTTCGTAAAGTATAACTATTACTAACTGCACGCTGCAAAAAAACTCGCGCGGATTACTCAGAGACAAAGAGAAGAAGTGTCGTAGTGGTACGGGAGAGGTCCATTCAGCTCCGACGCCAGCGATGTCTACCAACGCTTAGAAAACTAAATTCTCCTTATTGCAGCGTCCATGCAACTCCAAAAATACTAGAGCTTCATTCCTCAACCAATCGTAATTTTGAAACTAATAGTGAATACTAGAAATATTTATATGAACTGCTGATCTGCCTAAAATGATTTTCTACTTTTACACCTTATTTCAGAATCAAACAGTAATAATCCCTCATAACGTAATCTATTCAAAATTAAACATTATATATTCGAATATATTCTCCATGCCCATACAGTTAGCACCATAAACATATTGAGGCATTCATTTGCTTAAAAAATTGAGAATAGTAAAATACTAGTAATTTTTAAATATATTTTGATCATGGAAATGATCAAATTTAGTTAGTAAATGTACACTAACATTCACTATTAAACTGTATTTACTGTTCTATTAATATTTTAAAATCTATTGCAGTTCAAAATACTTATAAGAGTGCAAAAAACTGAGCGTACGCTATCCGTTATAAAATTTAACCTTCCAAACTTTATAAATGTCCTTGACAATAACCATCATGATTGAGATTTACATTCCTTTAAAATATAACTTTATACCCAACAGATTATCAACCACTAATAACTTATTTGTATTAATATCATATTTCCAAGAAGTTTGAATTTTATTAGAAAATGTTGATACTAAATTAAGTAAACTACGAGTAAAGATTAATTTAAATTTTTGCTCTTAATTGAAATTTATCGTCTTAATTATTCAGTCGCAAAACATACACCACATTTTAATTGTTCTACAATGTATCTCTTGCAGAATAGTGCAAGACATATGTATATATACATACATTACAATACATTATAATTATACATTACAATTTGTAATATACATTACAAATATGCAGTACTTATTAATACTAAATTAAATGTTTCTCAATTATAAAAAGATGATAAATTGAATGGGTGTAACAGATTAAGAAGGTATTATTCATATCAGAAATCTGTTATGTGTTAATGAAGAAGGTAAAGTTTCTTTTCAGATCAATCTTGAGATTTCAGATATTTTACAGAGAATCAGCAGCAACTGTATCTATTTTCTACGTCATCTGAAAATAAAATTATTAATTTATTGTGTAGTTATCATCATATGATCACATTTTTGACTAAAAAAAATAACTAAAGTTTACATTAGTTGTTATAATCTTATTGATAAATTAAAATGTACTTTAATTTTAAATAAATAAAAAAATACGCTTAAAAATTCTTCTGTTCAATAAAATGTTCGATCCCTTCACTGGATGAAAATTGAAATTTGATCTCTCCTCTTATTGTTAACAGTAATATATACAATTTTTCAAAATGATTTTATAATAGTTTTAATTAATAGGAAAATAAAACTATATTTTATTTCATAAGTGGAATTGGCCAAGAATTAAAGTAATTATCATGTTATTCTAGCATGATGTAATGTTTCTAATTAACATGCTAAACAGTATGTACGTAAAATAGTAATAGTATGTACTAGTATAAAATAGTAATAGTAACAGTATGTACTTCATGCTAAAATGCATGAAGTACGTAAAATTTGAAGCGACGTTTTAAATCAAACAATAGCATGTATGAATCAAATAGTATAGAGTGAACACAATTTTGTTGCGTACATATTTAATTGATACTAACAGAAATACCCGGTGTTACTCGAGAATGAGAAAGGCATGGTGCAGTTGTGAAATATGTTGTTTTTTGAATAAGAATTTCCCTAAATTCAAATAAATAATATATGTTTATATTTCAAACATAAGATACCGAACTATTATAGAGACAAAAAAAAATTTTTTAATTGAAAACAAAGCTTCTTTGTACACAATGTTTTTTGTTTTTCCTCCTGGGGTGAAAACAAACAGGTTTTTAGAACTGCCAACTCTAGAACAATTAACATACAGTTGTTCATGTGAAAAGCAAAATTATTCCAAGTAAAGTCTTACTACTTTCAATGTTTGTTATTGTGACTTATTTATGGACATGGCAAAACTTAAGCGAATTGGGAATTGCACTCTTTTGAATTGGAAGGGCATATCTGTGGGGATTCTTGGTATGAAGACATCTTCTGATGTGCCGCATCCAGTGAGTATATTTGATTCTATGACATGTGGCAAAAACTTCTTTGTCACTAAACTTGTCCCATTGCAAAGCTTTAGTGGATCCAGGTTTCGAAGCAACATGATGGGAACTCCTACTTTTAGTGCCAGTTTTGGAGGGACCCCTGTTTGCACGAGAAGTTTAGAAACTCTACAGGCAAGTGTACAACACAGTTTCGATCTTTAACTGCAGCTACAGATTTGTAAACAGTTGCAGTGCCTGGCAGTAGCTAAAGTAGCTGTGTTGATGTTGATGTTTCTGACAGTAACATTTTTTGGTGCTAAGATAGATCTGACACAAATCCATTTTCGTTTATGAAAGTTATGAACTATGTTTAATTTATTCTTTAATTCTTCAGCTGATGAAAACTGTTGAGAGTGGGCTCATTTTAATAGTTCCGTCTTCATTAGGGACCCTTCCACTTAGCACGAGTTCCTCTTGGGATAACAGGCAAATTTTGACGAAAGTAACCTGTCATAACCAGACTGATTGTGGCTGCAATTTAATTGAAGCTATTAGATATTTCAAATTATCAATTTGATATAGCTAATCTAGTATGTAGGAATTAAGAGTGCGAGTGATGTAGCTTCCTAATTATGATGATTTTGATTTGTAGCTGTAATTTAATTACAGCAGTTATATATGTCCAATTATCAATTTGATATAGCTCATTAGTAGGTAGCAATTAAGTCGTACAGACAAATTACAAATACCGTACAAGAAGACATTCCCTCTTATATAATAGAATTCATGAACACTCGAAAAGTACAATCAATCCATCCTTATACTAAAACTTCAAATTGTAAGTCGGAAATTTATTTATTAAAAAATCTGGAGTGGCCTACACTCAACTTTACCATAAGTAAACATAATATCAAACTCGTTAACCACCAACTGATGTATTGTGTTGTTTACATTTAAATCAATATGTATCATTTGTTTACATTTGAATGTAATCATTTTATTAGTTATAAGGATCGTGAAATCAGTGTTGGAAAATGTCATCTTATTAAAATGATTAAACAAAGGGCCTAAAACTCGTCGGACTCGTACATCCGTAGCCATAGCTGTCATACTGTCTATGCCATTGCTGTAAATAAATTTAACTTCAGATTTTAAGTTCATTTATAACCTTTACAAATATAGATAGAGAAGTACCCCTCACTTCAATAGTTATAGGTATAATTTGACAGAAAACTTTGTACATTCCGGGATGATTGACTCGAAAACAGATATAATGTGAACAAAAGTTTCTAACTCTTCTGAACACAGAGTGTACATTCTTCGTATGACTTCAAATATAGTATCCAACCATAGCAGTTGAGTAAATAAATTCGAATAGATGTTCTACATATATTTCTAATCTTCCCTTTGAAGATATAGTATTCTTTACAAATGTAAGTACAGTTGGAATGCTTTTTAAAATAAACTATGATGTGATTCATAAATACGAAAAAAATCTAGATCTGATATTAAGTTTTGTTCCAGGATTACTAACGCATATACGGATTAATTAACGCATTTTGTTAGACAAATCCATCATATCATGGAAAGCATAAGAAATTATATGTTTAATTGGCGATGACTTTTTTATACGTAAAAATTTATTCTTCTTACATATCATATTATGTCAGTAAATCATTTCAAATATTTTCATCAAACCCATAAACATCAATTTGATTTCAGACGATTTTCTTAAAAAATTTCTAAGTCAATATAAACAATGTAAATAAACATAAACAAACAGACAAGTATACGAGGAGGTCCATTAGTCCGGGATGAAAATTCAGCTTCCGCAGTTTTATTGCTCTTTCTGGTAATTACAATTTCACGATTTTTTTTTTATAAATTGCTCATTTATTGTTCAATTTTCTAGCAAACATTCCTTGTTCTTTAATGAGCTGTTTAGCGTCAAAAAAACATTTTCTGAAAACATAAAATTCATCCTAACGCCCTTTTAGTTTATGTAACCTTGAAAAAAATTACCTCAACTCATCTCCCACATTATTCTCTATTTCTAGGTATAGTTTAATTTTGATCTGTTAAACGGTATGGCTTGTATCGTTCTCACAAACTTTCAGATTGAATAATAAGTTTTACATTTTAAGAAATCAAAAACATTTTCAGTCGTTTTAAAAATCTGAGGATTTTTTCAGTTATTGCATTTGTATCTTCCAAGGGAATACCAAAATTTGAAGACTCTAGAATTAATTAGTAGTTTAGAAGGAAAAAATGTCTTAAAGCATATTTTGACCAAAGAAGTGACTTTCCCATCATGCATAATTGTTCCCAAACTGTGCAGCATATCTAGACTATGAGGCCATTTTTGTGTAAATTATTAATTTGATGTATGAAAGACTGTGGGCCGTAGCGTCACGCAAACTTTTTGATACACTCCCACCCACACATAAGCAGACATCATCAAAAAAACACCATGAAACGACTTTGAGCTACATGAGCTCAAAGATGTAATTTCTTGAAAATCTCAACATCGACTATTTTCACGACCACTAAGCTTTTCATGTAGTAAAGTAAAAATGTCCATGTACAATACTGTAACTTTTTTAGAAGTAGCGTTCAAAAACTATTTAATTAACTTATATAAATACTAGCAAACGTACCCGTCTTTGACGTAGTCACAAATTCGATTAAACATGGTATTCCAAAATATCATTAGAAATTATGGAATACTAGAAAATATCATTATTAATACAGTGTTATGCAAATGCCTCTATGCAAACACCAGATAGGCTGCCTGTCCTTCAGGTTCATGAAAGAACAAAGAGTTGGAACCTCTGACTTTTGGGCAAGCAAACTATGGGCAAAGTTGACCATGTGAGAAAAACTCTCATCAAAACAACTCAGTGTTTAACTTCAACGTCTTACTCAAAGCACTTTCGAGAGAAAGTGTACCATTCGTTATTCAAATGGTTATTTTAACCTTTTAAGCAAAAGTTTGATTTTTTTTATCGTCAATTAACCATAAACAATGTAGTAAATTAATTTTATACATACCTTTTTAAAAAGAAACAAATAGATTTTAGTTCATAAGTTTTTCAATATCATGAGTTCTTATATATAATTTTATTATTATTCTATTATTATTATTATTATTCTATTTATTTTATTTATTATTATGTAGAAATAGTTATAATTTATTACATTTATATGAGTTCACTATTACAATACATTACAGTTACTTTTTTACAGTATATACAGTGATAGTTTTAACTTTGATAAATTAAAGTTGATCTATATTATTTTTTTTTTTAAACAGAACACAATAATATATATGTTATTTTCTTTTATATTTGTTTGCTTTCCTTTTATTAAAATTTGGTGTTTATATTATTACATAATGGATAATTAATGTAGTCTGATAAAGCAGTATTAAGTTAAATTTATGATAATTACAAACTTTCTTAAGAAAGCTGTTTAAGTTTCATGAGTTGTCTTTTCTTTCTTTAAGAAAAAAAATTCGTTATTTTCCATAGCCAAATGGGCTACCATACAATATTTATTCAAGCTACATTTGTTATAACTCCAATCGGCAAAAAAATGATTCTGTACATAATGTTTAGTAAATGTGATTTCCTGTCAACTAGATTGACAAACCTGTTCTTTTTAAATTGGCGCTATGTCCATTTAAATGGAGGTTACATTCTGTTTTGTTTAGTTATGGAGATGGATGTTGTTAATGGTGATTCTTCTGTAAATCTACCTTGGTTTGTAAATAGAAACATACAATCATTTAGTCACAATTTCATGGTTCATTGTTTCTGTATTTTTTTAGGGTTGAAAAATATCGACCGTCAAATCTCGAGGATCTTGTGTCACATGATGATATAATTAAAACCAGTGAGTTCTTTTCTGCAGCTGATTTTAAATTTGCTATTTCCAGCCTCTGTATTGACTGTTTCCTTTTTCAGTTCGAAAGTTCATTGATCAAAATCAACTTCCACATTTACTATTCTATGGGCCTCCTGGTACTGGCAAAACAAGTGCAATTTTAGCTTGTGCTAAGAAGTTATATTCTAAATCACAATTTAAGTCGATGGTGTGTGTTTAATGTTCTTTGAATTATTAATTTTAGGATTTTCATTAAATTTTAATTTTTTTTAAGGTGATGGAACTTAATGCTTCGGACGACAGAGGTATAGGAATTGTACGAGGACAAATTCTGAATTTTGCCAGCACACGGACGATATTTAAATCGGGATATAAGTTAATCATTTTAGATGAGGCTGATGCTATGACTAATGACGCTCAAAATGCTCTTAGAAGAAGTGAATAGTGAATAATCTTTGATTGATTTATATTTGTGATCTGTTACTAATGTAAAGCCATATTTTTTTTTTAGTTATTGAAAAGTATACTGATAATGTTCGATTTTGTCTCATTTGTAATTATTTAAGTAAAATTATACCTGCACTTCAGTCAAGGTGCACGAAATTCCGATTTGGACCACTAGATTCCCAATTGATACTACCAAGATTAAATCATGTCATAGAATCAGAAAAGTAAGTGAAATGTCTGTTACTTATAATACTGCATAGTTATTTTTCTGGCCTGTATAATTAATTTAGTTTGACGTGTATAGTAAAATGTATTTTTTCCGAGGGAATTTTCTTTTAATGTGTTTTACACGTTTATTTGGAAATTTAGATTATCAGTTACAGAAGAAGGTAAAAAGGCAATCATGGAACTCGCAGACGGGGACATGAGAAAAGTTTTAAATATTCTTCAATGTGCTGGAACCGCTTTTCCTAAGGTGGACGATGAAGCTGTTTATACATGTGTTGGTCACCCCACAAAAAATGACATAAATAATGTCGTCAAATGGCTTTTGAATTTAGATATATCTACTTCATATAATTGTAAGTTTTTTTCTATTTGATTTGTTATTATTAAAGCTCGATTTAACGCTTCTGAATTTAGATATATCTACTTCATATAATTGTAAGTTTTTTTCTATTTGATTTGTTATTATTAAAGCTTGATTTAACATCACATTCAGTAGTATTTATTTTCTTCATAATTGTTTTAAAAACCAAATTTTATATAAAGGTATTAATTTAATTCGCCTTCTAATGTTCATGAATCGCAATCAGTGTTTATATAAACTAATCTTTACTATGCATTGTATCTTAACTTGTTGCTTATTTCACTTCTTCCTTCTTGGTTTTTTTTTCATAGCTTCTCGTTTATGGATACTTGGCGATGTCTTTCGTTATTTCTTAACACTAGACTTCATTGACAGGCAATTAATAAATGGCTATAAAAATGAAGAAATAGAACATCAGAGCAACAATATAAGTTTTCTTAGTTATATTTGTGATTAGCTTATTAGTATCAGAGCTGTGGAATCGGAAGAAATCAGCCGACTCCAACTCCTCACCTTTTTATTAGTTGTGTACATGAAAATGACATAAAATGATAAAACATGATTAATTAGTCCAAGTAGAAATTTTTCCCTCCGGAGAAGGACATTGGAGATAGGGTGGTAGAACACAAGATATCTGCTCCTTGGTACACCCGACTTATAACAATTAAGACAATAAACTACCTACTCATCCAAACCTTGTACAAATTCTCAATCCTGACACCAACCTTCCTCAATCTCATTGAACACTTACTTCATCCACTGACTATTTTTCCAATTCGCGACTATAAACAGTTTGCACTAAGGAAAACTATAACCGGACCACATGACCGCGAATATGACATCATTAATATACGAACGAATTACTGACAGTCCCAGTTACAGTAGCACAGTAATCAAGCAGTAGATGACCTCTGGTCTGGAACTGCAAGTTACTATGTCCACTATAGTGCGCGGATATAATCGTTGGTCGTTGGATTCCTGGCAGTAGTACAGATAGTGATTGAACCAATTGTCAATATAAAAGCTTATTGGTATATCACACAACTGAAACATATAGTATCATTGGTATTACCACAGCAGTAATAACACTTTTGTAAAGTCAAAGGAAAAAAACGTATTACGAAGCAATCTTTTACAGGAGAACAGGGCTTTTGTTCCCATAGCCAGTGGATCTCATTCACGACCATCTGAAACATTACATGGCCAGTGGATCTGTTATAGTTAATGATGTTTATCTGAATACTTTCTGCATTGAAGAATTAAGCCGAAGTTTTCGTTTGGAGACTTCAAAATATTCCTATTTGATTGCTAAATGTCAGAAACATTCATCGAAAAATATCACCGAGAAATTAGCTTAAAATTAATATCCGTTTGTAATATGGAACAACAGAATCCATTCCTTATACTACAATATTACCCAGAGATAAAACCATTCGTAAACACAAGAAAATATACATTTTAATTGGTCAATTGTTCAAACTACCGGCAAAAACAGGAACTAAATACCTCTTCATAACCTTCTTACACGCTCCATGTGGTTTAGTTTGTGCCTCTTTAGTTTGTCCAAATTAGCCAGCTTATTTCTTTTTTTGGGTATGGAACCTTTTTTATTCGTTAAATCATTTTATGTAGTTCTAGGATTTTGTTTAAAAAAATACACAATCTTGTATTGTCTCTTGCTTCACAGTTCGAGATGTTACCGATCTTGTCAATTTTCCAGGACAAATTGAATGTTATTTTGTGTTATTAGATTGTACACAATAACACTGCAGTATCTAGATCGCTCTGGAAAATGGACAAACTCTGAAAACGGAAGACTTATGAAAACAATTACAAGGAATTGCAGTGTATTTTTTTAAGTATTATTACTAACTTATGTGGTACTAAGAATATTACATCACTTTTAAAATGTTTGTTGTAGTTTTTATAACATACTGACTAAAGGCGTAGTATTTATAATTTTTGATAAGACAAAAATGCTTCTTAAATTACGAAATTTATGTGTACGTACATCCCACGTAGCATAAAATGAACGCTATGTTTACGAGTACTATAAGATTATAGAGATGAATATGTCTTTTCTTCTAAGATACATTTTATCACCCAAAATATTTAAAATTTAAAAACAATGCCCTATTACATTACAGGTATAAAATGAATAAAGACAGGAATTGAATTTTTGTACCGTGCTAGAACCTTTCCGGAAGATACAGAAACTTAATCCGTTTCAAAGAGATATCATTCTTCCAAATTCATGATAATGTAAATAATGTTGGTGAGCTTAAAAAGAAATAGTGAGTAGACCTATGTCGAATGTATTAATGAAATTATATAATTAAACGATTTAAGGAAAAGAACACTTATATAACTCATTCAATATTTTGACCTCGTCAAATAGACGCCAGCCGAGCAGAACTCACCTCCTTCTTCTTCTTCTCTTTCTTCTGATGATGACTAGGTCGAAATATTGAAGTGAGTTGTGTATTGTTTCTGCGTGTTCTTGCCTTTAAATCGTTTGATATTTGTCCTAACAGATCGTTTCATTTTTTGAAATCGTATAATGTAATAGCTCATAGATATATGAGTGAGTTAAATTATGTAAACCGAATTGGCCACTCCGTTCTATTCTGTTGTTCATAAGATCATCTTATTAACTGTCCAAACATGTGAAAAAGTATTTGAGTAATATTGTATCCAACAGTGAAATCAATATATGTAAAAAATTCATCGCTTTAAGAATCCTTAACTAATCATGTACTCTGTGAAACGTAATAATGATTTCTCTTGATGTTCAATTACCTTTTACTAATCTACAATTAAATTTAGCTTTAATAGATAAACAGTGACATTATATTGAACCACATCCTGCCAATTCAAGGCAGGAATCGGTATTACAAATTGTTACATAACAAACCAGATATTTTAAATTCCATGGAGTTATTTCTAAACAAAGATTTCGATTGAAAATGTTTGGACAGTTAATAAGTTGATCTTCTTATGAACAATACGATAGAACGGAGTGGGCATTCGGTTTATATAATTTAACTGACTCATATAATATCTATGAGCTAATACATTATTCGATTTTTAAGTAACACAACATACTTTAAAGATTTTAATATATGCGATAACCGTCTTAAATATATATGTGAAGGAGAAAAATTATGTTTTAATATGAACATTATAAGGGGTGAAAATAGCAATATTTTAATTTATTGATGTAGAAAGTATGTGATGTTGGAATTATCAAACTTATTGTTAACCAATTTAATGATTTTATTTGTCTTGTTATAGCTAGTATTTGTCATACTAGCTATATTTCAATTAAGAAAATCTGGTTCATTTATAATTACTTTCTTTTTATTTTAGTAATAACAGAACTGCAAGTAACCAAAGGGTTCGCATTATCGGATGTCCTTCATGATGTTCATAAACTTCTTCACAGAAGTAAGCATAAATACAAGATTAAAATTTTATTTATTTTTAGAAAAAAATATTATTGATGTTTCCTAATTGAGTTTTGTTTTTGAGTGTATTAACACTGTTGACTGAAGTAAAGTGTAAAATCTTAATCTGTATACTTAACTCTGATGTTCACGTTTATTGCACACGCTCTAAATTGAATAAAATTTTAGAATTTTTGTGGGAATCCAACCCACGCCCTTGGCATTGGAGGGGTACCAGCGCGCAACCGCCTGCACCATGGGAACTTTTGTAAAATAAGCTTCCAAAACCTGATATAAATTACGTCAAAGCATTAAATAAGAATTTTTCGGCCTAAATTATAATGATTTAATTATAATAAATTTAGAAAGAGAAAATTGAATGAATAATCGACGAGAATATGAAATAATTATTTAATATATCAACAAATTATATTTATTATAGTCAACAGAAGTTTTAGAAATTATCAAATTAACATAAATAAAATAAACAGCACACAATTATGTCCGTAATCAAAGACACTGTCATAATGCCTATATTGTCTTCTTTTGATATACCTATTTCAATAAAAATGATAGATTAGGGATCCCGATGCATCGGAAGGCACAGAAAAGTTCTTAATAAAACTAATTCTCTCTAAATTAAGGAGTTGAGGACTAATTGCATTGGCTGTAGCATCTCAGGAATGGACAACTTCTTCCAGTTGTCAAGAGAGGAACTGATGCTGATATCTATAATGCTTGAATCAGTCTTACTTGTGGCGCAAATTTTTCTAAATTCCATTTAACTAGCAATATAAGAGTTTAAGAAGAATATGAGGAATACACTAAATTTGTGATAAATATTGGTGAAGAGAGATTTGAAAAGAATGAAATTAAAGAGATTATTACTGCTCGAAGACGTACACATAATGTTGATTAGTGTAGTGTACTCTTCATTCACCAACCAACAAATATTTTCACAGAAAATTCTATATAAGTCCATTTAACGAGACGTGCTAGAAGTCATAAAGTTTCATATCCGGAGAGTTTGGAGGGGTCAAACAAATAGTGTTTTTGGCTAGACTAAGCTTACATCAGGAGAGGTGCATCCATGTTGAGATGCACAACAGAGCGGGCACTCTGTCATTTTGAAGCTACCAGTTTAGTATTAGAAATAGAAAATACCGTCATACCTCGTAAGTTGATATCGGAGACGTTGGAGCGCTTTCGGATCTTGTCCATCTTCGTTCGCAACTAATCTATGGGGCTATTGTCAAGGGGTTTTATAGTTGTGTCCACTGCTGTCTAGATATGTTATTTCATCTTATGGCGTTTATAGCAGTGGACACAACTATAAAACCCCTTGACAATAGCCCCATAGATTAGTTGCGAACGAAGATGGACAAGATCCGAAAGCGCTCCAACGTCTCCGATATCAACTTACGAGGTATGACGGTTTTTTCTATTTCTAATATAAATCATACTAACCTCAGTGGTAATAACAATATTCATGTATTTACCAGTTTAGTGCCACCCACATTTTTGGTCGCTTTGCGAAGGAAGTCCGGTATAACATTGTAACGATGTTGCATTACCATCAAAATGGTATTCTTTGTTAATGTTTGTTCTGTTAGTGCGCATTAAAGATTCATAAAACTGCTCAATTAGAAGAACATCAATATTACCTTGATATTGTTACGAACCAGTCTTGCTCTTTTTGGGTCTGTGTATGTGTTATGCTTCCATTGTGATGTGTGGGACGATTAATCGTAATCGTTAATTGCAAGAAATAAGAATCGTGTATTTTTGGGGGAATCGAAATCGCATGTTAGATAATTTCCCTAGATTTCCGATTCTTTCATGACGATTCTCTTAAATTGTTAAGTTATTTGAACCGTAATAACAATACTTCTATTTGTTTGTGAGATTAATACTGTAAAACATTTATAATAATAACGTCCTAGAACTGTTTATAACAAATTATATACAAAAAGTATATTAATTACTTCAAAGATAATTTTGAGTTTAGTTATTCCGCCACATGCATAGGCAGAAATTATATATGAAAAATTACACAGTTGATTTTTTTAAGATATAAATTCAATGAATAAAAATAAAACCATCTTATTGACTACTTCAGATTCGTCACATTTAGATCTTTCTACAGATGAAAATGTAGAGACTGAGGATGAAAACACGGACTTTAACTTTAGCTTTAACCAATGCATGCAAAGATTCAGGAAAAGTATCAAAAGTTAGAAAGGTCTTCTACTTAAAGAACTAAGCATGATCAAAATGAAATCAAGTTTGAAATGTTCAAGTGCAAAAAAGCTAAAATGATCTGACAAGGTGAAGATCCTCTTCGTTGGTGGTCCCGCAACCAGATCAATTTCCATATTCGTCAGCTGTGTCAAAGAAGTACTTGTGCCCCCTCCCCCCCCCCCCCCCCAAATCTTCGGTTGTCAGTGAAAGGTTATTTAGTGTAGTATGAACTCTTTATTCACCAAAACGAAATAGATACAGGAGAAATGCTGATGTGTCTTCATCATAATTTATTAATGACAGGGTTGAATTATGAATGAGAAGTCGAATCAAGGATGCCATGCAGATCTTTCTAATCCTGTCTCTTAAAAATTCACATTTTTGATACTTTTTTAACTGAGTCAGGTAATTTTAGGGTAATAAATGGTTAAGAATAATTAGTGCTAACTACAGATGACGGAAACTATTTAACTATTTAAACATAGTTGGTAGTTACTAGTTGCATAATTTATTAAAATGTTTACTTTACCTGACATCTATTAATTAGTAATTTTTTGTATTCAGTTGATTCACAAGTAGTACTAAAACAATTGGTTTCTAGCTTTTTTATATCATCAAAAACATTTGATTTAATTAAAACCGAACTTTTTTTGTCTTAACGTGGAAAATATTTTAAATAAAATTCCACAGTACCTTGAATATTAATGAAAATGTACAATTAACCTAAGGTGTAAATATTAACCCAGTTAAGAATGTAATATAATGAGGAATACATATATTATTTTTATCATGGTTATTCTACTTATTATTTTTCCTGACGTTTGTAGAGAAAATGTATTCATATTGATTTGGACAATCATTTCCTAAAATATCCTTGCTAATCACTATTCATATTGTTTAACTTTATCTAGTTTCATTTATAATTATCCTGCCATGTGTTTTACATTGAACAAATAATTTTAAAAAAAGAAACTAATTAAGATAGTTGAGTAACTGAGCACATACAGGTAGTACCTAAGCAGCTAAGGAATGGGAAAAAAAAATTAGAAATCATCCCAACACTAACAGATACTATTACTTCCTTTCCTTTTTGTTTTTGTTATTTACTTTCTGATATATGAGCAAATAAAATGAAAAATTATATATTTCAAAACTTGATTTTTCTCATGCTTATGTGTTTTCGTAGCAGTAAAAAGAATTTCTGTTTACAGTTGACATTCCAGCTGATGTTTTAATAGAACTATTAATAAAGATCGCTGATATAGATCAACGTTTAGCATCTGGAGTACCTGAGAAAATACAGCTAAGTGCATTAATATCAGCTTTTTATACAGAACGATCCAAAATAGATTGTCCTGTAAAATGATCTATCATTACATAAGTTTAAACTGACTGAATAAACGAGGAAGTTAAAGATTTCCTCGTTTAAAACATATTTTGACTTAAAATTAAGTTGCTTGTGGTTCAGTGTTTTGCTATGGCATTTGATGTTAGGTTTTAATTTTAATTGAATAGTCAGTCTGTTGAAATTCGAGTATTACGAAATAGATTGTAAAATAACTGTTATACCTTAATTCAAGTTAATATGTATTTTTATAAATTTTTCTAAAGAGTGTACTATCATAGTTTATTCAGTTATTTTATTGTTGAAGAGTTGACATGTTTTTATAGTGACACAAGTAAAATAATGTTCTATGAATTCTATAAACAGTGTCCCTGGGGTGTAGTATATTTCGATGGACATATATATATATATATATATATATATATATATATATATATATGATAAAACCACAATAAGAAATGGGAAAACAAGACTAAGATCTTTCAACCGTAACAAGCGGTCTTTGTCAGAGTCAAAAACCCAACTCAGTTGAAAGATCTTAGTCTTGTTTTCCCATTTCTTATTGTGCTTTTATCATTGATTGTTGTTTCACGTGTTTATGTAAAATCGTTTTATATATATATATATATATATATATATATATATATCATTCTTGGACACAAATGAATTTATATAAGTTATCAGTCTTACTGTATATTTATTGCATCAATAATATGAAATGGTTTGAAAATAGAATTGATTTTAAATCATTCCTTTTGTTTGTTTTTTATTTAAAAAAAATCATGTTATTTACTTCTGTAAAATATATTTGTTTAGATCAGAAGTTTCTTTTTAAGACTACAGTTGTAAATGTTTTAAGATGGTCACAATATTGTTTGTATAAATAAACTAGTATGATTATTTCAGTTGTTTATGTTAAATAGTGATCACAACCTTGGGAAATATTAAATTACAAATATTCTTAGGTTGTATGATCAACCCTTACCCCGGACTTCAAACTCTAATAACATTTTCACTGTTTAATCTAGTTTTAAACTTCTAATAAAAAGTTAAAGTTTAAATTTCTTTTCAAAAGACACACCGAATATATCACATCTCTAACATTACTTGCTTTCTTTCTGGAGGTATTTTTTTAGTGGTAGGAAATATTCAGTTTTTTTTTATTTATTAAGGCTAAGCGTATTTCACTTGTTTTGAATTTATTTAGATTAATATAAAATATGTTTATTAAATGACTTTTGTTTCCATAAATTGTTAACCGGTGTTTTTTATTACACTGTTGAAGTACATTAAGTTGATTACTATTAGGTAGATTGTTATTCTGTATTGTTAACTTCGTTAGCGATTTTGACTTTTACAAACTCATTGTTCTTTGTTTGCTCTTTTGCTTGAGGACTCTTCGGTATTATTCCTTGAATTGTGATCAGTGATTGAAAGAGCTTCATCTGTTAGTAATCCTGTTTTGATTTGTTATCATGTCTATCAACCCTTTGATTATTCCATGAACAAAGCACAACAGATGGATGCTTTTTAATGTGAGATCCTTTAGCCACATTTGACGTCCCACAACAACTCTCATAGTAGCAGAGGTGCATTGAGCGGCAGATGCGCCCAAGGTAGACCCTCGCGGAGGTGGGTCCCATGACACAACATCACATTTAAAAACAAAAAAAAAAATTACACTAAGGTACTCGTTCATGAAGTCCATACATCTTTCTTCTTCCTATATACTGCACGAAATTCAATAGGTGTTGACTTCTGAGGAATCTTCTGTACCACTGATCTGGATCTCCTTGTCTCCATCACTACCTGGTATCTCTGCAGCTCATAAAGAGGGCATAATTCAATGAGGTATTCAGTGGACTCAGGCCCTGTCCCACACATGAGGTCATCTGTTAGTTTGAAACGATGCAGGTAATTCTTAAAATCCCCATGCCCCGTGAGGGCCTGGAAAATACAATGATTCACCTGGATGTTACTCGTCCTTAGACGCAATCCAACATCGGAGAAAAAACGGAATGTTCATGATGCTCGTACTTCATCTGGTCCATCTCTCACTCCACAAATTTAAGGACCATTGTTTCAATGCCAGTGTGATAAACATCGTTACCTTTTTAATATACAGTCTGCTTGAATTCCTATAGTCAGGTACATTATCTCCATTGTCTTGGTATGGCTCTGGCCCCAAAGAGCAATAGACTTCTTGACAAAGAGGTTTCAGTTACAACACATGTGAATTATGGAGTACTAAATGTTATATATCTATAATATTCACTTAAATGAATTCATTTAATTAGTGACTAAGCTGCTCGTAATATTTTCTCTATACGTGACTATGTTTTTATGATTCTCTTTAACTTCCTTTTAGTTTGTTATGCCTGCGTATTTTTTATAGTAGAAAACTATGGCCAATTCCTTTGATTTTTTGTTTAATTTCTTCTCTCCTTTATGATGGTGTTAATTAAGAGTAAAGTACTTATTTGTGGGAAAATTGCTTTTAACTGATTGCCCGCTTGTGTATCTTAATTGATCTATGTATTCCGTTTATCTCTTATGTGTTATGTTTTATTTTATAACTGTGTAAAATTGGGCGAATAACGGTTTTATATGACATTTTAATGTCATCGCTAGTAGTTATACCTGTTCTTCTGCATATGTGTTTTTATTTTTACGTTAATAAATTAATTAATGGATAGCAATTAATTAATACGTTACTAAATCAATGGATAGCAAAATATCCATTGACCTTTCTAGTTCTTCATTTATAAATTAAACTCAAAATGAAATTCAAAACTAAGACTGACTTAAGGAAATGATTGTAGTAGTACTACGCAGTTGTACAATGGTCGCTGGACAAGTTCAAGTCCACATGGACCAAACATGAAATTTCAACTCTTGAGAAAATGTTTGAAAAGGTGACTGAACGCTACTTAAGGCGCCTGTTTAAAAAAAAAAACTCTTTGGTTATGTCAATTTAATAGCTGAAGGAAGGGTGAATGTCTGACTCCATATACTGTTTTGAAATAACATTTAGAGTTCATGCATGAATTATAATAAAAATCAATGAAAAATGATACTTGCACTATGTTACATAGACCTCTTCCACGAACAGTCATAACATAGGCCCTTCTTCAAGTGCCGATTCAATTGATTTCTTAATATAAATTGATTGAATTGTGGGTTTTCAAAAGGACTACACGTTATTGATGACACAATATTACTGTAGTGTTTCATCAGATAGTTTGCGAAGTATCAGTGTTTCTCAGTTTATAAGGTTCTTGAAAACCTTAGTTCTTTTCATAATAAATAGCATATTCTTTATTTATTTATAAAATTTATTACAATATGGACATTTCATTAGAGAATATAAGACTTTACAGACTATGTTAAAACCAGTTATCTGTGATCGTACATTGGTGTCGATGTACTCTAATCAGTAACAAGAAATCCGTCCCGTCCAACAAGACGTTTCCTTCATGATTTGTCTTTTCATAACACTTTTCTTTAAAATTGTCTTTTCTCGTAAAATAACTTCCTTCCACGATCAGTATATATTTATTTCCAAATGATTAAAACATTTGACTGCCATGAAGTATTAGATGTTTCTCTGTTAATAAGTTTTGAATATTTTCTTTTTTGGCATCAATAAAAGTTCTGAA
Organism: Hermatobates lingyangjiaoensis; assembly: GCA_026182355.1. NCBI lineage: Eukaryota > Metazoa > Arthropoda > Insecta > Hemiptera > Hermatobatidae > Hermatobates > Hermatobates lingyangjiaoensis. The sequence continues at coordinate 13,915,962 of JAPFBL010000084.1, read as the reverse complement.
TAAACAGGAAGATGTTGATTTATTGTTGATGGTGTTTGATAACCAACCCTATACAGTTAAAAAAAAAAACAGTTCCAAACAAGTATTAAAGTAAAGATGTTGTTTTATTCATAGATTTTATTTTTCAAACAACTCATTTTATTATTTCAGATAAACATAAATTATAGTAGGCCCATAATTTTTTCCTAAATCACGTGTGTGTGTGGTTATGACGCAGGTGGTTATACAGTTAACGAATGTTCTTAATATTAATTTTCACACACGTATATAGGAACATTATTTAACAGGTTAACATGTTTTGAGGAGTCATTCATATTTGAAAATAAAATTTTCTGAAGCTTCAATTTTATGAATGAATATTTAGATTGTTTATTGAACAATGCTTAGTTTATGTATGTTTAAATTTATTTTCCTTACAATATAAGAGATTAATGGAGATGATAAAATAGTATGCTTAAAGAATTACTTTTACAGTTGAACATAGAGTTAAATATGTGAAAAAGGTGAAATGAAGCACGATTAGTGGCAGTGTCAAGGTAAATGGGGGAAACGTGCCATCACAATGTAGGGATTATATTACGCAAGAACTGCTGTTGCTTCCTTATGACCCATACAAACCCTTCCTGCTATTTCAACTTCATTCATCTTTCCGTAGAAGCTTCTAAGGTCACTAACCGACACGCTCAAAATTACATCTCCATTGTTTTTGTCTTTTTTTTTAGAAGGATGAGAAGACCTTGTTTTTTCTTTTTACTTGCTGTCAATTGATAATTAACATTCTTTCTTTTTAAGGACAGTTAGTGTGACCTTTTTTTTATCTCATTTGTCGTACTTTTGCCAAACTAACTTTTAAATTTTAAATGTTCCTTTGAATTTTATTACTCATTCATGGGTCAAAGATTCGCTTCATCCATAAAGAAATGTTGAAAAATGTCTGTATATTGACGTATTGCTCCAGATTTAAATAAATCTATAAGAAACTCATGCCCCAAACATCGTTCAGTAAATGTAATAAGTTTGTATTTTGATACACTTAGCCCTATTTTGATTAGCCTAGGTATACAGATATGATGATGGATAAACGTTATCGTAATTGTACATTGAATCTAATCATACACTGAACTTGAGTAAAGTTGTTATGGTCAAGGCTTAGTAAAAGCATTGGATAGGTAATACAGTAGTTAAAGTGTCCCAGACAATGACTACATATATCAGGTGGTGGCCAACTAAACCCAGAATATGAGGTGGTTGTCAGTTCACAGAGTAGTAGTCAAGTCAGAATACGCACTGTATCATGCAAAAGTGGGATAGCATTTTTTTAATGAGTATATTTTTCTAAAAAAAAAAAACAGTATACATGACCAAAACAATATCCAACAACTGAACCAGGGAAAATTTGTAGTGCCTGAAAAACCATAACTTTTAGCCTGTTCTTTCAAATAACTTGATTATAGCGATTTTTCACTTTTGTAATTTAAATTCCTAGATTTTTTATTCTCATTACGTTTTTATAGTAGGAATAGTAAGTGCGTAACAAAATCTTGAAAATTAAAAATTTTTCTGACTTTTTTTTAAAAAATCAGACTAATTCTTGCGGTAACACAATCAAAGTTTGACAGTATTTTGTCATCTGGGAAGGGTTCGTAAGTTTTCATGTCTTCTCCTCAGGAGAGTCCACAGAAGAATAAATTTTACACACCTGCTATACTGCACTCCTGCCTGCTGGTTGGGCAATGGCATCAACCCAGAGGATTGGGGTTGCGCGTGTATCATTGAAGACTAATGCCTGATGTCTCAGAATGACAGCTCCTAACTCGTCTGAAAAGTGTGTCTTACCCTTGTAAGAAAGGTGGTGTCTGTCTAACCTGCTTTTGTCGCAAAACTGGTTTGAAATGGTCCAATATGTGCACACATTGTAATGGTGTGTGTGATAATGTATCGATGTAATCTTTAATGAGACTAGAAGAGATATGGTGTACTAGAGTTCCAGCTATTTTTGTCTTCCGCAACACGGAGCTAAACAACTTGAGTATAACTGTTTCGTTACAACCCGATCGTTGCTAAACCCGAAAAATGAAATATTGCCTGTTTTCAAAGATCTAAGGTCTTAAGGATCGAAGAATGTTTTGTACGTAGAGCTTTTTAACCATGTCATGAAATCAACCCAGGATAAAGAAATGAACAGTACCCGCGATATGGACTAGGTCAACTACGCGGAAGTAGCTTGGTAACTACCTACTTCGCTTGGTTTGTTGTTTACCTACGTCAAAAAAAAAACACTTAGAATGATAGTCTTCCAAAGCCTGAAAGACTCATGGCATCTGAAGTTCCTTTAGTCATATATAATGTGAAAAATGAAAAAGAACTTAGAATTAAGAGAGGAAGGGGAAAAAGGCGAAAGAAGCAGAAACAAGATATAAATATCAAAGTAAAAAAATAAAATAAATAAAAGCACCCAGGAAACAAACCTTGGGTGGCAGTCGAAACCTATCCGTTCCAACAGGGCAGCCAAAGTTAACTTCAATGTTACACCTGATACTTCCACCTAAAATTGAGAACTCTTTTTTTCTCAAAGCCTTAGATTGAGAAATCTAAAGTCTAAAATAAAAAATGTAGTAGAAAAGATATAAAGAAGGAAAAAGAAAAAACTGTAAGTCTCCCTTGAGCAGACACCACACGTAGAAGACTCTCTAGCTGTGGAGAAGACCCCATCCATTCAAAAAGGCAGAAAAGCTATCTACTTCAAAAGATACATTAGGTGGAAGCCATGAGCACCTCTGGCCAGTGATACCAGAGAGTAGGATTCCACTCGAAGGTAACAACTTGAGGAATACCATATTCATTCCAACTTGGATGCTAAAGTAACTGTTATACCTTTCTTAATTCTGGCAGTGCGGGAAAGAATCTCCAAGCCATGTTGAACCCCCGCGCTGCGACAAGGTGAAGACACATCAGCGGGCCCCACAGGAGGGGAGTACAGCCAGTGCACCGCTCCAGGGCCCATAAGAGTCTAGGAGATATATGAATATCAAAGTTCAAAATTTAAATAGCCTGCATGCATTTTTTTTATTGTTAAATTGACGAAGAAAGGGTATTAGAGTGCAGTGTGACAACATTATTGATTTATTTAATCTGTTTTGATAGTGAGAATTGCAATACTTATATAATCAGAATTACTATACTGATATAATCAGGAAAAACTATAATAAATAAGCATATCAATTACTTAAACGTCGATGAAGTTATTAATCACTTATGATTTATAATGTTAATACAATTCAAACCATCTTTGAGTCTTTTATTTAACTGTATGAATCCACAGCATTTTTAATAAGATTCTTCTTCACTCATACAAAATAGTTAAAATAAATTCTCTAGATATGGCCTGTGGGGAGGGGGCTCAGAAAAGGTCTTGCACCGGCACATTTTTTTCCTCTCAAGGAACCTGCTCATCAGAACAGCCTGTAAGATGTTAAATATTGTTTTATATATTTCATCTAGTAACCTTCGGTTAGGCAAAATTTAGCACTTCCGATTTACAATAATCGCGTTAATTTGGCTCGCTAAAACCCGAATGGGTGCTATCTATCAAATAAGCTACGTTTTCCAACACTGAAAGCGAACGGTTATAAGTAATGATGTTAAAAACTAACTAAAGGTATAAAATTAAAATTTAATAAAATGAAAGCTATAATTTTTTCACATTTCACTTGAATTGTCATATTAAAGAGAGTAGATACCTTAGAATAGATTAATCAACATCATAACTGAAAAGGAATAGAAGTCGGTAGTCCATTGTTTTATACTCTTCAATACTTTTGCTTATATTACACTTATAATCTCTATTGGTACATGAGAATATGTTTACTGAATTTATGAACGTATACGACATTTGTACTTGATAATTCTATAAATATTCATGCTATTGATAATGTACTATTAAGATGTCAAACTCGTCTATAATGCATACTATTTTATTTATTATGACCTGGTGCCAAGACAAAAGGGGAACACACTATAGAAAGAGAACAATTTGGTAGAATTTTTTATATCCAGCTCACGATTCGTTATTATACAATAGATCTTACAAAATACTGACTGACATCTAATAATTCCAAGGCCAAAGAGAGCTAGAAACTTTATAAACAACATTCTATTGTATCCGTAACAGATACAAATATATCTGTTACTTTAAGAATTCTTCTTTCATTCCCCATCATTCTCATGTGCAGAGAAAAAAAATTTGGCAATAAAAATTATCAACACCTATCCAAGGCCGAGTGTAAGTCAAGACTGATTCAACCATTGGGCAATTATATCTATTGAAATAGATATTATAATTATAATTTGAATATTAAAGATATGCGATTAAAATTTTCTGGAATGAAAACTAGAAAAGATTTATTATTTTGTTATAAGCATAGTATAGTAATAATGAAAAAAATTTCAATTTTTGACAGATTTACTGTTTTAGATCCTTTTGGTCCACTTTTGAAGTTTTTTCGATGATGTCTGTATGTGGGAGGGGGTGTATCCAAAGTAGGGGGCCACGTATAGGTCCACATCGTTTTATAGGTGAAATTCATATTTTACCCAAAAATGGCTAGTAGAGCAGTGGAGATGTGGTCTATTGCTTTTAGGCAATATTTCTTGCAATGCAGTCACTTTTTTGACCATATGTGATTTTAGACTACTTTTTTCTCCTAAACTACTTACTCTACAGCAGTGGTTCTCAACGTGGTCCACATGGACCCCCAGGGGTCCACAGAGGATTACTGGGGGTCCATGAGGAAAGTAGTATTCTGAAGGTCCATGACACGTGGTTAGAGCTCTATGTTAAGTTTAAATGAATTCATCAGCAAACCAAAAATAAATCAAAGCGTAGTAAGCTTCGGCCGTACAATATTCACACATCATTAAAATATACGGCCCAATATCCTCGTCAGTTTGTTAAAATGTTCCAATGTTTTAAAATTTTCTATTGCTCTTCTCTTTATGGTACATTCAAAATTGATTCTGTTACAATTTATTTCAGGGTAGTTAATGAAGTATAAATATTCATAATATGTTAATGAAGAAATATTTTGTTATAGTTTTAAAAACATTTTTGAATTTCGGCATGCGTTGTAGATGTAATGAAATTATTTCATAATTAACGATATTCATTTACCTAAAAACAAATATTTATTTATAAATTCGTATAATTATGTTTTTTAAGTATCTGGGGGTAGTGGGGGTCCACAAGCAAACAAAGGTTGAGAACCCCTGCTCTACAGTGTTATAATTTTAGGATTATTATGAAACTAAATAAAATTGCCTTAACTGAAAAAGTATCTCAGATTCCTCCAATAATCTTAAAACCAGTTTTGCGTCAAAATGTACAAATTTTGACTTATGATTGCTTCTAAAATGCTTTTGGACCATAAAGAGCATTATGGTTCATTTTATGAATTCACCATTTTTTTCATAAACAACTAACTATCGTACAATAAAATAGTGCAAAAAATTTTTTTAAAGAAATTCTGATTGCTACCATCGGCAATATAACTCTAAAAGCTCGAAACTCATCTTTAAATACTGATAATAGGTTGGATTTGTTTACATTTACATTGAATGATGGGTGGGTGAGTAAGTATCCAAAGTTTGTGGCCAAGCGACGGTCCAGAATCTTTGATGTATCAAATTGATATTTTACACAAAAATATGTACATGAGCTCTATATTATTTGGGAGTAATAATGCACGACATCAAAGTCACTTTTTTTTGACAAAAAACTGTTTTTAGACTACATTTTTTTTCCTAAACTACAAATTCTAGGGTTTTAAAATTTTGGCATTATCTTGGAGGCTACAAAGCAATAAACGAAAAATATCTTCAGATTTTAAAAATAACAAAAAAATTTTTTTCAATAAAATGTAAAAATTTTACTTATAATTCATTCTGAAAGTTTGTGAGAGCGTTACTAGCTACACCGTTTTAACGGATCAAAATGAAACTATACCTAGAAATAGAACTAGTTGAGATCATTTTTTCAACAATTACTTTAACCAAGGTGGCGTTAGAGTATATTTTCTGTTTTCAGAAAATTTATTTGACGCTAAACGGCTCATTAAAAAACCATGAATTAACTTTACTAAACAATTAATCACACAATTAACGTAATTGTTGAATTTCATGAATAAAGTTATACAATCTGAAAATTGATTCTGGACTAATATTTTACTTGCTATACTTGTCCTATTTGTGAAATAAAATTAATGTTTAGGGGTTTAATGTAAAATTTTGAAATAATTTAATAACTTAATATGAGATGTAAAAGAATAAAATTCTTGCATATAAAAAATCAACGCCAATCAAAGATATAATTTCTGATGCTTTCCATGGTATGGTGGATTTGTCTCACAAAATGCTCTAATCAATCTATATGTTGCAACCTTGGACAAAAATCAATATCAGATGTAATTTTTTTTGTTTTTATGAATCACATACCTTTGGATAATATTGAAGTGTGAGGAATGGACTCGTTCTTATTATTTTGCTGACAAATATCCAGTTTTTTTGTTATTATTTTCAAAAATTTCAAGCTTCCAGCTATAAAAGTTTTATATTATACTGAAAAGCCAGCTTTGAATTTATTTGAGTTTGCAAAACTAGCTACTTACTTTTTTTTTCAATATGCATTTACATCAACCTTATAACAGAGTACAGCGCTTAAAAAAATAACACTCGTTCTCAGTAAATTGGATTTTTGACAAAGGGAAAGAAAAGTGAATTTTTTTTTAAAAAACACTAGCATGCCAAAAAATTCCTAGTATAATAATTTTATAAAAGACCAAAAATGTAAAACATAATTCAAAATTGAAAACATACTTTGAAAAAGGATAATACATGAAATTATCCTACATCTTAAATTAAAAAAATATCCGAAAACGTCATTTTTTCTTACACGTTTCTGACATTTTTCAGACAAAATAGGAATATTTTCAAGTTTTAAATGGGAAACTTAAATCTTCAATATCGAAAGAGGTTAGATAATCTGTGTAATGTAAAACTGGCTATTGGAAAAAAAGCAATGTTTTCATGTAAGAGATTATTTCCTAACACAAAACCTACACTTTAGCTTTTCAAAAATGTTACACTGCTGTAGTTATACTAATGATATTATATCCATCAGTGGTGAATTTTACAAATATAAGCATATATATTGATAAGTGGAACAATCACTTCCTCCAGGAATGAAAAACTAATAAACCTCTCCCATTTAGACATTTGTATTATGCCTAAATGGGACATAATACATTATACACTCAAGAAATTTAATATTATGCTTACTTATAGTCAATTTGAGTGTAGACCACTCCAGATCATTTAGGTTTTCTAGGGATGAATGTTTATATAACAAAAATGTTGTAATTAATTTGCATGTTGCACCCTTTACTAAATCTTAATGTCAGGCATGTAGCTCATGTTGTGTTTAAGAACCTCATTGATTTTTGGTAATACTGAAGACGTAAAAGTTACTTTATGACGAGAACGGATACAAGGTTTACCCACTTCTCCAGTGGTTCAAGATACTTTAAATTTTGTATTAGGTTTTGCCTTACAATGAATATTTCATGTCCCTATAATATTGAAAGAGTAATACTGCAGTAAAAATGATTTCTAGTAGTTCCATCTGCAGTAACTCAAATTATTTTGGAACAATGATTCAAATTTTGTTATAACTGATAAATTGAATATAGCTACATTTAATAAATAAAGTAATGAAATTGATTTGTTATGTTTGATAAGACTTTACCACAGATTGTAATAATACGTGCACACGCTAGCTACGTTAAAATAAAACCAAAACTAACTTGATTATCAACTAGGTTGATATATGATCTACAGGAAAGTGGAGCATAAGCTCCACCAAAATTTCTTTAAAGCATTAAATTAAGTAACTTTTTATTATTTTTATATTTTCATTTGAATTGAATTTTCTTTTATTTTTATTTTATTAGATCGGTTTTTAACAACAGTATGACTGATTTCTTGATTCACCAGAATGAACAGTGACGGAATGTGAAAATACGTTTGTAGAAATAAGTGATTCGCGATGAGCACTTTGTAGTATTGTTACAGAAATTATATTAATATGGCATTAAGGATACTGGTGAAATTGTGGAGGGGCGAGCAATATATAGACGATTCTAGTCAATGGAAAGCCAGATCGTGTATTAGCCTCTCGCCCAGGATTCACCTCTGTCAGTACCCACCATTTTTTCATCTACTTCTGTATTTGGCAATTTATTTATCGAATAAAATATAGTATTGTTGGCACAAAGTTATTCATGATTAAGAAATATATAGTAAATACATAAAATAACTCAACCTTAATAATTACATTGAATGAAATTGTATCAAACCATGAACTGTTTGTAATATATTCAGCGGCAATGTAATTATGTTATTTTAAAATA